>JADDTR010000010.1:188733-852476 GCA_015345905.1 Aotearoamyces nothofagi | reverse complement strand
ATATAAATATATATAAATAAATATAAATATAAATAAATAAATAAATAAATACATCTCCTCTCCTCTCTCTGCTACTACTTCTACTTCTACTACCAGTCTCTTCTATCTATCTATCTTATCTATCTTATCCATCTATCCTCTCCCTCCCTTCGACATCTTCAGATTTAAGACGAGAGAGTCTAGAGAGGGGAGCGGATCATGATGATGTGAAAAGAAAAGAAAAGAAAAGAAAAGAAAAGAAAAGAAAAGACATCACGACGCCGACGACGGGGCGAGAGGTTCGTTATTTCTTGTAGGAGCCCGTCTTGGGCTATTGATTGATTGATTGATTGATTTATTCTACCAGCTCGCTTGACAAGAACAAAAAAAAACACCAAAAAAAAAAAAAAAGAGAAAAGGCCGCCCAACTCCGCGTCTCTCTATCCTCTCTAACGACCCGCCCCATAGCAGATAATACTGTGCCGCGAAAGAAGGATGATTATCAGCCAGCCTTCTTGTCGCCGTCCGCGCCAGCGCCGACGTCTCTCCCGCTCGCCGTGGCGCTCTTCTCGGCGACTTCGAGGCCCTGGAGGGCCGGCATGGCGGCGGCGGCGGCGGCGGCCGAGCGGCGCTTGAGCTCGGCCTTGCCCCTGAGGAGGAAGACGGCGAAGAGCCTGATGCTGCGCCTGCCCTCCCAGACGGGGAGGAGGGTGATGGTGCAGGCGGCGTAGAAGGCCCAGAGGAACAGCACCGCCACCCAGCCCTTGAAGAAGGCCTTGCTGAAGACGTACGCCGAGCCGTACATGGGGATGGGCCAGAGGACGAGGAACGCGAGCGTCATGGCCACCGAGGCCGCGAGCGACCACTTGCGCGCCGAGAGCAGCACGGCGTTGTCGGCCCAGAGGTCCACGTCGCGAGACGTCTGCGCCGCCTCCTGGTCTGCGAGGTCGCCCATGCTGGAGTCGCCCTCGCCGGCGTCGTCCGCCTGCTTGATGGCCTTGAGCAGCTCGAAGTCGTAGTTGTCGGGCCGCATGTAGGTGATGAGCGGCGTGAGGACGATGGGGCCCGTGAGCGACATCATGTTGCCGGCGACGAGCGCGAGGTTGCCCGAGAGGGTGGCGATGGAGAGGGACCCGGATTGGGCTTTGGCCGTGAGGAGCCACGCGATGATTGCCGCGCAGGAGGACAGGAGGGGAGAGAGGATCACGGCGGCTTTGGACTGCTTGCGCCAGAAGATCGTGCAGGCCATCGGGACGATGGCCGAGTCGACGAAGATGCCGACGGCGGTGATGATGACTAGGGACGATGTTAGTTTGCTTTATGATTCATAGGAGTAAGACAACATGGGTAGTCAAGAAGTGGGACACGTACAGCTGACATTAAAGCCAGCATGGTTCAGTCCTGCTGCAATTCCAGCACAGAGAAACCCGAATCCAACGACGATGTAATGTGAGAAATGTACGAGCTGCTTGCCAGTTGCATTGGGATTGATATAGGCTTGATAGAGATCATAAGTCAACACTGCAGCAGTTGCGACTGTTTCGGATGACATGGCAGATCTGTCATCTGTCAGTAAGTGACAGCGTATTTTTCTGCGAGCTGAAACTTACGTGATAGCCATGAATGCCATGAGCAGAACTGCAACGGCACCGCCTTTGCCCATAACGGCGATGGCAGCATAAGGCATACTATTGAGATGTTAGCGCGAGTACGATTCCCAAGAACTCGAGATACATACGCCATTCCAGCCGCAATTTCTTCAGAGCTCATCCGGTTTGGATACGTGGGGAAAACTGGAAGGTGTTCCGTCGCCGCAGCTGTCAGGCCAAATGTACTGGCCAGCACGAAGGGGATAGTAAACCAACATGTCCCACCCAGGAGATATCCCCAAAGGGTGCTCTTCGGATCTGCAGCAATTGCTTTCTGGAACAGCTGCGAGTCAACTGCAGCGCCGAATCCGGCACCCACGAAGATGAGACCGACGTATCCACCCTGTTGACTCCTCATAGTGAGATAAGAGCCTTCTGCGTTCCCTTCTACTGGATGCAGCTCTCCAGCTGTCTTTAATAGTGACCACATCGTGTCAGAGCTGCCAACCTGATTAGACGTAGAGTAGACGACGAAGAGGGTGGAGAGCATGATGAGGTAAATGACGACTGTATGGACCTGCATATTCGTCAGATTAACTACAGTATCTTCATTTGGAATTGGTCATACCCAATCTGTCAAGAAGGTCGCCTTGATCCCGCCAGCAAGCGTGTAGATGATCACACCAATCGGGAACAGGAAGCATGCAGCATCGCTGCTCATTCCTGTCAAGTTGCCAAATAGTTGCGAACCACCAACCAGGAGATTCATTGCTGTCACGATCTGGTAGAACACGGAATAGCAGGCTAAGGTTATATGTGCTCCGGCTCCATAGCGTGTTCGCACGACTTCAAGAAAGGTGTGAGCATTGGGTGCTTTGCGCTTCAGCTCGACTGCGGCGACGGAGAAGAGGAGAATTTGAACGGAAGCCCCTGCAGCGTACCAGAAAGGTCCAGATACGCCGAATTCATAGCCATCTATATATTTTGTCAGTTCTGACTTTGTATTAAATCAGCTAGATGTATTCATAGGACAGAAATGAACTCTTATAATCTACACTATCGATCGATAGCACAGCTTCCAACTCTGAAATTTCAAGCACCGCTGCAATATATTACAGATTATACGACTATAAGTGAACTTACAGGTTGTAGAAGTAAGCAGAGTGGCAGCAATAGTCCACGACGAAACAACAGCGGAAGCAGTAAGACCGGTCTTGACAGAATGTTTGGCAGTCATAAACATCTCCGACGTCTGCTTCTCAGCGAAAAACCTCTCCAATCCCCACGATACAGCCGACATGCCAATGGCAAAGGCAGCTCCAACACCCACAATAATGCCATAGCCAACACCAGAGCTGAAAATTGGCTCAATTGAACTCATCCTGATAAGAGGTGATTTGAGAAATAGTGAGGGACAATAAGGGAGTATCGAATTCTAGGTTGAGGAAGGGTCTTGTTTGTAATTAAGGTATTTCGTGATCGGCATTTGAGGTACATGAACCACTGTTGCCAGGTACCTTATCTTTGGAAAGCTGAAGATCGGGAGATTCTAGGATCCTAGCTATGATATAAGGTTTGGCTGTGCGATACTCTTATCGGGGACCTACAGTTATGCAGCGATTTGCAAGACCTCGAGGTAGAGCTGTGCCACTGTAGCAACATTTTTAGAAAGAAACCTCATACGAGATTCCTCCTGCTAAAAGTCACGCATGATTGCAATCCATATCAATAAACTTTAGAGAAGGCTGCTCGACTGGCCAAACATAACGATTGGTAAGAAGCCGATGTTAGAACCCGATAGTAGATCATCGCGCTCGCGCTGTAACTGGCCACGCTGGATACGAATGGGACTTGAGTGCCGACAGGGGAGTGTTGCGAGGAACCCCGATAGGATTGTCGTCTTTGAACTTGGATTTGGTTAGACTTCGGCGATAGCCCCGAGAGATAAAGAACCAGGGATTTGGGACTATTCCAGAACAGTGAGGCTTTTATGGCATGCCCTCCTGTTGAATGGTTTATGTGCAACCCAAGGTCTTGGGGACATGGTTTAGTGACAGGCAGAGAAACAGCGCGCTTGACGCCGAGGTGTTGATACTGGACGACAAGCAAGCGGTTGACGTTGGCCGAATGATGTTGGATTATCCTTCGATGCTGGGTTGCGCTCTGACCGTCAAAACCCACAGTTCTTGGGATAGTCGAATATCGGAAAACTTGACCATTCTGAGACTAATGAGCTCTCCTCCGCATGATAAGCTGTGGAGATAAACTGAAGAGTTGAGATAAGTTGTTACACTTTGAAGCTGCAGCTGCAGTTGACGCAAGGGAATACTGATAAATGCTCTTACTCGATCAGTTCGGTCAGACTTCATAATAATGCACAATACCGGCGAGGGCGTATAAAGGGGCCTTCCATTAACCAAGTAATGCTGCATCTAAGTAATATAACACCTCTTCCAAGGCGCGCTGTTAACGCTGACGTTGTTGATACGAGATACGATGATAAGGCCTCGGCCGGCGATACTGGCCGACGTACGACGACGGGAAGCTTTGACCTACGGTCGTTTGGATGTCTGTGCAGGAATGAAGTGTTAACCTTGAGCTTACAAAAACCAGGGTAGGGAGTGGTTCTTATCTATTATACATACAGTATCTCCGATTACAGCCTGCAATTCGGTGTCTGACAATTTGAATGAGTCTTGGTGCCAGGTACTCGGGGAGAAACTCTTGCGTAGCTTATCGATTATCTGCTGCGTACAACCTTGGAGGGTCGGAGCTACAGTGGGGTCGTGTAGATCAAGTAGATGAATGACGATAAGAGCCATAGCTTCATGTGATACTGTAATAAACTGAACTTTTATCAGATAGTTACAGTGTCAATTCCCATAAACAGGACCAAAAACCTCAAAGCAGATCAGCATACCTGATAGTTGACCCGTCAACATGGCAGGCCTCGTGACGAAGATCGAGATCAATTGCGATATGGGAGAAGGCTACGGGCGATGGAAAATGGTGAGAGAAAAGCCGCGGAGGATCGAGTCGAGCTTACTTATCTTCGACTTTAGGGGCCAGACGAGGAGCTCATGAAGTATATAGATGTCGCAAACATCGCATGTGGATTCCACGCCGGCGACCCCTCTATCATGCTTAAAGTCGTACGCCTGGCCAAGCAGCACAACGTCAAAGCAGGCGCCCATCCAGGTATCGACGATAAATTTGGCTTCGGACGACGACGCATCGAAATCGATCCCGAAGACATGTACGCCTCCATTCTCTACCAAGTGGGAGCCCTGAAGGCCTTTCTCGATGCAGAAGGCGTGCCTCTGAACCATATCAAGCCTCACGGCGAGCTGTTCTTCTACATGCAGCGGGACGCCGTGATCATGGAGGCTGTTCTGCGGGCATGTGCTGTCTTCAAGGTCCCGGTGTATGCCTGCAAGAACGATTTTCAGAAGGAGATGTGTGCGAAATACGGGCTGCCTTTTCAAGAGGAGCTGTATGTGGATATTGACTATACACCAGAGGGGAAGTTGGTGGCTGTTGCGAAGAGTAAGACGGTCACGCCGCAGATCGTCTACGATAGAATCACGGAGTGTGCTCTCACGGATTTGAGAGAACACAACGAGGGTGGGAAGCTCAGGGTTGGATTTAACGGCCAGCCGTTTAGTATTTGCTTGCATTCAGATATGCCTACAGCTCTGGAAAATGCTATTAGTGGTAGGAAGGCGGTAGATGAGGCGAACACGAAACTGGGATTTCCAAAGGTAGCATAGAAAGCAAATAATGCGTACTCACAAATCACTAAAAATTCATTTTAATCGCTAATTTCGAGTAATATTATATGCCAACATTCTTGCCTGTCCAGACTTCTCAATGTCGAGTTCCCAAACCTTCAACTTCCGGCAGATGCCTAAGTTTCCAGGCTAAAGCTGGTATCTGAGCCTGCTTCTGATCGACGAGGTGTCTATCACGTCGGAATCCGTCGTCGCGATAAAGAACACCCTTGGACTCGGGTCTGCCTCGAAAAATAATAAAACGCCATCACATTACGTAGTCCGGCAGGAAGGCTCCCCACCCGCCTGGTTAGGATCATCAAGGGGCATGAACTCCTCTTATCGCGGAGGGGTCCTACCCACCTTTGCAATGATAGGCAAGTGCTGCTATCAGTGGCCGACATGGGAGCTCCAGCACGATGGCCGGCAGCTCCACCAAAAAGGCATGGCCAGCTTAGCCATGGGAAACACCTATCTCTCCAGGTGTCCAGCATTTTTCATAGAGGAAGCTCGACAAGATCTGGTAAACGACAGCAATGACTTATACATTATCTCATCTCAAGAAGGTCCTCGTTGCTAATCGAGGCGAGATTGCCGTGCGTCTGATTCGAGCTGTGAAGGATGCGGGCGTAGAGAGTGTGTCGATATACACGGAGAGTGATTCGACGAGTTTGCATGCTACGCTGGCAGATGAGAATGTGCGGCTGCCGGTTGATGGATCAAATGGCTATTTAGATACGTAGGTGATACACTGCTCATCTTGATTATATAAGTCTACTAAGCAATGGCCAATTGGCCACATTTGTCTCTGCTGTTACAACCTTGTCCTTGCTGACTTTGTGCTATAGCGACGAAATTCTACGAATATGTAACCGACTAGAGGTCGACGCGGTCATACCCGGATATGGATTTCTTAGTGAAGACGCTGCGTTTGCGCAGCGGATTGGTGATGCGGGCATGGTATTTGTTGGCCCGACTCCAGAATCTATGATGGAGATGGGACAGAAACATAGAGCGAGAGATCTCGCAATTGCAGCTGATGTACCTGTCGTGCCGGGCACAGAGCTGCTACAATCCGAGGAAGAAGCAGTGGCAGCTGCTAGAACTCTGGGATTTCCGGTATGTTTGAGTGGTTAAATTTCAATGAGTGAGAATGCAGGTACTAACAATTACATAGATAATGCTTAAGGCAACTGGAGGAGGTGGTGGGATGGGATTACAAGTCTGTACGACTGAACAGGAGATATCGGCTGCGTTCAAGAAAGTTAAAAGTCGAGGAGAGACGCTATTCAATAATTCCGGCGTGTTTCTAGAGAGATATTACCCCGAGAGTAGACACGTCGAAGTTCAGGTTTTTGGCAATGGCGTCGATGTGGTACACTTTGGAGAGCGAGAATGTAGTATTCAGAGAAGACACCAAAAGGTAACTTGAACTAAAATACCAATTCTCTGAAACATTGCTAATTTGACATTTAGGTCATAGAGGAATGCCCCAGTCCTTTCGTGCAAAAACATCCTGGTATGCGCTCAAAACTCACGAAATGCGCAGTAGCGTACGCATCGAAGCTCAAATACAAATCTGCTGGCACAATCGAATTTCTCGTAGACGATATCAGTGGTGATTTCTTCTTCTTGGAGATGAACACGAGATTGCAGGTTGAGCATGGAATTACAGAGCTTTGCTATGATATCGACCTGGCGGCTCTCATGCTACGACAGGCGGATCACGAAAAAGGAGGAGAGGGGGGAATTCCGTCTGAATACCTGCTTTCACTACAGAAAGATGGACCCAGTGGTGCTGCAATCGAGGTTCGAGTTTATGCAGAGGTCCCTTACAGGAATTATGCACCAAGCCCTGGATTATTGCAGGCTGTGGCCTGGCCGAAAGGTGATGGGATCCGAATTGATACTTGGGTAAAAACTGGACAAAGGATTGCACCTTACTATGGTAAGTCTTTATACATCAATTATTGATGGAGTTCTAACGATTTGAAAAGATCCTTTAATTGCCAAGGTGATGGTATATGCGAATGATAGATCAGCAGCCGCAGTGAAGATGACGGAGGTTCTGTCGGAAGCTGTGCTTCAAGGGCCACCTACAAATTTACATTTCCTGGGTGATGTGATAGCTTCGAAATGTGAGATTCATTCTTGTGGAATTCGGATAAGTGTATGCTGACAGAAGGTAGCTTTCCTCGAAGGTGATACTTTAACAAACTTTCTCGATACTAGATTCAAATATGAACCCTGCGCTATCGACGTTCTGTCACCCGGTGCTTTCACTACTGTTCAAGACTTTCCAGCTCGGGCGACGAGTGGACACGGGATTCCAAAGGGAGGGCCCATGGACAATGTCTCGTCAAGAAGTAGGTTTATCTATCTATTTTGTCTACAGAAGCTAACGTGTATCCCTCAGTTGCAAATATTCTTGTGGGCAACGAGCCTGGAATAGAAACGCTCGAAATGACAATATCGGGCCCGGAGCTTTTGTTTACTACATCTGCCATATTCTCAATCTGTGGCGCACCGATGCCAGTGACTATTGATGGAGAAGAGAAACCGATGTGGTCTAGGCTTGTTATACACACTGGACAGAAGCTGAAGATTGGGAAGGCTGGGAATGGTGGCTGCAGAGCATACCTCGCAGTTAAGGGAGGATTCCCAGACATGTAAGTTATTCGACCAAGAATAAAACATCACTTACTCACCAGTCTCAGACCACTTTATCTTGGCTCCAAGTCGGGAACGCCTAGCTTGTTATTTGGCGGTACACAGGTATGCTCGAAGTTACAGCTTCCCACTTTTGAAAACTTATTGACAATTTAAGGGCCGTCAGCTCCAAATGGGCGACTGGATTGAATTGGATCCCGAGTCTAAGCAATGGGCCTTGGAGATGAAAGACATAATTACTCTCCCATCCTCTTGTATCCCAGACTACAATATCACGGAAGTCTACTGCATGCATGGACCACACGACTCCGACGACTTCATGACCGCTGCAGACCGTCATATGCTGTACAGTACCGCCTGGAAAATCGGACACAACTCCAACCGTACTGGTATCCGCCTCGTCGGTCCCATTCCTGGATGGAGCCGCAAAGATGGTGGTGAAGGTGGCTCACATCCTTCCAATGTTTTTGATTACGGCTACCCATCTCCTGGAGGCATGAACTGGGGCGGTGACTCTCCAGTTGTGTTTTCAATGGATAGCCCTGATCTTGGCGGGTTGCTGTGCTCTACGACTGTTATCTCTGGGGATTTGTGGAGGTTGGGACAAGTAAAACCTGGCGGGACGTTGAAGTTGCGGCCCACGACCTTTGAGCATGCGAGGGAACTGGCAGAAAGAGTCGAAGTATTTATTGGGCTTTTGAAGGCACTAGTAAGTGGAAAATCAGATGTTAGGCCGAAATTAGATACTATCTTGCCAGATTCTGGACTTGAACAGGGGGTATCGGATGCTATCCTGAAGGTGGTACCGGGAGATGGTGATAAACGTCCTCAGGTTATCTACAGGCAGGTAAGATACATCCTTGCGCCAGATCTTGACAGAGCGTACTAAATGTCGTAGGGCGGCGATTGCTTCCTACTTGTGGAACTCGGAAAGCAGACCGTTGATATTGTAGTCACTAGTCGTGTGCGTTTATTGGAACAGAGGCTCGAAGCATTGAAGATTCCAAACCTTGTCATGAACCCTAATGTTAGCTGTAAGTATCGCTAAAACTTTCATATCCATTTTTGATGTCCATCTTTGACCATTCATAGCCGTCACGATCCAATTCGACGCGAAAGTCATCAGCCAACAAAAGTTGCTCCAAACCGTCGACGAGTTAGAACACTCCATCGCAGCAGCAACAGACATCAAAATCCCCTGTCGTGAAATCCGCCTGCCTATCGTCTTTGACCACCCGGATCTCACAACTTCGATAACTCGTTACATGGAGACTGCTCGACCGACCGCCGCATACCTCCCTGATAATGTCACCTACCTGCAGCATAACAACGGCCTTGCCTCCCGTCGTGCCGTTTTTGAAACCAGTCTCGAATCACCATATCTAATCGTTGCAGTTGGTTTCCTTGTTGGAACCCCTATACTGTTCCCGTTAAATCCGCATTCTGGAATCAAAGCGCAGAAATATAATCCCACACGCGTCTCGACACCAGGTGGAACTTTGGGTATGGGAGGAAGTTTGTTCGCCATCTATCCCGTTGAAGCACCCGGTGGCTACATGTTATTTGCTCGGACTATGGAATGTTGGGACACGTTTGGCCTGAAACCTTCATTCACACCAGAACGGCCGTGGTTGTTTGAGCCGTTCGATATTGTCAAATGGCATGAAGTGAGCGTTGAGGAATATGATAGCTTGATGCGTGATTATCGCTCGGGGAATTATACATTTGATATTCGTACCGCAGAGTTTAGTCTACAAGAAGTTTACGACATGTTCCAAACTGCCAAGACGGATCCGGAAGTAATCGAGTTTCGATCGAAGCAAGAAAAGGGGACGGCGGAGCAACTGTTAATTGAGAAGCAGTTGTATAATGAGTGGATGAAGGAACAGGAGTTAGAGAAGGAAAGAGAATCAGAGAGATTAAGGCAGATGATGGAGAGTGGAGAAGGTGGAGAGAGGGTTACGGTAGATAGTCCGATCGATGCAAATGTTTGGAAGATATTGGTTGAGCCGGGGAATGTGCTAGAACAGGGACAGGTAGTTGCGATTCTAGAGGCGATGAAGATGGAGATTAATGTTCTGGCTTCGGAGGAGACCGTGGGGGCAAAGGTTGAGGCAATTGCAAGTAAGCCTGGCACGGTTGTTAGTCCAGGTGCTTGGCTGGTTGTTGCGAAGAAGGATAAGGAGCAAAATAAGTAATGTGCCAAAGTGGCCTCTAGACGTAAATATCGCTGGGAGCTCAAGCTCCGTGCTGCCAGAATATTCTATCTGTTCCTGTCTGCTAAGTGAGGTTTCATTGATTGTTGGACAAGTCAAATTCACGGGCGTTGCTGTTGTATGCAATGGGTCGGATCGGACACCCACCGGTCAGCAGGCTACTGGTAGGTGTCCAATGGAACGTACTCGAAGCAACATGTCGCCGTGTACCCGAATCGGCAGGCACGGTCCTGGTTTAGTTAGGTGCATGAGTTGATTTCGTGCATGAGTTGATTTCGTGCATGAGTTGATTTCGTGCATGAGTTGATTTTGGAGGCCAAACGGACTTGTGGCTTGCGATGGCAGCTACGACCAGGGAATTCGGGGCTTGTGCCGCCTGCCTTTTGTACTTGAGGGGGTTTCCCCTTTCTGACGCGAGCTCGAGCAAGGTTGAAACACTCTTTCCTCCTAGGGTGTGATTCCAGCTGCGGTTCCATCCCTTTGGGGCTTGATTCGGCTGTGATGGTCGGTGATTCTGGGTGTATGAGCATGTTTTCTTCCTCTTGAGGTGTGATTCGAGCTGTAATGGTACATGATTCTGGGTGTGCGAGTGCGGTTCCATCCTTTTGGGGCTTAGTTCAGCTGCAATGGTTAATAACTCTAAGTGTATGAGCATGTTTTCTTCCCCTTGAGGTGTGATTCGAGCTGTAATGGTACGCGATTCTGAATGTGCGAGTGTGATTCCGTCCTCTTAGTCGGTGATTTGAAATGTGGTAGAGGTGATCCCGATCGTGCTAGCTCTTCTCTCTGACTATAAGAAACAGCTCTCCCCCGCACAATGGAACGAAATCGTTACCCACTGAACATCGACTCTTCACTGAATATCTGCTTTCTCCAAAGTCCTATGGTCTTTCAGTCTTGGTCTATTCTTAACAGACTTATTCAACTGAGCTCGATTTCAATATCCTTACTCCCCTCAAGAGTTTCGATTTTTGAAACTTTTGCTCTCTCATAAGTTCTAAGGTATGCACTGCTTTGACGCTTTCCATGTATGTCCTTAACCAATATGTTTTGCGCAGGTATATTACCTTAGTTCAACCGTCGACACCATCAAGTCGATAACTCGAGATGCCAGGTCTCTCCTGCCGAAGCGTCGGGCCAGCGAGCACTGGTGATTATTCTCAGATGATGTACCAGCAATACATCATCCAGAACCAGGCGGCGTACCAACAGTACAACGCCCAGTACCAGATGCCGTACCAACTGTACAACATCCAGTACAGGGATCACCAGGGTAGATGGCTGGCCCGGGCGGAGGAGCAGATCCGGAGACACTACCGGGACTGTAGGCTGGACTTGAAAGGTGTGACGTGGGCCATGGTCCGGTAAGTCTCGATTGCTCTCCCTTCATCCTTATTGCTTGTTCTGACTTCTCGCAGAGGGATCCGGCACAAGGGGGATGGGTCGATCAGGTTTCCCGATAAGAGAAACCACTGGACGGTCGACTTCAAAGGCCCGACAGGACATGTTATAACCCAACATGTCGTCGACTTTGAGGAGCCTAACAGTTGAGCACATTTGTGCCATCTGTGGAAGAAATTGTTTTTGAAATACCCAATTTGGAGATTTTGGATACGGAGTGTGGAATATGCAGCTTGCCTCGGACTCTCGAGGATTCCATGCTCCTTGATAAAGCATCACGGTCATATTTTCCTCGCTACTGCCTCCCCAGGGTCAAGGGCGAAATCAGGCTAGCCCCAGTGCAGGCTCCAGCTATCATTCCTAGAAATATGACGACTGAGGCTGCAATCCCTATCTCCCGAACACGGCTTTGGATGCCCAGTCTGGAAGACGGCTTGGATACGGAGCCCGCACAGACAGCTACCAACAACGGCACGATGATATTCTCCACATCATATAGAGAACACTTGAAAGAACTCAACGAAGAATTGATGGAATGCAGATACGATTTTCAAGGAGTGAGATTTTATCATCTGGAGTGGATTGGATTGGATTGGATAGCTCGAGTACTTAACTGCATGCATATGAAGAGTAATGACTTGACTAACTGAATTCAACTGAATTCGACTCAAAACTCAACTGGAGACCCAATTCAACTCACGAGTTGAGGATTGCAGACTCAAACCCGACCCACGGGTTAACTCAATTTAAGTGAATAACATAATCTTACAAAGTGGCTTTGAGTTAGACCACTGTTCTAATCCCTCAGATCCCAGCCGCCCTCTACCCTCCTCAAGAGCGGACTGTCGAAAACGCCTACGACCTTTTTCGTCCGCTCTAGGGGAGCGGAGCAGGAGAAAGTTAGCGAAGGTTTTTATTGCGGTTGCGATTGCTACAGGATCGACGAGTGATGTGTATTTTTGAGTGTTTTTGGAATTGAGGGAGGGATGGTGGGTAAGGACTCCTCCGTGATAGTTGATGGGGCTATATCGAGTAAGGCGAGTGAGAAACAAAAGAAATAACATACCCTCTCCCAAAACCCCCCTCCACCGTCCCCCCTGCTTCATCGCGACCCCACACACCAGAACCTCCGCGCCAAGCGCCTCCAATAGATCCCAAGCCGCGCAGATGGTAGTGCCAGAACTCACTGCGTCATCGATAATGACAACTTTCTTGCCCTGAATCAGCGGCAGTTGGTGCGGATCTAGATAGATCTTCTTCTCGCCCAGGCCGGGAGATGTGATGGATGACACGCTGGCGGAGAGGGCGTCAAGATACCAGAATTTCTTGGAGTAGCCGAGGGGGACGTAGCGGGCTGGAAGGATGGAGTTATTGGGGATTTTTTGGGGATGTGTGGGAAGGGAGAGGGCGAGGATACATACCGAGCCCTACCTCCCCCGCAACAATCGGCGCAAGACTCAACCCCAGCGTCGGCAACCCAACAACCGCCTCCACACCCATCGCCAGCTCAGCCACCAACCTCCCCAGAACCCCACCCAGCTCCGCCACGACCTCCATCGACGCCTGGTTCACGAGCAGCGACGCGACGGCATGTTCAGGGTCGCTAGCCAGCGGCCGGATCGGCAGCATCAGGATGCGCGAGTCGGGAAGCCGGGCAGGGAAGTTGTACTGGTAGGGGGGAGGCGGGATGGGGGAGGCGGGCAGGAGGGTCTGCCAGGAGTGGGTTGTGGGCGACGTGAAGTGTGGTGTAGGGGGAAGGAGAGACATGGTGCGATTGTGGGTGTGGGAGGAGGGAAAAAGGAGGGGAGGAGGACGAGTGGTGCAGACCTGGAATGGTAGGTGATTATACCTTGAATCCGTACATTGATATTGAATCCTCAGTAGAAAGTAGCTGGATTCTCTCGGTCTAAGGCGCAATAGTACAACAGCAGTGCTCTTTGGATTCCGGTGTAGACCGGAGAAACAATGCCCCGAGTCTCGGAGCAAGCATGGGAGGGCGAATAATCCGAGACATGTAGCTTGAATGTGGGCGAGCTCAAATCATTTCGCTCTTCTTTCCGACTCCTCGTCTACAACAAAAGTCCAAAAGTCCTTGGATTACGTGGTCAGAGATCATAGATCGGATACCAAAAAGACCATATAGGCCCAGGTTAGGTACGCAAGTATTGTACAAGTGCAATCCTGCTGAAAAACACCACTTGGAGTACGAACGATACTCACAAGACCATCATCATATCCATATATGCAATTATCATCACTAATTCTATCACTAATTCTCATCAGCAACATCTACAAAACATCTATCTACAAACAAATAAATAGCGACAGACTATCAAGTCAAGCCATCAAGACCAGTCGAGATTGGTATCGTAACAAACATAGATTAGACATAAAAAGACCACCCAGACCCAGACCGGGCAGAATCTTCCTCATCAAGAATCCCTTCATCAAGAGTAACAACCGTCACGCACCCCACGCTACAAATCCTCAATTGAAGTCTCGGGTATAATCCAGCTTCCTCTCTCGCGCTCTATCCTCCCCCTCTAGCACGGCCGTATGCTGAACCTGGACTTCGATGGTCCTCAAGATCTCTCCCTTATTGGGCCCTGAGATATCCTCGTTGCTCGTATTACCACTGGCACTTGAGCGCTGCTGTAGGTCCTTGTCCTTCGTGATGCCCAAGATCTCATCTCGCGACGAATTATTCGATACGGCGTCGGCTTCATAACTGCTTTGTTGCGACTTTAGCTTGACATGGTTGTTGGTGTGGTGTAGCTTGCTGGCCGTGCCGTGCTGCGAGAAGACCTGCATGCTGTGTCCCTGGCTGCGACCGTCGCGGCCCGATGAACCTAATGTGTAGTCGCGGCTGGACTTGTATTTATGAGAAAAGTATTTCACGAGCGGCGCGAGGATCGGGAGGCAGGTTAGGGTTATCTAGGAGAGGAAATGGGTTAGCTTAAGTTATATACAAATACAAAACGACAGATGGAAACAGATAGACGAATAGTAAAATTTGATAGCAGTGGCATAGATGTGGGGAGAAGAAAAAACAGAATAATGAAATTGAAAGACTTACGCCGACATTCATCTCGATATTTCCCCAAAGCACTAACATGGTAGAATTACCATTCCCCGTCGCAATGACGGAGATCTGCGTCAAGCGCAGGATCGAGCAAACCGTCGTGAGCAGACCGAGAAGGAAGACGCCCATAAGACCCCATTTCTTCCTCCGATCCATCCTGAGCGCGCCCAGAAAGGGGATCGGGATTGTAAAGATGAGAATGTCGAAGAGAATCGTCACTGAGGCAAGACCGTAGTTGGTTGGGCCGAAAGGGAGGCAAGTTCCGGTTGTGTGAGGATGCCATGATTTGGAGATCTGTGGGATATGATTAGGTTGATTGCGGATTGGTGGAAGGGTAGAGGATTGGATGAGACGGGAATATAAGCTAGAAAGGGAGAGGAAAAGGGAATGGAGGTGGATTTGGATTGGATAGACTTGGATGTACTTACAGGTTTGCAGTTAAATATCAACACCAACATGCCCGCCACATGTCCCGCAATACAAGCCACAGCTAAGGCCCAAATAGTGAGCCTATACGCCGGCTGACCCCGTGAAAGAACCCGCAAATATTCATGACAAAGTGCTATTTTGAATCCTAGAATGCCTAACATGTAAAAGGGTCTCCCTGCATAATTCACCTAAAGCACATTGATACTATTAGCACCAATCACTTCAAACCCAAAAGAATATGATACGACCAATTAGTCAAATAATACGTACCGTGGAATATGTATTCAGGCTGGCAGCAGGACGTAAGTCCAATGGTAGACCGAGTCCGTATCGCGTTTCTGCATACTTTATTAGGGTTGGAATCCTGCAGATTTTGAGGCCGAGAAAGCCGAAGAGAAGAAGGATTGAAGGACTTACGAGTAATAGTCAACGAATTATAGATGATACTGCAAAGCTATTTTATCACAACCATCAGTACCAAGACATCAACAATCATGTCAATAATTCGTATCCCATCTCCATCTTTCAGCCAGCAGGGGAAAAAAGGAAAAAGGAATTCCAATCGAAAGAATTCCTATAACCACAAGAGAAATTTTAAACATAAAATCGGCAAGAAGAAAGATGTAGGCAAGAAAAAGAGAAGAAAAACTAACAGCAGTCCCGAAAATAATCCAATCATCCATCCCTAAACTCTTCAGAATAATTCCCCGCACCCAGAATCTCGCAGACACAGTGGCAACCATCAGGGCAAGCAGCGTCAACGACACACCCAAGATCAGTGGATACTTGGACTGCGCAGCGACTTCCTGATCAGTATTATAGACCCAAGATGAAGACATCGTGCTTCCCTCTCAAAAAGGAGAGGCTCCTCATCTGCTTCCCCCAATCCTGTCACTGGTGTATCGTATCGATACCGATATCTCGTGTCTTAAAAAGCAGTCTCTAAAGAACCCTAACTATCTATATTCCTAGGAGTGAGCGTGGCGAGAGCGCTGATCTTGTATGTTTTTGTGACTCTGGTCTTGGGGATCGATCGATAACCTTTTAATTTAAACGCCGACCAGCGGGATAAGGAAGGGGTGTTTGTGAGTGTGTGAGTAGTTCTTAGTGTTGTGGAGTCGGCGTTGTCATGTACTGTACTGTATATACGTTGTGATGCTCGGGCCCCTCTATGGCTTGGTGAGACTCTCGCATCGGTTGAAGTATTGAATAGGGTCTCTCTGCCACTCTGGCTCTTGACTTGTTCAACAATCAATCAATCAATCAATCAATCAATCAGTCTACTGCTTCTCGCGGTATCGAGTCTGGAACCAGGCCACGCATTAGGATATGATATAGCTAGCCGGGGCTGCTTGCTAGCTGATACAGCGCTGTACGCAAAAGAGCAGTACCCGTACAAGACGTTCTGGACGAGAATCCGTCGCCGGTACTGGAATGTAATAACAAAGGTATTATTCCTGTCGTAGCAACTGTGGCTTGCAGTTTCTGCAGGAACCGCAGGGGAGGAAGGGTCTGTGGACATGGGATAGGGTCCCGTTTTGTAGCATATGGCATCCTACAGTTCCCGTGTTGGAGGCGTCAAAGCTTGGTGGTAGCAAGATAGCGTGACTAAGGCCAACTACTCTGTTTGCCCATCTCTTCGGGCTATTGCTTCGGATTCTGGGATGGAGCAAAGCAGATGTCATAGGACACCTCTCCGGCCTAGACTAGACCGAGGGTCCGACAGACAACTATTCGTATAGTACGGAACAGTTGGTGTGTGCTGGATGGAAAGAACACACCTTGCGGTATATACGGGTCGGCGTGTGCAAGTGAATGCTGGACGTATAGCAGACTACAGACGGCTATGATCGGATTAGACAGGGCTAAATAGGACAGGGCCAAATAGGATAGAATGGACTGAGTAGCCGTAGCAGAGCATACTGAAGCATCGCATCCTGTGGCATTAGTGAGCATAGCCATAGCATACGGTGCTATGATCAGTCAGTTAGCATAGCTAGGCTCTGTCTCCGCTATGCAACACACCCAGGAGACCCAGCCAACAAACCCTGCCGGTGTTGGAAAGTGTGTCGGCGGAGGCGATTCGTAGCAATCTTCGGGAACGGCGACATCTGCTCCTATACCCTCCCTCTACGTGACGAGACGATCTTCTGTGCACACCGGCCCATGAAGATCCCCTCGTCTTGGCTGTCGAAAGCAATTAACATTACATAAGTAATCATGCCGGGGCCCTGCCCTCTGCAGCTCTCTTCTATCCTACCTGAGATGTGAGTATATAGTCCATATTACTGCATTGGATGTCCTTACATTATCTGTTTGAGCGAGCTGCTACAGCCCGTATTCCACTGGGCACCCCCCTCCAAGTCGCTATCAGCACCGCTATAGTACTAGCCAAGTACTGTCAGTACTTGCAATTTAGCCAAGCCGTGGGGTGGATTCTGCACAGTAACAGTGGAGCTCCAGCATGGAGTAATACTTTAATGGTACTCCTGGGCTCCATGCTGACAGTGCTGGACACTGGGAGTAGCCAAGAGTAGTAGCATCGCGGGTTTTGAAGGGTCGCAGTGCGCGGAAAGAACCCGCCAGATCTCGCAGGCATTTCCGGGTCAGCCCTGTCTGGTCGCTTTGACGTCCCGTACTCGGTCCGGCTCAAGCCGAGTACGGGCGGGAAGAGCAGGGTAGGTGGGCAGTTAGGGAGTTGCGCAGGCCAGCAAGCCAGCAAGCCAGCAAGCGACGCTTTCTTTCGTCGACGTACAGAACGTACAGTACAGAACGTGCAGTACGTTGGAAATTTCAACAGCCCTGACCCTGAATTCTTCATGCGCGAAGGATCAACAGCAATTTGTCGCAACAGCGGGCGCACTATGGGGGCACAGAACGCTGGCAGAGCAAGCTATTGCGAATCGAGGTGCAGTTCCGGACTGTGTGGAAACAGGGGAGCAGCCTTCTGATCTTTTCTGCAAAGGATATCAATCCAGACGAGTGAGAGAAATAAATCTGCCGTCACGCGTCTGCCGTCCAGCGACTATCAGAATCTCCGCCGTTCAGTGATGGTCGCTGCACTAGGGCTGGAATGCTTAGACGATATCTTAAAGTAAGACCCAGTACAGCAACCGAGTACTGGAGATAAATGTTAAAGCGACGATCCGATGATCAGTTAAGCCGCGGTGGGGAGATGTGCACCTATTTGTGCCTATTCTGCTATATGCAGTACGTATAGTGCGGTATAGCCAGTATAGACCTGACGTCGAGCTGAGCTTAGTTACTACGCGATGATGTTCATTATCTTTATCTACTCCGGCAAGCATCTAATTCCCTCTTTAGGACTATCACGGCCATCTTCAGTATATACATCTATGCAGTGGCAGGCGCGATACGGCCGCCAATCAGAGGACTGTCGTCAGTAATCCGGGCCCAGCAATGCCCGTCCAGCGCAGCCTGTCTACTCTTCAGCACCGCCGCACTGCATCTCGCCTTCATCTCTGTCTCATATGCAGCAACGGCGTCCTTCTGGCTCACCTCGCCGTCCCTGGCCCTCACCAGCTGGTCCACAAGCAGCGCAGCGTCGAGGATGCCGTGGTTCGCGCCCTCGCCCCGGTACATGGTCATGGCATGAGCAGCATCGCCAGCCAATGTGATGTTCCCAGTGGCCGGCCACGCAAGCGATGCGAAATCCGCAAGTTGGAGGGGAGTCACGGCGTCGCTGTCGTCAGGGATGCCGTCGACTAGCTGGCGAAGCGGGCCCACGAATTCGCGTGCGCGCGCCTTCATGTTGGCGATGCGCAAATGATTGGTCGCCGGGATGGTATCTGCGACGGCGTCGCGGATGGGCCAGCTAATCAGGACAAGCGCGTCCAGCGCCTTTCGGCCGTCAGGCTCGGGGTAGACGTTCTGCACACTGTACCAGAGGTAGTTGGACGTCGGCGGGTGCACGCCGTGGAACAGGAGGGGGTCGTAGGACAGCGGCGTCATAGCTTCGTCGGCCGTGAAGTGGCGGATCACGCCCGTGACATTGATGGGCAGCTTCTTCAGGCTGGATTTCTGCTCGTCGTTGATCAGGTGTTTCCGCACTGTCTGGTTAGCCTGTAGTATAAATGATAATGAAACGAACAATGTGATTTGTATATATAAATAGCATCATACATGCCGTATAATACTGGCTGTATAAAACTGCGCTGGATGAAGAATCGGAAACATACCGTTGCTGTGATTGCCATCTGCGCCAATCAAGATGGACCCCAAGGCCGAAGAACCGTCCTGGAAAAGAACGTTGACTCCGCCGCTGCCATCGCTCGAATCCTCAAAAGCAGCGACTCGCTTGCCCCATTGGATGTCGATGCCCGTGGACAAGAGATCCAGGAGCCTTGTCCGATCCAAGCGTAGCCTTTCCTTAACAGGCGGGATCTTATATTTCACCTCGCCCGTCTCGGTATTCAGGAACAGGAAATTACCCGCGTCCAGCTTCAGCGTAGTATCAACCGCCGCCTACCAAGGTAAACAATTAGTGCCAGCTTCCAATATGATATCCTAGACAAAATCTGATCAATATGCAACGTGGTCGTCACCTCGATAGTAGAAGGGTGGAGGGAGAAGAGTGAAGGGCGGAGGCCCAGGAACTAAGATACGCACACTCGGTAACTGACTTGCGAGCTCGGGTCCTAGAAGTCTTCGGATAGATCGTAGACACCAGTGTAACGTGAGAGCCCAGCCCTGGCTGCGCTGCGAGCGAGACTCATCGCGCTCGAAGACAGTGAAGGGAATGCCGTGCTGATGGCAACCTTGGGCGATACAGAGACCGACGACACCAGCACCGGCAATCAGGACATGTTGCTTCGGCCGGGTAACAGGTGGCGTCTGAGTAGCCATGGGTAGGGATTTGGTATCTGGGTATTTGGGTATCTTGCCGTGTCTGGGTTTCTGGGTGTGTAGGTGTGTCTAGCGAGGTCTTTGGTGAGATTCTAGAGTCTGCGTCAGTCTCGGTCTCAGCTGGAAGATATATTGAGAAGGTAGACAATGTAACAGGCAGGATTCTTGGACGGAGGAACGTACTTGAAACGGATGTAACAAGTAAGGATATAACTGCTGTACGTACTCGTAGCCTTGTAAGTGTTTCGATAGTACAACGTACGAGAGCGAGACTCCAAAGCAACACTTGGTATGTGCAGGTATGTACTAAGCCAGACAGTCCTATATTCGCTGTAGTAAGTATTCTTTAAGATCCACAGTTTCGCAGTGTTTGGATAGCAGGTAAGGGACCCTTGTTGAAGAAGATTCGATCATAAATTTAGCTCTAGCCTTAATGGTGCTATACTGTACAGCATTGGAGACTGCGGAGACTCTGGAGACGCTGTAGTTTGACATGATTGAGCGCGACTCACCGACAGGGCGGGCCAAAGCGGTTTCCCTGAAGGACCTCCGATAAGACAGACGTCGGTTAGACAGCAAAACGTAGGGACTCGCAACAAGCGTTTCGGGGGTCCCTGAACCACGAGCTGTTGTGCCCGCCCACAGTACTGAATACCACTCGACACTCGCAACCTCGATCGGAGGGTTCGTCCCCGTTGATCTGTAAGTCACACCACCCTGGCGGCCGCTGGACGTGCGGTGCATGCTCGCGCAGGCTGCGCACTGCAGCTACGGCGGAGATACAGTCCAGTCCAGTACATCCAAAGCATGCATTCTGTGATCTATTAAATCTGGAACTATCCCCTACACCGAAAGAATCAGCACTCTCCCTGCCCACGCCCCGCCTATCCGCAGCATATCGAGCGTGTGGGCCCCCGCTGGCCTAGACAGGTTTTAGAAGCAGCCGCTGGTGACGAGGCGCAGAGAGATGCGAGATACAGCTTCATCCCGAGATAACGAACTGCACGGCGGTGCTCTGGACGGCCTCCGTGGCAGCGGCCCTTGGCAGGCCAGCGGAGTGCCACCGCATTGAATCGATAAAAGGAGGCTTGATATCCAATTTACTGTGTACTGGCGGAGTAACTTGGAATGGATTTTCTGTTTTGAGTTTATTATGGGGGATTCTCCTCCAAACCCCCTGCCCCCGCTGCGCTCGTAGACATCCGTGTAGGGTTGTACTGTGCTGTATGGATACTATATACAAATATACAATTATGGAGTATCGCGGTGCTTGATTGAGGTGTGAGCGGGCAACGGAAAAGCGAAGGCCCGCACGACGGCAGACAACAATCTTATCAGGGCGATAGCGCACGCCTACGGCACCGGCGCGCCGAGCCGATTCTTGCCTTGCCTTATTGCAACAATCTGCAGCATTGCCCAGGATATCTTCAGGGTTTCTCACTCTCGTAGGCCTGCCGGGCATGGCATCGCGCGGAGTAAACTGCCACATGGTGCAAGGAGCTGCGAACATGCGAGGATACGAGGATTCAGTGCATATGCATCATATTATGGGTAATGTTATAGTGACGGTAGTACAGGAAGTGCTCCGCTGCTGTAATACAGTAGAAACCGAAGACGCAGCGTTCTGAGTGGAGACGCTCGAGGAGGGCATTGAAGCCAGTACGCCGTCCCCTACTCTACTCCGTCTGTCGTCGTAACCAGTGTGGGCTTCTAATAATTACCATTGTCGAAGCCCAATATCCTTCTGCTTCGCTTCCTCGTGTGGTGGATGAAGCTAATCTGCAGCCCTTCTCCTTCTTTCTTTAAAATCCGGTCTTTTCCCTATCTCTCATTATGATCGGCAATCTACTGTAGTGCAGTGCAGTGCAGTGCAGTACCGTGCTATTGAGTTTGCACAGATATCATTATGGCGTCAACTTTGCAGCTTTTAAAGAAGAACAGGGGCGCCGTTTTCGTGGCGGCTGTTGCCAATACGGGTTCCATGCTCTTCGGCTTCGATACTGGTGTTGCTGGTTCTATTGTGGCGTTGGCAAGGTCTGTTTTTCTGATATTCGCAGCATACCTCTTCGTCGTCTTCCTTTCATTTTCCTTTCCCTCGACTTTACAGTGGCCGCGATATCAGCTCCGGACTCAAGCAAGCCAATCTCTGGTGCAACGGCTATCTGCAGATTATCGTATTGATTATTGCTAACAATGGATTTTGCAGTCTTAAAACCGAGTTCGGGCTCTCTACCAACGCCCAAAGAGCCGCTGACGCTTCATCCAATATTGTCGCCTTGTTGAACGCAGGATGTTTCTTCGGAGCTCTTGCACCTGCCCTGCTTGGCCACAAGATCGGCCGCAAACACATGTTGGCTATCGCATCATTCCTCATGCTGGTCGGAGGTATTATTCAAACTGCCGCTCAGCCACCTAACCTCTCTTGGTTTTATGGCGGCCGTGTTATCTCTGGATGGGGTGTAGGTATGGTCTCCAACTTAGCACCAGTTTACGTCGCCGAGACGGCACCAAAGGAGCTGAGAGGCCTTCTGATGGGTCTTTTTGAGATGTTCCTCGTCAGCGGCGGCATGCTGGCCTACTGGACAACCTACGGATGTTCGGTCCATCTCAAAGCAACGCCCAAGCAGTGGCGCGTACCTCTCAGTCTCCAAATAATCCTCGCCTCAATCGTCTTCGCCGGATCTTTCATAATCGTCGAATCGCCCCGTTGGCTCGGGAAGCGTGGTGACTGGGAGGCAGCGCATGAATCCCTCTCCTACCTCCGCGGTGTCAGCAAGGAGGATGGCGAATTCAAAGCCGAGATCGCCGAGATGAAAGCCCAAATTGACGAAGAACTACGTGCCACTTCCGGTCGCTCCATCAGCGAACTATTCCAGCGCCGAAATTTTATTCGTCTAGTCTGGGGCTGTGGTGTCTCTTTCTTTTCTATCTGGTGTGGCCACAATGGTATTCTATACTACGGACCTACCGTCTTCAAGCAGATTGGTTTCACTACACAGAACGCTACTCTCTTGGCTAGTGGTGTCTTCACCGTTGTCAAATTCGTCGTCACGGGTATTTTCCTTCTCTTTATTGTTCAGCGTTTTAAGCGTACTCATCTTTTGTCGTTCGGAAGCGCTGGTATGGCTATTATGATGTTTGCTCTTGGAGCGATTTTGGCGACACATCCTCCGGCTTCGGGAAAGGTCGCGAATGATACTCCTAGTGGCAAGGGAATGGTAAGTTTCTGCACATAACCATCCAATTTTCGGGTTATATGACTAATCTCTTCTTAGATGGCTGTCATCTATATCTTTGTCATCTTCTACTCCGTATCTTGGGGACCTCTAGCATGGATCTACGTTGGAGAGTATGTCTCCCTCTCATTCCTTCTCCCCAAACATCCCAAATCTAAACCTTTCCAGGATCTTCCCAACCAGAATCCGTGATTATGGAATGGCAATTGCAGTCATGGTCACATGGCTTTTCAACTACATCGTCTCGAAAGAAACACCAAACATGGTTCTCCACATCGGTTTTAAAACCTGGATGGTACGTCTCACCCGCCGCTCCATATGCATCAATTTCCATCGAACTAATCTATCTCATCCTAGCTCTTCGGCACCATGAATGCCGTCGGCTTCATCTTCACCTTCTTCCTCCCAGAAACCAAAGGCCTCTCAATCGAACAAATGGACATCCTGTTCAACGTCATCGACGCAGAAACGCGTCTCCATGACGTCGAAGCAGTGCTCCACGAAAAGAACAGCACGGTCACACGAGAGACGACTCCTGAAGAGGGGCCAAAGGGGCTCGAAAAGGAGACTGAGGCTAGCTCAGAAGCTGCTGTGCCTACGGAGAAGGGCATCATCTCAACTTGAGTAATCAAGTTTGGATGTAGATAAAGGTCAAGATGCAACGCAATAATATTTTAATTCAACCCAGTGCTGGATCTGATGGTATAGGTAGATGGCGTGTATATAATTTTAAAGGGGGAAAGCGTATAGATGGCAAAAATATATTGATTTGATAGGATATTCGCAAAATTCGGCGAGGAATCGAAGATCATTGGTCTGCTATTAGTGAATATGGGTAAATGCTACTTCTCTCTGAATGGGCGTGTATAGCTAGACCTGAGATCCAGGGCCCAGATACGCGAGCTAGGTGCCGGATAAGGAAGATTGAGAAGCTTGGCATTTACAGGCTTTTATAGTTGTCGGGATCCTGTGCTGCTGGTAATAACGAGGCCGTGGCATTCCACGTGGGAATCAATCTGGCAAGGAGCGGATGAACGGATGATCGTAAAGAGAGGTGATCGATGCCCTCGGTGTTCGGTCTATCGCGAAAGATATTATAGATAGGGTTGCTTGCTTGCTACACAGCCGTCAGTCCCCGCACCGCATAGCGCTACACCCCTACTGTACTGTACCATCGCCGTCACATGACATAACCCAGCTACAGCACCAAATTAAGCCTCAATTCTTAAGCATCAACTGGGCACGTGGGAGATCCTATTCGACAACAGCCGCGCAGAGATGGCGGCGTTTACAAACAAGCGCTGGCTAGAGAAGAGATAGGCTGATGAGGGCGCGGTAATCGTCGGTTTTGGTAGCAGGCCGGAGATTACACGGCGCGGGAAGGACAGGCGCCCGTGCACGTGGGTTCAGTGATAGGCCATATCGGACATCCGGGGTAGAGGCATGACGGTTAATTTGGTCACGAATCGCTTGCTGGGATTTGGATGGGAAAGGGGCGATGGGGTATAAAGCTGAGCTTGGGCTGCTGGGCTTGGTTTTTGGGCGAGCTTTAGAGGGTTGGTTTGCTTACAGGAAAGAGAAAGAGATCTTTAGGGAAGGTTAAAGATTCGGAAAGGTATAAGGTTGAGGAATATGAGAAGTTTGAGGAGTCTTGTTGCTGGGGGGTTGATGGGATTGTAAGTTGATGTATTTTTTTATTGTTGCTTTGCAGATCGATGGTGGTGTTCTTTACGAGTCATTTTCCTTGATTTCGATCTGGGCTTCCAGTTATGGAAAGTATATATGTTAGACTTTCGGATACTATCTATATTCACAGTATACATTCACAGTACTGACTATATCAGGGCCTCTGCTCAATCATGTGACACCATCTACAACGGATATCAGTGCCAAGATGACATCTCCCACTTCTGGGGCCAGTACTCGCCATATTTCGCCGTGTCGTCAGAAATATCCGCCGATCTCCCAGCCCAATGTGAGATTACCTTTGCACAGGTCCTCTCTCGTCATGGCGCCCGAGATCCCACTGCATCCAAGACTGCGGTATATGAAGCAACCGTAGCCCAGATCCAGGATAACGTTGAGTCCTTCTCTGGGAAATATGCTTTCCTCGCCGACTATGTTTACAGTCTCGGCGCTGATGAGCTCACTACATTTGGACAGCAAGAACTGGTTAATGCCGGTATCAAATTCTACAACCGCTACCAAGAACTGGCCTCGATTATAACACCCTTCGTTCGCTCTTCCGGTGAAGCTCGCGTTGTTGAATCTGCCAGAAACTGGACTCAAGGCTTCCACAAATCTCGCACGACCGACGACTGTGCCGAGCCAGACAACTATCCCTACGACATCCTCGTAATCCCCGAAGCGGCGGGCGTCAACAACACTCTATGCCACGAGCTTTGCACGAGTTTCGAGGACGGGATCTACTCTAACATCGGGGGCAGCGCACAGAACAAATGGGCCAAAGTGTTCGTCCCGTCCATTACAAAACGTCTCAACGAAGATCTCCCAGGCGGGAACTTAACCGATACTCAGACGATCTATGTCATGGATCTCTGCCCGTTCAACACCGTGGCTTCATCCACCGGCACCATCTCGCCCTTCTGCGACCTCTTCAACGCAACCGAATGGCGATCTTACGACTACTACGAAACCCTTAACAAATACTACGGCTACGGCGCCGGAAATCCTCTTGGACCTACGCAGGGTGTGGGATTCACCAACGAGCTCATCGCGCGCATGACGAACTCGCCCGTCAACGACCACACCAGCACGAACCACACACTCGACTCGAACCCCGCGACGTTCCCCACTGGCGGCGAGAACGTGCTCTTTGCGGATTTCAGCCACGATAACGACATGACGGCCATCTTCGCGGCGCTAGGTCTGTACAATGCCACGGCTGCGCTGTCAAACACGACTCTGGAGACACTCGCGCAGATGAATGGATACTCGGCGAGTGTCACGGTGCCGTTTGCCGGGCATGCGTATTTTGAGAAAATGAGGTGTAAGGGCCAGACGGAGGAGTTGGTTAGGGTCGTCGTCAATGATCGCGTCATACCGTTGCAGAACTGTGGCGCTGATGGGTTGGGGAGGTGTGCGTTGGGGAACTGGGTGGAGAGTCTGAGCTTTGCGAGGGAGGGGGGACAGTGGGGTGAGTGTTTTGTTTGAGGGGACGAGAGGTAGAGTTTGTTGTAAATAGCGTGGGAGATGGAAGGAGATAAAAAGTTTATAGTTAATAGTTAATAGATGTCGAAGAAGATTCAGCATGTTATCATATCTGGCATTCAGAAAGAGCAATGAGGGTTGTTCTGGAGTTGGCTATTAGATTGATAGGTTTCTTGTGAGTGGAATAATCGTGATGCCCCTATATGACATCCGCTACCTACGATAGCAACCTGGCCAGACATTTTAAATGCGAGTATTAGAGACAACAACCAGGATAATGCGAAATAACGATCTGAGGCTGACTTGGAAGCCTCGCTCGAGGCTCCTGAACAAGGATGTGACCCTTGTCTCCACTCTCGCCTCAGCCCACCTCAGGCAAACCAACATATCTGACGAGACAACCTCTTATATATCTATCGACTCTTCTTCAAGTTCGCAAACAGAATTTACTACCATTATCCCAATCAAAAATTCCTGCAGCAACCATTGCCGCCTTCTCTAATATCCTTATTTCAGTGTCGGGATTAGCATATCGCAGTATCTCCACGCAAAGCCATTTTATGCATAAGCAAATATCAGAAGAATCAATTGATTCCTGCAGCTGTGGGAACGAATATGGATGGCATATCATTTGTAATTGGAGTTGTAGGTCTAGTAGAACAGTGTATCAAGTCAGTCCCCTCTCTCCTGCCTCCAGCGTCACTCAAACACAACGTTGACAGACAGATAACTTCAGATATGGCGATATCATGGTCAAGAAGTACGAATCGTTTAGGGATGCCGAGAACGAGACGAGCGAGCTGATCCTCCGAATCGACGCACACTGGATATCTATCAGGCATCAGCTCAAATGTCTCACGAAGGTCTCGCAGAATATTGACGAAGACTTTCAAATACATTTCCACGGTGTGATTCAACTCCTGGATTCAAAGCTGCAGAGTGCTATAAATAAGATAGATAGCATAATCGGGGAGCCCGTGAAGAATACGTCGATATTGCAACTTATGAAGAAGAAAGGCGACGTTAAGCGGATTAGGTATGCGGCTGTGGCTAAAGACAGCCTTAGAAGAACAATGGAAGATTTAGACCATTGGCACGAAACCTTCAATCTCTCTTGGTTCCTACTAGTATGCGTTCCAAGTCCTTATATTGACGATCAGCTCAAACATGAGCAAATCAGCGGAGCAACAACCGAATCAATTACAATCTTAAAATCTTTAAGAGATGCCATCAATGGCGACAACACGTCTGAATCTCTCAGCAATGCTGCTCCAGTATTTGTGGAAGACACGTTTAAGAACAAGGTATCAATTCCTTTTTGCTCGGCGTATGTTAGTAAAACCACGCCTACGGCCGCTTTTATATTGGACACTCTAGTCAGTGATCCAGAGAATACATCTCAGGTATCGATGAGAGATGTTCGAGATTTCGCCCTAATCCTCCGCAAACTAGATCCATTTGCATTTGGCATACTTAACTGCCAAGGTGTGATTAGATCCGTATATGAGCCGTTCACAACCAATCCGCTTTCCCTATCTAAGCCGATTACATCCTATCAGTTCACATTCGCCATCCCCCCAGGATTACGCAGTCCTCAAAGTCTCCGAGAAATTATAATTTCAGAGAAGCCTTATCCTTTGCACGAACGCCTTCATATTGCACGCCAACTCTCCAAATCAGTAATGTTCATCCATTCCGCACAGTTCGTGCACAAGAATATTCGTCCGGAGACTATTCTCGTTCTGGCAGGCGATGGCAATGGTTTGGCTTCCAAATGGCCATTCCTCATTGGTTTTGAAAGGTTCCGCATGGCGGAAGGGAAGACATATCGCATAAGTGATGGTTTGTGGGAGATGGATCTATATCGTCATCCTAGTCGCCAAGGCGAAAGGCCAGAAGAGGACTATGTCATGCAGCATGACATCTACTCCTTAGGAGTATGTCTCTTGGAGATCGGGATGTGGGATTCTTTCCTACGGTGGCAAGGAGGCAATGAAAGTCCGGAACCCCAGCCGCTCCTCAAGATTGCCGTTGATCAGTCGATAAGAGATCAACGACGAAAAGCAAACGAGATCAAGGAAATTCTGATAGATATGGCACGCAAGAGTTTGCCGTATACCATGGGGAAAAGATACTCTGACGTGGTAATATCGTGCCTGTCGTGCCTCGATAAATCCGACAACACCTTTGGCGACGAGAAGGAGTTTTATGATGATGATGGAATACTTGTTGGCATTCGGTATATCGAGAAAGTGAGTGCGATAACATCCATCCAAGCTCGGCCCTGACAGTATTAGATTTGGACAGCAATCCAGGAGATACATATCTAGGTATGAGGCATTTCGGTCCAGAGAAGTTTGAGATCATGGCACTTCCGGCATTCATTGGAATATATTGCATTTGGTTATATATAGCATCGATCACATATCTACTAGAGATATAGAGCACCTGTGGCTTCTGCATTATCGTCACTAACTGTCAATCGGTCCCCAACAGTGGTATCAAGGGTGCCAGCCAAGGCAAAGGGCCAATTTAATTTAATTTTTTACAATGAGTAAGTCTGCTATTTTCATCAATAACAACCTGACATCTCCGGCTAGTATTATAACTTCGAAGATTCTTTTAACACCAAACCTCCTCCCTCCACATCATAATCTTTTCCTCTCTTCCATCCCAGCCATTCTTTCAGAGTCTTTTCACTTCCCTCATTAGGCCTTAATCCTAAACTCGACCATCCATCACCCGTAACCCCAACGCCTTGTCCTATATTCACTTTCCTAGATCCCCCACCCTTTACTGCTAGACCTGGAGTTTCCGACAACGTCACAGAAGGCCTCTGATCTCCTTCTCTCCTCGGATCCTTTTCCAGCTCTCCCATCTCGAGCACTGGCGTGACACAAGCATCCGTGCCGTCAAAAATCGCTTCCCACTCCATTCTTGTCTTTTCCTTGAATCGCTTTTCGAACAGATTCTTCATATCGAACCATGTACTCGGATCACTCCTCTGCTCCTCTAGTCCCTCTCCTGCAAATCCTAAACCCTCTACCAATAGAGTAAAGAACTGGGGCTCTAAAGATCCCACAGCAACATATTTCCCGTCCTTGGTCTCGTACACATCATACCATGGCGCGCCACTATCCAAAAGATTTTCTCCCCTCGGTCGTGCAAACATAGTCTTCCTCGTCAGTCTCGGATACGTGGCAAGATAGGCACTCCCATCCACCATATTTGCTTCCACAACTTGTCCCTTCCCACTCCTCTCTCTCGCCAGCAACGCCAACAGCAAGCCCTGAAACAACATCGCTCCACCGCCTGCAAAATCGCCTAGGATATTCAGCGGCGGCAGAGGTTTCTCGCCTCTCCTGCCCATCATCGACAGTGCACCCGAAATACCAATATAGTTAATATCATGACCTGCCATATTTCTATACTTGCCATCCCGCCGGAAGCCAGTCATGTGCCCCACGATCAGCCGCGGATTAATACCCCGCAGAACATCCGGGCCAAGACCCAGCTTCTCCAGCACGCCCGGCCGGAAAGGATCGATGACGATATCAACATTTTTGACGAGTCTCTTGATCAGGGCGATTCCAGATGCGGATTTCAGATCTACGGCGATGGAGGACTTGTGTCGGGTCAAGAGATCGGCGGTTGGTGGTGCGGGATTGGACTCATCGTGGCCGGGAATCGCTCGGTCGACTCGCAAGACCGATGCCCCGCTGTCAGCAAGCATGAGGCCGGCGAATGGGCCTGGAGGACGTTAGAATGGGTGTTTGGGAGGATGCGAGTTGATTATTCATACCAGGCGCCAGGCCGGCGAATTCGAGGACGCGAATCCCTTTCAGAGGTGGAGGGCGTGGCATGATTATATATGCATACAATTCTAACAAATCCAGAATCTAAATATCTCTCATAGGAGAGACATGTGCTGAATAGAATATGCTACGAGTACTTTAGGATCTGATTTTGGAGCTCTGGGTGTGGAGGTGGGGGATGGTATTTCCAGACTAGAAATCGGGAATCGGAATGCGGGGAATCCTTGTTATGTGCCGAGGGACCTGGATGCAGGGGGGGCTCGGGAGAGGTGAGTCTTGGATTCCACAAGCTGAGAACATCAAAAGCCTAATTTTTTTTAAGACTGAAATATGATCACGCAGCGATAATAACGTACTGGTATAAAGAAACCCTGATCTACGATATAGAACTATTATAATCTGACTGCTAACACGAGAAGTCAGTCTATATAATACTGTATGAGTCGTATTCCCGAGAAAAGAAAAGCAATTGTTGTATCTGTTCTTTGCTCTACAACCTCGCCTTGGTCTGCTGCTCAAGAAAAATCGCATCCCTCTTCGACCATTCCTTCAAAACCTTTCTCTGGATCTTCCCACTGGCTGATTTGGGAACCTCGTCAACGAAAGAAACACCTCCAACCAGCCACTTGTGCCTCGCTACTCTGGGTTTGATCCACTCCTGGATATGCTCAGGCGATAGTTTGCCTATGGAGGTGTCCTGTAACGCTACATACGCTCGCGGCGACTCTGCGTTGTGTCTGCGAGATGTTAGTGCGCGGGTAGAGGGAGGTACAGCTCAACGTACAGGGTAACTCCAACCACGACGGCATCGGCCACGTGCTCGTTTTCGAGAAGAGCGGCTTCGAGTTCTGCGGGAGCTACCTGCAAGGCGTTGACCTTTATTAATTCCTACAGGAGTCAGACTCGTTATTCCAGGACCAGAGCACGCTCACCTTTTTCCTGTCGACTATCCAGAAATATCCTCGTTCGTTGCAGATGGCAATATCTCCCGTTATCAGCCACCCCTCTGGCGTTATTGCCTCCTTAGTTGCGTCTTCGTTCTTCCAGTATCCCAAGCAGATATTCGGTCCGCGAATCCAGATTTCCCCTGGGCTTCCAACAGGCACCTCAGCCCCGTCATCATCTACTAGCATGCACTCACAATTTGGGTCTAGTTGACCGACACTACCGCTCTCATCCTTGACTCCGCCTGGAACTTGCATTGCACCGCACGTGACTTCGGTCATTCCCCAGCCTTGGTTGATTTGAACATTGAAACGTTTGGAAACGTCGTTTTGCAACTGTTTTGAAAGCGGTGCTGCACCGCATAGAATACTGGATACACTGCTAATATCGAATTTTGCCGTCTCGAGCCGCTTGCTAAGCATCACGAGGATCGGTGGTGCAATTTGAAGCGCGGTTATCTTATACTTTTGAATCGCTTCCAGGAAATCTGTGTAGATGAACTTTTTCATGATGTAAATGGGAATTCCCAGTTTGACTGACATGAGCATGGTGTATAATTGACCATAAGCGTGATACAACGGCAAGAAACCAATCCATCGCTCAGGTGGTCCGTTGTTTTGCGAAAATGGTTTGTGAAGGTATCTCATGTAAGCGCACTGCTCAGCGTTTGCGATCAGGTTATAATGACTAACGCAAACTCCCTTCGGGAGTCCTGTCGTGCCTGAAGAATAGTTGACTGCTGATATAGTTTGCATTGATTCTTCGGGGCTGAACGACTTCCACTGGTATTTCTCGACTTCCTTAGGGGTTCCAATCAAGGCCCGCCAGTCAGTGATACTCCCAACAGTGGGACATTCCTCGTCTGAGAACTGTAAAATTCGTGGCTTCGATAATCCGATCTGTTCTGCTGCTGCGACTGCAGTGCTGAGAATCGAAGGGTGAGCCAAGATGATCTTAGCACTAGTGTTCTTGATCTGGTGCACAATTTCTAATCTCGCAGTCAGTATGATACAAATTCAAGGGTAAAAACTACTTACCTTGCAAGGTAAATACGGGATTTGCACCAGTGAAAGCATATCCAGCCCCTACAATCCCAAAATAAGCAACAGGGACAAATATATGATTTGGTGTGTAAATCATAACTACTTCGCCCTTCTTCAGGCCCACTCTTTCAAGGCCAAACGCCAACCGTTTCACCCATTCTACGGCTTGGTGTGGCGACAAAGATTTCTCTGGATTTTTGGAGTCTATCCATATTGGAGATGTTGAAGGCGTCGCCTCCGGAGGGAACAGGTATGTCAAGACGTTGACTTTTGGGATCTCAATTGTAGGGTGTGGAGATACGCAAGGCATCTTCCCAATCATCAATGTATATGGAAGTACGGCATCAACCAGATGAGATCACAGAGCCCAAAATTGGCAACTCTCAAAGCAAGTATATTATGGCATCGGGCAGGTCATCAAGGGGTACTTATTGCTAAAAGGCTACGGTGCCGAGGTATAATAAGCCATCAATTGCCATAATTCCTTCTCCAATGTCTACTTTGCCGATGCGGGGCTGGAGGAATATCCGGCCTATTTAGGCACAATCTCGAAGGGGAGAGATTGGCGAAGGTATCCCTCCCTCCCCACCCTCCCGGCACTGTCTTCTCTACCAAAAATATCTAATAATAGGGACGCAACGTTTCATTGTAAATTGATATCTCGGTTTTGCCAAAGTGCTCCTGTTCTGATTGTACTTGTACTTGTACAGAACAAGTACAAGCACAATCAAATACAGGAAGTGTTCGTCGCTCAAGACAATCAACCACCCAACTTTTGATATGAATAGCTCAACAATGCTACCTCGTAATTGAATGTGCTAAGTTGTATCTAAATTGCAATTGAGTGATATTAAATTAGCATCTAATTAGCTATAAAGATACTGACTTGCCCGAAAGGGGCCCCAGAAAGTCCTTCCAAGCCCTGTAAATTGGCCCGGAAGATATTCAAGGCTGTTCAAATTGCGAATGAGCAAAGCGGACACTCTACCGTTATTAAAGATACACGTTGTTGAAGTAGATGCCGGTCTTTACAGCGCAGTCGAAACCTACTCGGTGACTTCAGTCACGTGACTGTACCACATGATTATCACGTGATTCAGATGGTATCGACGCTGATAAAGATCAAAGCGTATAGCGCTCAGACTCATTGGTCATTAGCAGATGAGGAGATCCTATGATGGGTTCTATAAGAAATGACATCATATATGAGTGGACGATGTCACAAGATCTATTCATGTCACTCACTTCAACGGTTTCCAGTGCAAAATTGCCATAAGATTCAGATTTAAATATTAAAACATTGAGCTTGAACACTCATAGCGATTCAGAAATCTCCAGCCAAAGGGATAAACCGCACACGAAGTATAAAAGACTCTAGCTTCCACCTTGAAAATTGAAGCACCATAGAAATAAAGGATCCATATGACAACAATATAGTTTACATTCCCATGAAAATAGCCGCAATGCAGAATAAACCAGCGCCAGCCATGGAGCCATAGATTGCAGTAGCTGCGCTTGTGGGTGTTGCCAAAGTACTAGATCCAGTAGCACTTGAAGAAGGTAGGGATGTATTAGTCCCAGTCGATGTAGAGCTACTAATGGGCGTAGACGTTGGCGACGCGGTACTCGAGTTACTTAGAGCCGTTGGTATCGTGAGGTTGACGCCCACAGAACCACATAGAGCACTGGCGAACTGAATAGTTGCTATTGTTGAAATATCCATCAGCATGAGATCTAACTTCTATTTCGACGCCTTTCCAAAATGTCATAATGAAAGATTAAGCATGGGACAGGAACGGAATGTGAGATCTCAAGACATACTAGCAATCTCAGCTTGAGTGCAGCCATTCTGGACTGCAGCTGTAATACCAGAGATGAAACTACTGTCCGCACAGATGCAAGCAATATCAATGGATGAACACCCAGTTGAAGAAAGAGCCTCAACCGCGGGTGTACGCTAAAACGTATGTTAGTTACAGGCTGGATTTAACGTAGTCTACAGCGTCAACGCTTGCAGCCTCGTGATTTTGGACGTACCGCGCAAGAAGGAAGAGAACTCAGGTCTTGAGCGTGCACGAGTGGAGCAACGAGGGCCACAACGAAGGTAAGCGTTAAGAATTGCATCTTTGCTAGTAGTGGCAACTGAAGAATTATAGAATTAACGGGTAGTTTTATGTTGAAAATGAAAGTGATAAGAGGTGGAAAGAACAACGATACTGAAGTTTGTTGATGAAACACGACACGTGGGCTAGAGATAGCTCTTTATACTTGTATTTAGATGCCAACGAGGATGTCTGGAAGTATGTGACCCTACGAGCTACAGGAATTGGAGAGGACCTAGATGGGATAGTAGAAGTTCGCGAGGGCCAAGACGCCGATACGAAACCCGTCAGAGACCGCCCATTTGCCAAACACGAAACCCGCCCGACGGAGTATGTTATTGGCGATATGGATCAGTTCACGATCTATCTCAGCCCAAGAGGGATGTAAACGGCGATTGACCCGGGAAACTAGACGAACGGCATTCCGAAAGATACAAAAGACTTCACAGAGATGCCGACCGCTGAGATCGTGGATATCGGGTAGTGAAGGGGAGCCTCATAGATAAGAGCAGCTCTCCATGCTTCATGTATTCCCATACGGAGTTCCAGCCACTGTCATACTGCGTTCCCAACACATAATCGTCGGTACTGACCACCTTGGTCAGTACTGACGATTAACGAGAGCGACAGTGACAGCGTGGCGGGTCATTTGGATCACAAAACACGAGAATTGGTGAAGCTCCACGGCCAAAAATGCATAATAGGGCTATCCCAACTCCGGAGTATAGACAGTTGAGATAGGCTTAGGCACGATTTCGCCGGTTCCAGAAGATTTAATTAAGGATAAAGGTGCATTGGCAAGGAGCTCGGCGTATGGAAGTGCACTCGCAATCCGGAGGGTTGGGGAGATTTAAGCTTTTGACGCGGCGTCGGCCATGGCGGCAGAGGTGTCGGTAAGCTCGGTCTCGGTCAAAACATTTATCCGGATCGCAACCTCTAATGTCGACACCGTATTTCTTTACGTGACAGACAGACACACGTGCCAAACACGCGCTCTCCTCGTTTCCCCCTAGCCATGACTTTACTTGACTCGCCAGAAGTCTGTTAATGACGACATTAGCAGAGGCATCCCGCCTCTTATCCTACCATCTTATTTTCCCCGGCATCTTGGCTCCCCGATGTCTTGGGATCTGCTCAAACGATTCATCGAGAGCGATGTGTTTAATCAGAACCCGTTCTTATCTGTAGCTTACCTATCGTGCGTACTTCATCTTGTCGTCTCCATATGCTTCACAATCGCTGATGCATGAACCCTTTCAGGCGATATGCAGATCACGTCGGCATCCACTATGTTCTGTGCTCAAAACTTCGACAGTTCAGTTACGAGGAAATTGAGTTCTTCCTTCCACAGCTATGCCATCTTCTCATCAGCCTTGACAATGAGTCTATGGCCCTAGAAGAGTTTATATTGGACCTGTGCGAGGAATCTGTCAATGGCGCCTTACTCGTAAGAACCTATCTCCCGTCCAACGAGAATCGCGGACTGATTCAGCTCTAGACGTTCTGGCTTTTTCAAACATACCTTCACGACCTTTCGAACAACCCCCATTTAGCAGCATTCAAAACATGTAGACGAATATACAACAAGGTCCAGCATATTGTGTTTGGACTCTCTGAACCAATGCGACTAGAGAAAATTAAGGAGAACGTGGTGCCTGTAACCGTCCTTGCAAGCTTTGTATTAGCCAGTGTTGCCGTACCTCTACTTCCTCAGTGGGCAGGCCCTCTCGCGATTGCCCAAGCAAGGAAACCACAATCGAACAACGATATTATCTCAGATGCGAGCCAAACTCAAAAGCTCGTAAGGAGTCGTACTGTAGCGTCTAGCTCAGGTAGAACAAGGAAAGCAAATGATAGAACTAGGATCGGAAGTGCTCCGGAACCAACTGAAGTTCAGCAAAGATCTTACCGGGCCTCCTCTCTGAGTAGGCCGCAGTCTTCATCTTCCAGTGTCAGAACACCGATGGGGAGAAAGAGACCATCTCATTTGGACTTTGCGGCACCTGATGCTCAAATAAGTTCGGCGTCACTACCGCTTCCCGAATTACGAACACCGCGAACTGGTACACGACCTTTTACTTCGGCCTCAGTCAACCTTATTTCCCGACCTGATAACGTAGAACACAACCGGAGACATAGCCATCATCCAAGATCAATCTCTCCATCTGTATTAAGCTCAGAGCAGAAAGTAAGGCTTTTAAGGCAAAACTATTTTCGATGTGAGACTCAGTTTTTGACAGCTCTTGAGGATATTTCCAATCGCCTAGTGCTGGTCCCCAAGGCTGCACGACTCAGTGCGCTCCGCGCCGAACTTGCCCTGATTGCACAGGATTTACCTGCCGAGGTTGACATACCAGTCATTTGCCCCGCTTATCTTGTGGATGGGATACCGAGTAAGAGCAAGCATCATCGCATTGTGCGTCTTAATCCCGCCGAGTGTACTGTATTAAACAGTGCCGAGAAAGTGCCATATCTTCTCATGGTTGAAGTCCTGTGCAATGACTTCACTTTCAACCCCGAAACTTCTGACAACAGAACCCTTTTAGCTAGACTCCTCGCTGAACAAGGTACTAGCCGGCGACGGATATTCGACTTGTCGGAGGCCCCGAGAATCGCTCATAATGGCGCTCCAGCGGCAGAGCTACCAGTAGACAGTGTGTTCGAGCCATCTCAAGGCGACCTAGGAAGCTCACCATTATTAAAGGCTACAGGTGATGGCGATTGGACGAAAGAAAATGTGAAATCACCGGGCCAGCCACCTAGATTGTCTAGTGGGGCTATAACATTATCTTCACTATCATCGCTTGGAACACCACGTACATCGAGGGCACCCACATCTAGATCTAGTAGTCCAGGGCCACTTCGAAAGATGATATTACCCCTGAATAATCGCCAGACTGGCCTAGATCAACCAGATTTCTCGGCATTAGCAACTCATATGAGAGCTGCGTCCCAAATGCTTACCCAGCTTGATTCTACCAGTGGCAAACGTCCCAAGAGCGAAGTTGACGCCATCCGCGCTAAGATTATTGCAAGCATGCAAAGCCTCGAAGAACAGAGTTTTGAGCCGGGTGAAACACCGACTTTTGATGTTATAATGGCTAAAGCAAATACTGCTGCTGCCAATGCCGACCCTGAAGATATCGACGATGACATAGCTCTTGACGCCGCGCTCAATTCTGGTGCTGGTGCTGCTCGAATGGAGAATGACCAGAAGACCGGCGGTGTTCAAAGCAAGGGTGATCGGGATGACCCGAGTGCTGTGACATTTGGCGAGGCATGGTCAGTCAAGAAAGAACGAATTAGAAAAGCTTCTCCATACGGCTGGATGAAAAATTGGGATCTCATAAGTGTAATTGTGAAGACAGGAGCAGACCTCAGACAAGAAGCATTTGCTTGTCAACTGATACATGTTTGTGACAAGATATGGAAAGATGCTGGTACCCCGGTCTGGGTAAAACGCATGCGCATCCTTGTCACTGGCGAATCCTCGGGCCTGATTGAGACAATCACGAATGGGGTATCGTTGCATTCTATAAAGCGGAGTCTGACAATGGCTACAGTTGAGTCGGGTGAAAATCCACGTGGGCGAATAGCTACTCTAAAAGACCACTTCGTGAAAGCTTTCGGCCTTCCCGAAACAGATTCATACAAAGCAGCTGTTGACTCCTTCAAACGATCTCTAGCAGCCTATAGTATCATATCCTATATTTTTCAGCTCAAAGATAGACACAATGGCAATGTCCTAATCGACAACGAGGGCCATATCATACATATCGATTTCGGTTTCATGCTTTCGAATTCGCCAGGATCAGTCGGGTTTGAGGCCGCACCCTTTAAATTGACCCAAGATTACGTTGATGTCTTGGGTGGTGTAGGTTCGCCGGCTTTCGATGATTACAAGGACTTGTGTAAACAGGGATTCCAAGGTATGACCTTCCTAAATGATTGATCTTCGGACACTGATAATTTACTATTTACAGCCTTACGACGATCTGCAGACAACATAGTTGATCTAGTCAGCTTAATGGGACGCGAATCAAAGATGCCCTGTTTTGCGTCTGGTGTACAACAGACAACAATATCCTTGCGACAGCGTTTTCAACTACAGCTCAGTGCAGATGATGCTGAGAGGTTTGTTGAATCAGATCTAATCGGAAAGTCGCTTGGCAGTTATTACACACGACTGTAAGTCTTAATATACATGCTAATCAATGCTATTGAAAGCAAAATATCCTGACTGTCTCTAGTTATGATACGTTCCAATATCGAACCCAGGGTATATACTAGTAGTACTTTGAATATTTACTTAAAAAGCGGGCTGGAAATGTAACTGCATGGCGTCCTGGATATACCGACTTCATTGATGTGTTGATGAAATATAGAAGCATAAACTGCATCCAAGGATTGCATTTAAATGTAGCATTAGTGGGCATGTGATAGAAGCTTAGTCGATCACTTAACCTTGCGGAAGTGTCCGATTAGGCATTGTATAGCGCGGCTATATTTCGCTCTTCTGGATATCGTTGTATACAAGCATAAATGAGTCTCGTACAGTCCTTAAATTCCAAGCTTTCTATGTCCAATTAAGTTCTGGACATGCTATGCGATAAATATGGAATATGAAATCTACCTAATATGCCAACGTTCTACATTAGAGCTGGTGCGGTTAGTTCTTTCGGGCTACATGCGTTGCAATGTGATGCAGATGAGGAATAGATTGTGAAAACTCCACCCCGCCATCATTATATCTTGGGCATCAACTACTTATACTAATTATCAAAATATTCGTTTGGACAAATGACATGTATGCCATTTTATGCAGGTAATTTTACGTATCAACTAACAAATTTTTCAGATTGTGGCATTCTACTGATAGTGAGTGAACTGGTAGTCAATATTGTCCCAATTTTATATTTATATTTCAAGCGCAGCGCGCGACTACTTGATTTACACCACATCATCAATCACAGTCTACCTTGGTGTAGGTCTATAACGTTACTCAAGTGATCAAACTCCCTTGAGATCAGGCTCGTCCTCCAAACGCCTTCTTATGCCCACAACTGATGGGTGTTTTGGTCGGAGTGCATCACAGATATAACGCGTCTACTCCGTTATTCAACACCTCACACTCTTTCAAACAGTCTACCGTAGGCTACAAAGGCATATCCCGCCAACTTCAAGCCACAGTACTTTACGGTCCGTTGAAAGAAGTCGATCTCGTTGACGGAATTGATAAGCAGAACTTCTCCGTGTAGAACTACACAGTCCTGCCACTTCTCGGTACCTCTGATATTCAACTCTGAGCAGCAAAAATCACCATCACTACATCCCAATTATGCCGCCTCAACGTAGCTCTAAGTCGGGCCGCCCCCACGAATGGACAGACTTCGAGTACCGTACCCTCTTGGGTCTTCTTTGCCGCAATGTCCATATCAGCGGCCTTCCTGAAGACCCACAAGAGAAAGATCTACCAGCAGCAAAGAGAAATCGCCATATTCGTAAAACTACTGCACGAGATGCAGGCTGTAACACTCGTCATGCTCATATGGATGTTGCAACAGCACTAAACAATGCAGTCCACAAAGGCTCCTTCGACGACGACATTCCGATCAAAGAGGTCTCCGCTATGGTTGATAAGTTACTCGGGGAGAGGAAGGCAGCCGTTGAGTACATGAAGAGACAGAAGATTGGAAGGCTTACGAGGAGCATGAAGAGGGTCTGGGAGCGAGGTACTCCATTTGACGGCACTGAGAAGGAGTGGGCTAATGGAAGGAAAGATGAGGAGGCACGGAAGAATAAGGAGAGAGAGGAGAGGATTATGAATACCGGAATCGCAAAAATTGGTATTGGAGAGACGGATATCAGTGGAGTAGGAGTTGGATGGGGAGACTTGGGTAAGATGGCTCTGCTTGCCCTAAGATCGATACACATGTGCTAATATTTCCTAGTAACTACCACGGAAAGTAACAACGATGTAGCTGGCGACGTATGGGGAGCATCTGTAGCTGCTATCACCCATTCTAACCCTGCCAATGATGCTGCTTGGGGTGGCGGTAATTCTGTCACAGCTCTTCCTACTGTTTCTAGCAACACATGGGGTGGCTCTACATCTGCAAAAAAGGACACCACAGGTTTGGAAGAGCTCTGGGGTGGACGTGGGAATGTATCAGCTAGCACTGTTCCTGCTGTCAGTGTCAGCTCTTGGGGTGGCGTAGCTAGTCCCTCGACAGAGACTACTCCCATCATTCCTGCCGTCCCCAGTACCACTGACGTCGACGTATTCGCCATAGATACAACACTTTCAGATCCATTCCTAAGTAAACTTCCAGCTACCTCCGCGGGTGCATGGGATAGTGGTGTTTCATCGGTCATTACTGCTCCCGTTGATAGTGACTGGGGTGGATCCTTACAAGCTACTCATGAACCCCCTTCAAACACACTCTCCAAGGTTTGGGATGCTGGTACAGAGACGAACTCAATTGCGGCAATTTCCAGTAACACTTCAGCAGCTAGGGACAATAATGTTGGCGCTTCTGATCTAAGCAAATTCTCGTCTTCTGCTACAGATCCCTGGGCAAGAGCTCCGCTGTCTATTGAATCTCTAGCTGGGTGGGGTACTTCTACAAGCTCAATAGTTGCTCCAGCCACTTCTACCAACACATGGGCGAACCTCAATGCCACCTCGGCTTCTACTGATAATGTTTCTACCTTGGGAAACAAATCTTCCACCGAAACTGCATCACCAAGTTCCGCCTCCGGTTGGCATAACGCTTCCGTAACTACTCCAGTGCCAATTTATTCGCCAGATCTCACTAGTGGCAGTTTAATCACCAGTGGGTCACACCTCCCGGATACAGAGACTTCATACATATGGGGCATTGGACAGTCCAAGTCATCCAGCGACCAAAACATGTCTGACACTCGCTGGGCTGCCGCGGCAACTTTGGCATCTACTCCGGTTCATCAGGATTCATTCCAGTCTACCATAGACAGAACTCCAGGGATTGAGGGCACTAGCCTTTCTGTCCCTCGCAGCAGCGAGCTAGTACCAGCTCTAACTAGTGATCCTACTTCTCCAAGTCCGTCTGCATTTAGTCGACGAGGTAGCATCACTACACTAGCCACAACAATGTCTGAGCCTAGCATCAACCCCAAGCGATTAGCCATGATTGCCTCAACTGGAGACGATATTGGCGAAGAGATGAACTACAGTAGTCGCGAATCTTTCAGTGACGCTCCACATCGAGAGGGGGCTATCTACAAGCAGACGCCTCAGGGTTCCAATGCAGCTCCTCTCCCCTTCAACAGACTTGAGAAGGCGTGGGGCTCTAAGGGTAATTCTGACAGTGGGGAGGCCAACTCGGACATGGATATTGATTTGGAGGGCGGTGAGGTAATGAACATCAGTGATGATGAATAGTGATTACGGGTATGAGATTCAAGAAGGCTTGATTGGCTTTGAATGGCTCTGGATGGCTTTTGTATTCGAAGCTAGTCAATGGAAATAACTACTAGCAACTTGCGGCATTCAGATACAAAATTCAAATAAGCTTCTTAACATTGACATTGGATGCATCTAAAATTTAGAGGCTACTTGCATGCCTGTGTTATACTCTTTAAGAGTATCCAACTATAATGGAGTCCCATCCGCCATTATTGGAATTTAATGAGACTGTAAATGGAAAGAATTAGTTCTATAACACCAACATGTATACATGTATAAGTAGAGTGTGTAAAATAATTAACCAAATCAATTCGAACCAATAAATTCGATGATTTAAAGGTCGAAATCGTAGTTATATACTAGGTACAAGACACTTAATATATTTCTATCTCAAATAGGAGTAGCTGAGTCATATGATTTCCACTCAAATCATTATATACTCTGAGCCTGTATATAATAAATATCTGTTGTAATTACAAGATTGATTAGGGATATATATGATATTGTTAATAACTTAACAGCCAATCATTAGATATATCCAGTATATATTTCTAAAAGATATTACCTTAGCTGGAAATTGCAATGCATCACTTCGATTTGCTGCTGAATAATTTGACGCTAGACTGTGTAGAGCATCTATTGCATGACAGCTAAACCAAGAAACGACGTACTTTAAACATCCAACATGGTTGCTTATTAATTGCACAACTGCACTTGTAACAATTTGTATACAGCAAGAGGCAATCATGGCTTATTATATCGATCTAGGACGGATTATAGATCGAATACATTGTATTGGATTCTCGTTTCATCAGATACTGCAGATTGTCTTGTCCGACGTTCTTCCTCAGCGATATAAGTTGCAGGCAAGCTCCCGACCGTGTAAATCGCTGAATGTCAATAACATAGCTGCAGACTACCTCTCCTGCACTGGAGGAGAACTTGCTACATTGTTCAAGCAAGAGGTCATTATTTTGAAGGTAATTATACCCCTGTTTGTCTAATGATCATTCCTTGAAAGGTTTAATGATTATATCTTTCTTCGCGTTCTATTTTCAGCTCGCACTCCAAGGTTGGTAAAGGACTATAGCTGGACACTAATGTATTTAAAGACTTGAACGGTGTAAGTTGTTTATCTCCAGCATTATCATCTATACTAAAGAACGAAAACAGTTACCCTTCATTCGACATTCCTCTTAGTCCTTGCTATAACCTCGATTATCCCAAATGATTGGCAAGCACTCAGCGCTAACTGTTGATCCTGTCTTGACTCCCATGATATATGATGGCCCATGTATCAAGCAAAACACTTTCTCCTTCTCATAGAAAGACGTAGTTGCCGAATGGACATACAAGCACAACACTCCTTGGACTATTACTTGTCTGACCATCATCATCGCAGCTATCAAAGAAGTATTTAGAAGTATTTTGTTTGGCCAAGAGATACATATATGCTAGCGTGCAGAAAGAACTTAGAGATAAGCTAGAACTCCCTGCAGTTGACGCATGTGATGCTAACAAGGACTTACTGCAGTGTACTTGCTTGATTATTATCATGCTAAATGGGCACTTCTAATGGAAGGTGCCTCCGATCGAGAAATAAATATTGTCGATGACACGAGGTTCTCTTATTGGGGATTCTGGCCCACTCTGGCTGGGTGGTATAGCATTAGACATGACATTATGAAAGCAGATGAAAGCAAGTACTCCCCATCCCAGCCTGACCAATTCTGTAAAGTTTGAAATAAACGGGGATTAAGCATGAATGGCTTTAGGGTGTTCAGCTCATTGCAAGGGAAATTGCCTTGGCATCGTCCAATATATCCATCTATTGGAAGTACGGATGCAGATGTTGGTTCCCCGACCGGTGAGCGCCGTGTTTACAATGGAGAGCCACCCTCTGCGAGCAATGATGAACCTTGCAAGCTGCCCTGAAGAGTTACTAGGACGACGGGAATATACTTCTACAACCACCAGGTCAATGACAGCTGGTTGTGGACAGATGCGGAGTGCTACTCAGCCGGCATTTTTGGTATAACCTTGCGGCTCCGCTATCTTCACAGATGTGAAAGATCTTCTCTATTACCCCTCTCTCTATCCTGTATCAGAGCTAATCCTATTAGGAATATGCTCGACGTTTCAGAATACAAGGGCTTGAATCCCGAGAATAGATGAACTCGCTTGCATATCTACAAGGGAGAAATTCCCTGTCAACACTCGGATGTCTCACCAGACAATCAGGCGTTCGGATAGGTCTAGGGATGTGGTATGAGCCTCATGTTGCACTCTTAGTAGCTGGGCGTAATTATGGGACACATACTCCACATCCAAAGGCTCAAGTATAAGCGCTAAATCTGCAACAGATAGTGTGCCGTTGTATCGGGACAACATAAATACGGACAGTCATTGATGGACAAGGTCATAGACGTGCTTTTACAAAGAGATGTGACGCCACAGCTCTTCATTGAATGCATTCTATGAGTCCATAATCTACAGAGACTAAGCCAAGCCACCTCTTCTGCACGCGACGAGTAACTTCGGTGTTTTCGCACCTCCAGATTGTGGGATATTCTCTCATAACTCCGCCTCGTAGTGCAGCGAGAAACAGCAGCTATCTCGTTCTTTACACGTCATGTCAAGTTTGCGATTCCCATTCTCTACCCCCACGATGGCAACTAGGGCTCGTGGCATGTGCCCCTAGACCGTTGAGAGAACGCCAGCAAGGATAATTTTACGATGGCGAGTCATTCTTAGTGCTTGTCAATGCTGAACAGCATTTCTTTCTTCGTATCTGGCCCACTCATATGAACACACATCTGCCTTATTTCGAGTGGTGTGGGGAATCAATTGAAGTGTACAAGGGCAAACCTGAGACAGACCCGGCGGGAATCACTCCCGCTATGCAATACTTTCTGCCGACGCAGCTGATAATACCTATTTATTCAGGCAGTGATGTTAACTAATGAGATACTAGGATCTAGGGTATTTCAAGGAAACTTGGCACCGTCGCTGATGAGAATAGACGCTCCAGATCAGCCTATACAAGGCGGCCAAACGCAAAATTAAACGCCTACCTAGCAAGCGGCCTAAACAACTTTGAAGATTTTATATCACAACTACCAGTTCGTCTAGAGTGCCGATAAGTGGTAGAATAGTAGAAGCGCCTCTTCTGGGTGCTCTCTAAAAATTTCAGAAAATTTGCAGGCTATCTTATGATCTATTTAGGCTGTTGGAAACAGTGATATATTTGGTGCTCAAGCTCCCGTTCGGTTTGCATTTGGCTTCGATATGGGAGAATTGATGTCTAGCGATCAAACATCGAGAGGCAACTGTTGCACGCATAGAAGGCAACTGACTGTCTGCTCAACGCCGTTCAGTCAGGCCTTACACACACATTCAACAGACCAAAGGTTATCCAGGATTTAAATTTACACGAAATTTCGTACTGGGGAAAAACTCCCCTGTAGGGATTTTCGCATTTACAGGTACAGCGGACTAAACGTTTAGTCCGCCGTAACAGGGGGAGAAACTCCCCTGTACGAATTTTCGCGTTCATACAGTCTATGACATGGTTTCAAGAACCAGCAGATCTCCTCAAATGGTTTCCATCCAAAGGATACTGAAGTGCAAGGGAGGAACTGCCTTACAAACCTCAGTGCATATGCCGCTTAAGCACGTTTTGTCTGTGATTATGTCCCCTCCAGCCTTACTGCCATGCACCTCGCTACCAGGGCATATCAGTTATATTAGTGTAGGCTTAGTAGAGAGGTCAAACGTGTTACTGTTGTGCTCTCCGATGTACTTTGGTATTCTTTTTGCTTGAGTTTTATTTTCTTCTTTTCTTTGTAATCAAGACTAACTGGACTTTCTCAAGGTCATAAATAGTTATCCTTATACTTAAGTGTATTCTATGAGATATTTGTCTTCGCGGAGAGAAATCAACGGCCATCTGCCTCCACTTGTCAGTTTATTAGAAGGTCGAAGCGATTGTACAGACGTGCAAAATGAACTTCGTAGCTTCCCGTTCCCACTTTGGACGCATTTGAGGACAGCTGAATCTCCTAGCAACTCCTTGCCCGTCCTCTCGGAAAGCTCCCTGTGAATACCGTACGAGAACAATGCAGAAAAGAAGGAGTGCTCAAGCAGCACATTGGGCATGCTGTTGCATCAAGCTGCTGGTGGTGTGATGGCCGGGGTGTTGTCGAGATGCATTTCGAGGACATTTCCTTGCTCTCTGTAGACTTAATACTGCATATCGTTTACGCCCGGAGGGCACGTTTACCTGTTAGGTCTCATACATCGAGACCAAAGTAATCAAGGCTGGCTGGCGTTGCTGAATATCGTTTCGGAATGGCTACGGCTACCAGTACTCCATTCCATCTCTTGTCAGATCAAGTAATGGTGGTGTGTGGCATCTGCAAAAGACTGGCTCGGCCTTGTGGTTTTGCGGTCAAAAATGCCTCTGCCCCCCGAAATCCCATTTCTTTCCACCAGAGAGATCGCCACCATTTAGAGGCTTTTTTACACTACGTATCTCTAACAGGAGCTTAGAAGGGCTCGTTTCAATTTCTGACGAAGAGACCGCTAGCTTATCAAAGCACTTCTATACTTACGATGGCCAGAAGACCAAGTATTTCCTGCTTGATTCCCGGCTGCTCGACTCGTTTCATTCGACGTAGCGAACGGAACAGGCATGTAAAGGAAATACACGGTGGCCCGTTTGTATGCTCATGGCCACAGTGCAAACATAGTACCAAAAGGAGAGCCAGGCACGTTAAACATGTCTTTCGAAAGCATGGAGGCAGGACATGTAAGTTTAAGCATTTATATCTGGAGAGGTTAAGAAAGAGATTAACTTGTACTATAGCTCCTTCCAGCATCAACAAAACCAACCCTACAGTGGCTACTCAGCCATTCGACGAACCTTCATACACCTTGAGTCCTATTGTCGGCTCCGGACTACCTGAGCGTTTATCTTCGACAAGATTTCAGCCGCTGTTCCAACCACGAACTGTGTCGAATACCCAGGTGAATTACAGCAACTCATCACTCGTGTACGGTATAGCGATCAACGAGCACTCTACGATGGCACAAGTTCCGACCTCAGCCTTATGGCAGTCACTTTCTGCTCCGTTCTCCACTCTGTCGCAGAATCCTAGCGTGCAGAGTAGAGCACCTTTCAGCCCATCAAACAACACGCGCACTACACTTGCGAATGGCTCGCCCGAATATAAGCAAGGCCACTCGAGTGAAAACTATCAAGCAACTGCTAGTCTCAGCAGCGACTACACAGATTCAGTCCCTGAGTATAACGAGACTGTGTCTCACCAGGCTGATTCTGCATCCTGGGATGCGGGCCTAGAGGATGATGGTTATAGCAACACATCAGCAGAATATCAGCCCCGAGGTCGACACTGAGTCATTGCCAGCAAGGGCCAGTGTCTGACCTGCTTCTCTTTATATATGGCGGATGGCATATCGATTTTTCATCATTCAAGAGGAGCGTCGGGAGGGGAAATGCCAGCTAAAGATGAATCTCTTGTGCAGGTTTTAAGAGGAATCGCGCTCAAACATCAGTTACTCAAGTCACTCAAGATTTACAAGAGATGCCGGGCTCATGTTTTGTCAGTGTAAACTCTCAAACAGCTTTATTGTACTGCAGCTTCGTTGCTTGTTATGTGATATACTTTACAAGTAGAACCTATCAGAGCACAAACTCATGCTTAAACCCCCTATACAACACCTGTCCGAGTATACGGAGATGGCAAGGCGGTAAGATGAGAAGAACGATTGCAATTCATCATCGAGTTCTGTGCCAGTTAGCTCAGAGTCATCATATCTCTACTCCTATCAGATATATCTCGACCTAGATCAAAACTTGTAGAAGCAGAAGAATCAAAGGACGGATATTTCAGCTACAAATGTCCTGCTACTTTCTAATACCGAATATGTTCACTACGGCACTATCTACTGCATAATCGTTGAGAAGCTCGCTCTGGATAGTAGTAGACAAAGTAATGCAGAGATTGACTCCCGGAACGTCTCCGAAGCGGGAGCACCTCACTGTTCCTACAAGTGGCGGGGGCTACATAGCATCACAGTGGGCCGGGAAGGTAAATCCCGCCTATGCCCGTACAAGAACTGCCAGTTTGGGGGCGCAAGTAGCAGAAGAAGACCAATCCTTGCAGGGCAGAAGCGAGTCTGTCGTATTAGCTGTTGTCGGCGGGTGGATTACTGGAAAGATGCTAGGTTGGTTGCTGGATATCCTGCAAGATGCAGAAAGTTTAGGTGATCTGTGTGTGGAATCTGGATGTCGGATAGGGAGTCTGTCATGTTCGGTCGTCAGAACTGACGGCCGATGGATTACAGGGAGTTAGATTGTTGGATTTCGTGCAAGATACGGTGGTTGCAGATAGCTCATGTATAGAATCAAGATGTCTGACAGCGATGGCAGGGAGAGATGTAGGAGGGATGAGGCATACTTGCATCTGTAATGTTTGGTTGATAGACACTGTAGAGAAGCTAGAACACCACGCTCAACCTGCAAGACCTAGACGGCGCCGGGGTGCACGGATACAATGCAAGCCCTATCCTCGAGCCCTTATATGCATGCTTGTACAGGCGCAATGGAGCTTTCTGTTAGATATCCTGGCACAGGAGGTGGGTGTCACGCCGGCTGTAGGGTGATAGCAGGGTATCTGGCAGCTACATGATGCCGTCTGGAGGGACTCAGCAACGATTAGACCCGGCTGGTAACTCCGAAAAGCCGGATGGTGACTTGGCCTCTGCGACGGCACGACGGGGAGATATGGCGCGATGTGACAGCAGAGATGGATCGTAGGATAGGTCGTCGAGAGGTGCTTAGACGGTATACTGTAGATCAGCGCCTGGCAGGCAGCGGCTTAGGCATTGGTGAGTCCTCGGTCACCCTTCCTGGACTCGTCACGCATGCTGTATGCATGCTGTGTAGGATGGATACTCGGAGCAGGAGGCTTGCTGGCTCCTGTGGCCTTGCAGCGGAGCTGGGGAGGGCCAAGTTGGCAGAACGAGGCGCTGAAGACGGAAGATAGCCGTGAACTCTATTTTTTATAGAGATGCTGGTATGGGTGCTAGTACAGGGTGCTGGGTACAGTGCAGTGCATGGGGTGCAGACATTGCAGTGTAGTGAGGTGCAGTGTAGGAAAGCCCACTGCGTCGACTACGTCTACTACAGCCACTGCAGCCACTGCAGCATGAGCCGCCGCGCCTCCGGTAGCCTCCGTGTACTGCCAGCCATGCATGTCTCACCGGCCACTGGTACACTGAGAGACGACAAGCTGCCGGGCCTGGGGCGGCTGGGGATTATGCTTCTGTAGACTGTGTTCTGTGTGTTTTGGCGTGTGCAAACGTGCTCCTGAGGACATGCGGTAGGCGTGAGTTGTGTGGTGTTGACCCGACCTAACGTCGGATCGACCTGGCGGATGGCCCCCACTAGGCAATGCCGACTTTATATTGCAATGGGCCGTGCAAGATGTATTATCTATATATATTATATATTATATTACATTGTATTGTATTATTGTTCTTGTTCTTGTTATCTATCCGTCATCTTGTCTTGTAGCTCTCGTCCTAGACGCCTTGCTGGTACCCTTTCCTTCTAAATCCCTGGCGATATTGCAGCAATTATGCTTGTAGTTGTGAGCTCCGGTGCTTGGTATTGCTTGATGCTTAAAGACTTTGGTTGCAGGATGTGGGAATCCCACACAAGGTGGCTCCCACTACTGCCTAGGGCTTTCACTCCACTGACTGGCCGGTACTGGCCCTCAGATTTCAACATCATATATCGACACTAGTTTATCCCAATTTGCAGCATTCTCTTGCCGGATTGCTTGTAGGGATGTTTGCAGGAAAGGCCAGGGCAGGACAGGAGTCTCGGAGACCCAGCTATAATGCTCAGGTTCCTTATCAACTGCAAATCGCCCCCTCCAGATGATCGGCAGGTCCCTTGCATTGCTCGCCGTGTAACGTGTATAACCGGATGCAGCCTCAGGATTGGGGTCGGACGGCACAGTGCAAAGCAGACCTGGATGGCCCTGGATGACGCTGAACAACCCTGGAAAGCCGGAAAGCAACCCTGGGAAACCCTGGACCATGTCCGTTCGCGCCCCCGGCTGTCAATAATCAACATGTCTAGGAGTCGACTTTCCACTTCCCGTCCTGGTCAATCAGTCGACCCTTTGCATCTGCACAGAGGCGTGCTGAATATAGCAATGACGTTCAAGACTTTCAGAGCAACGGCACTGACCTGGCGTTGTGCTGAACGCTATAAGAAGGGAGCTGTGTAGCATCTCTCGCCCTTTCGAATGTCCAAAACCACATCACGATCATTCAATATCAATATATCACGTCTTCTGCCAACTGTATCTTGATAGCTATATCCTGAAGACTTAATATGGCTTCAGAGCATTTACAGCCAGCAGCGAATGGCCGGAGTCGAACCTCTTCCCCTCCTCCTTCTCCTTCCCCCGGGATGCACGAGACAACCGATGTAGAGAAATCATCGAAGTCGAAGAAAGTATCGAAGGTGGAGAAAGCATCCAAGGCCGAGAAATCCATCTCCTGCAATGTACCTGGCTGTGGAAGTACAGCCAAGTTCGGAACCATCAAAGCACTGAGGCGGCATGTAAAGGAAGAACATGGGCCGAAATTTGTCTGCCCGCGGTGCAATTATATGTGTAAGTGTAGGTATGTCTTGACCCAGCATGCTTGCATTACACAAAGATCCACTGGTAAGGTCTTCATCGACTACTACAGAGGAGACTACTGATATGGTTCACAGCACCGGCTTCCAACGAGTACAACGACTTCAATACATTGTCCTTGGCACAAGATCAGGCTCACGAGGGGCCGTTGGGGATAGAAGACCCGGAGCTCCAGAGTCAGGATATGGCTCAATTCCCATTCGATGATGCATCTCTCGGTTGGATCCACAATGCAGACCTCTGCAATATTGGCTATACTATTCCTGCTCAAGATGTCCAGCAAGCCAGTCCTTTCACATACCAAGCATATCCTCCAACTCAGGGATTACCTCCCCACGAATCACTCTCCTTCTCCTTCGAGCCCTATTCCACCGCCCCAAGTAACATTCCCGATGGTGTAGATACTACCCTCTCAATTCCTGCTATGGAGCAACAATGCTGTCCTCTTTGCTGTATCCTAGACTGGGCTTACACCTCGGCGGATATGGCGTCGCCATTTTTCGACGATTCTACAGAGCAAGACACAGTTGGTTCTGGGTGTTGTATGGAATTAATACAATGATGCAACAATATAACAATGGCGAATATTTGGGTCGACGTTTTCTTCTGCGAAATTGCTTAAAAAAGCTGGTATATACCCAGTGCTGAAAAGACGAGATATCAAACAATATATTCCTTCGAAGGCTACCTTGTCCTTGTAATGTTTGAACTTCCGCCTAGAGCTTGTCCTTGTCATCAGTCTATATAGACAAGCAGAATGGCAATAGTTTATCATCCAGTCTAACGTGTACATCAACTAATTAAAACCACCATATCGCACCCCCAAGTTGTCTCACTCATTCCAAATAGATGGTACAGTACAGTACAGTACAGAACAGCGAACAGTAATTCTCTTGCATAGTATAACTAAATGTACAGTTACTCGAGTATAGTATAGCAGCAGAGTATTCGAAAATTCCCATCTTGTACATGCTATAGTAGACCATCTTTTGGTGCTATATACTCCTTGAAACACCACTGGCTCGGCACCTCTGCACCTCCATGGCTCCACTGCATCCCTTGGCATGCCATGGATACATACCTCGTCCCTATGCAGGTGAGGCCCGCTGCCACTTTTAAGGACGACGCAATCTTTAACTGACGGTGGTATTGCATTTTCCACTCCATAGGGTGACCCGACTTCCACTTCACAAGCCGTTGCACTCTAAACGAGCTCCAAAACCACACATCCAAGAAAAGCCCCTCTTTCCCAGCCTACAAATCCCTTATCCGCTCCAGCAAAACCAAAGCGATCACGACCAAGATCCGGATCCGGATTGTCCATGTACGACTAGTATATATCATCCATTCACAGTATCGATACCCTGTGATGGGGTTTCGAAGCATGCACTCTCTGTATCTTGGAACGTGTTCATCTAGCAAGGATGTGATGGCTTGCAGAAGATACGCGATGGCAGAGGACATGTATAGGTTTTTTCATTCTTGGAGGGGTTTATTATTGATATAACATCAGCGCGGACAGTATCAGGCAGGCATTGGATACGCTTGCAGATATTAGTGCATCGAGTAGGTAAGCAGGAAGCCTTTAATTTAGGACATTTGCAGAAGTGGGAAGCCTTCATCGATCTGGATACCTTCGGAAGGATCTGAGTAAGAGTATAGATAGCTGTCAGGACCTGGAATACAGTACATCTACCTCCTGGTCCAGAAATAGATAACGGCGTTGTTATATATAGACTCTTGGTAAGATGATTGGTGGATAGTGGTCATATAACTGGCTATATATTAAGTAATAGTAGCAAGTAGAACTGTTGAGATAGCTGGTTTCGGCTTCCAAGTACTCGTCGAAGAAGAAGCCGACGAGCACTTCGATAGAGTAGTACCTGCTTATAGGTAAGCACTGGTAGCATGTTCCTACTAGAGTTTCTCTTATGACAGCAGTGTTGAATTCAATTTTATAAGATAAAACGAATGTTCTGGGCCGTATATACACTACTCTGATAGAGCCAGCAAGTTCATCACCTTGGCCGAAAGGTCTGGGTAATCTTGTTAAACTCTGTCGTATAAAGGATAGAGCATTGCAATTATTGCTCTTCAGCGAGGAGTTCATAGTAGGCACAAGTCATCAGCTTGAGCCGACTACGTCTCTGCCCCTTTGTCCACCGCCGGCCGCTACTATCGATTGAATGGCTCACGGAGGTCGGATACGACCACCCCGAGCTGGAAAGTTGTCCAAACTTGGTCATTTAGAGGAAGTAAAAGTCGTAACAAGGTTTCCAAAAGCCTCGGGGTTGAAACAGCCTCGGCCTATTTCTGCTTGTCGAGATTGCACATTCATAGATATTCTGTAGGAATTCTACTGCTGGAAAACACCAAGGTAGGACCGCTGGCGAATCTCTGGATAGTAGTAGGTGCAATTATATACGAAGACTGATTCTTGAAGGGAACCCTCTGGTATTTATATAGGTGGTGGAGGCAGAATAGATGTCGTACTGGGATTCCACCAGTGCCTCGGTAATACAGAGATATATACTCGGAAACATGGAATGTTTACACGTGACTTATTACCTCTGGAACCCCCTTTTCCGCTGGGCTCCTTGGCATCGTGACATTTGCTGACTTTATCGGGAAGTTCTGGTTATAGGTAATAGCGAGTAGGAGGCTGAGGCGAGGTGTAGTACCGGATGGCTATCGAAGCCCATCTATGGTGTTTATTTACGGCTGGCTCTTCGAGCTCTGGTTCGATAGATGCTAGGAATATCGATTCTTCTTGTTTCCAGACTAGATCCAGCTGTCTAAGCAGGAGTGGCTCAAGAATAACAAATGGACGCGTATTGGCTTGACGAACGCCATTCTTGGCAGAGTTCTTGGTGGTGGCGCCAAGATCTTTGGATGTGGTTTTGATGATGCACACTGTTGCGTGCCGCGGCTACTGATATTATAAAACGAAATAGCAGCCAAATAAGTAATGGGTCAATCTGAGTAGACAAGAATTGACGTATGACCGGCCAGACTATGGGCTGTTTGTTTCCCAAACAATCGCCGCCTCTTCTTTCGGCACAGAGGTGAAAACCATGACTGCCTGTATGAGAGATGGATAAGGAGGGAGGTCTCACGGTGCCTCTTGGATTGAAATCTCGGGCGAAAGAGGCGCCGTCGGTCAGCTCGGGGCACGGCCCAAAACCTCAAAAGTAATCCGGTGCACGATATATACAAGCATAAGCCGGCAAAACATCTGCCTTAGGCAGGAGCCTTGATCTTTAATGTCATGAAATGCAGGGGTCGAATACAATAGTAGGATCATAGGACTGCTGTGGTCAACTGGTGTAATTCGGCAAAGGGCGACGATTTGAGAAAGAAAGAAAAAGGAGGTGGAGGAGAATCTTTAGAGGCGTTGCAGAAGCTGAATAATGGTACCTTGTGCAAGGATATTATGCCATGCTTTTGAAAGCTCTTACAATGGAACTTACAAGGCTGTATTATCTATATATCTACTAGGCCGTACATCTACTCCATTGCCTGGAATACAGCTATAAGTCAAGTTGCCTTCTACTATATAGTAAGCTACCCAGCTAAAGAATAGATATTATTACCTACCTGCCTACAGGGTCCCTATATGTATACCAAGGCATATATGCTATACTACCATGCGTACGCTAGCAACAAGGTTGCGCTAGTGGGAGTATGAAGGCCAGTTCCCAATTGCCATGATTCTACATGGTTAGACATGATGTTCACTCAATTTTGCAACAGTATAGCAAGACAAGATCAAACATCACGGCTGAAACAACTCGTCTGACTAAGCCCCTCCAGCCAATGAGGATGCCTTGAACTGCTCTGGGTGTCTGGCCACGATGGCGCTACAAAACGTTCTCACCCTCGCTTGGCATGGGCTCTCGGCGAAATATGTCGCCGGGCCGCGATCACGACATCTCAGACTTGAAGCCACGCCGCTTGGCTATGCTCAGCATAGAAGCTATGACTAAAATCTCTCGCCGGCCGCCCAATAACACTGGTGCCGTCACGAGCCATGACATATGGGTGACAACCACATCTTCAGACCTTCCCTATACGTGCGGACAGAAAAAAATAGAAAAGGGCTGATGGCGATTGCGCCTTTGAGGCCTTGCTATTGCGAATATCTGCGACCAACATGTGCTTTTTGAGGCGAGTATTGAATAAAATGTCTCTTTCATCCAGTCTTTCAGTTTTGTCTATTTGCAAGATTACACAGCTATTATTAAGTAGCAGCAACACGCGAGAGCCTCTTTTTTGCCCTTTCATTTTTTTCGCTAAGAGGTAGCTACATAATTCGCTAGGTATACCTAGAGCTGCTCTGAGTATGGGCTTTTTGGGTGGCCGCTCGAGTGGTCGCGTCCGCAATGACAGCTCGGAGCATGAAGTCAAGCATGAAGGCAAAGACGGTGTGGCCGCGGATATATCTAATACAGGTAAGCATGCCACATGTAGTTCCTAGCAATACATACCTCCAATTTCCAGAAGGGAAATCCAAAAAAAAAAAAAAAACCTCTATACTGACTCCTTCTAGACCAGATCGAATATGAGACCAGCGACTCCCGTCGCCAGATCGGCACTCTCTCTGCCATCTTCCTGATTTTCAATCGCATGATCGGTACCGGTATCTTTGCAACTCCCAGTTCAATCTTCGAACTCTCTGGATCTGTCGGCCTGGCTCTCTTCATATGGGTTGCCGGAATGCTCATCGCCTTTGCTGGTATGCTGGTTTATATGGAATGGGGTTCTGGACTTCCTCGTAACGGTGGTGAGAAGAACTACCTGGAGTATGTTTTCAAGAAGCCCGCGTTCCTCGTGACTGGCATGTACGCCAGTTATGTCGTTCTTCTCGGATGGGCTGGTAGCAATTCCGTCGTGTTCGGAGAGTATATTCTGAGTGCTGCCCAGATCGAGGTTAATCGGTGGAATCAACGTGGTGTTGGTCTTGCCTGTATCACAGCAGCCTTCTTGGTCCACGGCTTTGCTCTCAACTGGGGTCTTCGTTTGCAGAATTTCTTGGGAATAGTTAAGCTTCTTATCCTTCTCTTGATTGTTGTCTCGGGTTTCTTTGCCCTGGGTGGTCATCTCAAGATCGACAAGCCAGACAACTTCTCCAATGCGTTTGAAGGGACGACTGGAAATGCATATGGAGTTGTCACCGCCCTGTACAATGTCATCTGGAGTTATATCGGCTACAGTAATGTCAACTACGCTCTTTCGGAAGTCAAGAACCCCGTGAGGACTCTCAAAATTGCTGCACCAGTTGCGCTTATTATAGTCTCCATTCTATACATGCTAGCAAATATCGCATACTTCGCCGCTGTTCCGAAGGCAGAAATCATCAGTTCTGGTCGCATTCTTGCAGCTTCCTTCTTCCGCAACATGTTTGGCTCCAAAGCCGAGCGTGCCTTGTCCGTCTTCGTCGCTCTGTCGGCGTTTGGAAATGTTTTGAGTGTGATATTCTCACAAGGTAGATTGGTTCAAGAAGTCGGCCGCGAAGGTATCTTGCCATTCTCCCGCCTTTGGGCCAGCAATAAGCCATTCAACACTCCATTCATGGGCTTGTTTGAGCACTGGGCCGTTTCCGTTATTATTATGCTTGCGCCTCCACCTGGAGACGCATATAATTTCATCTTGAAGTAAGTGCAACCTTATAACAAGATCTCCGGCGACTTTTTCAGCATCACACTAACCACTCTTCCTCTTTAGTGTTATCTCCTACCCCCTTGCTATTGTCAACGTCTTCGTCGCTGGTGGTCTCCTCTGGCTCTACATCCGGCCCTATTCCGAAGACCGCAATCCCAAAGAATGGGCACCACCTTTCCGTGCGACAATCCCCGTCATCGTCTTCTTCCTTCTCTCCAACATATACCTCGTAGTCGCGCCGTACGTGCCACCAAGCGACGGTGAGAGTGTCTACGAACATCTCCCTTACTACCTACACTGTGTCGTCGGTGTTGGGATTTTTGTCGCAGGTGGCATCTATTGGCTTATCTGGGCCAAGATACTCCCAAAGATTGGCGGCTACACCCTTGTCAGGAGAACGATTATCCGAGACGATGGCTGGACAGCCAGTCATTTTGAAAGAGTGAGACACGATGGTTCGGTTATTGGTGCCAGCGCAGGCCCGGAGTGGTGGGAACATAGCTTTACAACTTTCAATGGGAGAATTGAGGGTCTGACAGCTCGGTTTAGGAAGTAGAATCGTGTTTAGCAAGTTTTAAGACAGCTCTAAGAAGCCTCTATAATGAATTATTCAAAGCATATTTATGACTCGCAGATGTATTATGTGGAACTTGGATTATTCTGAATCTACACAATAGAGAAGAAGAGGCCGAGCTTTACGCTACAAGTACATCAATATAATAAATTGATGGTGCTTTTAAGGTTATCTAGTTCATTTTAAGACGTCTAGGGCTGGTTATTAGGTCTGTGCATTGTAATACCTTACAAGGGTTACGAACTAAGCATATCTTGCAAGTGCCAGGGTTCAAGTCAATAAGATATATTGAAACTACAGGGGCATTCTAAGAACAAGAAAGTTCAATTCCCGGTCTTTTTTCTCTTCCACAATTCGTTTATGTAGGTCTCGCGGACCCTTCTCGTCTCCGGCTGTCAGCTGTGAGCAGAACCGCCAGAGAAAAAGATAGCGGCGGGCCGCACGTGCATTTGCACAACTGTGCGCGATACTACTATCTCTCCCCCCGGTTCCTTGTTAGCCTTCATAGAAGTACAGGTTGTACCGTTTAGTAAGCTAGGGCTCTGTATATTGTGTCGCTGGTTCGCTGGATAATCTATAGCGTAGAGTTATCGTGTAAATTTATCATTATTGCCAACCGTTATACAACGTTGCATTATTTTAGAACCAGCAATCGCTACTTCTCACAAATTAATTGAGCAAAACACCTTGCTTATAGCCTCGATTTTACTCCGCTTTTAAAAATCTAACAAGAAGGATAGTAGTAGTTGCCACTGCCGGTGCACTCCAAGACTTACTATCCCTACAGGTTCAACGCTGAAATGCAGTTGAGTATTCTATTTCCTATTTACAGAGACTGGCAACTGGCTATCTACAGATCAGAAAGATATTTATATCGAGAAGAAAATGATAGATATATTTATAGGATATGTAGATTTGTAGAGCTTTGATATCTAGGATTTTGGAAATAGAGCCGGGGTCAGATATCTATATCGCCGGTCCATAGATTGTAGGCCAGGTTATCTCAATATCAAGATAGTAGTATTGAAAATAGGTTTGCGATGGTACTTGGTCTACTGCTCAGTATAGTAGATATCAGAAACCTGAAGTGGATATAGTCTTCTAAGGAAGAACCTTGGAATTCTGTTACTCTGTATAGTTAATATATATCAAGCCATTATTAATATAAGGGCTAGAAGATCTCAGCTAATAGTCTATATAATATAATATAGCCATGATCCCGACAGTATAATATAAGGTCTCTAATAAAATACAACTCCGACGCTCCGCCTCGTGAACAAAAAAATCATTATTTTCAATCGTTTTTCAGCATTCCAAGAACCATCTCAAATTTATTGAGATTTGAGCTGTATAAAGATCAGAAGCAGCTTTGGTTCCATATCTAAAGCTTATTAATTAAATTTCTATTTAAGTTGACAAATAAATGTTGTAAAAAAATCTATATTAAAGTGTATAACTTTTTTAATGCCCGCGTGCTTGTTAAAGTATTTGATGTTGCTGCGTTTTTAATATCTTCGCAGCCAGACTAGTCTAATCGCTGATGGTAGAGCAAGGAGAAGTCTTCTACTATTGTATTGACTTTCAAAATCACAGATGACGATAAGGGTGAAGCTAGAAAGATGATGACTAAGTAAAAGCGCTTCGAGCTAACGGAGCCGGAATAGGTAGGGGAGACAATGGATGAGACTATGAAGATCTTGCCCGAGCTAGATCTAAGGATCTAAGATTACGTTATCACATCAAATGAATCATGTGTGTTAGTCTCAAAAGTTGTAAGGTTTTATATGTAGAATTAGATCTCTTATTAAATGACGAAGCTTGGTCATATAACTACTGTCTCTCCTCGTTCTTCTCTCTCTCTCTCTTCACGGTCTAGAATCTCACTCTCCAGTGCGGCGGCTTCTGCTGCTTCTGCTGCTGGATCGAGATCATCAGATGTTGTTGGTAGTTTAGCTGTTGCCGATGCTGGTACGATAGTACCGGACATACCCCAAGCCTGAGAGCCCAAGTTCTTCACTACCAGCGTGAATACACTCAGGCTCAGAAACGGGCCGACACACTTATCAATTGCATATCCCACAATCAACTTCTTCCACTTCTTCCTCAAAGTCTTACTTAGAAACGCCACGATAAATATATACCATAGCGTTGGAAGTTGGCTGATAATCAGCATAGGGATAAGCGCCATGATGCTAAAGCTCGTCGCTAGTGATATGAAGAATAATATCGTGTTGACAAGACGGTAGTATACCATGGACATACGGACAATATCGATCAATGCTTCAATACGCGTAAACCAGATCATGTTGTCTCCGCTAAAGTAGTAGGTGTTATTGAAGTAGGCGTTGGAACCCCAACGGCGACGTTGTGAGAGATAATGCTTCAAGCTTTGCGGCACGAGTGTCTCGCTACCAGCATCAGGGACAAAGAGTGTACGCAGCCCTTTTCCCTGGCTCAGCATAGAATAGGTAAGACGTCTATCGGTGCCTAGATACTGAACTTGATGTTGAAGAACAGGAGCAGAAGTAACAGGCTTTGCGTACTTCTTGATTGCTCCAGCCATTTCCGGTCGTACACGGATCATAGTGATACAGCCCGGCAGGCAGGTCACTTTTCCAATGAGGCCCTCGGCGGCACGACGTACAAACTGGCCATATGTATATTGAAAGGATTGGAAGTTATTCCAGAAGGACCATTCCAGACCCTTTTCGAGCTCAACATAGACAAGGCCGCATGCTGCAATGGCGGCGTCATCCCTCATAAGAGCGTCAGCGAGTTTGCGAAGGGCACCTTCATGGATCGTGGAGTCGGCATCGGTGCAGAAAACCAGCTCGAAGCCGGGAAAGTTGGGGACGTGAGTAAGTTTGGGGAGAACATCTCTGAATATCTCTTCGCGTAGCTTTTGGATAGACTCTTCGATATTATCTCTGGGATAGTTGAAGAGGTCGTGGCATAGGATTAACGAATCCTTCTTTCCGGAATTCTGGACCTTCTCAATGACGATGGTTGGGATATTGCCCACAAAGCCAGCCGTGATTTTTAGGTCCGCTCGTCTGTATTTGAAGTTGACGTACTTTCGTTCCATAGATATGATGACTGAAGACATATGCTTCACTATATCTCGTGGCTTGCCGTCCATTATAACGCACATTACCTGCTTGTGAGGTTCAACGCCGTTGTCGCGCAACGAATAAATCGCTTTGACAATCTGCTCCTCACTCTCCGAATAGGTTGGGATCAAACTCAAGATCCACGTTCCTGGGACGTCCGGCTTGGGGTGATGCCATGCCTTGAGGGCACGAAAGCTTAGCCCAAATATTTGGATCCAGACGAAGATGAAATCCTTGCATTTCACAAAACAAATGAAAGCCAATGTGAAGGTTCCTATTGATCCGGCGAATATTAAGGCGCATACTATACAGGTGGCATTAAGTAAAAGTATTATGCTTCCAACAAATACTCTTTGTGAGCCCAGCTCTGCCTTTGTAAGAATGCGAGATGGATTAAACGGATCAGAAATTCCGTCATCGTTGATGGTGACGACGGCATCACCCTCGGCCTCCGGCGGCTGCTCGTGGATGATAGAACTCGGATGATCCGGAGTGTAAATGCGGTCTCTTGCAAACGGATCTATGAAGACAGGGGGCGGCTCCCTTGGAGCGTATCCAGGGTCTACTTCAACCTCTGGGGAAGGGATATCTGATATACTGGTCTCGGAATTTGATCGAGATCTAGTGGAAAAGGATGGAGCAGGATCGGCCGACGGGATGATAATAGCCTCCCCAATTGGTCTATGTTCAGGATTGACCAATGGGAATTGTCGACCACCACTGACGGGTTCATCTTGGGAGTCGTTATCTACCTCTGCGATGCTGCCGAGTGTAGACCGTGTAGACCTTCTCCCCCATTCGTCTTGATCTAGTGAAGAAAGTCGACTTTCCTTTCTCTCCCATTCCTCTTGAACTAATGAAGGAAGTCGACTTTCCCTTCTGTCCAATTCCTCTTGGTCTAGTGAATGAAGTCGGCTTGCTTCTTGGTGACTCTCCGGTGGTGTAGATGGGTCTAAATGGTCCGGTATATAGCTCGGCGCAGCTGGTGCGGTTTCTCCTGTAAAACTAACTTTGTACCCACGGGGATTTACCAAATTTGACCCACGCTTTACTCTTGTGTTGTCTGACTTTGTACGAGGTCCAATTGGTGGCCTTTTAATATAGTGAAACTTTCTAGGCGGATCGACGACAGAAGACTCTTCTTCGAAATCAGGCCTGTAGATGATAGGTTGGAACAAAGCTGGGTATTTCTCGTAGTATAAATCTTCGATGCCTCTTAAGTTCAAAGCACCTGATTCTGTGCTATTAAATGGTGGCATATATTTGTTCTTGCGATATGATGATATTTCCCGATGTTTGGATATGGAATCAGCATCAGCATCTTCTGGCAGTCGGTATCTGCTATAGTCAGTTTAAATCTAGGTAGTAGATACAGCAGGCTATGTTAGGCCGTGACATACATGTCGCTCATGATGGTCTACTTCTCTCCATGAGATGACTGTGTAAATCTTCTCTTACTACGGCGCTTGGAATCGTCTCTGATAGTTTTCTTGATTGGTATCTGCAGCATAGACAACGGCAACTAATGTATAAAAAATGAATAATAGTATGAAGGGTATATAATTTGTATTTCGAACTTTACATAGGGTGTCCAACGGCATAGCGGCCGGCCGAGGTTAATAACATAGAAACGACAGAGATTATCCAGATAGTAAGATACGCACGCAATACAACTAACTCGATCGCGATAGCAGTATGAGATCTTGTGAAATGACGCATGGATGGACAATTGCGACGCAAAAGCTTGCCTATTTCATTCCAAATGCATTGACGGTGGTTGCATGCAGCAACGAGCTCCATAAAATATCGTGACTACAGAATCTGGTTGCCACAACAAACGAATCGGGGCTATCTTGACAAAACTAAAAAGAAAACCAGCCGAAATACTCTTGGCGGCCGCATGCAAATAATTTGAAGAGATATACTTACGTGTATGTTCGCTGTTATCAAACTCTAATGAAGGATTCTCACTGTAGATGTCATCGCTGCTGCCAGCCAGTTCCACACACTATTAACTCAAATGCCTGGTTTAAATTCGAATAGGTACCATATGAGGTAGGTGGTGCTCGAGAATTCTACACTCACAGCTGCAGTCAGTATACACTATATCGTTACTGTGATATGATAATTAGTTGGACCCTGCGGCACTTATCCATAAGTTCCTAGGCCTCGTAGACAGTTCAGTTATCTGTTCAGATGATACTGGCAATCAGAATGCTAAATGAAACAAGAGCTTTGTCCTATGAGATAGCCAGATCATCAGGAATGACGGAATAAGAAAATGTATATGCAAAGCAGCAGAGGAATTTATTTTCTCCTCAGCGATGTGGCGGGTCTTCGAGTCCTCGAGTCTTCGAGTCCTCTAGCGTTGTTGTAGTCCCCGTCGCTTCGCGGCGTTGTCATAACTAGCGCCGTATTCGGCAACTAACGGGTCGTACCTTATTTAGCGCGGTGGTTAGCTGCACGTGGATCGGAAGATAATGTGCCGCGGCATTAGCGGTGGCCAGTGATGCTGTGATTCTAGAATTGTCTTCAAATGTTGGTTTTCTATAGCCTAAGTCTCCCATTTCCCAATCCATATGCCCCGGGTAATCTATACGCCCCATATGCTCCTTTTTTACGCCAAAGCACCCCAGACTTTTAGATCACGCAATCGCATCTACCGTCCAATTGACATAATTATAACCTCCCGACAGGTGATTAGCTATCCCACTTGCCGCATCCCAAAGCATCACACCTCCATAACTCGTATCATTCTGGAAGCTCCTACCAGCCTTCTTCAGCTGCTCAGCTGTGACTGTATAGCTGCTGTTCGAGCTTGCGGGCAGCCCAAGGAAGATCGTTGCATTGGGGTTCCCGCTCGTCTTTGCAGCCGCAAGCCAGCTATCCATGGTCAACTCTCCAGTGCCCGCAAGATCAGCGCTTAGGGAGCAGACTGCGCTGTTGTAGAAGCGTGGGAACAGCCAGTCAAAGGAAGAGTTCTCAAAAGCGTCACTGAGCTGGTCGTCAGGTACTGCGCAGCGTGGAGTGCCTGAGATGTAGTACGAGGATGCATTTCCGGTAGCGGCGTACAGGTCACGGAACCGGTCCACGAGGTAGCGATAGTTGTCCCCTGACCCACTCTCAATGTCGAGATCAAAGCCATCGACACTCACGTTGCCAAAAGGACGTGAGGAGTTTAGGGTACCTGGAGGCCTAGAAGTTCGAAGAAACAAAAACATTAGCAAGTATTTTTTCAAAGGGAAATAGCGTTAGAGCAGTTAGAATCTTGGGGTCTGGAAATTACTCACCCAAATGCGGCCCACAGAACATCAGCAGTGGCGTTGGCGGCAGCTTCTGAATCTAGGGTACTATTGGAAGTTGGGCCACCGATAGAGACAAGGATCTTGATACCGAGAGCTTGGCAGACCTCAATACCCTCAGCGATGGTAGGGCAGTTATCGATGGTGGTGTTGGTAAGGCTGAAGTATGTATCGTCGCAGGAGGAATCGAAATGAACTGACGGCATGACGCCCTCGAGCTCTTCTCCATAAGATACTACGAAGACGATAGGAATGACAGACACTCCGGATTGTGTTTGGCAGACCCATGACAGGTTGCTCTGTGTAGTCCCTCCATGGCCCTGAGAGTATGTCAGCGGTCTGGAATTATAGAAGCCAAAGGGAGTAGAAGACATACCCAATATAACACAACTTCTTTCCCATATCTCTCGGTGCTTGTATCTGAATCTGCACTAATACCAAGCCCGCATCCCAGTCCCAGCACGAGAGCTGCTGCTATCACAACGCTGAGCATGATAATCCACTAATCAATAAAATTAGCCCTATTCTGCCTAGTCTGGACTCATCAGTTGATCGCTTGCGCAGATCACGTGGTAGATTGGTAGATGCATACCGTTTTCTTTGATAATGTCCGAAACACGTTTATAATGTTCGGAATACAACCGTTTGTCGTTTTCGCCTGGCTTGTTAACCCTTTCTCGGAGCTCATCTTGCTTTTCTTTATGTATGCCTTTTTTTCAAACTTCACACGTCACTGTCCTACTTATGAGCGAGTATGTTTACAGTTGCTAACGCTCTTACGGCCGCTGGACGCGATGGGACGACGGGCTTAGTAAAAATGGCTGCAAACATACAGCCCAATCAGGAGTAGCGCCATTTCTGGCATTGGCAGCGGAGGATTCGTCCTTGCCTGACGTACCTGTGCCTGTATTCCCAGTAAAACGGTTCGGTTACGACCGGATAGCTCCGGTTGATGCAGCTTGATCTGATAAATGCGCGTCAGATGTCTGCAATAGAGGCAGTTCCTTCGATTTAGGTCATCACGTGATTTGGTCTTCATTATGTGACGTCGCTGTCTCCGGCATGACGTCCTCCGTCCCCTTCAATTAAGTAAACAAACATGCCAAGGGCCATAGGAGAACAAGTCTCGAAAAGAAGGTGTTGCTTTTTGCATGATGCTTCTACTCTGCCATCTTGGGCTGTATTCCGCTTTCAAAAGGAGGCAGCAGGAATCCATGTTGAGCTTATGACGGATTAATCATACAACTGCAACTAAGGGAGTTTCTGAGCAGGTGTAGTAGATGCTCGCGATATCGTATAATCATCAGAATTGACCACCTACCTACCAGTGGTCAGCGTAAGCGTTCGGTGCGCGTAAGCGTATAGGCGCAGCCACGTGTACGCAGTGCGTACACACCAAATTGAACTGCAACCGAAAATATGATACAGTAGCTGGTGGGTGCATAGAGCTCAAAATTTATTACCGCAGGTGGTTAATTCTGACGATTATGGCTCGAGGCATAGGTCACTGAAATATCTATAGAGCCTGCTACCGATGAATTCAAAGGTCCTAAGACTGCTATCTCGTCGAAAATAGCGTCTGATATTGAAAAAAGTGTCGATTACGCGTTGCCTTCTGATACCAACAATTCCGACAATTCATACTACAGTTGAAGACATTATAAAAAAGTTCATTGATGAATTAATCAGAGAGCTTGACGACCAAAATAGGGTCACAGAGGCACAGAATTCCTCTCCATTCCTTAATCAAGCTTAGGGAATGACATCTAGGACCGTGTGGATCCTCCAAGGCGACCCTTTGAGCTTCATTCCCAATGCGTACGCGACATCAGGCAACTGGACCCGCATAATCTCATCTAGTTCTATTCTAATCAATTACTAGCACATCTATGGTATACGATACCCCATGAGCTACATTCCCGCCTTTGCAAGTAGATTATCAGAGAATCCTTCCCGTTGTCTCCTACAATGCAGCCTCGGTCTACTCTGCTCGTCTAATTTGGAGTACATCATCTCGTAACTCGTCTGATGTACTCGTAAGTGTTGCAAATTCCAGATTTCCTCTTGAGATGATCTGTATAAACGTCACTGCTATGAGAGATTTTTCGTAGTTAATCACCTGGTACAAACTATGCTATTTGGTCTATTAAATTTTACTTACAATTCTCTTTCTGAGTATTTCGTCCAGACACAACAGAGCAGTCAGATCAAAGCTGAGTCTTGATAACTTGGGACTGACTAGAATACAAAGTGGTATATATAGAAAAGACTACCTAGCAACTTCCGTAATACATTTTAATCATCGATTTGCCTACATTATAAATAAATAAGACATTTTGAATTCGTCGACTTCGTCGCCGACATATCGGTTGCGGAGAATATTACAATACTCTCTAGAGACGGGGAATTTATTAAGGACCACATAATTAATTTATTACTACTAAATCTACTCTTCAAAATCTATTCATTCCACGACGGTAGACTTCTAGATTGTTGCCTAGGACAACCTTCATCGATGCCATCTAGACATTCCTAGATGCTTGGAATGGTGCCGAACTCGAGTGGAACCGGTGAAAGGATCTCGAAATCGGAGATTTTGTACAAGGCTGATTTCTCGCCTGATTTTAGTAGATTTCTGCAGTCACTAAGCAGGTGATCTGATCTGTATTGGCCAGAGCGTGAAGAACATTTCATGCGAAGATTAGATCTCGTGATATTAGAACCCTTGATCGGCAAAATACCTTCCATACTAATACTTGGATAACTTCCTATTCCCACACATAGCTCAAGAGTTTGCATCCGAATCCCGACGGTTCTTGGCGGCTAGAAGGTCGACCACTTTCGCAAGATTTTTCCTTTTGTATCATGGATTGCTCCGTTAGTATAAACTCTACCTAAAATATCAGTTTTACTGCCAAGTCGACCCAAGAGACCGTTTCACTCAAGATTTCGGTGATGCTGTTGGAGACTATCGTACTATCCCTAAGTTTTAGTAAGTCGACCGGAAGCTCGGAAAGCAAATTTCTCTTGAAAAAAGCAAGCACTTCTCTTTTTGTTACGAGTCTTGATACAAGTACTGTTTTGTATGTGATGAGCCAACCGGATTGCTAGCTAGTTCCCACTCTGGGACTCTTTGGTCTGGGTTGAAACAGCATGGACGTTCATGGCTAGAGATATGGTAGCCCTGTAGACTGTAGTCGATTCTGCTGAAGACATTTCTGTTATTGTCGAAGAATTTGATGTTCTGAGAAGGCTTCTCGCTTGGCGTGCGTGTGTCATGCAACTTGTTCGTCGAAAAGAGCTTGGTTGCTTGCGTTTGCAATTGTAGAAAATTTTGAACCATGACGTCAATTTATATGAAAGGCGGCGATGTTTCAGAGTGGAAACTTCGAGGTGCTTGTAGTTGCTGAATTAACCCATCTTGTGGAAAGGGCTGACGTGTAAGGCTGCAAGTAGGAGGGACTGTCAAATCTGTCTACTTTACTTGCAAGGTCCACTCCGCTAGAGACAGCTGAGGCAATAATAATGGCTCACTAAGGAGCCTGTGCAACATCCTGATCTTTTGATATTCCTCAAGTTAGTCATTAAACAGAGACGTAATCAACCACAGGATAGGAGCAAATTATAATGAGGAATGCTGGTTTTGATAATGCTCGTCCATTTCCTACTGCCGTTTGAATCTTTGGCCTACAAACTCCTTTTCTACGCTGTTGCTCGTCAGCGCCTCGTGTAAAGTCAACAGTGAGACTAGGTCAAAGCCTTGCAATAATTGTAAAATAGAGGAGGTGGCTCACCAGCACCAACTCATACAAATGAAGCTCAATTGCATGCTCGGGTCTTATGTAAGGATGGGTAGACGTCCACAGGATAGCCAGCTTATTCGGATTTGCGGATACCTATTGGTGCATCATAACCCAATAGAGTGGTAATGGATGACCAGGAGAGAATTGGTAAGAGTACAGCCAGCATGATGATCGGAGGATTAGATGATGCCGTTGAGTAGACGTAAAGGAGGCAGTATGGCAAGTATTCCAAACAGTAGATGAGAGACTTTAGTACAGGCTTTGATGTCATTTGTTGGCTAGGATGACATCCGCACTGTGGGCAAGAAGGTTGCTGCATATGCTCATCTACGTGCATTAATGCTCCAGGGCAAGACATGCTATCGTACCTTAAACCCTTCGAGCTTAATGAGGACTCTTTTATCTTCTAACGAGAGTCACTTGAAAATATGATAAGAGATAATCTCGTTCCTCGAGGAGAAGTAGTTGATGAAAATGGAATGGATGAGGGATCTCTGTTGGTTGATTAGACTCCCCGAGACTTGAAATGAGAGATTGTTGAAAGAGTAGGTAGTACTGTAGCCTAAAATAACGAGGTCCTGCAAGACTCCTTTAAAGCTTTGTAATTTATCTGAGGAGATCGACAGGATTTAAAGCTATAAAATCTCTCTGCAAATAACTTCTACAATATCTTTGAGCCCTTTTTGGCGCCCCTCACGTGTATCACTAAGGTAAAGTCCGGCCACCGGCCAAGCATGAATACCTCCCTCTTGCTCCTGGAAACCGACGTGAATGCCAGCTGTTCGCAAAAGATTTACAAGATCTCTAATTTCCGGCGCAAAGACTTCCTCGGCGCCAAAAAAGAAATAGAACCCTTTTGATGGGCTCGCTCTTTCCCAGACATTTAGATCTTTGCAGTTACCTGGCGAAATCAATGGGTTGTCAAATGAGACCTTTGATCCGCTATATTGACGAGCATAATTATGAAGAGTTTCGGGGTCGAGGAAGTCGCTCGTTGTGATCTTATCTTGAGGTGATATTAATGTCACCCAAGGAGAGATTAAAACTGCCAGTCCAGGCACCAGACTTCTTTCTATTTTTTTGTCCGCGTCGGCTCGAGCGAGATGGAGTAGAAGACTGAGCATGATTGCGCCACCAGCGGAATCGCCACTCACGCAGACGCGGCAAGACTCTTTGATAATGGACAGGACATAGTGATAACCAGCAGCCGCTTGCTGGAGTTGCACTGGGTAGCAAGCATCCGGAACAAGAGTGTACTCGAGCGCAAAGATTGCTGGATTTTTAAAACCAGAAGATTTGAGAAGACTGAGCCATGTGAGAAGGAATTCAAGATAGAAGTAACTAGATCCCATGGTAAATCCACCTCCTTTATGATATTAGTGATATGTTTGAGATCCTAAAAGATATCAATCACGTACCATGAGCATAATATATTACAACATCCGGCAATTTAGATTCATCTGAGACAAGCCATAGTCCTCTTAAGTCACCCTAATACAAGTCAGAATGTGTTTGAACATACTACAATTTGATAAAAATAGAATATACCTGGGAAACCTCATGCCAATGAATTGGACAACGAAAATAGCCATGCCTCAACAGACGAAACTGTAAAAAGGGCAGCGCAACTTCTTTCGCGAAAAAGACCCGGCCAATGCTAACAGGAATCTGGGCAAATGCATATCTCACACAACGCACAACAAAATCCTCAAATCCAGAGGCTTGTCGTACGAAAGGAGTCTGGTATTTACGTCGCAGTAGAAAGTGCTCAAAAACAAACTTGACGGGTAGTTTAATTACTATGATTAAATTAGAAGGTTTTCAGAAAGCTTCAAAATACATAATTGAAGGTGAGAGACAGGAGGCAATCCGAATAGCATAAGAGTTGACCTAATTACCTAGGAAGGGTATTGCTCGCAGAGCGCATGACAATATATCTATGATGCCAACATGGAGAAGCAATTGAGGAGTAAGAAACACAAGAAAGACAAAAATGTCTAGGTAAGATATCTGACTCAGTATCATGAGGTCTTCCGGTACTGATAAAGCGCATCCGAACTGCATCAACGGAAGGTGTAGAAACGTCTTGCTTGCAGTGTATAGGCTTACGTCTCACGGCAGGCTGTGATGCAAGTTGTGTGATAGTCGCTTATAGTTGTAGCAAGTAAAAGAAAATACGCTGGTAAAGAGCAGGTGCGTGCCAAATCTATATACAAATGATGGTAGAAGAATTGATATGAGTGAGATCTTGTTAAGACGGGGATTTATACAAAACTTGGCGTCAAGGCTAGCGCGTCGAGTATACGGATAGATAGCGAGTCTTGTTCTTACTACAATTCTGGCTAGGTCACGTGCCAGCGTCTTTCGCGAGCACATGAATCGCCGATTCGAGCTTCTCGAGAATCGTGAAAATCAAACGAGTCACCAACATAATCATTGATAATTGCTGATACAACAAGCGCTACAATGCGCACAGTGTCTACCTCTACCTAACTAGTTTCACTCCTTATAATGACTTGACGCTAGACAGCTGCAATCTTGTCACACGAAGTACCTTATATCGGACTCGCGCAATGGCAGCGGCTCCACCTACTGCAGCTCAAGCTGAGCTCATCAGGTAAGCTCTCAGATTTGGATGGCCATAACAGGCACTGATTCTTGATATAGCTCTCTCTCGCAGGATGAGATCCCATTAAAGCTTCGTTGTGCTATTTGCAGTAAATTGACTGTGAACGCCTTTCGATTGCCATGCTGCGAGCAGGCTATCTGTCAATCATGTGAGTACTCGACATAAAGGTCTCTATTGTGACTGATCTACGGCATGTGCTGACAATATATCAGGCCAATCCTCCTTGCCTTCATCTTGCCCAGTCTGCGAGCATACACCGGTAGCAGCAGAAGACTGCAAGCCAAATAAATCACTTCGAACTACGATCAAGGTGTTTCTCAGGACGGAAGAAAAAAAGCGGGAAGCTTTACGACTCAAGGAGCTGAAGAATACACTACCAGCTACTCCAATTGAGCCTCGGGTTCTACAGCCAAACCCAATTCCTGCGCCGGATGTCAAAGTTGAAGAACCCTTCGCACCTGAACATCCTTCGATGGCACAGCAGGATGGAGATCAGGCCAACCAAAATGTTGTGGATGGTAACATATCGCTTGAGGAGCAGCAGGATATCCCGCAACCATCTATTGAGGTAAGATAATAGCATGTTGTTATAGAAAGCATATTAACTGTTTCCAGGAGATTGCGCCTGGCCAGGAGCAGACCGAGGAAAGCAGTACGACAGCCAACGATACTGGAAACTTCACTGAAAAGGATGTGAATGGTCAAGCCGAAGAACAGGAATCTCCTAAGAAAGACACGAATGATCAGCCTATAGTTGTGCCTGACATGTCGCAAACCCCGGCGTTTGGTATGGGGTTTGGACTTGATCCTACTACAGCTGGTGGATTTCCAAATATGGCTATGATGGGACAAGGAGGAGACTTCAACCAGATGCAGATGATGATGGCAATGCAAAACGGCATGGGATCAAATGCCTTTGGAGCTTTTCCAATGATGGGTATGCTTAACGTCCCCTCTTAAACGAAAGATCTAACACACTTTAGGAATGCCAGGTATGACGATGGACCCAATGGCGATGCAGAATATGTATATGAATGGGGGATTTGGTGCACAAGGCATGGGAATGAACGGCATGAACGGCATGAACATTGGAATGGGTGGGATGGCAGGCTACGATGGGGGAGTAGGTGCTGGCTTCAATAATGGCTGGAACGGTCAACAATCATGGAATGTCGGCCAAGATAATTTCAATCATCCAAATGCTTCTGGCATGGGTCACGGTGATTTTGGAGCAAATAACTCTGGATACCAGCAACATGCTACGGGCTATAATCAAGGTAATTACGGTCGCATAAACCAGTACAATGACTATCAACAGAATGGCTACGGTCACCAAGGACAAGGTTATTACTCCCGAGGAAGAGGTAGGGGTAGTGGCTACGGCTACGGCCAAGGTCGCGGTGGCCAAGGATTTGGTCAGAACGCAGAGCCTCTGTCAAACCAGGTGCCCCAATTACAAAATGGTTCAGCTACGCCCATGAATGATACAGGTTCTATCCCTACAGGACCAAAGGCTGACATGGCGCCCACTGCGCCGCCCGATAATGTTGATGAATTTGGTCGTGAGGTTCGGGCGGCCTCCGAAATCAATGTCTCAGATGAAGCGGCTGAAACTAAGATAAATCATGACGATGGTGCTCCTGCTACCGATGGTGAGAAGCCTGTAGGCCAAAACGTTGTACCGCATGATGAAGTATCTCAAGAGCACCCATTACAGGAACAGACTGAGGCTCAAACTAAGGCTCAAGATGATACTCCTCAGCGGATTCTAACTCTGGAAGAGCTCGAGTCGCAAAAATTCTCAAATAATGGTATATCAGGTTACTCAACGGCCGCCCGCGGAGGATTTCGTGGTAGCTTCCAGGATCAAAGCGGATATGGCTCAATGCAGCCACCTCAGAACTATGCTGTAGCTGCTAAATTTCCATCAGTGCCCATCAATGCGCCCACAGGTCCCAAGGCTATGAGAGATGGACTACCCAATACCAGTCTGGTTAACTTGCGTGGTAGAGGGGGGTTTTCTATTGTTGGGCGAGCCGGTTCCAGGGCTAATGGTACCAATGTTGAGTCTCGTGTAATATCCGGAGGTGGCGAGCCTCCCAAGGCCACAGATAGAGATAGATCCAGGTCTCCATCACGTTCACGATCGCGTTCTATATCTAGATCACGCGACCAAAACGATAGGCATAGAAGACGCCATCGTCACCGTTCAACGTCACCGTCCGACGATGGAAAAGAGGAAGAACGGCGTAGGGAGCGCAGACGTCGGCATGCGAAGAAGCATGACGGCGATACTAATGATAGAGAGGATGATGCAGTGGAAGAAGACACGAAAGCAGCGAGCACTGATGAACTAGAACGCTCAAGGTCTCAATCACCTACCGAATCTCGTCGCTCCAGCCACCGTAGCAGGCGGGAGCATGGAGATCGGGATAGAGAGCGCGAACGCGAACGAGACCGAGAACATAAATCTTCTTCATCCCACAAACGCCGTTCATCGCACCGCTCACATCGGAGCCGAGACCGAGAGGGGAGTCGAGATGGCGATCGGGATAATCGTCATCGTCGCCGCCATGACTCGGCAGAACCATCTCCGAACTCGAGAACAGAACCCAATGAGGCTACTCCAGCGACAATCGATGCAGAAGAAGAGAAGCCAGAACCTAAGATTCCCAGCGGTCCACGTGCCATGTCGATAGGCAAAGCCTTGGAGATCAAAGGCGCAAGCACGCGCGCAGTGCAGGCCGACGCGGAGAACATGCGTTCCTCGTCTCGCAATGATGAGCGCAGAGATCGCGATCGCGAACGCTCAAGTCGCCATTACAACTCTGATCGTCACGCCTCGTCCAGCAAGCGCGCAGAGCCCGCCGCTGCACCGCCATCGAAGCCCAAGGGAGCCAATGTCGATCCTCACACTCTCGAACGAGAGGCGCGGAATAGAGAGCGCTTACTGAAGGAAGCGCAGCGCATCGCGGGTCTGGCGTCGCTCGCGGGTGCCGGTATCAAGCGCGCGAGAGACGAGGGAGATGACAGCGGAAGAAAGAGTCGCGGATCGAAAAGTCGAAGAAAGAGTGAGAGACTCGACGACGCGGATAGGGAGGAGGAGCGCATGAAGCGGTTGGAGAGCGAGCGCGAGAGTGTGAGATGGGGCTGATGCCGCTCTGCTCTCCCCCACACCCGACAATCCTTCTAGGGACTTCACTGTGCCGGGTCTATTTGGTGCGCCACAGCTATAGGACCAAGGCGGCACGGACGTGGTGCAGGACAGATCCTCACCACCAAGGCAGCATAAGAAGCTGGGCCGTCGTGACATGAAATGGGGCGGGGGGGGCATATTACGGAGGGAACATATATCGCACTGCTTTTCTCGCTACGCCAAAAGGTTGCGTGCAATGCAAAGCAATAGCTTCAAAAAAAAAATATCATTTTGGGCGCCAGCTCGGCCGACGCTGGACACGCACGAGCTCAGTACATCTCGGGCACCTTTTCTTCTTTCTTCTCATCCGCCCAAGGTCAGTCCTACGCGGCCAGTACAGTGCAGTACAGTACAGTACAGTACAGCAGTAGACGTAGTAGCTAGCTACAGACATATAATAAAATGCGCAGTTTTTTTTTTTTCTTCTTCTTCAGAGACGTGTCCTGTCCTGTCCTGTCCTGCTCCTGGTCCGCTCTGTTGCTCCTGGACGGTCACGGCAAGAGTAAGAAGTGAAAATGCGAAAATGCGAAAATGCGAAAATGCGAAAATGCGAAAATGCGAAAATGCGAAAATGCGAAAATGCGAAAATGCGAAGAAGTGAAAAAAGAGTGAAAAGCGAGCCGGCCAGAACCAGAACCAGAACCAGATCCGTCGACGAGTCATGCAAGCCCGCGCTGGATGCGCCTCTGCGTGCCTCCTTTTTTTTTTTTTTTTTCTTCTTCTTTCTCCCCCGCCCCCCTCTCTCCCCTCTTCCCTCTTCCCCCTCCGTCCCTCCCTCTCCCCTCCACCCTTTTTTGGTAGCAAGCAAGCGAGCAAGCAAGCGAGCGAACAAGCAAGCGAACAAGCAAGCGAACAAGCACCCCCAGCCCGCAAAGCGAGCTACATACACATACAGACACATACATATATACAGCGGCGCCCGGCGCCCGTCCTATGCGTCGGGGGGGCGGGGGAGAGGAAAGCTCTGAGGGGGGGGGGGGGGGTTTTATTGGCGATGATGATGATGATGATGATGATGATGATAGAGGTGGAGGGTCTGGGCTGCTCTTGCGGCCGACAGCACTGAGCGGAATGAGGGTCCGTCTTTTATATATTTATTTTATTTTCTTTACTTGTCTCGTAGCGAGGGGGGAGGGGGGGGGGGGTATATGCTATGCTATGCTATGTACCGTTCTGTGACGGGCTGGCTGGCTGGCTGGCTGACAGGGAGGGTAGGGTTGATGCTGTAGATTAGATACAGTAAAACTACAGAACTACAGAACCATCATAGCTATGACATGATCGATCATGTCCAGAAGAGGAGTGTGTGTGCGCAGAGAGAGAGAGAGAGAGCGCGCGCGTGCATGTAGCTAGCCTCACGTACTGTACAGATCGACGCTGGGGTGTTGGGGTCCAATTCCAGCTCCAGTCCCAGTCCCAGTCCTAGTCCGCTCGCGCACCCAAGACAAGACAAGACAAGACAAGACAAGACAAGACACGCAAGCAGGCAGGTACGGATAGATCTCTCCCTGGCGAGACAAGAGAGAGAGAGAGAACAAAGCCCAGTACCAGCCCAGCCGTCGGGCTCAGCTTTCTCTTTCTGCTTCTGCAGCCAGCACACGTTCGGGGGGAGGGGAGGGAGTAGCGGAGCACATCGAGAGTCTCGACCGGGGCGCGCAAGATCCACGAGTTTCTTCTGTGCGGCTTGGCTATCGGGCGGCATGGGGCGGTAGGGTTGAGACAAGGCAGATGGCTGGATTGGGACAGAGCAGACGGCTGGGTTGGGACGCGTGTGTGTAGGGGATGCGGTTCGGGGATTGTTTTGATGGTGTTGCGGGAAAGAGAGGGCTTGATGGGGACGGGCTTACGGTGCTGTGGGGTTGGGAAAGGGGGCGTGGCTTGTTCTCATCAAGGTAGCGATGGGTCTTTTGGAAGGGGGGGGGGTCAGTTATAGAGTGGGACTGGTGTAGAGGCGCGGCGGGGATTGGATCTGCTTGTCGATGCGATATGTTTTGGTGCGTGTTTCGTGCTTCGTACTTCGACACATGCTATGCGGCCACAGCACTGCGGTCCCAGTCCTGCTCCAAAAGGCGGCAGCGGCAGCGGCGGCGAGAGCGCGACGCACAAGACCCGGAAGCTGCAGAGACAGACGGGCGAGACGGGCGAGACGTCGAACGGTCGGCACCAACTGCCCATCCTGCCACGGCCAGACACGCGTTGTACGCCTGTGGCGCCCGGCGGCCGGTTTTGACGTCGAGGGCTGGCGTTCCAGGTGCCGGGTTGCCAGGTGCGCTACGCCGCCCCGGACGACTTCGAGTCATGTAGGGCGCGGGCGATCGCCAGACTGTGCCGGCAGTGGGCGGCGGACGGATGTTGCATGGAGGAAGAGGACGGGGACGGGGAGGAGAGTCTTGGATGCTGGCTGGGCACTTGCGGCGTCCGGATACGTATGTCTTGCAAGTCGCTGCGTGTACAGCGGATGCAGCTGCAACCTCGCCCTGGCCTGCGAAGACGGCACCGTGCAAGCAGCTCGGCCGCACCTGGCACCTGGCTGCCGTCCAGCAAGCAGGCAAGCAAGCAGAGATGCAAGCCGGTCAGCGCTGGAGATATTCACAGGTGAGGGATCTCATGCGATTGCCCCAGCCTCAGGCACCAGATCCCGAACGGCGAGCGTAGACAAGAGAACTCTCGGCCAAGCCTCCTAGGAGCCTGCGCCCAGGAAGCAGTCTCGGAGATGCGCATCTTTCCCGCCTGCGGTCCCCGCGAACACGAACGAGCCGCCGCCAGTGTATATTTATATCCGGGCGGGCAAGGGATGGCGCGGTGGTACGATTGCGGCTCTCAGAGGGAGAGAGAGGGAGGGAGGGAGGTGGAGAGAGGGATGCGCATCAGCCAGCCCGAGCATGTTTGCTGTAGAATCCAATCCCGCCGTTCGAGGAGGAAGAAGGAAGACTTCGCGAGCGGACGATGGCCGAGATCACGGTCGCCCGTCTCCGTCGCCGTCTCCGGGACCAGCCCCAGCCCCAGCCCAGCCCAGCCCGTCCTGCGTGCTGCGTCCTGCGTCCTGCGTGCTGCGTCTCCTGGCCTGGGCTGGCGGAGCAGCGGCAAACGAGCACGGCAAGACGCCAGCCCAGCGGCCCTTCCCCCACACCGCAAGCACGAGCTACAGCCTACAACAGTAACCCGTGCAGCGCGGTGCCCCGAGGGGCCTGGTCGCCCCGCCAAGGGCCCGGTCTCGACGCCCGCCGCCGGTGCGCTCCGAGGAGAGCAGGCCGGCGATGGGGCGTCTGGGAGGCGAGCAAGCGGGAGAGAGAGAGCGAGAGAGAGAGCGAGAGAGAGAGAGAGCGCGTTACGGTGCCGCGGTTTCGTCTCGCGTCCCCCGGCTGCGGCTGATGCGGGCGGGCGGGTGGACGCTGGACAGAGGTATGTTATGTTACTGGTACTGGTACATTACGGGGCGTGCGGCATAGCACACGCCCACAGCACGGCACACAGCACTGCACTGCTGTACTGAACTCTACTCTACTCTACTCTACTGTATGCAGGTCCTCGCGTCCGAGCAACGTCTGCTTTGGTCTGGCAGGTCTGGCAGGTCTGGCAGGTCTGGCAGGTCTGGCAGGTCGGCCATGCCTCATGTGCCTGGCCAGCTTCGAGATCCAGACGGCCCTGGCTATCTTGGCTATCTTGACTCGAGGCCGTCCTGCACCCTGCACCACTGCTCGAGCATGGCTGTTGTTGTTACTGTTATTGTTGGTGTTAGTGTTAGTGTTACTGCTTTTGTTATTGTTCCTCTTATTGTTCCTGTTCCTGTTCCTGTTCCTGTCTATGCCATGCCATGCCATACATACTACGGCCAGCGCAGGTCGTCCCGAGCTTGGCCAAGGAGTAAATATACTTTCGGGTGGCTTCAGGGTTGAGCCATGCACTCCGCCTAGCCTGACAGCGGCAAGATCCGAAGTTTGCCGTATCGAAGTTTATCGAAGTTTATCGACAGCCGCCCAGGCACTCCAGGCCCAGGCACTCCAGGCACCTACCTGCTCGACTGACTTCAGGCACCCGCTTCAGGCACCTGCTTCAGGCACTCCGGGCTGCCAGGTTCCTCGGCTGCAGCTCCAGCTCCAGTCCAGCGGCAAATCCGAGGTCCAAGGGATCGAAAAGTTCAGGAATATCAAGAAATATCAAGAAATATCAAGAAATCTCATAAAGGCTGTGGGCCTACAGGCCACCGGCCCTTCCTCCGTAGTGCAACTGCAGTATCGCGTTTTGGATATCCCGACAGCGATTTGCACCGTCGTCGCCGTCTTCGCTGTCCCGTGCCCGTGTGCGGTAGCCAAGCCAAGTCCCCCGCGGTGCAGCGAGACGCCTATCCGGCCGGCAGCTTCAGGAGCGGGAAACAACAGGAGCGGAAACGAGGGCCTGCCTGCCCACAGCTTCAGGCCCTGCTGCGTGGCATTGCGGTTGCCCAGGCACGCTCGCCGCAGACCGCCACGGGCCCTCTGCTCCCAGCGCGTCCTGCATGCGAACTGTCGTCCGTCCTGCTCCTGGGCGCCGTGCGATACCCGGATCGTGGGATGCGCATAGCACCGCATGCAGAGCAGTCCACCATGCAAGGGCTCTTACAGTGCAGTGCAGTGCAGTGCAGTACAGTAGAGTGCAGTACAGTACAGTAGAGTGCAGTGCAGTACAGTATAGTACAGTACAGTAGAGTAGAGTAGAGTAGAGTAGAGTGCGTAGCAGGACGCACGGCATGTACAGTACAGTACAGTCCTCGGCACTCCGTCCTGGCCGACTCGCAGTTCCCGCTACCACCCGCGTTGATGAACAATGAGCAATGAACAATGGGCAATGAACAGTGATCAATGATCAGTCAAGATGGAAACTTGGACGCATGGAAACAAACGGGGAAACAGGCCCCGGCGGAGCGACCAGGGCGACAACCGCGGCACTGCCTGCTGGCTGCGCTGCTGAGCTGCTGCGCTGCTGCGCTGCTGGATCGCGCTGCACCCTGGAGCTCCGAGCCGCTGGGGCCTGGCGACAGCAGCCCCGTCCCGTGTACGGCAACTTTGCACGGGCGGGCCCCTTCGGCAGTGGGCGCCACGGCGGAGCTGGACATCTGATCTGTCACTATCGAGGAACAGGTGGCTTTAACCCGGCTGCTGGGGACGACTGTTATCGGCCGCCCCGGCGCCATGCCAATCAGGCCGCCGCCCTGGCCCAGGGCTGCCTGCGCCGTGCGCCGCCGACAAGGCCGCCGCACTGGAGCAGCAGGCGACGCTGCTGCACCTCGCCCAACACAGCGGCGGCCAGCGGCCAGCCACCCACCAACGCCGGCGTGCATCGTGGGCCCGGGGCCTTGCTGCAAGCCTGTACCGTACTTTGTACGCTGGAGGTCCTGAGGTCCTGTACTGGTACAGTGCATGTACTGTACTGTACTGTAGCTGCTAGCTGCTAGCTGCTAGCTGCTAGCGAGCATCTGCTAACGGGCATCTGCTAACTGCTAACTGCTAACTGGAGCCATCTATCTGCCTTGCCTTGCCTACCTTGCCTTGCCTTCCCTTCCTCGCCTCGCCTTGTCTGCCATGCCAAGCCCTGTCTTGCCCTCCTGCCCTGTCCTGCCCTGCCTTACCTGGTTGTCGACGGCCCAAAAGGTCGACGCAGCGGGACGCCTTCGTAGGGTACCATACATACTGGATATGGCATCATCCAGAGTGGCAACCCTTTTTGGCCATGTGGAAACTCTTTCCAGATCGACAGTAGAGGCCCATCCCTGGCACCGAGCTCCAGACATTTCTTCCACCGAGCACCGAGCTCAGCTGCCGGTAGCCGCTCAGTCAGTTCTTCTCAAGCTGCATTCCAGAGGCCCTCGCCTTCCCTCTTCCCTCCTCCGTCCTCTGTTCTGGGTTCCGTGTCCGCTGTCCGCTGTCCGCTGTCGCTGTTTGCTCTTCTGCAAGGCGCGAGGCGCAAGGTGCAGCGAGGCGCAAAGCTTCATTAGATATTACAGCCTGAGGTATCCGGTTATTGTTACACAAGACAGCATGCCGATCGATATCCTTGGTCCCCAGCTGCCAGTCTCAACGGCTAGTGACCAGTGAGGTACCTACAGCTACAGCTGCATGCCGAGTTAGTACATACAGCGTCCGGGAAGGTTCAAGTGGGGATGTTTCGAGACCCATCGGTTATCCGCCGGGCTTCCATGTAAATGCAGCCATGGCCTGACCTTCCAAGGCCTCGAGTATGATTGTAATCTGAAGGCCTGAACTCATTACTGTAGCAGACCCGCTCTGAATGCGACCTGTGGCTGGTCGCTTATTTGGGGTTTCATTGTCAATTATCCCATCGATCACATCACCGGAAATTGATACGAAGCTCCCAGAGACTGGGGACCCGGAAAGGTATCTCAGGAAATGATCGGGACGCTGGCGGCCAGGAAGGCAGTTGAGAGCAGGGCCGGCCTGCTAGAGGTTACATACACAGTACACGTACATGCTATGCTTTCCTCATTCGCTTATAGGAGTTGGTGATTCGCTCGCGCAGAGGATACGTACAGGCTGAGCCATTTTCCTGAGCCATTTTCGGTAGCCACCCGGGACTGGGAGGAGAGGGGGGGAAGGTGCTTCTGCCGTCCTGTTCCCAGGGCTTCACGAGGGGGTATTGGACTTCGTGCAGAGTAGCCTCGAGCTTAGATCACGAAAGCCGGTGGGGATGGGAGAGCGCAGAGGGTTGAAGATAGCATCTTGCCGTGCCGGCCAACCGCCGTTATGGGTTCGCACTTATGCGGTGTTATGTACTCCATTCCATTGGGAGACAGGATGGGTACAGGATATGTGCGCGATCGGTCGATGGGTGCTCAGCGCATGATGGGCCAGCCATTCCTGGTCAATCTCCGTGGCTTGTGTTGTGTGCATCTCGCTCCATAGAGTTGGAGTAGCGGCTTCTCCGTGCTCTTCGAGGACACACCGCTCCGCGGCATCTTTCACAGATCTCCGGACCACGATAGAGGTGGATAGCACTGTGGATACATCGCCATTATTGAAGCGTTTTTCAGCAACTGCTGCAGTAGGCGAGGTGTACCTTATCTGCATCGAGGCCAAGTGCTATCGGTGGCACCGTGGCAGCGTGGCAGCCCTGGAGGCCCTGGAAGCCCTGGAAGCGTGGAAGAAGCCCTGGAAGCCCTGGCCGCCGTGGCCGCCCTGGCCGCCTTCACGTCAGCAGAGGCCGTAAGAGAGGGTGATGGCTGCCGGCTGCCAGTCTATTTGCGACTCTCACCAGTGCTGTGCGTTCTGCCAGTCGCGCTGAGAGCGACGGGTCTCGGGAAACGACCGACGACGGGGGCAGATTGGTAGGTGGAAGCACGATCCGAATATACGGCCTCCACGCCGTCATGGCCGTCCCTGGCCGACGGCAGGCAGAGCGTGTGAAGATCGCTGCATGTACATTTCTGGCACTGCAATCTCCCAGGGCTTCTAATTGATCGGAGATATTTGGAAATATGGGGAGCATACGCGCCCCAAATTTGCTGGAGACGACAAGTCCGCAGTCCACAAGTGCCAGGCACCCAGGCACGCCCGTGGCGCATCTGCTCCGCAGCCATGCTGCTACCGTTTTTATAGCAGCCAGGCGCGCAGGCTAGGCGGCACTCCACTGTGGTGAGGCCTGCAAGGTGGGCTCCAGGGCACTACAGCACGCTGCGCAGACGCTACAGGCACGACAGGCACTACAGGCACCGCAGGCACTACAGGCACTACATGCCGCGACAGCGCTGGAGAGCCAAGGCGCGCGCCGCCTGCCTTGCCCTAGGTGCGCTAGGTGGCTTGGGTGCTGGGTACCTGCAACGCTCCTGTCGCTGAGCTCTCGGCCTCACCACTGTCGCTGCTCACTGTTCCTCCCAGTCCATCGTCCCTCGCTCCGTACAGCTGCAACAGCCTCCAGCCTGCCCTCTACACCTGTGACGTCCCATCGCAAGGTACTCCATCGTGCCCTGCTGCGCTCTACTGCAAGTCCTGTACGGAGCTCGACCGCAGCCCGCCCGCTGTACCCATGCAACTCCCGGCTTCCCACGCTTCCCACGCTTCCCAACTCCTTCTCTAACACCAGAGTCTCTTCTCTCCTCTCCAATACCAATAAGAATCCCTCTTCCTACGCTCGTACACTCGCTGCACTCCAGCCGCCAGTCCTATCTCGAGCTCTGGGTCGTGCGCGCTCTGCTCTCCATCCATGAAGTCGGCCTTGCCTCTGGCCACGGTCCAAGATCGTCGGAACCTTGACGGTTGACAGCATTGATCATCGTATGTCTTCTATACAGCGCTTTCCCCGATTGATTATAACCTCAGCTTCAGAACACCATCTCTGTCACTTCTCTCTGCTATACTACGCCTTTCCGAGTGATGTCCATCTGGAGTGCTCCGGACGACTGAAGATCCGCCGCCGCCCTCGCACCACCGTCCCCAACCCCACAGCCCTGGGCTAGAATTCCTACCTTGCTATGACGGCTAGATGATACTTACTGTACTATCCAAAAGGTCTGGTTTGCATGTTCAGGCGGGAGCGACCTCGTCGAATCAAGCCACTAATTCTCATTTCGCCCGCATCCACTGCACGAATACCTGTATCTCTGCGCATATCCTAGACATGGCCTTTCTGCAGTAGCTTCATCGCCAGCTGATACTTGCATATCCCACCCGTTGGGTGCTTGGAAACTTCCTATTTGCGTCTGGGCAGCATATCTGACCCCGTTATTTGGAACCAGGCTAGAGAGGCGTTGGACTCCTGTGTCCCGAGTTTTCTTCTTGGACCAGGTTACACGTCGAGAACCAGATGTACACCAACACCCTGCACCTCTTTATATGTAAGCTATCGCTCGTCCACAGCTAACCTCGCTTTTATGACTGATACTTTATCCCAATAGATTATCCAGCTTTAGACGAGATCTAACATCGAACACCTTATACTTTCAATAGGGTCTTCTCTCCGGATGATTAGCTCATGTCACCACGGCCGACATCTTCGCTACCTATACCATCCAGCACTACACCGGTAACAATGTCTTTGACGGAATCCACAAGGCCACATCCGGAGCTCCACCTTCATCTTCCTCCATTACCTTATATGCCAGATGATATTGCCCGGAGAAATCCACCGTATCCATCGAGCATACCCGATGTCATGCTGCCGGCCGTGCATTCTACGGACCGGTCGACGCAGGCGATTAACTCGTATATACCTCGACAGGGCCCTCTAATTCACCCGCTTCAATACAGTCAACAGTATCCCGCTGCCCCTCCATGTCATATCCTCCACCGCCATGATCAGCCATCAAGGGTTTCCCCTATGCATTTATCTCCCTATGAAGCCCCCAAATCCTCAGAGAACACGCAGCTAGCTGGGCAGCGCCAGGTAAAGAAAATAGGTCAGAGGCGTGATGCCTTGGAGGGTTATTATTCTCATATTGACGCATCACCAGCGCCAGTTCCATCACGCCCCTACGAGCAAGAAAGGCCGCCGCAGACCGTGCGGCACACGCATCACGCGCAAGATTTCTCAGTACAGCGACCAATATTCTCCGACGGAACGCCTACACGACAGAGTATTACGTCTCAAACGAAGATGCATATCCAATCTTCCAGGCAAGAGGATTTTACGTCGCGACGCAGTCTCCCTAGCCTGTCTCAACAAGGCGAGAGTTCAAGATTGATGCCAATTTCTGGATTGATTGAGAAGAGGTATGATAAATGAAGAGTCTAGTAAATGTTTGTTGTGCTTACTTACGTTATGTAGATCGGAACCTCAGTTCAACATTAGCATCCGACAGCAACCGATCGCAGCTCGAGCTTGTGGGTTTGGTGAAAGAGATCGGCGAGTTATCGATCCGCCGCCCATCCTAGAGATGACAATCAATGATCCAGATGCTACTCCAGAAGAGAGAAAGGCCAGATTGCGCTATCCTTTCTGTGTTATCCACTGCTCGTTATGGAATGCAGAAACTGATACAGATCATACTGCCATGGATGACATAGGCGACAGGCGCCAGCAGCGGCGACTGATGGGTACTCTTGTGGCATCGCCATTCGTCGGCAAGGATGAGAATAACATCGAAGGGTGCTTTTTCTGCTTTCCTGATTTGTCATGCCGAACAACGGGGAGGTATCGACTCAAATTTGTGCTAGTAGTTCTAGATCCGTCGAAAATGAAGCCTGGAGATAGGGCACCATTCATGGCCACCGTTATCACTGATGTGTTCCAGGTCTATGCCGCTAAGGACTTTCCCGGTATGAGATCTAGCACTGAGCTTACAAAACGCCTCAAAGAGCAAGGCTGCCTGATCTCAGTCAAGAAAGGCATTGAAAAGATAGGTGAAAAAACAGCCGCGGTACACGCTCGTGAAGAGAGTGAGGAGGATGACGCTGCCGAAGATGGTAGCGGAGATAGAGATGAGCATAGTTCTAAGAAAGGACAGAAGCGGTCTAAAAAATGAGTTTGCTCCACCCTTAGTTACACAGCCGCGGCTGTTTATATAGAGGCTTCATGGGTATACCCTGCAGCATTTTATTCGGTTGGAGAGCATTCAAGAGGTGTGCCCAGGAGTTGGGATACCAAGGATTACAGTGACGAACAAGCGAACACAGCAGCTACGATTTACGGTCCGAGGACGGTTTCACGTCGCCTACACATAGGCGTTATATCGCCTGGGCGAAATTCCATAGACTAGGAGGGATGTACTTTCCCATGATTCCTTCTGATGAAATATAATATCTTTTCCCTTCCCCAACCGCGAGGCTGAGCGATTTTCTGTAGCCTCATGTCGAAACGCTAAGCCAACAATTGACTAGTTTGGGTGTGCCCCACCAAACGTCCAAAATTCTGCCAGAAATCAAGCGCTCTTAAGAAGTTCGGCTACACGATTTCCTCTTCTTCTCTCTTTCCCTCTGGCATAAGCCAGGACGGGCACGTACAAATTTCACAAACGCAAAGATGAAGTACGTTTTAGTATCCGGAGGTCAGTAATGCCAACGCTTTGACTTTTTGAAGCAGTCTAGCTGACCTTCGTACCAGGTGTGATCTCTGGGATCGGAAAAGGCGTAATTGGTAGGACCGTGCCAATTGAGATATGACGCGACGCGTGATGCTGATGGACGTGACATATAGCCTCTTCCACCGGGTTATTGCTCAAGACTATTGGACTTAAGATATGTTATTCTTGTGGACGCGGATTTTGGAGGTTGGCTGACAATTGCTGCACGTCACGAGCATTAAAATCGATCCGTACATGAATGTGGATGCTGGTACCATGGCTCCTACCGAGTAGGTGTACTCTTCTCGACGATCCTCGTATATCCTATTTTTACGGAAGATGAGGAGACATAAATGCTCATTACTAATGCATGAGTTGCACAGGCACGGTGAAGTCTTTGTCCTCGATGACGGCGGCGAAGTCGATCTCGACTTGGGAAACTACGAGCGCTATCTCAATATCACTCTGACTCGGGAGAACAATATTACAACTGGCAAGGTTTATCAGCACGTCATTGAGCGGGAGCGAAGAGGTGATTACCTTGGTCGGACTGTGCAGGTCGTTCCACATCTTACCGATGCAGTCCAAGACTGGATTGAGAGAGTTGCTCAGATTCCGGTCGATGATACAAATGAGACTCCTGATGTCTGTATTATTGAGTTGGGTGGTACAGTCGGTGATATCGAGAGTGCGCCATTCGTCGAGTCTATGCGGCAATTGAGGAGAAGAGCGGGCAAGGGAAATTTCCTGCAGATACACGTATCGCTCGTTCCAGTTATCCAAGGCGAGCAGAAGACAAAGCCAACCCAGCAGGCTATTCGAGATGTTCGGAGTGCCGGCTTGAGCCCAGATTTGGTAAGTTTTGGTCATCGCCCTTATTTACGGTAGATTAACATCTTAAAGATTGCTTGCAGATGCGACGTCCCTCTGGAGAAAGCCACCACCAACAAAATTTCCATGTTCTGTCAAGTTGAGCCCGAGCAAGTCATTGCCGTTCACAATGTCTCCTCTACCTACCACGTTCCCCTCCTTCTCGAAAAGCAGGGCCTCATCCCCACCATTCGTGAAATTCTTCGGCTCGATAGTATTATCAAGGCCTCTGCACTGGTTAAACGTGGTCAGAGCATTTGGACCGAATGGAATACCCTGACGACTACCCAAGAGCGCATGTACGAGAGCGTCGATATCGTGCTAGTTGGCAAATACACCAACCTGCATGATTCCTACCTCTCCGTCATCAAGTCCCTTGAGCACTGTTCTATGCGCTGCGGCAAGAAACTGAATCTTATCTGGGTCGATGCCTCTAATCTAGAAGACCAGGCTAAGCACGATAACCCTGCTGGATTCCACAAAGCATGGCACGAAGTGTGTACTGCTGATGGTATTCTTGTCCCTGGTGGCTTCGGTAACAGAGGCACTGAGGGAATGATCAAGGCTGCGGAATGGGCAAGAACAAACAAGACGCCTTATCTAGGCATTTGCCTCGGTATGCAAATTGCCGTTATCGAGTATGCTCGCCATGTCTGCTCCTTGCCTGCAGCAGGCAGCGTCGAGCTCTCCGAAAATTGTACAGACCCTGTGGTGATCTTCATGCCAGAAATTGACAAGACTGCTCTTGGTGGTACGATGCGTCTTGGTATCAGACCTACCATCTTCCAAGATGGTAGCGAGTGGTCAAAGCTGCGAAAATTGTATGGTGAGAAGAAAGTCATCAATGAGCGTCATCGCCACAGATACGAGGTCAACCCTGACTATATCGAGCGGTTGGTTGATGGCGGCCTACATTTCATTGGAAAGGACGACAAGGGTGAGAGAATGGAAATTATAGAGCTGAAGGATCATCCATGGTACGTCGGGGTACAGTTCCACCCCGAGTACCTTTCCAGAGTTCTGAGCCCTAGTCGTCCATACCTGGGCTTTGTGGCTGCTGCGAGTGGGTGTCTCGAGAGAGTTACGAGAGAAATTGTCCAGCTAGATGCTCAAAGAGAGATCAATGGAGCCTTGGCTAATGGGCTAAGCGGTGTCAGTATCTAATTTAGAAGATGGTATAAGATCTTCCACGGCGGTAATTAGTCACTGGGTGGTTACTGAAATCTTTATTTTCTAGAGTTTTAGACAAAGGCTATATTAGGATTGGTTGGCAGAGCCCGGAGTTTTATGTCCTGCTATAAATGACTATATACAAATCATAATAAATACATACATACCCAGATGCTCACATCTCACCAATGCTTGATCGCTTTCACGTGACATGCGCTATCCCATTAATTGGCCACTCGAGTTTGCTTACCATTAATTCTAAGTTCTTCCTACGTTCATGTAAATTCATTGATACTCGATCGATACGAATGCCAAAAGCAGTATATCATAGACCATCGAGAACCTCTACCAACAATGTAGCTACTAACCTACGCCGTGGGTGGTTTTTAGCCCCACACCTTTATACATACATATGGAAGTTATCAGTTCGTTCAGTTTGCGATCCCGGCGCCACAACATCAGCGGGCAGGATAGAAAACTGGCCATATAGCCTCCGCAGACAGGAAGCATAAGGAGAAGTCAGGCAAATCCAAGTGTTGTCAGATTAGATCAAGTTGCTCCTTCATATGACCACTCTGCCGAGTGGAAACCACAGCTCAGGGGCCAGGCTTCGTGCTCGTCACAGGAAGCAAGGTGCTTGATGTGGTCTCTGGTAAGCTCTTGTCATCATCACCCAACGCCCATGTACGCGAAAGAGCTCCATGTACAGATAATGCCTCGACGCGTGTCCTGCGGCTCTGCAGACAGAGATGACTCGAGGAAAGAAAGCACTTACCTCGGTAGCTCTCCTTCTATACAGCAAGCTTGCATCGCGCCATCGCTGGCTGTCGGGTGGAGGAGACGTGCGTCAGGATAAGTGACTCGACCTTACGTACGCACCAAGATGGGGGCTCTTTTTTTCCTGACTCCCTAGCCGGAGCGCAATGCAAGGCTGAGAAGCGTATTCAGGATCCGCAGAGCCCATCTCGCCTTTCTGCTTACGTGGCGTCATGGCATCGAGATATCGAGAATGCCGGTAGCAGCGCGAGATATGGCATCTCAAAGCGCATGGGGAAATGTACGAGACTGCGCTCAGAGCCGCAAGACGCGCTCTGGCGGACGCGGACAGACATCGTCGTCGCTGAGGTCGCTGTCGGTCGCGTCTGCCCCGGACTAGGCAATTCTTGTTTTGGCTTTCCCACGCTTCCGCTAGCAATCCCTGTAAATTTCCTTCATTCCGTCTGCAGTGTCGGCTGCTTATAATAATGCCGGCGACACCCCAAAGAAAACTCCCAGAATTCGACACAGCTCGGGATTGCTCGCTTAGGTCACGTGAACGCCCTCCTCGCCCCGACGTTGATCCGGCCCGCGAACAAATAGATCCTACTTTCTCGCTCACCGCCTTGACGCTGCCACCTAGCCGCATTGGGCGTCATCGCATTCTGCAAAGTGTGCAAAAAAGGACAGAAGGACAGCAGGAGCGTCTGTTCGCAAATCCCAAGGGAGCAGAGTCTCTTCGCCCTCCCGTCTGGGGCAGGGTGAAGCTGGTCGATATACGTGCTCGAGCGAGGAGGATTGGGCCGTCCTGGCACTGTGCCCTATCTGCCAGCAAACGGGTCGTGCATTAGCTCCGCTGCAGATTTCCACGCTTCGCCAATATGCCCGTCGACGGTACTTATGCACCACAATCCCCCGATCTTTCTTCATTCCTATCATCTGCCTCGCCGCCCAAGCCAGCACAGACGTCGTCCTACACGCCTCGCTCGCCGAACCTCCCTGCATTCACCTCTCCAGCGCAGGCTCGGAATCCCGCCGCCTTTAGCGGATACCAGCCGCCGCAGCAGCAGCCACAGTACAGTGGAGGCTTTGGAAGCCACGCTGCATATCAGAACGAGCAACTACAGGCTTATCTACCTCCGATTCCTGACCTGCCGCCCGCTCACGCGTTGCCCTCGCCCGCGTCTCCTCCACAACACTATTCATTCTTGAATTCCTACCCAACACAAGCCTATCCTCAGGAACGCCAAACGATACCTGCCTTCAAATCAGAAGACGCAGACGCAGACGCAGACGCAGACGCGAATTACGAGCCAGACACCGATATTATGGCGTCCAGAGTGAAGCGAGAAAAGAAGCAGAATGGAAGCGCAGTGCCAGTAGCTGCAGGTGTGGGTCCCAGCCGAGGCATTGAAGTGAAAACGAAGTTCCCCGTCGCGAGGATAAAGCGAATAATGCAGGCAGATGAAGAAGTAGGTAAAGTAGCCCAGGTCACACCTGTGGCAGTTTGTAAGTCTCCCCATCCCTGGCACCCAATTCCTGCAGAAATGCTGACGAGGTCAATATAGCCAAGGCACTAGAACTATTCATGATCAGCCTGGTCACAAAGTCCGCGGATCTCGCGCGGGGCAACAACTCGAAGCGCGTTACAGCACAGCATCTGAAGCACGCGATTGAGGCCGACGAGCAGTTTGACTTCTTGGGCGACATTGTCTCGCGGGTGCTAGAGGGTCCCGAGGCGGGGGGGAAGAGAGTCAAGGATGAGGATGATAGTGACGATGATGCCGAGGGAGCAAAACCGGCGAAAAAGGCCAAGGGAAGGAAAAAGAAAGTAGCGGAATGAGGCTACTAGAGTGTGGGTGAGGCGGCGTTGCGGTGTGGTGCATATACCTATGGCGTTGGTTTGGTCGTGTTATCACTTGCTTGAGAGCAATTTAGCCCGCAATATATAACTACGAGTTGTGCAGCTTCTGCCAACCTACCTGAAATGTCTTTTCCCACGATACATATGTGAATGTCTGAAGGATCTTACCCAGTCTCGTGGGATATAGAGCATAGATTAATGGAACGAGGCAAGACAAGATGAAGCTTGCTAGATCATATCTCTATTCCAGAACCAGATGAGCGCAGCAACCGGCGGCAGAGATGACGCCGATTACGTCAATTGGGTCTCCTCATCCATCTCTCCCTCTCCGCTCGCTCAGCTAAAGGCAGATTTCAAGTGACCCATGCTATCTGCTATGACTAGGTTCTTTATCTTTCGTGCACAGATGTTAATCCCTCGCCGCAAAGCAGAGTCGCCCAAGGACACCTCTATCCTCCTCTCCATCCCTAGCCCGTTCCGCTGCTGGTGCCAAGGTACTGCCTTCGGGGCAGCGTACTCCCTGAAGTCGGATTCGATCCGTCTTTGGGACGGACTGGGCGACCACTCGTCGTCGAGCGTGGTATGTAGCGTGGTGATATCTCCATTTGCTGCTATATCTTCATGTAGTGTATGTAATCTCCGACCGCTTCCATCACTTCTCTGTTCCCATTGTCCGTTTCTTACTGTACAATACAAGTTGGGAAGTTGGGTGAGAAGAAGTGAGACATATTACTACTTCAACGTTTGATGGATGAGAGTGTTTTGCTGGTATTTGATTCTTGGTCCAACAAATGTTGACGAAAGTGCGGAAGTGGTAGGTTTTACAAAACTGTTGTTCGGGATGAGGATTTGGAGTTCCCCTTTAAGACCACTCATGCATCCTTCTTTCTGCTTCATCAGCCACATCTGGCACCTCTGTAGCTTTTTGCAGCCATTGAAGCGCAGTCTCCGTTTCATCCTTAGCCTTCAGTAGTGATGCAAGGCTCAGCATGCTCTGGCCAACTCCTCCGTAGGCACCAAGCTGCAGCCATTCCTTGGCCATCTCTACGTGTCGTTTCGTTTCATCACTCTCTCTTTCAGATACGGCCTTGGCCTTGGCCAGCTGCAACTCTCCAAGCTGGTGGCAAGCCAGAACAATTCCGGATGAAGCTGCCTTCAATAGGAAAACCTCCTGCGTTGAAGATCCTGAATCCTGGAGCAGCGCTAAATGATAATAGGCTACCGGATTATCCAGTTCAAGGGCTGCCTTCCTAAAGGCTGCCTCTGCACCCACACGGTCATGTCTCCGCAGCATTATCTGACCCTTAGCAACGAGTGCTTCAGCAATATCAATGGCATCGGGTGCTTGTTGTCCAAGAGCTTGAGCTGCAGGCAGATCCCCATCAGAAGTCCTAGTGGCAGGAGCTTCGGCAGCCTTACGGAACATCTCGAAAGCCTCGTTCTCCTTCTTCTGGCTTTCAAAGATCCTACCCATCAGCACCATTGCATCCACTCTACCCTGCTTGTTTGCAAAGAACTGCAGGCGAGCAAGATGGGAAGTAAGCTCTGGACGACGAAGATCTCCTTTTCGAAGGGCAGAAGAGAGAACATGAATCGTGGCACTAGGATCTCCCAGGGAGGATGCAGACAAGATGAGCTCCTTTGCCAGGAACTTCCTCGAGGGCTCAGGCAACTTATTAAGAATAAGGCCGAGCAGGGTCAAGGTTTCGGGTTGGATATTACCCTCTAAAGATAGTGAGATGGGCTTTTATGAATTATGGCAGAGATCCAGACACACCTTGGCAAACCTGCTTCTCCCACAACCCTTCTTTCTTTTTGGACAGTTCAAGGTACCGACGGATGATATCTAAAGCTGCTTCCGGTTCAATACCCAGCGCACCAGAGACCTTTGCTGACTTCAATAGTGCCATTGGTGGGAGAGTTTCTTCAATAGAGAAGGTGGCTTGCCGGGGTAGAGGTCGCCCTGAGACGGCCGTACGCCCTGTACCTCGGGCTCTTTCTTTCTGCTGTCTTGGAGAGACGGCATGTTTGCCAAGGCATCTTGAAGTATCAGAGAGCGATCGGGTCACTGCATATCCAGAAGATTTGCCTGTCACGAATCTTACTGGACGGCTGACGATGGGGACAACTAAAGACAGCATCTTGGGCAGTAGGGAGAGGTCCGACAGGGGTCCTCTTCAGGGGGTTTGTTGAGAGATATTCCTGTACTTAACGTACAAAGGGACCTCGGTAAGATGGCAGCCTTGTAGATTTTTATATTATCATTGTATCATAGACGAAAGTCGAGATTTTGATGGGTTTCAGATTACTATCATGGTATATTGCCGCATTAACCGCGATATCGTAGCGCGCCCACATTGCTGTACTGTAGCACTAGGGTAGCTAAACGCGACCGGCAGAATGTACCTCCGTACGACAAAAGTGCAATATTTTTTCTCAACTTGCGAGAGCTATATGTTCATGACATCACTTGGCTAACAAGTGCACTACCCTAATGCTTTCAAGAATCCTCCGATCCGCTCGTACAATATTACCCTTTAAACAGCCGGGCCAAGAAGGCAACGAAGCTGAACCTGATACAGAGACTTCGCGGCCTGCGACTCCTGCGATGGTGACCACAAGGCGTCAGAGTGGCCGTCAAGCTGCACTCACACCAGACACAACAGGCGCAGAAGCCCATATCACAGATGATGCACCAATAGAGCTGTTGTCTGCTAGTTCAAGGAAGCGACGACGTGCGCAAGGCATAGAAAATTCTAAGGCGGAAAGTGGTGACGGGAATGCTGAACGCATTGTCACGTCGACTTCGAAGAGACAGAAGAAGCTCCCGGTCAGAATAAAGGCTGGCAACGAGAATCATGAAAGCCACATGCATTTCTCCGTCGAGATACCCCTGACTGAAGCGTCGACATTGAAAAACTCACCTTCGAGTCGGAAGAAGGCCAGAGTTACGAAAGCTTCTTCGAAAGAGAAGGACGATAGCAACATGGCAGATAAATTAGCAATTTTGAACCAAGAAGATGCGACCTCCAATGATGCTGCCGCACCAAGTCCCACGCCGGTCAGAAAAGGTTCGAAAGATACGCCAACAAAAGCACGCACCCCAAGATCAAGCAAGAAAGGGTCCAATAAAGTAGAAGGAATTGCAGGATCAACCCCTGAACCTGTAGCAACTCCAAAGGTATCAAGTGCTGTTAAACCTAAGCATAAACGCTTTGGTGATGAAGAGGAGCCTGCAGATATTGAACACTTTGCAGAAGCAGTCAATCCTATTGATGAAGATGAGGAGGAGGACAGCTCTGATGACGAAGCACCAGAAGTGGTTGGAACACAGGCCGCTCAAGAAAAAGCACGAGCTGCTGCACGTGATGCTGCAAAGGCTGTCGAGAAGTAAGAGATTCAAACAAGCCATTAATTTAGAACTTGACAGCTGACTCGATCTGTTATAGACAAGATGCCATAGTACGGAAGAAGCGCAAGGAAAGGGACGCTCAACTTAAAGAACAGGCAAAATCGGCAAACAGAAAACGCAAACAGGCTGATGAGACCAGTGAGATCGACGAGGACGAACAGGAGAACATGAAGACTTCCACCCCAGCTGAACAACTGCCATCGGCATCAGCTCAAGGCGACTCTCTAAAGAACAAGACCGTCATCGATAGAAATAACCTACCAGAACTTCTTCCAGAAGAATATCTTGAAGATGATGTTAGCGAAGCCTCTGACTCCCTTTCCCAATTCGATGAACAACCTAGGAATTCGAAGAAAACCAGGTTCGTGGACAGGGATGAGAAGAAGCCTAAAGACAGAAAAAAGGGATCGACTGTATATCGTGTCCTAGAGGTCACCAGAGATGGGTTGCCACCTAAGGCCATTCCTAATGCTCGCTCGACAAAAGAAGCCTGGCTTCGTGGCCGAAACGGCGGTGTTCGCGGAGGTGGTGGTGGTGGTGCTCGGAAGTTAACTTCCGGTGGGTTCTTCGTCAATGGAAAGGCCAAGAGATGAGTGTCTGGAGATTTATAAGTGATCAGAGATATCTCATGAAGAATATCAGCTAGTCAATGTACGGTCCTGCACGTACCAACGTTGTTGCTTGCAGAGACAGCTTAGCTCCTGCCGCCTCCTTTTCGGCCACTTCTTGACTCGATTGATGATCTAGATCCTGTTCGCCTTGCCAGTTACTATTTCTGGTTCATTAGAACTCTTATTCATTACTTATCTCTGTATCGTTCTTTGTTCTGTTTGCCAGATGGCCACTGTAGGCACTCTACAATAACCTCGTGGTGAGACAATGGTTGACATCTTTGCAGTGACAAACTTCGGTTTGGCGGCAAGAATTCAGTTGGCAGTGAAATGTATATTGACGAAAGGTATGTATGTGGTCGAAGGACAAATTTCATCATTCTCTTATGCTTGGGATGTGTATTTTGAATTTTGGCGTGGGTGTGATGTGGAGGTGCATCAGGAGCGCTATAGGAGACGCGTAGGGACTCTGTGCCCCACGCTAGTCGTCGCCTCGGACCCCCGTCTCATATGTTTACCACCACTGCTGTTTTTTACTGACTTCACAAGTCACATACAATTGTTGATTTTCAAAATCAACAACGAGATACCTTGAAGCGCTAGGAAGTAAGTACTTACCTTGATTTCTACTTCTTATAGTATAAAGCAACTCTCAACTCTCATGTGTAGAAGGCTAATCAATATTTACAGCTCGTTCGTTCTTGTCGTTGATATATTTCATCAAAGTTAGTAAGTTACACCTACAGTCATTGATAGCAGTCAGTTGGGACCATTATTTTGTCAGGAAGATGTTGTCGATGATCAACGAATGCTTTTAAGCTTTTCTGAGATTACAGATGTCTGGGATGAATCAATATCTTGGATCGGACACTAACACAAGCTTTTGATGAGCTCCAAGATTTGATGCCTACATTTGTTATGTATCCCAACACACTTGAGATGCTACTGTCATAATCGACAAGAGTTCTGGGCTTGATTCGAGGCTGACAAGAACCATAGACCACACTTTTGAATTTTTTTTCAAGCAGAGATGGAATTCGCCGCCCGTACGAGGGCCACAGAGAGGGCATTCCGCGTTGATAAGCGTAAAGCCAGGCGCAAGGGTAAGTAAAGTTATATCTTGTTAGAAGCTCCTGTCGATTAACGAAGAGCTATCTGACTGGTGATGTTCCTTCTACGCCTGGCTAATATTTGTATAGCCGCTCATAATAAATTGTGGAGCAAGCAGAGTGGCAAGGCCGACGCTGATGCTCGAGATCTTCTCCATAATGTGTTACCACCTGAGTTGGTCAAGAAGTATCTCGAGATGAAAGGCCCGCTCAAAGCTCGAATCCTCACAGTGGCGTTGGAGCGGATCCGGGAGATTCGTCGTGAACTCAACGACGATATCGTCGACGAGATCCCAAATGCACACGTGCACGGTATAACCCCGAACGGCAAAATCTCAACGGCGAGAACCAACCACGGTCGGAAGGACTCATACCGTGCTAGCAGAATGGTCTACAATGCACTGGACCCTCTTCACCGCGTCCTTGCCCGAACAGCAGCGGGAACGGCAGATGGTAAGGTGATGGGAGCTGCTGCAAGTTACATCACCTACTGGGGGAATCACCTAAAGATCATAAGAGGCGTGGAGCGGCTGGCAGAGAAGGCAGACGAGGAGACGGAAGAGGAGACGGAAGAGGAGACGGAAGAGGAGACGGAAGAGGAGACGGAAGAGGAGGAGGCCGGCGAGGATAAAGCAAGCGATGAGAAAGCAAACGAGGAGACGATAGGTGATTCCAGCCGTCGTAGGAGACCTCGTATCCGTCTTCTACTCAATGGTATAAATTATGCCTGAGCATGGAGAAGGGATTAGGCTTCTGTTCTACTGTTCTTCTGTTCTACTGTTCTCCGATCTGTCTTTCTGTTCTCTAAAAATCAAACTGGCAGAGTGTGTCCAATACTTGACTTGACTTCCCAACCATGCTTCGTGAAACGTGTCGTGTACTAGCTATCCCGAATCACATTATCATGTCATGTGGTATCCCCCCCCTTCCCATTCTCTCTCTCTCCCCCTCCCCCTCCCCCTCCCCTCCCTCCGCCTCCACCATACCACTCCACTCACAGAGCACCTCGAGGCCCATGCCCACTATCGCCGCGACCCGGGCAGCGGGCAGCGGGTGCTGGCTGGCTGTCTGCGAGAAAGGCGCTCCGCTTCCAAGCTAGAGGGGTCTGCATCTCAGTATTTCGGTTTGCCTGCTGTCATCTCTCCCTCTCCATCTCTCCCCCTCTCTCTCCACCTCTCTCTCCACCTCTCTCCCCCTCTCTCTCTCTCTCCACCTCTCTCCCCCCCTCTCTCCCTCTCCATCTCTCCCTCTCACCAGCACCCCATCCCCCCACCCCCTCAGCCGCCACGCCAGCTCGCTTTTTCATGTATCGTATCGTACCGTATCGTATCGTATCGTACCGTACCGTAAACAGCACGCGTACGAGCGCGAGCACGAGCGCCGTCATGTATAAGCGGCACGCTCGCCCATCCCATCCGGACCATCCATCCATCCGGGTCGGATCCCCCAGGGCCGGGTCGCTGAAGTCAAGACATCGTCACGTATGATGAGGCTAGCAAGCACAGGCACGGTGTGCAGCCCGGGCCCGGTTCCTGGCGCCGTAGCCGTGGCCGAGATCGAGATGCGTGTGCCCCAGCTCCAGAAGTCCTGATGGTGGTGAAATTATTATTTTTTTGTTCATCATTTTCTTTGCTGTTTTGTTTCATCTATCTTTTATCTATCTATATCTATCTATCTATCTATCTTCTCCCGCTCAGGCTCAAGCCCAAGATCCTCGCTCCTCGCTCCGCGTCCCCGTCCGGGCCACAACCCCCCCACGCAACAGCCAAATCCACCCTGGAGATCAGAAACAACGGCACGCGTGCATCATGCAGGCGAGTGGGATGCATAGCGCACGCGCATCTGCATGTTGCCGAAGAAGCAGTGCGCTGTACGACAGACGGGCAGACAGGGGTTCGCAGCGCGAGACGAGAGAGTCTGTGTGATGGATAGATGGATAGATAGATAACAAGAAGCCGAGGATTTCCCAGCGCGGATAGAGGAGACGGGAAAGCGGCGAGAGGGAGTGTTGTCACGTACCTGCCATCCTTCCCTAGGTATCCTCTAACTTGCTTCGGTTTCTTTCTCTCAATGGGATAGATAGCCCACAAGACAAGATAAGATAAGAAGGACTGTAGGAACGCGGGGGTAGAGTCCGATACCACGTTATCATCGGTTAGGCGGAGGACTCCTTACTCGTTTTCTCTCTTTTTTGGGGGGGATCTGTGCAAAGAAGTAGCAGCCATAGATCAGCCATAGATCAGCCATAGATAGCATTGAAGAATGCCAAGCAAGGCAGTGCCAGACATGACAACGTCGCAGCCATGAGTAGCCAGTCTCTCGCTTCTCCTTCCATCTTCATCGAAGGTTTCCTACCTACCGTTCCCACGGTAGCAAGCAGCATCACGACAGGCCAAGGAGGATTAGGTGCAGCAACGCAAGTCTGGCGCGCAGCAGCATCTTATGCCACGCAAAGCAGGCTTCTTCCACAACATCCACAGACCTTACTCTCGGTCCGAGGATTCGAGGATTCGGCAGGCATGCTTTTTCCTCCCGCGGCTATCTCGGCTAGGGAGGGGCATATCGCATTGCTCGAATTCCGCTGCGAGAGCTGCGATATCGAATCTGTCCGGCAAGGACACGAGCAGGCCAGGCGAGGCGACAAGGCAGCCGGCCGTCGTGCTCGTCACGGGACCTGTCAGTCGCGTCTGCTGGTTCTCGCTCGTCGCCGGTTACAGCTCGGCTACTCCGTCATTATGCCACAGAGCTCTGCTCTGCTAGGTCGTCGCATCGCAGACCTGTATGAGGCGATGCGGGCTACGATACTCACGGGCCTGCCGAGATGTTCTGGGCGGATCCATGCCCACAGGGCGATGAAGGGTTCTCCTGAAGGAAAGCCGTCCGTCCGAGCATGCGGGCGGGCTTTGAAATCGCAAGTTTGGGATCTGGAGTTTGGAGTTTCAGGTCGTTGGGGGGATGGTTCCGGGCCGGGCTGGCCAGAGACGGACGCAATGCACGCATGCGAGCGGTCAGGAGTGGCAGTATCGGCCCGTCGGCAGTGCTTCCTCGAGGGGCCTCAGAGCTGCCTCACCTCACGTCGCACTCGCCTTACGTACCTCGACCTCGCACTCCCTCGTCCAAGTCCCGGCCCGTCCGTATTACGTACCGCAGGCGCACCATGCCAGACAGCAGCAGGCCTGCTCACGTGACCACTCATCGATGATGCAATCGCCGCTACTCTGCATTCAAGGCTGGGCGGCACCAGCAAGGTGGCTGAGGCAGCACAGCACAGGGCGAGCACAGCGACGATGCCACGTTTCAGAAGGAAGAGAGGGCCTGGTCGGCTCGGCGCGACTGCTGCCGTCTCTGCCGTGTCGCGGTACCGTCATCGCCAATGCGCCTGGTGCCTTCGTCGCCTGGGAGATGAGGCAGGCAAGGCAGTCTTTTCCTGGACGGAGGCGAGGCCGAGACTGAGACTGGGAGGGGGGGACGCGTCCAATGAGGACGGTCCTTCTGAGGATGCCTGCTCCGTCCTGGCAAGGCGTCGTCTGTACGTACTGTATGTGTGCTGGTGCATTACAGATGGACGGAAGCACGCATTTCGCTACCGGAGTGCCTGACTCGGTTCCTCAGGCATGCCCCGCCGTGAGTTCTGTACACGCTTCTGTGGTATGAGCTCAACCTCCTCAGCATTTGTCGTTGCAGTACAGGCCTCCGGTGGCTACCTACTACCTGCCTGCCTCCTTCGTTGGGACCTTGGGGCGGTGGAAAGTGTGTTTTGCGGGCCGGGCGAGGTGGTGAGGATCGCTCTGCTGCTGCTGCCTACCCCAACGGGCTGGGGCTGGGCTGGGCTGGCTAGCAAGCAGACAGCTGGCCTCTTTCACAGGTCCGACACTCTTGACACTCGACAGCTCGACAACTCGACGTGCGCGGAAGCATGCACGTGCACCCACCCATTCTCGAGCGGCGGCAGCCCGAAATCTCAGGCGCCGGCCGGGGCGGGTGCCGGCAGGGATCATGGGCCGGCATGCGCCAGAGGCACAGACGGTGCTACGTAGAGTCGCACAGGAGGTCGGCCAGTCAAGTCACGTCAAGTCAAGTCGCCTTTGGCGAGGACTGGCACGACTGGCTGGCACGACTGGCACGACTGGCACGACTGGCACGACTGGCTGGCTGTACTGTACTGCACTGTACTGTACTGTAGGGCACGGGGCAGGCATTCCCAGCGTGCGCCCAGAATGCGCCCAGACACGCCAGGGACACGCCAGGTGCATCGTGGATCGGCCACCGAGCCAAGAATAGCATGGGGATTGCAGCGGCCTGGCCTGGCATGGCAGGTACCCGCGGGGCTCCCACGTACTGCCCTGTAGGCAGTGCACTCGCTGTAGGCCTGCCCTGTAGACTGCACGCAGGGCGCTGTACACGGTACACTGCACACTACGCTGGACGCTGGACGCGGTAGACACGCCGGTATCTCTGTACATTGCAGCGCAGCGCAGCGCAGTGTGTGCGTGCCGTGTCGTCGTGTTGCCTTGGGTACCGGCCAAGCTGCCCCGCCAGACTCAGCCCTCTTCCCAGGCACCCAGGCTCCCAGGCCGCCGGGCAGTTCGCTCCCAGCTCCCAACACTTCCCTACTCACTGTACGTGCGTGCCTGCCGTCGCTCTCTGGAATTGCCGACGACACCGCAGGGGCCCTGGTGTAGCCGCATCAAGCTTAAATCTTGGACCCTCTCTCCTGTTTTCCGCCCTCCTCTCCATCCGCATTCCGCCATATCCACATATCCACACATCCACTCATCCACACATCCACATATCTGCGCTTCACACGGGCCTGGGCGTGCTGGCGACGTGGGGTTTGGACGCCGTCTGCACCAGTAGCATCACGCCATCTATGCCCAGCTGCACGCCCGCCGCGACGACCGACACGACGAGCCAGCCGACGGCCGAGGCGCATAATTCAGAAAGCTTCTTTCCTCTGTTTCTGCGCGGGAATGCGCGCGCGGCGGAACCCCTCTGGCGCCGACGGGTGCGAGGGAGGGGGGAGAGGCGGGTCTGGAGCCTTTCCGGATCCCCTCATCGAGTCATCGACGACTCACCACGGGTGCTTCACTGACAGCCTGGTGGATACGGCAGAGCTAATGGCACTGATGACATCCTGTCGAGTCGGAGTACGACGACGCACGATGCGCGATGCACGATGCAACGACGCAACGACGCACGACGCGTCAATGCTGTAGCAGAGGCGAGCACGAGACGCCGTCGGCATTTGGCAGTGGCAGTGGCAGGCAGTGGCAGCGGAGAGAGGAAAGGAGCGGAGACGCAAATCACGTCGTGGACGAAGACGAGGACGGGTACGGCCATGGCAGATGCCTCAGGACCGTGACGGCCCCGGCCACGGCCACGGTGATTAACGGTGGTGGTGATGCAGCAATATGATAGATCAAGTCTACGTAGCATATACTACTGTATACTACTGTATACAGCACCGTAGGAGCATCCGTACTCGTGCTGTATGTACAGCACTCGTACTCCGTCGAGGACCCCGTCGAGGACCCCGACGCAGCACGGAGCACGGAGCAAGTGTGCCGCGGGAGAAGAGAAGGGAAAGGGGCAGTGATAGCCGCCAGAGTCCAGGTGGGGCGGGCTGGCTTGGCTGGGCCGGTGTGACTGGTCGGCTCGTGGGTTGGGTTGAGGCCGACGCAACGCAACGTTTTCGTCCAACGTGTGCACTGTTCACGAAGAAGTGGATCGGCAGAGCGGCGGAAGTGGGATGGTGGGCCTGTTGCACGGCGGTGGGAGGACGAGGGTGGACGGAGGTTGGCAAGGCAGCAGGCAGCAGGCAGCAGGTAGCAGAGCAGGTAGCAGATAGCAGGCTAGGGCACGCACAAGTGCTACAGTCGCAGGCAGGGAAAGGGGGCGCAAGGAGCAGAGGGGATACAGTAGATAGCTCGGCAGAGGGGACAGCTTGCCAGGTTGCGTTGGCTGTCTACGGCTGTCTACAGCTGTCTACAGCTGTCAGGACAGTACGGTACAGCATAGCACAGCATAGCACAGCACAGCACAGCACAGCACTAGATCTCGGTCGCTCAGGGTAGATACCGGGTACAGGTTACAGGTAATTGGGTATAGGTCGTATTAGGTACAGGTACAGGTACAGGTAGGAGAGGTGCAGACAGCATGGCATGTCCCGGGCTTGCAGGGCCTACCGGGCCAGAGCTGTGCTAGAGAGCGGTGCTGAAGAGCGGTGCTGGAGCTACAGTACAGTACCTCGAGGTGCGCTGGACCTGTGGCCCTTGGGCGTTGGACGTAGGATACAGTACTGTATGTACTGTGGAGTGGGGTGCGGCAAGTGCCGAGCCACAGCTGCGACAGGCAGTGCAGCTGTAGTAGTGTAGCTACGATAGCTACTGTACTGTACTGTACTGTGCCCTATCACGTTAGGTAGGCAAGGTATGTGGGTATCTTCAGGTACCTGTACTGTACTGTACCAGTACAATACGGCAGCCCTTCCCTAGCGACGGTGCCCAAGGTCCTGTGCTATACTGTAGCTAAAGGGCAGTGCACTGTACCTACAGCGCTGCTGTAGGCCAGCCAGGCCACTTGGGTAAAGCTGGCCCCCCCCCAAACCTCCAAGGTACCGTACGTGCGCACCCACGTCTCTGTCTGTGCACGCACGGCATATGCAGCATGTATTGTTATACAGTATTATGCATCGTATTTCTTGAGCTTCATATTTCTTGAGCGTCATATTTCTTGAGCGTCATGTTACTATACACCCTTCAATCCCATCCACTAAACCCGTTCCCATCTACCGACTCGCTGCCCTATTGCTGCCGTCTGCTCTCCTCTTGCCAGCTACCCTGCCACCCATTCCAGGCAGGTATGTACAATACACCGAATCACTGCTGCACTACTGCTAATAATAATACTGCCGCACCCCACTTTGCGCACTGCGGTACTCCGTAGCCTTACGCGAGCAGCCGGCCAGTCCTACGCGAGCAGCAGAGCAGGGCAGGGCAGGCCAGAGCAGTAGAGCAGCCAAGTACCGTACCGTAGCAGCACCACGGGGGGGGGAGGGGCCACGGCTGCTGCGTCTATGATCCGTCCATGATGCAATGCCATGTTCAGAGATGCCATGTCTTCTTATGGTTCGAAGCGTGCTTGGGCTTGTCCTGCCTTGGCCTGCCTTGCCTGGCTTAGCAGCGGATGGGCTCATCTGCCCACCGGCCGGCCGTCTTCGTCTGCGACTGCGTCTGCGTCTGCGTCGGCCAGCCGGCCAGGCGAGCTCGAGACGAGACAGCGCCGCGGTGTGGATATACTGTAGGGTGTGGTGTATCTGCCATCCCATGCCTTGCCGTGCCCTGCCCTGCCTTGCCTTGCTCCACGGAATGCATATGTGTCTGTGTGGTGTGCGGGCATGTGGATGCGTGTGTGCCGATGTATGTATATATATATAGGTATCCCTCTGCCCACGCCAGTTTGAGTAGAGAACGGACCATGCACGGTATACACGCACAGTATATACCATACACACAGCATACATACACAGAGTATATACCATACACACAGCATATATGCACAGAGTATATACACACCCAGTATATCCACGCCCTACAACCTTGGTTTCCACCGACTCGGCAGTAGCAGAGGCAGCTGCCATTCGGACAGAAGAGCATATACATACACCTGCAGCATTTTGGCCCTCTGGACAGTGCAGTACAGTGCAGTGCAGCACCGGCAAGCCTGCACTGTAGCATACCTCTACCTACCTACACCTGCCCTGCCTGCTCCGTCCCATCCACGCACGTCACCCTCGCCGGTCCTCGACGGCCGTGTGCACCTTCGCACGCAATAATCACCCAAGCTTGTGCATCGGGTGCATCTGCTTCACCTCGCCGCCTCGTCCTCGCTCGGCCGCCCAGCTGCCAGCTGCGGCTACACCGCTCATTCCTCGTCCCTCGTCCGCCATTCCTCACCTCATTGTGCCTTTTTGGCCGGTTGTTCGCTGCGCTCTAGCCCAGCACAGCACGCCGCCGTCGCTCTCCCGCTCTCTCTCGCGCGGGCAGCCTCGCCTCAGGCAGAGGCGCAGGCAGAACTCGGCAGCCAACCGCGCCCGGCGGCTAGCTTCGGCCGGACCCTCTGCAGCTGCGGTAGCGTGGCCGCGTCGCGCCGGCAAAAGGTTGACCCCCCGTGCCCCCAGCTCGGCCCAGCAATTTTTTCTTTCGTTATCGCTCGCGCTTTTTCCCGTCTCCCGGCCGCATCGAGGCCTGACGTGCCCCCGATAAGGAACCGGCGAGGTTTGCCAGTCCGCCAGCAGCCAGAGCAGGCCCCCGGCAGCCCGCAGTCAGCCGCGCCCAGAAAGGGCGAAGGCGGAGGCGGAAGTGCGGGCACGCAATCCAGCTCGACAAAGAGAACAAACAACTAGTTAACCTGAAGACGCCATTCCCGCGAGTCTCTTCTTTCTTCCTCTTGGCCTGATTCTTTCTTCTTCTTCCTCTTCTTCCTCTTACCTCTTCCTCTTCTTCTGCTCCAGCCTCTTAACTCGACAGGCTGCATCGTCGACGGCAGACAGGGATCTCAGACAGAGATCTCAGACAGATATATCTTGGGCCAAGGCCTCATCCGCCTCCGCTGTCGGAAGCCGCTGTGGCTGCTCGTGCGTCTCCAGAGCGTGTCGGCTGCCGTCTCCTACAGGGCCTCACAGGGCCTCACAGGGCCTTCCAGCACCCCGAACCGCCCTTTCCTGCCCCTAAGCCCCGGCCAAGCAACGCGAACAGCGACGAGTCATCCCGCCGTCCTTATCTCCCCGGCATCAGCGACCCCGACGCCCACGCCCACGCCCACGCCCACGCCCACCACAACCACAATCGCAATCGCAATCGCAATCCCAATCCCCCATCGCTGCGCCAGTGACGGCTGCAAACCCCATTGCTAGACAACAGCTACTCACGCGACACCCTGCCGATCTCGCAGCGTGCCCGCGTCCTGCCATATATCGACTCTCCCCAGTCCCCAGCTCCCAGCTCCGCAAGTATCTTCTGCGCAGCCGTCTGGTCTTCGTCTTCTCTTCGCCTTCTCTTCGTCTTGTCTGGCCAAGTACAGCGTACCGGGTCGTTCCCGCTCTGGCATCGCCGTCGCCGTCGACAGCCTTCGCGCGAGTTGCGCAACCGCCAATCTGGCTCACTCACGCCCACCGCCGCTGTATTCGGTCGCTGGGACGGCCTCTCCGCCCCCGCTCTCGCCTCGCGACTACAGCCAGAAGGACAAGCCCTCGAGCCGGAGCAGTGCGAATACAAAGCGGCGGTCGACGCCTAGCAAGACGTCGCGGCCGGCAACACTAAATCGGCGGTCGACACCGCAGTATCTGCATACAAAGTCGAGTCTCGGAAAGAACAGTCACCGGGACAGGGAATGGGATAGCGATAGTGACAGCGGGGTCGCGGGGGAGAGCTTCCCGAATTACTGGTATGTTTGGAATCCCGTCCTGTCATGCATCGGCAGCGGGGGTTGTGAAACGCACGGCGACAGGGAGCTGACAAGTGACGCGCACAGCACTATCTGCGAGAAGCAAATAACCTCGTCGACCAGCAATTATCTTCTGTACTGCTCAGAGAGGTGTGTACTTGTTATATCCTCCCTGCTATTGTTGATTCGACAATATTCTCCTCGTCGTTACTCATGATGCTGACATGTAACCTGCAGCTGCCGACAACGAGACCTCTCCCACGCCCACCGCAAACCAGCCCACGCACCAGTGCCGTCCTCGCCGCTGCCGCAACACTACTCCCGCCCTGCCTCCATCTTCCTTCCTTCCGACGGTCCCGATATCGTCCCCCGCGCGTCGCCGTCAATCTCTCACCCCCACTCCCACTTTCACCACGATCCCTTCTCCAACAACCCGTACCCCTCCAACCCCACAATCTCCGGCCCCCAATCGCACGACTCGTCCGTAAATGGCAACCCAGCGCGCAAGAACTCTGCTCTGGACAGCCTCCGCGAACTAGCATCCGCACTCGGAAGCTCCCGTCGTCGCTCAGGCACAGATCGCGACAGCACGTCTGGCTCCAGTTCCGAAACCGACGATCCTTCCCCGCCCATCAGCCGGTCTGGAAGCGGAGTATGGAGCTACATGACCTTCTCCTCGTCGGCAACCGCCCTGACACGGCCTACTCCCCACATCTCCAAGAGCTTTTCCCAAGTTCCCTTCTCAAGAGGCGGACTCAACGAGCATTCGTACACGCAGAGCTCTAGCTACGCCGTTCCACGCGGAGGAGGCTTGAGTGCGGACAGGCCACTGCCGCCACGCAGTGCAGGGTACAGCCACAGGCCCAAAAGCATAGATCTCGTGACGCCATTTACGGCACCGGGACCACTAGTATAGGAAATCCTCCCCTCTCATCCATCTTCACTCAAGAGGGGTTCAGGCGCACGTGCGCTTGCATTCCGGCTACACGCCTCTTCCTCTAATTGATCGACACTCAACTTTTTTTATTTATTCTACTCTTTCCTCGGGTGTTCTGAGGATCTGGCGTTCATGGGGGGCGGCTGCATTACATTTTGGGATTCGGGGGCATGGGCCAGACGTGCTGGGACTGGGATTGGGATTGGGATGGCATGGGATGGGATGGAAACGGGAACAGGACGGGAACAGGACGGGACGGGATGGGATTGGCGGGACGGAATAACAAAGCAATTACATATAGATTTTAATACAGCGCCCGCATAGGGCTGGATGTGTGTGTGTGTACACAATACAATAATATATATACCCGGCCAGGATCAATCAATGCTGCGATTCTGAATTATCGATTTTGGGCCCTTGGCTGGCTGTTTTTGAGCTCAGTGAGGGCGTGAAGGGGGGGGGGTCCATGGATTATATGTTCATATATACCTAACTCGATCTCTCGAACGTATCCTATTTCTCGACTCTCCAGTCCGTCAAGTCCCGCAGCCTGCCAAATAAACCCCCCCCCCCCCCCCCCCACATCCAGGCGTCAAAAAGAGCGAGCCACGGCACCGAGGCCGCGGGAACACGGCTCGCCCGCCCGCCTGCTTCCCCCCCCCCCCCGCGTCTCGGCCGTCGCGGGGTCAGTCGCCCGTGCGATACACGTCGCATGCCGCACCCGCTCTCTGGGCGGCAGCAGGCGCGGCCTGTACCGCGGCCGTCGTCTTGGCGGCACCTGGGCTCGCGCGCCCGCCGGCACGACCTCGACGACCCCGTCGTGCCAGACGGCCGCTCCCCGTCCTTGGACTCGCGGGCTGCCGCGGGTGCGGGCCGGGGGGGGGGGGCGTGGTCCGGGACGGTGCTGGCCTTCCTGCTGCACGGGTAGCGGAGGCGCCTCGACGCGGTCGCGCTGTCGGGCGCGTAGCGGGCGCCGAGCACCCACGGGGGTGTATCTGCGGACGAGCGCGGCCTGATTGGCGAGGGTGGCGGCGCAGAAGATGCCTGGTCTGGACCTTCGATCATGGTCCAGGTGGGTGACGTCGGCTTCGTACCCTGGGGGTTGTGCTGTGAGAAACCTGGGTGCCGAGGGGGGTGGGGGGAGGCTAGCGCTGATTTTTTCCGTATCGCTGGACCTGTACGATGCGTGTTGTGCGAACGGTGGCGGCGACAGTGACCAGAGAGCTGAGAGAGACAAGGACTAGCAAGACAACCTTTTGTCTGTTGTGCATCTTCAGACCAACTACAAAGCATTAGTTAAAAATCACGAGGACTTGGAATGTTGAAGGGGGCCGTGGCTTACAGATTCGTGGTATAACAAATATCAAAAGCATGAGATCAGCAAAGATATTGCACACTCCTGAAGCATATTGACGACGATATATGCTAATGCAGGTTTGCTCGCTGTATAAATCGAGATCCCACGAGCCCGCAACTGGTCTGCAGGCAAAGATGTGCGTAAATATTAGAGCGGTTGTAAATGATGCAATGACGGCTATGAATATTTTAATTATGATCTTCTCGTTTCTTTGTTGGAAAATTCGAAGGTAGAATATGCACACGCCGATTTTCGTCGTCCCCAGCACAAATTGATATAATATTAGGGAGGCAAAGCCTATACGGACTCTGTATTCCGTGACAGACTTTCGCTGGGACTGGATGCCTTCACCAACTCCATAATCGAGACAGGTCATGATCACAAAGGCTATTCCAACAATCTGTTATAAAGTCAGTTACTCATAATATCGAGGCGTCAAAGAGCTTCAAACCCATGACAGTAAGATCCACCAATCATCATGACCCATGTTTTTTGTAACAACCCCACGTGTATATAGACGAGCAAAAACGAAGAAGGTCGGGATAATGGCCGGGCCAATGCTACTAGCCAAGACCTTCTTATACTAGCCATGTTAACTTCAATATAGGAGGAAGTAGGTAAATTTGCATACTGAAGCAGTTGTATCCATGACAAGTGAAGTGACTAGGATCCAAAAGAATGAAAAGATTGAGGGACTATCTCCAATGCATGTGTATAACATTCTTTCAGACATGATAAAATGACCAAACCAAGATGTGACGACGTACGAGTATAAAGGATACTTATCTACTGTGATAGTACCACTTGAACCTACCAAATATATCCACCAGGTTTGCTCGTTATCGGAACAAGAAAGATCCATTATGGCTCAATACTATGTGATATTGCAGAATTTTGATTTTGCTGCTCGGTCGATAGAGTTTGCCGCATTCAGAGAAGTCGTAGGCCACTTTTGCAGCCACACATCTCAAACCCGCCTTAGTGTAGTAGGAGAAGCCAAACTGATCTTACTTTACGAGGTCTATCGTAGAAACTGCCTGTCTAGACGGTCATGGCCACACTATTCTCTGCATTCAGTCCACAATGTTGTTTTTGCGCAACGGGTAGACGGCAGTGCCAACAGTCTTCGGTAACATAACGCTTCTTAACTTCCATTAAGCATCCTATTAAGTATTCGGGTGCGTGGATACCGATACCATCGCAGCGGGACTGGATAGATCCAATTACACCACTGCGGCGGGTGCTATTCCAAACGCGTAGTCCAAGCGTGTTGAACGTGACTACCTTGCTATTCAGCCGTCTAAGTTGTATGGATGCGACACTGCCACAGATCTGCAGTGAGGTATCTAGGGAGTAAGCAGTGTCTCGGCGACATAATACTGCCACTCTACACGCTGGGCTGGATTCCATCTATCCTCGAAGGAATGCGATTCTCACCTACACCAAGACCTTTCAAGGCATGCTGCTCGCTGACGGGTATACCAAAGTCGGATATAAAAGAGCATAAAATGGTATCCAATGCAGGCATACCGAATATGTCTGCTGTTGGCAACCCTCTACCTCCACGTTATAAAGTCTGATCAAAGAAATGCCAGCAGACCTTCGGGATCTCAAAACGCCGGAGATGGCACGCCAAACCATAGACATGTCAATAGCATCAGTTATACGGTAGGGTGCTGTGATTCCAAGCAGATAAGAGGCGGTAATGCTCAGTCTGGTTGCAATCAAGCTCAGAGCGTGAGATAGGTGCCGGGTCGAATTTGTGGTGTTTAAAGCAGCATTTGGCATCGCGAACAGAACTTACTGAAGTCATGGCGGCCGGGAAAGGCTGGGCGCCCTGTAGAATTATCCTGATCTCCTCGTCTAACTATTCCTCTCCTAGCAACTGGTCATCTTTGGCGCAGCACCTTTCCTAATACTGACTTAGAGGGCATGGCAACTCTGCAGTAATAGAACCCGAGAGATGTTGGGTTTTGGTAAATTGCCATGCTTAGTATATTCAGTTTGCACTACTGCCAAGATGCATTTCCACTTCTTCTCCTTGATATAGAAAGGCTTCGGTTCACGAACGAAGTCGGCAGAGTATTATCCACGCAGGCATTAAGCATTTGGATCACGTGTTTCGATACGCCGAACATGAGTTGCAAGTTACAGAATCGCTGACCTGCAGTATTCAGTGACGACAGCCTTATGCGACTATTTTTATATCAAAGTACTGAATCAACACACGGGTATTTGAAGCTATACTCCTCTCAAATGCCTTCCGGCGAAATACAAAACACACTATCAGCATGAAGGCCAGGTTGCATCGTGTGATCAGTAGATAACTGTATCTTCCTCTGCCTCTAAAAGAACTTCCTCATTTTCAGCTGACGGGGCTCTTTCCACATCGGATTTGCTAGACAGATTTGCATGTGCAGGGGTTTGAGAATTAGTAGAATCTGTGAGAACAGCAGTAACACTAGGAACAGACGAAGTTTCTACATAGTGCTCACCCACAGTCTTAGCGGCTGAGCCATCACTCTTCTCTGCTAGATCCGGTAATGTCTGTTGCTGAGATTCAGAACTGTGCCGCCTCTTGAATTCTTGGACTTCACGCTCAATTACTCTCTCTGCGTCTGCGATTTGGTCTTTGACACGTTGGGCATCTCCCGGTAATAATTCCCATGGCTTGTAATACTAAAAATGTCAGTATTCATGTTATTCAGTAATGCGGCAAGCCTCATGACTTACCAACTTCGGCTCTGTTTTTGTAGAGAAGAACTGCGCCTTAGCAATTATGTTCGAGTGCCGTATCCGCATCTATATCTAAGATTAGCTTCAATATCTCTGTCATTGGCTCATAATCACCTACAGATTGTTCGTCAAACTTTACCTGCTCTCGGCTCCGAACTTCTTTGAGCTTCTGAAGTCTTTCGGCTCTTCGAGATTCATCCTCTGCCTTTTGTAGCCTCGCCTTCTCTTGCTGACGCTTCTCAATTTCTAATCGCTTCTTCTGCTGGACATTCGAAGTGCTCTGACTGAGAGTATTAAGGAGACCCCCGAATAATCGTTGCCCGCGCTTACGTTCTTCTTGAACACTACTCTTACGTCGTTCTGTGAGAGCATCTTCGGCTATCTCCTTTGCTATTTCTACTCGAGGTGAGCCAGGAGGAGAGGAACGTAGAGTTAACGGCGAGTCTGCGCCAGTTCCCGTAGATCTGCGTGCTCTCTTTGCTGCTTGGTCAGAAGTTGAAGCTTTCCTTCGCTTTGCAGCGCGAGGTGAAGAAGGTTGATCAAGTTTTGGCTCGGACGTGAGATCAGTAGCTACTGGACTATGCGATTATTAGCGAAATAATCTAGCGGTAGTGCTATGAGCACATACCTTGCTCCGTCTGCCATCTTAGAAATATTCGCACAGCTTCCAGATTGATAAATGCATCTGCACTAGCAGCCAGTCCAGAAAACTTTGGGTCGGACAAGGCATTACAGCGTCGAACATTCGGAGGCGGAGAATCGATATACCCGGAGTGGTATACCTGGTCCGTGCACTGCTCAAGCAGCAACTAGCGAAAGAAAGCTCGGGAATCTGGTGGCGGAAAAGTTGATATTGATCTTCTCGACTTGCGACAGTACTGTTCCCAACCGAAACAACACATATCTAAAGCTGACATATCCTCCTACACTTATAGTAGGACCATTTCGAAGTCACTGAAACTCTCCAACTCCCTCCGTCATGTCTCGCCATCATCCGTAAGTTTCCTCAGCCTCGCCCCTCAGCTCAAGCCTTGAGTTCTCCCAGGTTAATTAACACCTGCTGAGAAGATTTACCTGCTAACATTTCAACAGCGATCTTGTTATGTGTCGAAAGCAATCCGGCATTGCTATCGGCCGCCTCTGCGACAAATGTGACGGCAAATGTCCAGTTTGCGATTCATACGTTCGTCCAACAACCCTCGTTCGCATCTGTGACGAGTGCAGCTTTGGTAACTACCAAAACAAGTGTGTAGTCTGCGGTGGCGAGGGGATCTCGGATGCGTTCTACTGTTTCGAATGCACTCGATTAGAGAAAGACAGGGATGGATGTCCGAAGATTATAAATCTAGGTAGTTCAAGGACCGACCTGTACGTTTCAAACCTCCGCATATCGATAACTTGCAAACTAACAATCTAAAGGTTCTACCAGAAGAAGAATTTTAGGAATCATTAGCACAGTGTACCATAGACAGAGAAGACAATACTTCTATTGTCAGAAGGAATCCAGTAGTTAGGCTGATCTGATTGTCTGGTATCTGGTGAGAGCATAGCGTTGGCGTTGGAAAGGTATGGAAGGCGCCTAGGAGTCACCGGCATGCACTGAACGCTGTTATAAAAGCAATCAATCAAATGGACGAAAGCGTCAAATCACTTAAATTGTTTAGTATCATAGAATTGCCGTTCAATTAGTGATATCCTTAATGATTGTAATCCCGAGATACAGTGTAACTGATGTTTGCATAGCACCCCCCATACTGTTACAAATATTATATCAATTAAATATAGCTGACCTTAACGCCCATCCCTGCTGTTTGCTTAACTTTATTCCATCCACTACCCAAAATTCGCTTTAACCTATCCTTAGCATCTCTTCTACTCAGCGCCAAAAGCAATGCTATCATAAATGCCAGCATTCGTAATAAGATCATTGGGTTCGTTCTGAAAGATACCGCCATGCTCTCGAGCAACTTTCGTAGATTAGCCGCTATTGTAGTCGCTCTCTTGATAAATCCAGGCGCTGCAACCGTCTTACCGCCTGCGGTTGATGGCCGCGATGCATGTGACACTCTAGCTGGTTTTGAAATACCCTTTGCAGAGCGTGCTTTCGTCGAATCGTTGGCTGAGCCGTTTGGATGCGAGTTCTCTATTCCGTAGTCCACTTCACTGCTGGCTCTTTTCGATGGACTCCTCTCCTGTTCTGGTTTTTGCCGTACTCGCTCTTCATCCTCAATCCTCCTCCTCCGCGCCTCATCAAGGTCTCTTTGTAATTGTTCCTCTTGTTTTTTCTGCGCTTCTCGTTCTCTGTTATCTACCTCGTTCTGATCATCTTGAAGACTTTGGAGAGCTTGTAGAAATGCTTCTCGTCGCTCATCATCCAGCACTTCACTGATACTGATGAACTCTCTAGCATAATCCCATTCATTATTCCTCAAGAGGACGTGCAATGTGTACAGCTCAAGTATCTTGACACGTGCGTTCAGGTCTCGAGGCGTGTCGGTCCCGCTGCTCTTGCTCCGATTCGCATTTTGCCGACGCAGAACGGGGTTTTTCTTGTCAGCTGCTTGAAAGCGATCTGATATATCTAGATTAGGCGTTGTAGATGCAGCCAGATAATTCTCAAGACGTTGCTGGTTCAAGGTCTGTGTTCGTGCATGAGCAAGAAGAAGGGTGGCCCTATCATAAGTCAGCGCCCGTTATTCTAAATGAGCGTTAAAATCCCTTACAAATTGATTACTACATCAGAGTCGACATCGCCTTCTAGGCCTGAATAGCCATTTTGAACAACCTCTTCCCAAACCTGACCCTCACGAACCTTAGAGACCAATCCCCTCCACTCCTGACTGCCAAACGTCTGCTTTCCTTCGTCTGGATCCAGCTCTACAACTGCATTCAATATAGTGAGATATAAACTCCAAACTTTTACCCTAGTAGTCCGTGATGCGCTTGCGATCGGCGCTGGTTCCCGGCCTATGATACCGACATTCAGGTCCTGTTCAGACGAAAATGGAGTGATAACAGGTAAGAGTGTGGACAGAGACTCTGGGAGACGACGCGTCAAGAATAAGGTTGAGGCTTGTCGGTAGATCTTAGAGATTTGTGACGATGCTTGCCGTGAGGACGAAACATTCGAAGATATCGAAGACGAGAGTAATTGCGAGGAAGACAATAAGTCTCCGGTGCTCATCGTCGCCGTAGTAGATTCATAGAAAGCCATATCGGTTGTTTCCCGTATCTAGGGAAATCAACGACGCGAAGGGAATGATGAATGGAAAGAGCGAATTCACGCTGAGGAATGCACTATCGTAGCAGTGTAAACCTCGGCTTCTGTGCACTTGCCGTGCAAGGCCATACGGCAACCGACGGCAAGGCTGAATCACGTGTCAGAGCCTTATCCTGTAAAGCTCATACTAGATAAAATGAAGATGATTTGCATTGTTACTAAGTGTGGATGAAAGGGTACAGGAGGGAGTTATACTAGTGTTTATCGTGAATTGGATTGATTATATTATCAAGAAATGGACTCGGAAATATGATGTGACAGTGACATTATAGTCATCATTCCGAAAGTTTAAATACGGACAAATCATAAACATATTACATCTATCTTTAATGCAAGTACACAGTAATTGACAAGCATGGTGCCAGTAGCTGGGATCCCTTTTTAAGTGACAAGATAGTGTAAGAGGACACAAACCATTGCTCTGCAGTTTGTGGATGTTTCAAGGCGCTTCCGGTGCAGCTTCGCTGGCCCTAAACAAAAGGTCGTGTCATTCAAGCAAGCCGACACCAACACTATACCATTTGTATGCGGTCAATCTTTTTCAGTAACTTGATGTTCTTCGCTCGGTTTTTGAGCTTAATCCATACATTTCTCATCTTAAGCTTGTGAAAGGCTGTCCTTGAACCAGAACTATGGAGGTCGACGACGTCCTCTTCTGGCCACAACTCTTGCCAATTCTCAAATCAATCTCGAATGCGTCATTTGTCACCTTTGATGTTGAGATGAGTGGAATCTCAACAAGAACACGTCATGGACCAAATGATAGATCTCGCGACCTTGGAAAGCCAAGTCTCCAACAGCAATATGAGGAGACTAAAGATGCGGCAGAGAGATATCAAGTCGTACAAATAGGCATTACATGTGTCGAAGAAGATCGTGAACGTGGTATGTCTTGGAATATAATGGGACGTAAAGCTGCTAGCAGCTGACAGCTGAATTGCATCAGATATGTACGTGGCTCGGCCGTATAACTTCAACGTCAGCCCACTATTCCTCGAAGGTGATAAGCTTGATATCAACCGAGATATTACATTGTCAAGTAGTGCTATCCAATTCTTGATGAGGAATTCATTCGATGTTGGAGCCATTTTCACCAAGGGAATCACTTATCTGTCACGGGAAGAGGAGGAGAAAGCACGTCAGATATTCACGGAGAGGCAGACTGTAGCCGATACTATTCCAGCTATTATAATCCCTCCAGGAGACTCTGAAGCTCTTAACTTCTATCGAAAAGCCAGACAAACTATATCTTCCTGGGTAAATCAGAAAAGGGTATGAAAAGTCATCGTCGATTTACTACTTGGCTAACCTCCAAAAATAGCCCGAGCTGGACTTTGTAAATATTGGTTACCCAAATGGCGGTCTCAATGGATATCAGCGAAGATTAGTATACCAGCTCGTTCGCACAGAATTTGGTGGTTATAGAGCTTTCGGGCGCAACCATGGCGAGTTCATGCAAGTGGAGAAGATTGACCCTACAAGAGAAGCCCAAGTATTTATGACTCTCATTCCTTTATAGGGGGATTCTTACACAGTATAGGTGGCGAAGATAAAGTTTCTAGGTTTTGAAGCAGGACTTGCGAAACAGACAGGTTCGTAAGATAAAGGCCAGTTAGATAATAGCAATAGCTGAATCTCCCTTAGGACTCCGATGGATATTTGAAGCATTGGCAGGCGGAGATTTGTCACCGATTGACCCTAAGTGGTTTTGCGTCAACCAATCTGGCGAACCGGCTTTTATTGACCTAAAAGCAAAGGAGCTTGAGTTGAAAGACTTGCAAGACGCTTTAAAACGCAAATCTCATGTTCTAGCCGGTCATAATCTCTTCACTGATCTGATATTTCTTTACAAAACATTCTTTGGCTGCCTACCAGATGAAGTAACGGATTTTCAGAAGAGTCTCCATTCACTGTTTCCTTTTGTCATTGACACAAAGTATTTGGCAACGTGTGATGGCGGCTCTATGCATAAACAATCAAGCTTAAAAGACGTTTACGAAGGATCAAAACATCAGGTGAAACCTTTCATTGCTTTGGCAGAGGAACATACTAGCTACAGTGCAGGCGGAAGAGAGCATGAAGCTGGTTTTGATAGTAAGTAACTCTACCCTTACTCATACGTCGCTAATGTTGAGGATGAAGGTTGGTTGACAGCACAGATATTTGCTAAACTATCGTCAAGATTGCAAGTAGAGAGTCTACATAGCTTCTGTGTTCAATCATATGATGAGGAGTACGACACGGCAGAAGAGTGCTTAGATGTTAGCAGTGATGACCAAGGTGTCATTTTGAACCCACCAAATAGCGATTTGGCTTCTCTACCAAATCTACCGGGGCCTAGGAAATCGAAAATTGGAGGTAGTAGCAAGGCCTCAAACGAAGTCTCTTGCTCAACTACTAGGTTTGTTCTAAAGTCTTCAGACGATTGATTCTATTCTGACATATTTCTCTAGCCGATCAGCAAAGTCGAAGCTCAAGCAAGTCAACCAAATCCATACTTGGAATAGATTTGATAAGCTGCAGGACGAGGGTGCTGAAGATAGCGATCTGTCGTCTGTAGCCTCGTCTCCAGAAAAGGGCAATGGTGGCGTATCTCTGATTGTGAACAAGCACTTGGACCGATATTCGAATCTTATGGATGTCGACATTGATTATGGGTTCCGTCTAGTTTCAAAGAACCACACACACCTACGACCACAAGCGCCATCCAAGACGTCTTTGGGTTCTAATGCGGAGGCTCTAAATACATTTCCTGAAGGTGTTGCTCCTGAATGGCACACAAGGCAGCTAAACCCATCTTCAAAATCAATTGAAGCGCATCAAGATGAGCTGAAGCCAAAGCAGTGGGTTCCACCTATCAACAGTCCATTCTGGGATATATATGCCAACAGGCTACGAGTTTACGGAACAGATACGGATATCTGCCAATTAGACGCCTAACAACCTAGCTACATGAAACCAGAAAGACATCAATCGCTTTCCATGAATCAAGAATGAAGTTAGGGGCATTGCATGTATGGGTGGCATGGCAGGTCTCTGGCATAACATAAAATTTTCCGAATCATTGACAGTTATCATTCCTTTACATTAGCAGAATTGATACATCACATCAAATCTTAGTTAAGAGAGGGCTTTATAATCTTCGATGCACTCTCAACCCTATAATGATACCCTGCTTCGGTATGGCAATAGGCATGCACAATATGGACCCGATGTACTTGTTGCCTTTCCATATTCACCCTAGATCCATATTTTCTTCTCGGGCCGGGCCACACCTGAATACTTAACACCCCTAAATCCCCCCTTTCTCCATGATTGTTCGTTATCGACCAACAGTTCCGGCACACAACCTTTTGAACGATTCAGAATACATCACGCCCTCTCTGATCGTAGACCTACAAATCTCTCTACTTCCTCAACACTCCTATTCTTCCCTTCTGCGATCAGAAGTTCCTGTCTTGTGCTGTGCCTTTCATGATTACAGTCTGCTTCTTCGGGCTTAGTACTTACTTGAGAATATCATGGAGGGCGTTTCAAAGCTGAGATCTCCAGGAAGATGTTGGGCGGCCATCTTCACTTCGCATTTTTGCGTTATACTTAAAGGCAGTAGCAGAGATGTCTCAAATCATAATTAACGCTTGATCACAATATGATACAAATTCTATTTATGCTACACTACATCCTAGGCTATGCCGGCTCTCCTGCTTAATGCCAGCTTCTACGAGTACAAGGGAATCAAATGAGATGCGACCCATTTATCTATCAGCCAACATATTCCTCACAGAGCTATAATACGCCGGCGCAACATGGCCTTGAACCTCTTGTTTAGTCAGCCACTTGAAATCAGTAAATCCAAAGAGGTTGTTTTTCAAGTCTGCCTGGCCAGCCATAATCCTACCCTTCATAAAGAAGATTTTCTCGCCCTGTTGCTGGATAGTGGAGTCCGGTGCACAGCGTGGCTTTGCGATAAAGTGGCCAATCGGGACATGTCCGACAATCCAGGTGTTCATGTTTAAGCCTCCCGTCTGAACGAGAACACGCTCTGCAGCCTTATTTTCCAAAGTCAGCAGATTACAAGATAAGTTTAGAAGTGTAAATATGATCATACCTGATGTAGATTCTCTTTCCCAGCTAGCGCACCTGCCGGGAATCTCCATCCGTCATTTTCGTGCTTGACACAAAGATATAATGTCCTAGACAGTTTCCTATCCAGTCTTTTTGCATCCTTCGTTGTATCTGCCTCTGTCCACCTTTGCAATGGCCTCTCGATGGTGCCTTCCCTTTCAGCAGCCATGTCCATGTCCTCTTCACCTACTCCCCTAATTTCTGCATCCTTCACCAATGCCTCAACCATAGATTTCGGTTCACTGATTTCGTCCCCTACAAGTATCTCGTCATTCCACCCCCACTTTCCATACGCTTGGTAGCCACCCAGCTCTCTTGCAGCACTACCATTACGCTCCTTCGCTTTCCGCTTCCAATCATTATCCGCAGGCGTGTCCTTTTTGAAATAGAAGTATCTCGTGAATGGCATCGCAAGCCTCTCATTGAGTCGTTTTTGATAGAAGAAGAATGACTTCTCGAAGGCAGTGAGGGGACGTGTTAGGAGTGGTGGCCGTGAAAGGAGAATCCCAGATTTAACTGTGCAGGCTCCCGGGGAGGTTTCAGTGACGGGCGGAGCTGGGATGATATTAGGAAACAAGATGTTTCTTTCTGAGGTCTTCAGAGCTGCAGCTGCCACGGCATAATGCCGTTTCGGGCTGGATATGGAGGAGATGCAGTCGGAACAGATGCGTGGATATCGTGATGATCCTATGAGGAGTGTTAGCGCTGCCAATTGCCAATGTTTGTTAAATTTCCTAGGCTTCTAACATACTCATTAATGAGGCCGCAGCCACGCTTCCTCTGCTTGAAGCTGTCATGATGGTACACGCCCCCTCGTCTACAATTGATCGTGCTCGTCTCTTGCTTCTCCAATATCCCAACCTTGAACTTTTGAGCTTTCGGGCGCTAGTGAGGCTAGCGCCAAATCACGCGACAACCTTCTTAACATCCGAGCTTCGGAAGATTTCTCTTCCTTTTCTTCTTCATCTCACGGCACCGAATCCTTATCATCAAGACCTGTTCCCTCCTAGGACGTCCTGATCATTTACTGGTGCCTAGAATGATTAACGCAGGCTTTTTTCGCTAGCGGTACCTGAGATTTTTTACGGTGTACTGCTAGATAGTTCATGCTGATATTTTCATCACCTTCAGCAAGTTTTTTTTGTATAGGCCGTCTTAGAGTCTCTGCTCCTTTGTCTCTATGATTTCCATGCGATCTCTTGGTATAGAGGAGCCAAGCACCTCCATTGTCCTTGCGTTTGGGTGACATGATGCCACCGTTCATTCGTGAAACACGACCTTCCCGTCCATGATTGGCGATTCATACTGACTGACTGTAATGGCGGAGGGCATTTGATCCATGTTGACACTTGGTAGCAAGGTTGCTGCTGGTAATATCTGAAGCAGTACTACAAATATGGCCCTAGGTGGTTGGGCTTTGAAAATATATCTATAGATCTCCCCAAAACTATACGTCAAGATATTATGGCACTCTAGTAAAGCTAGGTAGAATTTAATTTATTCATTATTTACTAAACGTCATATAAAATCGTGCAGGCATGGTGCTCTGTTCGCTGAAAATCAAATGCTGGTTACTCCTGTGCGTCCTTAGGATGTACATGCCTATCGACCCTCCACCGGGTATCTTAATGCACAATACGCCAAGAATCCCTACAAACTCCCCAAATTGATTCATAGAACGCCTATTAGTCCTTCCTCATGCCGATAGTCCCTCTATAGCTTTCGCCACTTCTGCAGTAGCAATCTTTTCCCAAGCGGACTTTGTACTGTCATCCAAAACGTCGGGCTCTGTAAGTTTATCGTACAGCCTTCTGGAAACTGCTCGGTTGATACTCGAGTATTGATCCCTAGTGATACCAGATGGTTTCTTATAGTGAGGCTCGAGGGCACTTCTCACGATTCTTGATATGCCTTCTTTTACCTTGATAGAAATGTCCGCTCGAGATGGAGACGCCTCATTAGAGTGAGGAAGCTCAGGCCGCTGTCGATGAGGTCTAGGTTGACGTAGTTCAAACGCTGGTGGAGTTACAGGCCTTGGCCGGTCTAAACTTTTGAGGCTGAGTATATTTTCTGCTGGTGATCGATTGGGCGAGTAGTCTGCTGGTGGGAAAATAGGTTCCACGCGGGATGTCATTGGCAACGGGGAGCCAGGTCTCTTAGTCCCAAATGGAGGTGGAGTTAGAGACATTGCTCGAGGCGTCGAGTAATTGCTTGTCACTGGTGATAGGACAGGCGACGAATGCTCTACAGAGGGACTCGTAGCAGTGGTGCTGATAGGTTGATGGCAGGTTTCATCATCTCCGCTCGTACCCATCTCGACTTCCTTAAGCAGCGAAGTTAGGAAAGATGGCGCAGCTGAAGGTTCAGCTGAAGGCCCTACGACAAGTCTGCTAGCTCTCCAGGAGGTCGCCGAGGGAGACAAGTTCGGCTTTCGGCGGCGCGATTCTGTCTGGCCATCTGACGAAGGCCCGGCCTTATCAACCACCCGCCTAGTGCGTGGACGTTTGAGCTTACGTTCAGGTTCAGTTGATTGGATTTCTGTGGGCGATTGCGTAGCAGATCTTGACTTGCGCTTTCGTTTCGGCACCACAGTAAGATTGCCTTCTCTAGCTTTCTCGAAAGCATCCCAAGCTTTCTTCTCTTCCGCAGATTGCTTAGGTGGTTCTGACGGCTCTCTAGAACTCAAGGTGGGTCGTGTTGCATCTCTAAAAATATCTCGAGCACCTTGACGACCAGCAATGCTAAGTCGCTGCTGCCACCGTTGGAACTCTCTTCTCTCTCTATCTGTGCGCTGCTGGTGCCTACGATATTCTGCCAAGGAGTGGTCATCATCGTCGTAATCGATATCTAGGTCTATAGCGTCCCAGATTCTTCCACCGATTTGACTCCAAGCACCCTGCCAGGCTTCCGTGCGGTTACGTTGTCGAGCTCGCCGGAGCTGAGCTGTTGTTCTTGGGATGTGGCGAGATGTGATACGAGGTCTTTCCAGTCTTGTAGGCTCATTTGATGGTGCACTGTCACCGTCGTAACAGCATTCCATGCAAAACCATTGGCCATCAGGCACACTATCGAGGCCCACACAGTGAGTATGATATGGTGTGTCGCATGCATCGCAGAGGAGTAGAATTTCCTCATTGTCGGCTGATCCGCATATCGGGCAAGGTGTTACTTGATTGTCTTCCACCTGGTCATCAATCCAGGCAAGGGGGTCGAACTCGGCGACTTGCTTCCTATCTTCGACAATATAGGAGGATAATAATTCACCTAGGATAATAGTGAGTAAGTGGATCTTATAGGACTCGGAACATAAATGATAGGCATGTGAGACGTACCACCAACTTTGTTGTAAACATTGACATGATTAAATTGTTGACGACAAATGGGACAGCTATTTGCTTTTTGACTCCACTCCTTCAAGCAGCCATCATGTAGTATATGACCGCAGGTTTGAATAGCCGCAATAAGTAGTTGGCTGCTGACATTGCTGGAATCAGCTCCAGCGGAAGCGACAGCGACGGCGTCACCTCCAAGTCGATGATCAGGCTCGACTTGATCAATTTCGGGACATGCGATGTCTAGATTTTCAAGACAGATAATGCACTGATCAGCCATGCTGATGTGAAGTTTTGCGATTTTTGTCGTAAAACTGTGGAGTGTAGGAAGTCATAAAGGTGGTTTAAGGTAGCGAAGCTTTGAAGTTCGAAGACAATTGTAGATGTTTTAAGAGAGTGGTTTTGCTCCACTTAAGAGCGGCGAGGATCGCGGAAGCGCTAGTCGGCCCCACGCGAACGAATCAAAACCCTCTCAAGGCAAAGAAGAGCAATAATCAGTTAAGGGCTATTGTTACCTAGATAGCGGTGAAGCAAATGTGCCAAACTGCCTGATATCTGCCTACCTAATTTGGGCCGACCAACAATAGGAGTTGGCTAGGTACCTACCTGATATTGTGGGTGTGCTGCCAGCAATGCGACGTAGTGGCCTCACATGATGATTCAGTAGAAATGTCAGAATTCTCACCGCGAACTCGAGAAACTTCAATGCTTAGGACCACCAAGTTTACAATATCCACTCGATACTGTAGTTTTGCCGTATATTAGAAATAACATCACGCGTTTGTGCAATCTCTAGCACCATTAGCTTGTTGCACAAGATATGCGACGAGTGCCGTCTACTATCCTAATTTTGTGCAAGACAAGACAATTAATCGTGTGATCTGGACTTGATGGCGAGCATCCGGTGAGAGATTGATAACCGACTGTAATAGGCCACCGTGAACGAGCGAGGCAGGCGTATTATAGTGACGTTGCTTGTACAGGCATCGTCAGTGGTGATCCCAAAGCCAGCCTTGGCCCGTACCAACAATGACTGCCAATGTGTCCGAACGGAGAGTTGCTCACTTCCACACAATATTCTAACTTTCACAATCATAGTAGTAAAGATTTTGAGGTCGTTCCGGTTGGGAAGCAATATCTTCAGCAAGATGACCAAAATCGTGGCCATAAAAAGCAAGCCACTATGACTCGGAGCGTGCTGCTGGTCCGATAGGTAGCCCTTGGCCGGAACTTGAGTGTTCATGTTGATACGTTTTTAGCCATGTGATGTCTTAGTCTGCCTAGAAACTGATGTTAATATCAAATAGTTATTCACTAGTTAGGGTCACGTTGGCTAAGCAAATCGACATTAAGAGAATCGCGGTTGCGGAGAGCTGGACAAAAATATGGTTTTGATTTTTTTCATTTAGACCCTATCGCAGTCATGATCGAAATCCGTATCGATGATCGATGCCATCCGGAGGAACCGACCCCATGCACCAGCAAATGTAGCCCTAACATGCCATTCCCATCTAAACTTCCGCAATCTCCCTTAGTCGTCGAAGCGTTGATCGCATGGCAGCAGCGGCCGGTGTTCTATTTCCAAGAATGTTAGTATGTTGCCGACACAAAACGATTTCATTCCCAATGGATGCCTTGCGCAAAAGGTCCTGGGAATCGAGAGAATGGACGTACGAGACCGTGTATGCTCCTCCAGCTACCGTCTTCTTGCAAGACTTGCAGTTCCAGATGCCGACCGAGTGGCGCTTAACAGTTGTCTTTCCGCAGAAGGTGCAAACATATTTGGCGTGCTGGGTGATTTCCATCTTCTTGACTTGCTTTCGGAGAGAGGCACCGTATCTATATTATTAAAAAATATGCTGTCAGCGAATGCAATGGTTGTTTAAGCCGCCCGACCTAGGAAGATCTCATAGGTGTTGAAAGCTTTACAACCCCCACAGCGGAAAAGTTCTCCACCAAGGACAATCAAATGAGCAGTGCAGAGGATATCTGCAGGATCGAATACATACCTCGTACCATACTTTCCGGTAACACCGACCTTCTTTGTTCGTTTCGTCATCTTGGCTGATGGTGCTGTGATGAACGATGTGGAATTGTTCTTGTCGTTGTTTCTTCCGATTTGAATTTGGCGAAATTCAGATGTTAAGCCCTAATCAAATTTCTTCCTCAGGCAAAAAGATGACAAGATCACGTGAATTTCAGGGATGCCTCGGCTCGTGGGAACCCAGGAACAGCAAACATCATGCTACGCGTATTGGATTCAGGCAACATTGAATTGAGACATCGGTCACAAGATTGAAATTTTGTACACGTATTGATTATATAACTTCGCTTTACCTTCTATTCACAAGTCTTTTTTTACTCATTACGAGGAATTGTACTTCTCTATCTCTGTGTGCATTCAGGCTCTAATCATCGTGGCTCACCATGTCCTCGCTAGGACGACCGTACGATATTGTTCTTTTCGGTGCAACAGGATACACCGGGAAACTAACTGCAGAATATATCGCAACAAGTCTTCCCACTGACCTTAAATGGGCCATTGCTGGGAGGTCTGCTAGTAAGCTTGAGACTGTAGCAAATAAATGCAAGCAGCTCAATTCAGATCGAATCCAGCCCGGTAAAAAGCCATTTCAAAAGTGTATTGCATCACGTGACTTGTTACGTCCAGCTTCCTCCGATCCCATTTTATTCTTTATAGCTTTAATTCTTGTTGTCAGACACTGATATTTATCCAATAGAAATTGAATTATGCAATCTTGATGATGCCGAACTTGGTGATCTTGCCAGGAAAACGGCAATTCTCATTTCCACAGTCGGCCCCTACGCGCTTTACGGGGAGCATGCTCTCAAAGCCTGTGCTGAGAATGGTACTCATTATCTTGATGTTGCAGGAGAGGTGCCATGGGTCGCGAATATGATCAAGAAATACGAAAAAACTGCTAAAACTACCGGTTCCATTATAATTCCTCAAATCGGCATTGACTCTGCTCCGGCGGATTTGATAGCCTGGTCGTTGGTCTCGTTCATTCGCAAAGAACTTTCTGCACCTACTAGAGAAGTCATCTGTTCAGTTAATGATTTAAGGTAAGACCAATCTTTCCTTGCAGTACAAAATTTCTCAAGTCAAATAAGGGCAGGGTTTCTGAAAATTGGGTATTGGCAAACCCGGCCCCCTGGCTGTTTCAAGCTCTGGTACTAAAATGCGGTAGTGGCTCTCCTTCTGGCGGTACCTTAGCCTCGATTTTCACAATGCTAGATATATTTTCACTTTCCGAGCTTGCCAGTCCTCACTTCTCACTCTCACCTATCCCAGGCCCAACCAATAGCGGCTCGGAATCTTGGCTGACAAAGATCTTTGGCATACGTACGGTTCCTGACTTGGGCACTCTAACCACATCCATAGGTGGAGCTGCTGATGTTCCCACCGTCGAACGCAGCTGGGGCCTCCTGGGTGATGCAAAGGTCTATGGACCAAAATTCCGCTTCTTTGAGTATATGCGTACGCGAAATGCCTTCCTTGGCATAGTCTTTCACTTCAGTATCCTTTTTGGAACGCTGCTATTGTTTTTGAAGCCAGTTAGGTGGCTCGCGAAAAAATTTGTGATCGCTCCAGGAGAAGGGCCTTCGGTGGAGGATACGATGAAGGATAGGATAGAATACCAGGCCATTGGGTACCCAGATCTAGAGACACTAAACCCTCCTAGGGCGCACTGCAGATTTGTCTACAGTGGGTCTCCGTATCAATGTAAGTTAAACCCTGCTGCGACTTGGAAACTCGCTGATATATTTTCAGTCACCGGGGTCCTGTTGAGTGAAGCTGCTCTCACGATTTTGAATGATGATGTTGTGGCAAAAAAGCTCGGAGGCGGGATCTTAACACCAGCAACTTTGGGGCATCATTTTATTCAACGCCTACGTAATTCTGGGCTCCAGCTGGAGACAAAGATGTTGGAATATTGAGATTTAACAAGAGGATGTAAATTAAGTCGCGAAGATATTTCGAGGGTGAGTGTCGGTATTGTAGTAGTTCGCAGTTTTAGAGGAACTTTTAAATGTAATTCATTTCTTGTTTTCTATGTAGCTATCCTGCCACATAACCTGCTAAGTTCTAACGAGTGCCAGTCTATCTAGGTGAAACTCTTGTATATCTGATTATAATTATTCTATGTTATCATATATAATATTATGAGATATGATATATATTAGTATATTATGATCATCAATATTTTATCGAGTTGATTTCATAATTTAGAATCATAAGTCATAACTTCGTAAGATCTAATGCAGCAATGCTTTCCGCTAATTACTGGCTACTGACTACTGACTAGAATCACTAGAATTTTTTTTTTGCCTTTTCAAAGCTATTTTTGTTCCTCGAGCATTTCTCTTTTGTCTCTTTTTAGACGCAACTTTAGATAGTACAAAATCCACGAGAACATTACGTGGGCAAGCCGAAAATTGATGCTGATGTCTGGAAGGATAGCAGTAGAGAATGTTTACATAATGATTTGTCGGACCTACAGGAAGTTATCTGGGAGTTTTGTTATACTAGTAACACATGCTACTCCACGTTTTCTCACCATTAAATTCTGTCTCCATGAAGAAATAGTGAGCTAATTCATCTCATTATCGGTATTTGTTACCAGTTTCTTCTACCTGGCTCATCATATATCATGATATGGCGCAATACCCTTCTTGATCTCATATACGATCTCAGCGGCCTCATCAACGCTCTTAGCCTCGAAGTCATATCTCTTGTTTTCCGTCGTTCCTCGGAATACCACAACCTATAACACTGTTAAAATCCTAGCGATGAAATGGTGTTATCACCTTACTTACCTTGAAATTTGTAGGATGTCTTCGTGTAACCTTACACCCAAGCACATTACTAAAATGTACTGTTGTAGTCTTTCCCTGCCCTTCAAACATTGTTTTCCCTGTACTAGCAGGCATGATATGTAAATATTCACCGTCTATTGCAATTATCCTCTCGTTCATGCCAACAAAGCGCATGGGTTGTTTCCGCCATACAATGTACTTTCTGTAGTTTGCGCTTCCAAGCTCATCTTGCTTAACAGCCTCTCGAGCAAGCGGGTGCACTCCAGGCATTTGTTGTTTCCTTATTTTGCTACGGAACGCAGGTCCATCTGTAAGCATAGGAGGTTTTGGAGAGCTATTATTTGGTGAACCAGACATGGTCAGTGGTCCATCAGTTGCGAATCGTCGCCGGAACAGGTCAAGTTCAGTGCGGTTGCCTATCGATTCGACGGTACGATCAAGTAAGGCAACGGTACCAGAACCTGTTAACTTTAAGACATGGTTGCCTTTGTCGAGCTGCCTCTTTTTGCAGACGATATCAAGGACTTCGGCCAGATACGTATCTGTTGTCACATTCACAGTAACCATTTGCCCCGGAGCTACATCAGAGGAATGAATATGTACGCGAAGTAACTTTTGAACTCCGCTTCGTGTGTGTGTCTGTGCTACAGGTGCAGCAGGCATATCTGCAAGGACTGAATTTAATCGTAGGTTAGACATCGTGTTAAGCAAAGGATTGCCTCTTGACTGAGTTGGCGGCAAGGACGGTTGTGGGAGTGGCATATTTTTTGACATCAAATCATCCTCACCAGTATCGGATGTTGCAGATTCCTGCTGAAAGTGAGGCGTAGCTTTCTGATTTTTTTGAAATTGTTCTTCTGTTGCCTCGACTAATGCGAACTCGTCATAAGGCTTAGATCCTGATCGTGTTCTCGCTGCACGGTTGTTCACCGTCGTAAATGCTACCACTGGCTTTGTCCGATCTAGTGCGGGAAAATCATAATCAACTTCCTCATCCTCAATAAGCCTTAATGTCCACCAGTTGACATTGAGCTTCTCTGGAGATAGTACCGGCTCAATCTTCTCTTCAGAGTATCTCCATAGACTCAAACCGATGAGATCACCTACGGTAACCTGGCGATCGCCCGATTCATCACCTTGTACTGTTCGTCGAATCAATACTTGATAAGATTTATCTGTGGACTTCGCAAATGGTACCCATATGCGAAGAACCAGGGGGTTTGGATCACCCTGGCCAGAAAGAGATGCAAATCTCTCGAAAGGCATTGCCGCCTTTGTACGTTTTGCCTGAATGGCAGCTGATAGGAGACTCTTTGGCAGAATCCTGCTAATAGGCCGCGGTGGTGGTAGCGACGGTAATACAGATGGTGCCGGTTTCGATTTTCTAGGAGATACTCTTGCAAGCTGGCGGGGCATTGTGCCCACTACATGAGCTGTTGGAGACGAATTCATCGGCCCAGGTCCTCCAACACTGTCCAGCATAGAAGTAGAGTCAATACTTCCAGCAAAGGCCGATGACATGTCAGAAGCGTCTGAATCATCCTCCAGCTCCCCTTCCTCTTCTTCCAAAAGATCACTATGTTGACGTTTAAATCCTGCCTGAGACTCGCCTGATGTATGTGACGTCTGTTTTGTTAGAGCTCTGCTAGCCTTCGCAGCGCTTTTGGACTGGGCCTGTTGCCTTTTGAAAGCTGACGCATCAAACTCGTTTTCAGATGACATTTCGCTGCTGGTAATAGTATCTCGTCTAGTCCGTTCTTTGATTGCTTCCACAGCTGATTGTGATCCACGGCGAGCTTGGAGCCCAGCAGTTCGAGGTGGAGAAGTAATGCTCGACGATTCTCGTGGTGCAGTCTCTCGGATTGGAGAAGATCCAGACCGCAGGCGAACAGGCATCTTCGCGAATTTGATCTGCTGAGCGGCGCGTTGATCTCCATCTTCGTCACTATCGTCACTCAAATCACTGCTATCTTCTTCCTCCATTTGTTCGCGTCTCCTCCTCCTTTTAGTGGCAATGCCCGGACCGACAGTATCACCTGCTCCACCACCAGTGACCATGCCTCCTTCTTCGACTTCTTCATCCAGCCCGACGGATGGCAGGCCCGCTGATCTTGGTGCCTGAAAGTATTCGGACGCTATCGCAGTGGGTATAGGAGGCGAATGGGTGCGCTTGATATTCGCAGGGTTCGGGCGCCATCCAGCGGCTTTGAAGCCTGGGGCGTTTAGAAACGCATCGTTGATGGTAATGAGACGCTCGCCAACACCGTCCTTGATTGTATTCAAATAGTTGGTTCGAAGATGGTAAGAAACAAGGCTGAGGCACTTTTTTATCAGCAATGACACAAGCAGAGCTATGGCAGATTCATGGCATTAAGTCATAATAGCTCAATAGACATGAGTGTGATTGGTACATACTCTTCAACTTGAATGACGGACATGGCGCGTGTTGTCCGTTGTAGTTACAGATCCTTGACCCGCAAGGTTCTTCATAAATAGTACAGAGCAGGTTAATTAGGCGCTGCTTTGTTGTCTGTAAGTCTAATCGGCATCTTATCGTGAACCGTGAGGTGTGTTTTTGAGGCTGTCGCCTGTAAGGTCACTGTGTGGATCTCAGATCTCGCGGGGTAGCCTTAAATTAGCGTGGGGTCAAATCAAGCTTCGCTTTACAGCCTTCCCAACCTTTTCCATGTACAAATAAAGCATACTCCCTAACGCGGAAACACTATCATGGGCCTTGTGGACTACTCAGACTCAGACGCGTCTGAAGCTGAAGATACTCCAGTCATCAAAGCGCCCTCAAATCCATCAAAGTCAACCTTCCAAAAGATTGTTGATAGAGCCAACCCAGGAAAGATTCGAGTCTCTCTACCTCAATCGGCCATCAAAGAAGATGCGAACGGCAACGAGCCCCCTACAAAGCGTATTAAGGCGAGTGCAGGTAGTTTCGGCGGTTTCAACTCATTCTTACCTCCGCCTAAGAGGAGTGGTACGACCACGCCGCTGATCGAGGGCGGCGACGGGGGCGGCGGTGAGAAGATATCATGGAAGACCGGTTTAGCAGCTGGAGTTAGCTTGAAGACAGGAGCTGCACCAGGTTTTAGTCGGGAGCCTGAGCCTGAGAGAGAATCTGATGATGTGGGCGAAATACAAAGTGCTACGAGTGGGATGCGCCTACCGCCACCTAAGGCACCGTCTGGGGATTCAACTGAAAAATCTACAGATGAGGTGAAACTTGTCGGAAAGCCATTGATGTTTAAGCCTCTATCAGTTTCACGGAAGCCAGCCAAGAAAAAGAAGCAGAGTGTTGCTTCTATACCGACACAAAACACCACAGCACAGATTGCAGCCAGCTCGATATCAAAGGAAGAACAACAACCGCAGAGACCTAAAGTGTCCTTGTTCTCTATATCATCCGAGCCCGATAACGATATTATCTCTAAATCGACCGGAGATTATCAACCTCTAATATACGGCGTTAAGTCAACGGAGGAAATAGTGCCTGAAGCACCGTCCCATTTCGGAGACAGTTACAACGAGATACCACAATATACCACACCAGTTTCAATCGCTTCTGCACCTGGTGCACAATCTCTAGATAACATAGCTTCGGATCTGAACCTTTCTGCTGCAGAGAGGCGGCAGCTTTTCGGGCGGCAAAAGAGCTCCAAAAATGGAGCAATGCTTTCAGCGACAAAAATCATAAATTTCAACACGGACGAGGAGTACAAGCATAACGAGGAGCTACGCGCAGCTGGAGAGCAAGTTGTTCATAACCCTGTCAGAGCTATAGCTCCAGGCAAGCACAACCTGAAGCAATTGGTTAATGCGGCGCAGAGTCAGAAGGAGGCTCTGGAAGAGAGTTTTGCTAAAGGAAAGAGTAACAGACAGGAGGCAAGCAGTAGATACGGATGGTGATAGATGTAGAGGCGGCCACTACATAACGACAATTAAATGATACCCAACCATAACTAATAGCAACATGCCTCGGGAGATAGCATAGTCCTGTACTCCTTACAAAGTCGAACACGGAGATTACTATTAAATCCGTAGAATGATTTATAAGCTCCATGTGCAATTATGGGGCTCAACTGATGCGTGCACGGTACATCTGAGACCTTGTAACTTTAAACTTTAACGACCATTATTGTAGTTGCCTCGATTTATGAGCTGTACTTGGAATAATACATAACTGCAAAAGTCGTCGCGACTCGCGTATTTGAAAATTCGAAGGTAGACCACATCACATATCTTGATATAGACACTAATTGCTTTACCAGCTTTCCTCAATACGTCGGCATCAATTAGAAGATATAAATAAATAGACCACGGCGGGTAGATTGATTACAATGTCTCCACCACAGCCATACAAGATTGATGTCCCCCAGAGTAAAATTGACAAGCTCAAGCAAAAACTGTCTCTCGCCGAGTTTCCAGATGAGCTTGAAGATGCGGGATGGGATCTTGGTGCCCCGCTCCAGGATGTAAAACGGCTGACAGAAGTCTGGAAAGAGTGGGATTGGAGGAAGGCAGAGAAAAAATTGAATGAATATCCGCAGTTTCACACAGATGTCGAGGTCGATGGTTTTGGCAGCTTAGACATCCACTTTATCCACCAGAAGAGCAACGTCAAGAGCGCCATTCCACTACTTTTCGTGCATGGTTGTAAGTTTCAACGACCATTATTTTGATTTGCTCAGTAACATGCCTTCGATTTATTTCTTGCATCTTTCAGTGAGTATGCATTGACTAATAGTCATTACAGGGCCTGGCTCTTTCATCGAGGTTCTCGATATTCTCCCACTTCTCGCCCACGGAGGCGACGGTCCCGCATTTCATATCGTAGCTCCATCTCTTCCCAACTATGGCTTCAGTCAGAGAGTTTCGAAGCGTGGTTTCAAATTAGCACAATACGCTGAAACATGTCACAAATTGATGCTCCACCTCGGATATAATGAATACATTACACAAGGAGGAGACTGGGGCTTCTATATTACACGAGCGATTGGGAAGCTTTACCCACACAGCTGTAAAGCTAGTCATATTAACATGATCAAAGCCTTTGCTCCAACCTATGGCAAGCATCCAATTTTGGCACTGCAACATTCTGTTCAGCCGTATAGTAAGAGTGATAGGAAAGCGTTTTCTAGGACTACGTGGTTTGAAAAGGAAGGGCGCGGTTAGTATTTTTGAGTTATGCTCGATTCAACAGTAGTAGTCACTGAACAAGACAAGGTTATAACATCCTTCAAGCCACCAAACCCCAGACGTTGGCGTACAGTCTCCAGGACTCACCTGTCGCTTTACTTGCCTGGATATACGAGAAGCTACATGACTGGACCGATAGCTATCCTTGGACTGATGATGAAATATTAACTTGGATTAGCATCTATCAATATAGTAGGGCAGGACCTGGTTCTGCGCACAATATTTACTACGAAGTCACACACGATGATACAAATAAGGCGCCTATAGGTACCAATGGTAATCTTGTCACGAGAGAGGACACCCAGAGATATATTGGGGGAGGGGTAAAGCTTGGCCTCACTTTTAATCCTAAAGAGCTCTCTATCGTACCTAAAACATGGGCAAGAACGTTGGGCGATGTGGTATACGAAGTGCAAAATGAGAAGGGAGGGTAAGCCAATTGTAGAGGTTTTGAAGATTGAGCATTACTGACTTCATACATCTTAGGCATTTCTATGCAAAAGAAAATCCAGATCTCCTTGCGCGAGATCTTAAGGTTATGTTCGGAAAGGGTAGTGGGGCTTATGGAGTGATTAGGGGATTAGATGGATATGGGGACTCTGGTAGCGCATAGGTTATTGGGAATTGAAAGGAACCTCGAAGAGGAGGAAAAGTCAGTTATGATAGATTGATTTAATATTTCTTAAGCACTACTTGCAGTTTCACAACGAATACGGTTGAAAGATATTAAAAGCAAAGGTCATAGACTTTAATGGTGAATGCAGTGTTCTTTCGGCTCGACGCGAGAGGGGATTGATGAAGGTGCGTCATCGTAGATTTACAGAGCATTCCACCAAGGTATTCCTGATTCATAGCAATACTTTTTTAGACAGCGCTAGCAGCTTCCCTTCCTAAATATGGTATATATGCATGGCAAAATAAGCCCGTATAAGCACTCCGCCAAGATCTTTACAATTTGCGACACAATTTGAGGGTTCATAGCATCCCATGCGCCCTATTTTATACACTCCTCCTATCACACACCATGACTAGGTCTTGTTCAACTTGTTATCATGGCACTTACTCTACCTTCAATATACCTTCTGCCAACTCATATTCCCCTTGAAGAGCTCCATAAGCTGGAAGAACAGATCTCGACGATCACTTATGACATCACCGAGGCGAAACTTGTGATTGGAAAGATCACTACCAAGCAACGCGCGCTTTTTGAGCTGAGGTCGCGCAACCTATGGACCGAGGAGATTTCAGCAAGATCCAAGCCAGAGGAAGCCAAAGAGGTAGAAGCAACGGGTCCAGCTACCGCCATCGCACGAAAGAAGAGGATAGTCGGCAAGGGAAAAGCGAAAGAGGTTATTGTCGTTGGTTCTAGCACTGAGTCCGATGCAGAAGTGACCACATCTAAGGAAAAGACAGCAGAGAATCGAACGCAAAGGTACTCCAAATCGCAAAATCGAAGCAGCTCACCGGCTCGGATTTTCAGTAGCCCAGTTGAGCCAGAGTCACAGTTGTCCGATGCCACGTCGATAGAAGGTCAGATTGGAATTGAGGGGGGAGACACGATCAAGGTTGTTAAGCTTACCTGGTTTATTGAAACCCTTGCTGCAGGGCGTCTACTGCCTCTGGATGGCTATTTGGTGTACGAGGGAAAACGCATATCTCGCCCTAAAGCGGCTGCAGCAGAACGAAGGATTATAGAGGTAGTTATGGATCTTCCAAATTATATATTATGGAGGCTCATATGACAACCATAGATTGCGAAGAGGCCAGCAGCCCCAGAAGAAATACTTTCCAGGGCCAAATCGGATGCGCCAAAGAGTGGATATGCTAAAACACCACACCAGAGCCAACATTCACAAATTTCTATAACACGGCCAACCCATCTTCTTCATCAAACTACCTCTGAACACGACAATCCAGCTGAGTTGCCCGATATTCCCGAATATCTTCGTACAAAATACTCATGCGAAAGGCCCACTCCTCTCATTTCACCCAACGAACGTTTCCTTGATCAGCTTAAGAAGATCAGAACCATTCGCACCCTCAACAGTGACGAAATTGGTGTTCGTGCTTACTCTACCTCGTTGGCTTCTCTTGCTGCCTACCCCTACACACTCAGCAGTCCCCAAGAGATACTGAGGCTACCAGGATGCGACCAGAAGATTTCCGTCCTGTACCATGAATGGAGAGAAACTGGGCGTGTCGCGGATGCCGATGAATTGGATTCAAATCCTAGATTACAAATCTTGAATTTGTTCTACAACATCTGGGGAGTTGGCGCCACCACTGCAAGAGAACTTTATCACAAGGGTTGGAGAGATTTGGATGATGTCGTTGAATTCGGATGGCCAGCTCTTACTCGGGTCCAACAGATTGGTGTGAAGTACTATGATGAACTGAAAGATAAGATTCCACGTGCCGAGGTTGAGAAGATTGGTGATATTATCCTGTCCGCGGCTAATAGGATTCGATCTGGTTGTCAAATGGTAATTGTAGGAGGGTATCGCCGAGGAAAACCAGAAAGTGGTGATGTCGACGTTATACTGAGCCACCCGGACGACGATGCCACATCTAGCATCATTCAAGATATCGTGGCAGAGTTAGAGAAAGATGGCTGGATTACCCATACACTCTTACTGTCAATGGCGAACTCGGAAAGAGGACAGATGCCTGTCGGCTGGAAAGAAGGCAGTAGAACGAGTGGGACCGGATTTGACACCTTAGATAAGGCGCTTGTTGTCTGGCAGGATCCCTCATGGCGGTCCCGCGAGGCAGACCTGGAAAGTAATCCAAGGGCGAAGAACCCAAACGTGCACAGGAGGGTCGACATTATCATCAGTCCGTGGAAGACAGCTGGCTGTGCGGTGATGGGTTGGTCAGGCGGGACTACATTTCAGCGGGATGTGAGACGATATGCAAAGAATGTCAAGCGCTGGAGGTTTGATAGTAGTGGCGTTAGAAGTAGGGGGGATGGCCACTGGGTTGACCTTGAGAGTGTTGGTGGCAAGGCAAAGGATATGTTGACTGCAGAGAAGAGAGTCTTTGAAGGGCTAGGGTTGGCATATAGGGAGCCTTGGGACAGGTGCACCAGGTAACGGATGGGATGCCGCGTTGTAGTAGCAGGAAGGGGCTGCTGGAACTTGTCCGGCTGGGATATGCGGGGTTTGGTGGGTTTGTTCAACTTGGGCGCAAGGAGCACTCGGTCTTAGTGTAGAGCGTGACAATTTTAAATCTACCATACAACACCTACATTTTGAGAATCCTTTCTTCATGGGGTGCTTTCAATTCTTATCATGTGCTATATATATGTTGTGTCCTCCGCTACTCTATGGCGTGCTCAACAGGCGCGACGAAGCGACCACGCCCGTGGTTTTCACTGGTTGAAAGCATGTGACAGAAAGTACATGTCATGGATGTTAGTATACACCGTCAGCGCCTTAATTTATAATAAACATCGAGCACCTGCTCATCTCTATCACTTCCACGAAATTTATTGAGCGCATACTGGCAACGATCCCAGCATTCAGGAGTCTCTTAATACAATGGACGAACATCGATAGCCCTTAAAGAACCGTGGCGTGTCGGCCGCACTACATACACCCATATGAGACCACACAGCTTGCCCGCCCCCGGGTTATTATCATCAGATTCTGTCTAGGGCGAAGCAAAGGTATAAAATTTGCGAGGCAGAGCAGTATATCGAGAGCCACTTCTAGCCGCTATGTGTCGTAACGTCGAAAGTCGGGTATATGGTCGTCCCGGCGCCGGCTGGAAGGTTCTGGCCCGTTTAGAGGGTCACTGGCATCACCCAGGGTCCACGATATATAATACGGTCCATCCACTTTCACGACAACTCAATTCGAATTTCGCAGAGATCCTTCAGAAGCTCGAGTCTCCTGACAGCAATTGAGAGAAATAGGAGAAAGGAAACCGCAAACATGGTCTTTACTCTGAGTATTCCAAATGAGTATGGGTAAGTCACATCACAGCACCAATTGAGTTCTACTGCAACGTTTCCCACTCATCCTCTCCTCTCACTCATCCTCTGCATCTCCAGGAAGACCGAGAAGCTAATTGTTATTCTAATAGATACGTCCTTCTCGCAGCCGCGTCCACCTTCGTCCTGAACACCGTCCACAGTTTCAACACAGGCAAACACCGCAAAGCATCAAAGATTGCTTATCCAGCTGCTTATGCTTCTCCCGAACAAGTGAAGGATAACTCTGAAGGTACGCCATCTACTGGCTTCCAATTTCTCCTTGCATTTACAAAAAGAAAACACAAACTAACATTATGCGCTAGCCTACCTGTTCAACTGCGCCCAACGAGCACATGCGAATTTCACGGAGAACCATCTCTCAGCCGTCCTCCCGCTCCTCATTGCAGGCACTCGCTGGCCGATCGCATCTGCTATACTTGGTGGTGTTTGGACCGTGGGAAGATATATGTATATGGTCGGGTATTGCAACCCGGCGAAGCCTAATGGTCGTGGGCGCTATATAGGAGCTTTCTACAATATCGGCCAACTCGGACTTATTGGTATGTCGATCTGGTTGGGTGTTGAGATGGTGTTGGCAAAATAAGAATGAGATAAATGCAGAGATGATAGAGATAATAGAGATGTATAATAATAAAAGGCGAATTTGAACTGTTGCTGTGTATTGATTAATCAATCTCATTCATTCATTCAGTCAAGCCAACTATTGCATGCACCACCGTTATGGGCGAGTTTTGCTTCGCTTTGCTCGGTATCCATCATCTGTCATCAAATAAAGAGCCCTATCCCAAGATCAAATGCTAAGAATGTCACCATATCAACACGTCTCCACCGCCCCCAAAGCGGCCGGTCTCACGCCCATCAAAAGCCCCCATTCTCCCCTCGTCACAGGTGTGACATCATCATCGTTATTTGGCGTCACTGGGCCACATTGATGCGGTCCGCAATCTGGCTTTGACATCACACTGTCGCCTCCATTAGGATCCGGAGCGTCGCACTTCGAGCCCACAACATCAACGCCAGTGATGGGCAATTCCCCAGAGTAGCACAAATTGTACGCCTTGTTTGTGACAGCAAGCGATTGTGTGGAGATGGGCAAATGGTCGTAGGCACGCATGAGGTACGACTTATTGATCTGGCGGCCATTTTGGGTGAGGATCAGGAGGCGAAGCTCGTCGACTGCGGTAGTGAGAGCCGTCTTTTCTTTCTGTCTCTGCTCACCTCGCTGTGATGGTGACGGGTGAGGCGCAGTGGCATGTGCTAGTACCCGGGAATAAGCAGAGAGAGCAAGCTTGAAGGTATAGACTCTGTCGAGACTCAGGAGTGTGAGGCCTTCGTTGCTGAAGGTAACATCATTTTGATGGAGCGAGCGCCTGATCAGGTCCCTATGGGTGGAAGACTCTGGAGCGGTACTGGGAGACGGTGCGGATAACCAACCGGACCCAAGCGAGAATTTCTTGGATGCTTTTGTGACGGTCTCGTGAAGCAAGCGGGACGCTTTTGGAGCAAGAGTTGTTGCATGGATGAGTGACAGGTCGTAGGGGTTGGGAGGCTCTGCCAAGTTTTCGGAAGGCTGCGAGCGTGAGAGAGAGAATTGAAATGGCAAATTCGAGGGAGAATTCGAGGATGATGTAGAGGGCTTGGCGGAGCGGGAAAGGGAAAACGGAAAGGATGGCGTAGATGGCGAGCTCGAGGCCGCTGATCCAGGCAATGTGGGCGATGATGCTCTCCCAAAGAGCGACGATGAATTCGACGTTACCGGGGCCGATTGAGGGACCGGTGAGGATACTGGAAGCTGTGTATCATTACGAACGACTATGAGCGTGAGGTGGAGATGCTTGCGTATCAACTTTCCCGAGACGTAGTCCAGGGCGTTCATGAGCTCAGGTGGAAGTTTCTGGGAATCGAGGACAGACTGGCCGGCCTCAAGAGGAGAAGAGATACGGGCTTTGGAGATAGTCATGACGGCCAGACGACCTTGGTGGTATAGAAGTGCTATCGAAGGAGAACAGCAGACTCTAAATCCGCTATAAAAGGGATTCTGAACAGAAGAAGATGCAGCTATTTACGTCTGGGAAGGCCGGTTGTCGGCTCTGGAATCAACAACGAGCAGTGAACAATGAAACAGCAAGGCATAAAGATAGAAAGACGGGCGACGGAATCCAGTCTATTGTGGCTCCGTGTCAAAGTCAGCCCGCAAGCAGACTACCTGCAGCTGGTGCCAACAATAACCACCGCCTCCAAGTAAGTGCTGCCAGTACTATACTGTACAAACCCCAACTCCATCACTCCATCACACCCCCGCCGTGTCAAGCGTCAAGCCCCAGCGCCAGCTACCTGCCCTGCCGCCAAGGCACGGGGGAGTGCCTTGTTCTGTCAGGCACGGCTAAGGTACTGGGGAGGTCTCGACGCTGCTTAGGTCCGTCCGTACGATATATCAGGTCCCCCCGAGTACCTCACCTACTACCTGCCTTAGGCACCCACGGCATCTCTGGTATCTTTAGCAGGCGCTCACGGCGTCCGAGGGTCGCAACCGAAGGCGCCAAACCCGCGTATCAGAGGCGGCAGCGCCAACGACAAGCCAATCACGAGCAGCCCGTCGCGGCCAAACCGTGTGACGGCTGCACCGTATTGTGCAGCAGAGTTTATGCATGCTGCACGGATGTGCATGTCAGATCTCTCGTCAACAACCCCCAGAGCCTCAAAGCGTCACGGCGCGTACAGACGGGCCCGTAAGGCGCCCTACCTGCAGCAGTCCGCGAAACAACACCTCGAACCCTCAAACGAAAGTCAGTTGAAGGCCGCTGGTGTGACACAACACTTCCAGCGTAGAGATAGCCATGCACGCTTCCGCACAGACTCGATCCGCCCGTCCTGAAGTAGTGAAACGGTCAGAAGTCTTGCATGGCGCGTTGAGTGATTGATTAATGGAAGCTTGATACTGGGGATAGTGGATGAGGACATGGCATGGTGGTACTGTACAGAAACCCGATATAGGAATACTGTACAGAATAACTATACAGGAACCCTAAACAGAACACTATCTACCATATATATATAGGAGCAATATTACAATCCAATCCCAACTGCAATCACGCCTTGATTATTGCAAGTCTACGTGATCTGCAGTCATCTCTAAGCCTCAGGGCTCTCGGCTCGGCTAGAGTATAGAAAAGTTCTACTATAGTAGAGAAAGGAATCCACTAATTCTTTACTTGGCTGAGGTCAACCTAAGGCTAGCCAGTTTAGTTACTATTATAATATAGTTCTGAATCTCTTAAACTCTTCAAGTAAGCGACTGAAATTGCAATATCTAGTAATCAGTACTCTAAAAAAAAATTAAAGCTGTCTGTAGACCTTAATATATATATATATATATACAATACTTACAATACAATATATAGTAATATAAAATGATTATAATATTTTATATCTTCTAGTATATATTAAGTATATATTCAATATATAGAATACTCTTGAATATATATAAACTTTGAAAAGTAAATATATACCAGATATATATATCTAATTCTCTAGAACAGTACTCTAAAATATTTGGAAGTTCAAGAGTATTCTAGAAATCGAGTATATACTCAATTTATATACACTATCAAGTTGCCTCGCAAGGGTATAAATGGGTACAACTCTCTACTTGGCCGACCTTTACCCGTGCAACGGGTTTCTACTGCAGCGGAACCTTTTCTCTACTCTAGCCGAACTGTAGCCCGCCATAACCTATTGCCGAGAAGCGAGGGCGCGCCCCCCTCGGCCGCGGCGCTCCGCGCTCCGCTCTCTCGTCTCGCCTCGCGCTTTTATTCCCCATGAAGCACTTTTATCCCTGGCACTAGAGGGGGTGCGAGGGCGAGTCCGCATCGAGATAACGCCAACAGGCAGAACAGGGCGAGATTGGGAAGAGCACGCAACGGTTTCTTGAGCGATGGGGCATGGGTTTGGGCTGGCCTGAAGGAGAGATGCTGTTGATAGGGTGTCTGCTTGGGTCTGGCGAAGACTGGGAACGGGGAGAGATAGGAGGTGGGAGAGAGGGCGGGAGGTGATGGCGGTAGGTGAATGAGGGACCGGAAGGGGTCGATGTGGTACTGTTTTTGGCAGACGGGCGGGATGCTGGGATCTCCTACGCTGCGGCGGATTGGGATCGAGGTTCGGGATTAGCACGCGGGCGGGTATATATTTTTTGGGCTCTAAACTCCTCGGCTGTATGTTTGTACTCTATGTAGCATGTAGATTTCTCCGTGCTGTGTGTGCTAAAGTGCCTCTTGGCTGAGAAAGGGAAGATGTGACGACTCTCTCTTAGCTAGGGAAGTGCCTCTTAGCTAAGGAAACAAGTGAGCCTTTTTCCCTCGTCCCCGACCATGGGACTGGATTGGAGGGACGGGGTCCGCCGATGGGAATGGGGATGGGATGCGGCGCGTTTGAGGATATACGGCGAGGCTATGGTGGGATTTGTTTTTTGTCGCCTTGCTTGGTTCTGGACTGGACTGGACTGGACTGGCTTTGGTGGTTGGGTTGGGCGATTGGATTGGATTGGATTGGATTGGGGTATTTACTTGCGTGAGGGTCTGCTCAGCTTGTTTGTGAATCTACTTGCTTACTTGCTTGTCAGCTTGTGTCCATCTACTTGTTTCTACTTACCTGTCCGTCTACCTACCTACTCATCTACTTACCACCCATCTATCCAACACTGCCGCGCTTACATGCCTCGATCCCATCCATCCCAAGGCGCTGATTGCCAATAGGTGATGAGCCGCAGCAGCCAACCTCTAGCCCGAGTATCTGGGCCATGGTTCAGTTCAAGAAGCACAGTGGACTGGCACAGCCAGCCGCGGTGGGCAAGAAAGGAAGGGTGCGGACACCCGTGGGACATCGATACCTTGACGTGTTGCAGCAATCGCATGTGTTTGCGCACGACGCAGATGATTCCAGTGCGCATTGCTCGCCGGGGTCCTCGCTGTCGTCGAGGCGGAGCTCCGAGGATGGAGATCTGGGGTTGAATCTGCTGGTTTTGGGCGTGGTTTCGGGAACGAATATGGATGATATTGATTGTGCACTTTGTCGGTTTACTCAGGACACACCCGAGGCGCCGTTATGCTTGGACATTATAAAGGTATGTATACTATGTCTTCTTTAGGTTGTGAGAGGATGTGAGAATCATGGCTAATATGTTGGTGCATAGTATGATTCAGTCGTTATGCCGTCGAAGATTCGAGTGGAGATTCTGTCGATGCTGAGAGAAGATGCTGCGCCGCCGAGTATGCTGTCGCAGATGGATGCGGAAATGGGTCAGACGTTTGCCAATGCCGTACATGTATTTGCGCAGAGACATGGCGTTGCCGTTGATGACATTGATCTTATTGGTTCGGGAGGACAGCTTGTCTCGTTGACGGGTAAACCTCTGAAGGGTCAACATCGGGCGAATATGTGCTTGGGTGAAGGAGCAGTTATATCTGCAAAGACGGGGATCACTACTGTCTCTGATTACCGTACTGCTGAACAAGCGGTTGGTAGACAAGGTGCTCCCCTGTTTGCGTACCTTGTTGGTCTCCTCCTGCATCATCCAACTCGTATGCAAATCTGCATCACTATTGGTGGCATCTCGACGATCTGCTTCGTGCCTTCGGATGAAAAGGGTGGCATCGATGCCATGTATGACTGGGACACTGGCCCTGGCACTGTACTCGTTGACACTGCGATGCGGTACTTTGGTGTTGACCCAACAGACTTTCAACATTCTTCGTTGCAGAATGGTATAGTCTGTTATGATCTTGTAGAAGAGATTCTAAGGAAGAGTGAGTACTTGAAAGCAAGGCCACCCAAGACAACCGCACGAGAAATCTTTGGTGATGCATTTACCCATGAGATGATTGCTGCATGTGCCGCCAGAGGCTGCAACGCTGCGGACACTATTGCAACCTTGACACGTCTCACAACTGCCAGTATTGCCCAGCAGATGCTTCTCTTCGGTCCAGGAAGGGCAGCTATCAACAATGCTGATATCATCATCGATGGCAGAGGCATGTATAACCAACGGATGGTGGCCGATCTCCAAGCAGAGTTCCCAGGAGCGACATTTGGAAGTTTCGACAAGACGGGCGTGCCGTCAAATGCGAAGAAGGCAGTCGGCTTCGCTATGCAGGCCATGGAGGCTCTTCTTGGGAGAGCATTACCCGTGCCAACCAATGCCGATGTGAGGAGGCCAAACACCATCACAGGAAAGCTAGCACCGGGAGTACGATGGCGAGAAGTGATTGAAAGGAGTGTTGCATTTGGTGGCCATGGCAGAGGATGGGAAGGTCTACCAGAAGTGAGAGAGCTGGTAGTCAAGCAGAGAGACGAGATACTAAAGTGAGAGGAAATTCATATCGTGCATTTTTTGGGGCCCGATAATTATAAAGGCACAGGATGGACTTCTGATATTTTTTTCCCCAGCATATAATACAACATTGTCAGATTCGCATTGTGGATTTGTGGTACTTTGGTATTGTATCACGGCGGGATTAGTACTACTGGTATTACGGGAGCCGGCGTGAGGTGGCTTTGGTGTCATATAGAAATGCAAGGAAGCTTGCAATATAGACATTTGAGATCCATCATTAGCATAAGAATACCCAGAGGCATATCTAGAAAACAATTGAATACGTTTTGCACTGCAAGGTACTGTAGATACTGTGGTTGATGCTGAGTGCTGATGCAAACGCTAGACCGTCGGCCGGATTGTGTTAATGGAGCTTCAGAATCCCATCAAGGTGCGGCCCGCTTCCGCACTCTAAAGCATGAAAGATAAATTTCCACCAAAACACCGTCGCCTTTGTAAACAATCCAGCAAGCAATGTTTGAAACCACCTGCACACTCCCCCTCTCCTCAGAGCTCTTCGCGCAGGCCATTCATCCGAATGAGCCGATTGTCGCAGTCGGCCTGTCTGGCGGTCACGTTCAATCGTTTCGACTGCCCGCAGTAGCATCTGGCAGCGACTCGGACGATGGGAACACCAGTATCATCTCGACCGGTACTGGAACGATCGACACCGAATGGCGCACTCGGAGGCATAAAGGAAGTTGCCGTTGCTTATCCTATAGCATCGATGGCGAAGGTATAATCTCAATTACAGCTGTTTCGAGACGTCATATAGCTAACTTTCCTGCAGTGCTGTACTCAGCTGGCACAGACGGTCTCGTCAAAGCTGCAAATTCGTCAACAGGCCAAGTTATAGCCAAGCTCGCTATCCCTCTTGACCCGTCGAACTCCAAGTCTGATGCCCCGACCTTACTCCACGTTTTGTCTCCTCAAACCCTGCTCCTGGCAACCGACTCCGCTGCTCTGCATCTGTACGACCTGCGCATGCCTTCGATATTCTCGTCCTCGAAGCCGGCGCAGACGCACCATCCTCACGATGACTACATCTCGTCTCTTACACCGCTCCCGCCGACGGAAGCAAGCACGAGCGGGTTCAGCAAGCAGTGGGTCACAACGGGCGGGACGACTTTGGCGGTTACGGATCTGCGCCGGGGAGTACTCGTGAAGAGTGAAGACCAAGAGGAGGAATTGCTTAGCAGCGTTTTTGTGGGCGGATTACCATCGAAGCCGGGACGGAGCAAAGGGCAGAAAATCCTCGTCGGTAATTCGAGCGGTGTGTTGACGCTTTGGGAACGTGGCGTATGGGACGACCAAGACGAGAGGATTATTGTGGATGGCGGTGGAAGAGAGGGGGGAGAGAGTCTGGACGCGTTGGTGCTCATGCCACCAGATGTTGGAGACGGGGGCAAAAATATCGTAGTCGGTGTTGGCGATGGGACGATCCGGATTGTGAAATTGGGGATCAATAAGGTGGTTGGAGAGACTCTGCGACATGATGAAGTTGAGGGCGTTGTTGGGCTTGGATTCGATGTCGGAGGGCGGATGATTAGTGGCGGCGGACAGATCGTGAAGGTGTGGCAGGAAAAGATGTCATTAGATGAAGATGAGGAGGAGGAAGATGACAGTGATAACGAGGCTAGCGGAGCTAAACGCGCACTGAGCGAAAGTGAGGATAGTGACAAGCGGGACGACAGCAGTGAGGATGAAGAGGAGCAGGAAGCGAGGAAGAAGGGAAAAAAGCGGAGGAAGAACAAGGGAGGAGCACACACTGGGAATGGTGTTCTTGGCTTCAAGGGAATGGATTGATACCCGTCATGTGTTTTTTTGGTCTCGTCCCAGTTGTTTGCATACAGCTATCTTGTATTGCCTGGTGGTGTTTTAAGCGTCGATGAATACCTAGAAAAAGAAAATTCATGGGATTGGAGACTATGGAATTGCAGCCATGGTAGCAATGTATGGATTGGACTTGGGATTCTTGCGTGAAATCTACGATGTTTTCTGTTTTTATGTTATCATGTGGATTTTTCTATGGATTCCTATACGGGGTTTATGGAGAGTTTGGCGAAGAAAATAAAAGGTAAAGGGATACATCATATAGGATATTTGATGTAGATTTGATTCTTTTAATGGATCATTTGGACCATGGATTATGGAACAGATGCTTAATTGTTAGCAGGGCTTTTTACTTTTTTTCCATTATTCTGCGACTTGGAATGGTGGATGCAATGCAACAAACACGAAGCTCGTAGTTGGATCTGGAGTGAAGGTTTTTATGGATTATAGACTATCGCTGGCGGGGTATTAAGGTAGAGAGAACGCTCTGGCCGGCCTCCGCGGCAGCGGCTCCCGGAGGGCCAGCGGAGCGTCATTTAGCTAGGAGTCATCAAGGTAGTTGTGTTGATTGGTGAGGTAAGGTAGGAAGGTGTTGTTGATAGTTGATAGTTGACGAAGTGATGGGAATTTGGTTTTTGTTTTTTTGGATTAATATTGGAGGTTATGTGAATGGTCGAATCTGACGACTGATAAAGGCAATCTAGCTAGCCGCCTAACAGGTACGGTACGGTACGCTACAAATTTCTGCCACCGCCTTCTCCAAACGATACCAAAAAAAGTTGCCCCGCGACGAACCTACGAACCCCACGTCCGCACTCAAAAGACCATGACAGACCAACTCTCGGCTCCTCCGGTGCTGTCGACGCCCGAGACACATATATTCGAAGACCCAACACCGGCGCTTTCGGAGCCAAGAAGTCGGCGTTTGGGAGATGCGGAACTGGGCGCTGTTTATGAGGTTGCAAGGACGGCGAGAGAGGTGAAGCAGGGCGCGTGGAAGAGGATCGCGTTGCAGTTTCCGGATCATATGCTGGGTGATGCGCCGAGGGTGTTTGAGGCGCTGCAGAAGGAGTTGGATCGGCTGAGAGCGGAATATGGGGAGGTGAGGCGGGAGATGAATGGTAATGTGCGGGATCTGGGAGATGCGGTGCAGGAGCTGGATATTTCGAGGCAGGAGGTGCGGACGGGGGAGGGGGTGCGAGAACGCCTGTTTATTCTGGCAGATACATCGTATGGTGCGTGTTGTGTGGATGAGATCGCTGCGGAACATGTCGAAGCGGATGTGGTGGTGCATTATGGACGATCATGTCTCTCTCCCACTGCGCGGCTGCCGGTAATATACGTTTTCACAACCAACAACCTCCCTCTCGACCCTATCATTGCGGCATTCCAAGAGATATTTCCGCAGAAAGATACCAAGATTATTTTAATGGCCGATATCACATATTCAGACCATCTACCCGCTCTATTCGACAGGATCACGTCTCTAGGATACTCGAATACGTTCACACCCTCTATAATACACGACCCCTCGTCGCCTCTTCCCAATCGAACGATACCACCATTAGTTGCAGCGGGAGAGCAAGATCTGAAAGATTACCACCTCTTTCACATCTCCGACCCGCCACCCGCTCTCATCCTCACCCTCTCCTCGCGCCTGCAATCCATGCACATCTACCCCACAACCGCCTCCTCCACCCCGCAGAAGACCATCGAAGCGCAAACATCACGTACCCTGGGCCGGCGCTATGCGATCCTCACATCCCTCACGACATGTCCGATCTTCGGGATCCTGATCAACACGCTGTCCGTCAAGAACTACCTCTCCACCATCACCGCCATCCAGGCGCAGATCGCCGCGGCGGGAAAGAAGTCCTACACCTTCGTCGTCGGCAAAGTCAACGCCGCAAAAGTGGCCAACTTTTCCGAAATCGGCGGGTGGGTCGTCGTGGGGTGCTGGGAGAGTAGCTTGATCGAAAGCACCGAGTTCTACCGCCCGATCATCACGCCGTTCGAGCTGTCCATGGCGCTGCAGAGCGACGACGAGAGAGTCTGGACTGGGGAATGGAACGGAGATTTCAGCTCGCTGGGCAACACACCAGTGGCAGAGCCGAGCAGCACCGAACGGCGTAGCGCCGACGCTCAAAATCCGCACGCCGATACCGACGACGGCGATGGAGACATGGACGACGACGAGGACTCCGCGCCGCCAGAATTCGACCTCCGCACCGGCCGCTACGTGAGCCACAGCCGGCCCATGCGCGCCTCCGCAACCCCCTCTTCCCAGCCCCCTCCCACCACAGGTCCCCATGCACACATCCCGTCCGGCCCATCCAGCGCGCTCCTGCGCCGCGCCAACGCCGACGTCGCCACCATCAACGGCGCCGCGAGTCCCGGCGCGCAGTATCTGCGCTCGCAGCGCACCTGGACGGGGCTGGGCAGCGATTTCGAGATTGCCTACGAGGACGAGGACGAGGGCGGGGCTGAGGGGGGCGCGAGGGTTGAGGTTGGCAGGAGTGGTGTTGCGAGGGGGTATAGGGTGGGCGAGGGGGAGAGGCATTGAGGTTTTGGAAGGGGATGGCATCAGGGCCAGGGTTAGAAATTATGCTTGATTTATTTACGGGCTCGGATGGGGATGCCCTGGCGTACGATGGCATTGGGATTGGGACGGGATGGGACGGTTGCATTGGATAGATAGGAAAGATAGATGAGAAAGAAAGAAAGGAAAGGAAAGGGAAGGCGTGTACGAAGAATCTTCATATGCAAATATCTACGCACAGAGACATGGACAGAGACACACACACAGAGAGAGAGAGAGAGAGGGCTTCCGATCCCGATCATCTTGGTTTCTGCCTCCTTACTAGAAAAATAAGATTCTCAAAAGTCGAAACCCCGTTACATGATTTATACTATACCCGTTGCATGATCCGCGAAAGGAAGTCGACCGGCCTGCGGATTATGCACTGCATAGCATAGCAAAGCATAGCCTACCAGAGCACCAGGGGGAGGTGCGAAAGGTTTCCCAGACCGACCGACGCCAGGGTCGGGGGTGTCCTTGTCTTGTGTCGTGTCGTGTCGTGTGGTGTCGGCGGGGTACAGTGCAGAGTGGGCATTATAGAGATACAGAGTTGAGCATTGCAGAGATACAGAGTTGAGCATCACAGAGAAAAGCCATCCGCGTCCCGCGTCCGGGAATATGGAGGAGAATCTAGGCAGAGACAGAGAGACAGAGAGAGAGAGAGAGAGAGAGGTTCGTGGTGCGTAGAATTCATATCATTTCATGTCATATCATCGCGAGGGCTAGCTGTAGCAAAACAAAAAACACCCCACCACCCCCCCGAATCCGCGCCAGTGTAGATGGTATCGCATGAATCAAGACGAGGGAGAGAGAGAGAGAGAGGGCGAGTCTTGGATTCAGACATACGCGTGTCTCCTGGTCCTGGAGTTGGAGCTGCGGTGGCTGCGGTGGCTGCCGGAGCGCCTGGAGCCGCCGTGTCTGGAGTAATGCGTCTCCTTGACGTACGTCTCCTTCCTGGAATCGCGGCCGCCGCTGACGGAGAAGGCCAGGATGGAGGTGATGAAGAACATGATGCAGTTCATGATGCCAAAGGCCCAGCTGGCCTTGAGCATGGTGCAGGTCTTGCTGAAGTGCAGGCCGGCGCCGGTGAAGGTGGCGGAGCCGAGGACGCCGAAGGAGGCCGTGTAGGACGAGGTCGAGGACGAGGTGATGCTGATGCAGTTGTCGCGGTGGATGCCGCGCAGGGCGTAGACGGCGCCGATGAAGGCGCCGACGAAGAGCAGGTCGACAAAGGCGACGAAGAGGCCGTTGTTGCGCGTGCGGTGGTAGGTGAAGAGCGTGGCGATGGCCCAGACGCAGGCGAGCACCGAGACGATGAAGAGCACGAGGATGGAGTCGGGCGTCAGGGCGTTGTTGATCACGTAGATGTGCACGAAGTACGAGAGCATGCCCAGCGTGGGGATCTGAGAGTGGGTGTGGTGTTAGCTGGGGATCTTCTTCTCTTCTTGATCCTTCGAGAAGCCTGTCGTGGTGGGGAGGAGGACTTACCAGAGTGATGATCTCGAGGAAGCGCCAGAAGGCGAAGAAGATGCCGAAGAGCATGGCTGCGGCTGTAGTGGTGCTGTGATGCTGTGATCGAGACTGCAGACGTGGTTCGCGGGCGAGAAGATTTCCCTGTGTTCTTGCAGTAGAGGATCGATCTCGCGATCTGGCGATGAGATGGATAGCTGTCTAGACGGTGATCTAGATCTACCTGTCAATCAATCAAGCGACGTCGAAGCCGTGGACAGGACGCAGCGGGCACAGATGCGGTATCAGAGCGGCCTGCCAGCACGGTGCGAGCAGCCTCTTCTTATTTGCGACAGCCAGCGTCCCTCTGCCTCGCTCCCGGGCAGCGCAGCCTTGGCTCCGCTGGGTTGTGCTGTGCTGGGCTGGGCTGGGCTGCGTTGCGTGGTCGAGTTCTGCGTGTCGCCCGGCGGAAGACGGTCGAAGCGAGGACAAAGACCTTGTCCTGTTCACACTCCCGATCCCAGTCCCGCCCGCTGCTCGCGAGGTTTATTATACACGGCAGTGACGTCAACTCTCTGCCCCGTCTATCGCGATGGGCCAGCCGGCCTGGGAATGCGAACTGCAGAGATCTTTGCGCGCGCAGATGTTTGGATTGGGGTGTGGAGGGTCGGAATGGAGGGCGAGAAGGGCGATCTCCAGCATTCCAAGCAGGCTTCGCTCGCCTTCTTTCCTGGCCTTCCTGGCCTCTGTGGCCTCTTTATCTGCGCCGTCCGGGCGCTGTGGGATGGCAAAAATGGCGGGGTTGGTGGTTTAGCGGGCTCGCGGGCTCGCGGGCGCACGCTGGCACACGCTGGCACACGCTGGCTCGGCTGCCAATCGCGGAAATCGGGTGGTTGGTGCGTTGAGCCTTAGCGGGCAGCCGGGCAGCCGGGCGGCCGGGCGCTGGAGCTCCGGGCCTGGGCTGCTTTCTAGGGCGTCCAACCGGCTTCTCCGGCGTGCGAAACCTCGCTGGAACGTCCGCTGTGCCCTGGACGCCCTGGACGCCCTGGATGCTACTGTGGCCACCGTGGCCAACTTCCAAGGAAGAGCCGATGCAGATGCAGATGCAGCATGATGCCATACTTGCGCCGGCCTTGGCCCTCTTCTTGGAGGTGATGGCGGGTAGCTGGGCCGGGCAGTGAAGATGCTGGACCCGGAGATGAGGAATGAATGCGGATGTATGCGGATATCCGAGGGATGGACACGTTCTTTTGCGACGGCGTGGGCTCCAAAGAGCTGCCCGCTGCTCGTTACCGGCCCGTTGCGATGGCCTGAACCCTATATGACGTCTGTAGCGCTCGGCGTTTGTGGGCTGCCGTGAGCTCGGATAAGAAGCTGCTGATATGAGTAGCAGCAACGTTGAGCAGAAAAGGAAGCCGTGTGGCTTTATTCTTCGGATGGTAAAGTATGCTTTTGCCCCCTTATTGACTACGACGTTGATGTACTAATCTTATAACATTTACAGAGAACCAAGGCCCCACGTAGGGGCTGGAGTGTATCTTGCTCCATTCTTCGACTCTCTACTGTACTGTTGTACTGTACTATACTATACGTACGTACTATAGGGATGGAGGAAGCTGCGTGAGGAATACGATCGACAACTAAGGCCTAGGATCCTCCAAGGTGTGATGGTATCAACCAGGTCAACACGAGGTATGTGCCTGCTGATCTTTGTTCTATTGGCTACAAAGTAAGCAGATAAACGGTAAGGGCAGTGATGACTGCATACTTTGTCGTCATCTGGAGTTTTGCTATCGTTAAAGAACTTGGAAAAGCCGTGGTATCTCGATATCCTGTGGGACTGGCACCCTCAATAACATACCATGTCCCAAAATATATAACCTCCTGTGCTAGCATTCACGGAGGCAAGGTAGGAAACAACCAGGCTAGGCTTGGTACAGTAGGGTCCTCTATACAGCTGCTGCCATGTGAGTTGCTTGCTATAATCATATCAATAACTCTAGGTCTTGTTAGACAGAGACGAAGTTACAAGTAACCTATAACACCTACCACAAAGCAATCTGCTTACGCCAAATTTCTATCTATGGACTAAAGCACACTCATATCTACGCTACTCCTAAGCGCCGAAACCTCTGTCTACAACCTAACCCTGCCTCCATTCAACTCCTCCCAGTCTCTCTTTCCAAACTTAACATAAGACCCGTCTTTCAACCAGTACAACTCATCCTCTCCCATCCTCTCGGGATTTACACCATGGGCTCTCAGCACATGCTTTTGCTGCTTATTCGTGCCCGTCGTCACCATTCCCTTGGTGACCCTCAAAAACAACGGGCGAGCGAATCGTGGCAATTGCTTGGCATGTTCTGCTAGACTGTACATCAACGAGTGCGAAGCCTCTTCTGCCAGCACGAGTGCTACGCAGCCAGCACGTCCGTCGTGGTGGGGAAGCTCGACTCCGTAGACGTTTGCCTCGTGCACACTTGGGTGGTAGCCGAGTATTTCGGAGACTTCGCTGGTAGACACGTTCTCGCTCTTCCAGCGGAATGTATCGCCGATCCGGTCGTCGAAATAGACTCGGCCTTCAGAATCCATTCTGATGATATCTCCGGTACGGAAGTATGCATCACCTTTCGCCAAGACATCTCGCATGATCTTACTGCTGGTGGCCTTGTCGTTATTATAATAGCCCTGAAAGTTTCTACCAATGTCATCTGGATCGAGCTTATAGAGAAGTTCTCCTGGATGACCTGTTTTTACCTTTATGCAGAATCCAGTCACGGGATCTCGGCGTGGTTGCTCGGTTTCCAAGTCAACTTTGACAATAGTTATCTTCTTTGAGAACATCAACTTGCTGATATATCCATAACGGCCAATCGCACCGCGAGCGAAGTCGTTCTTGCAGTAGTTCCATGAACCACTACTACCCTCAGTGGCAGAGTAGAATTCTGCAATAATCCCAATATCGAATCGTTCCTTGAATTTATCCCAGACATCAGGTCGTAGTCCGTTACCCAATGCGACTCGCACCTTGTTCTTCTTGTCAAGATTCTCTCCAGTCAATGGATCAATGTCAGGCTTAGCAGCCAAGAGATATCGACATGTTTCTCCAACATATTGAATGACAGTGGCATTCGAAGCTCGAACTTCTGGCCAGAAAGTCTTTGTGGAAAACTTTCTACCAATTGCAATTGTGGCCCCGGCACATAGGGTTGCGCACACTCCGAGGACCGATGCCGAAGAGTGGTAAAGTGGCATACACTGAAACGTCAGCCCATGTCTTTGAGAGAATAGTGCCAACTTGCAGTGTAGTAAATATCTGGGCGTGCAAAACTCGCCCACTTGTGGACTATAGTACCTCCCACTAGACACTTACTCCAGCTAACAACAGCAGGTTTCGGTAGACCCGTTGTACCACTTGTGTAGACAAGCATGGCCATGTTCCGTAACTTGTCGTCACTTCTTTCAGAGTCAGGCACCCGATCCCCAGTGGTGGCCATAGCTTCAGCTTCGAGTTGCGGAGTGAAGATAACAAACTCGACACCTGGCAGCTCCTTACGAACCTCATCATCGACGTTCTCTTGGAAATTCGGGTCAATCAAGAGCAACCGTGCAGTCGAGGCTCGAATACAATGTATCAGCGCTTTATTGGCAAGGTTGTAATTAACGAATGCAGGACGTGCTCCAATGCTCCATAATCCGAACCAGATGAAAACAACCTTTTCTGAGTTCTCAAAATCCATTGCTACAATCTCTTTTGTCTTTATATTATATGTTGTCTTCAACCACGTTCCATACCTCAGGACAGTCTCATACGCCTGCTTGTATGTCCATTGTCGTCCTTCGAATATGAGAAAGACTTCATCTCCGAGCTTCTTATTCCGAGAATGTTCCTCCAGCAAGTAGAAAATGTTGAGTCGATCATTCTTTTCTCTTGACACCGCTCTGAAGGATGCAGTGAAAGCACTTCCCAGAAGTCGGTAATCGTAACTGAGTGACAATTTTGCATTCACATATGCTAATCCACCAGTAGCTGCCAATGCAGCGATGCCGAGAGGGACTAAAGAAGTCAGAGCCTGGTGCATTCAACCATTGAGGAGATACTACGCTTACCAGGCATTTTGCAGGGTGCTTGAGGGAAAGTTAATGGGGGCTCGAAAGGCAATCGGGACAAAATGACGAGCGAAGAAGAATAAAATATATCCTACTCAATATCCATTGTGCTCTCGATGGATTGCAGAGCACTCCGGGGCATGCGACACCAAAGAGACATGCTTTACCGTCGAGAGTTATCCAAGCGGAGGAAATTACGATCCGTGCATACGAGCCTCGGCATGTTCTGCGCGAATACGAGGCCATTGGCTGTATGAGACGGGTGGCTGTAGGAGTCGGGTGGCTGTGGGGTACTACGGCTACCCCACATTCTCCGACTCTTGCAATCGTTGCGTCTGGATCTATAGGACGATGGAATTATAGAATTCGAGAGTGATTTATTACAGAAATCGTAGAGATCACAGATCACAATAGATATCCTGTTCCTAACACAATTCTGCATGCTCTCTTGAGGCACAGTCCACGTGACCATCAGTTTCTTTGCCCACTCCGTGCTGTGCTGTTGTCTATCCTATCTCTTAGGCTTGCTATTCTCCTGTTGCCTTTTGGAGAACAGCAGCCGATAGTTCAAGTGGCCTGATAAAACCAATCCCTTTACCTCTAACTTCTCTACTCGCACTCCTTGGAAAATCCTACTCCAAGGAAGCCTGACTTGAATCTTATCCTAGATGAGTACTATACCCTAGTCAAGGAATACTCCTCGCGAAAACTCTCCTGTGACTCTGACAAATTTCCGGCATTCTCTGGCCTGGCCGGACTCCTTCACCCTGTTATTGGCGGAGTGTACCTTGCGGAGATCTGGAGTTCAGATTTCAGGCAGGGCCTACTGTGGTATACGGAGTTCGAGAAATGCAGCCATGTATTATCAGACCAAGCCCCATCCTGGTCGTGGGCAGTGACCAATGACTCTGTCTGCTTCCATACGCTCGATTGCAAAGGAGTCAAAGGCCCTTATAATACTCTATTGTTGGATTGTAATGTCGAGCTCAAAAGCCAAAACATATGTGGACAAGTCACGGGAGGACGCCTGGCCATCAGAGGGCTTGTTAGGAAGCTGGCTCGGAGTGGCCAAATTCTTGATATTATCAATCCCGAATCTACGGTCGCTTTAGTCTATTTCGATGAACAAGAAGCAGATGGACTGGCCGAGGGTGTGTCCAGCGTGTTTCAGATCAACAGCGAGAATGAGGATTACCTCCTGTAAGCTTTCAATATAAAACACAGTGAACCAACTTGAGTAGTTGACAATAAATCTTTTCTGACATAAACCTTGGAAGCGGAACCTCTAATGCTAACCTTTATCTAGGTCTGTTATCAACGGCACAGGGCCTCGGAAAGAATGGGATGTAGAATTTGATCTTATTTCAAAATATGATTACATTGCTCTTCTCATTGACTCAAATTCTTCAGACTATCGCGATGGAATCTATTGTCGGCCACTCTTCCTAGTGTTGATAAAGGTGGCCGACACAGACAATCCATATAGGCGTGTAGGCACTCTTGTAGTAGACAGTAGACCTGCGAACGCCGTTATGCGCTGGTTGGATACCTGGGAGGAAAGGGTCATAAACCTGATCTAAGATGGCGATGATGCTGCTGTTACTATTGCTGAACAAATTACAAGACATTGATGATAGTAGGGCAGCACTTGCTATTGATCTCAGGTTAAATTGGTGGGTCCGACGTAATACAGTCTGGAAGATGAAAGGAGGATATTAACGTACAGGCCTACTTATGCTCAAAGCTTCGCTGTTCGCGCTTCAAAATTTGATGTGATCTTAACTTAACGTACGTCTACAGTAGTGTACCGTAATGATAGCTTCAGGGACGGCGGCAAGTCCCGCGACGGGATCCTACGTTCAGTCGCAATTAAGCTCAACGTTAGTCTGCGAGGGATGCGACAACAACCCCATGGCACCGCCCGGAAATGATGATGCTCCGGCTTCATTGAAGGACCAGGAAACTGTTCGAGCTACATCAACCGGTGACCCCCCTTCAGATGCGATAAGTGCAGTCACGCTGAAAAAAGAGCCGCCTCCTGAGACTTCTGAGAGCATAAGGATTCGCAGCCTCGTGATTTTTTCCTTCTGGGCCATTGTTCTCTTCCTTGGCTTGCCAATATGGTGGCGCACGACTGCTATCTACCGTGCAAGGTTGCCGTTGGATCAGATGATGGACTGGGCTGATGGGAGAGTAAGTTGGAAATCTGTCTTCATCGACCCTGCTAACAATCCAAAGGCTTGCCGGCCAGTATTCCCTCTGCGCATTTCGATTGATGCAGGATCTCTTCAAGATCAAGAAGCCCAACACCTTCTGAGAAGCACCCAGCACGCGCTCGATGATCTGAATGATTTCTCTGGGCATCATTTACGCCTTCAGCTCTCTCCTCCCTCCACCGCTGCGGCTGATGCCTCTGGGCTCTCGAATGCCTCACGCTCTGAAGAAGAGGTAGCTCTGTTGATCAGGCTGTTACCAGGCCAAGCTACGGATGCCGTCTTACAACCTTACGAGCCCACCCTAGACGTCTATTACACCCCAAATCAAATCCCGACAAGCTCATCTTCTTCCTCGTCGCTAGCCACGTATATTGCAAATAAGCTCAGGGATATATTTGCGGAAGAGCAGGCCATGATTGCATATCTTCTTTCCACAAGCTCGGCACCGCCAGAACGAAGCCCAAAGGCATTCGCTCCAGATATTGCAGAGGCTGTAGCAAGGCGCACAACGCGATCATTAAAGTACTCGAGAACATATCACCTGACGTTCTCTTTGTTTACGCCAAGTGCGACTCCATCTTCGTGGGATATTGAAGAAGCCCTGGAAGAGTATATGAAGCCATTGCTGGAAAGCTTTTCATCGATACACAATTTCACCATTGATACCCAAGTACAGCTATATGCAACTCCCGGCGTCACTGGCAATGTCTTGAAAAAGGAAGACTTGAGTGGATTTATCAATGCTGCCGAATGGCCCCTAAGTCCAAGTATTGGAGGTGCACCTACTATCAATTTTATTGTTTATGTCGGTGATATGGAGGTCGAGGGTGGTGGTAAAAGTTGGCTCATCCCACAGTGGGGAGGTGTTGTCATACAGCCAAATGTGTAGGTTTTCGAGGACTCTATTCTCTGCCTACATGCTAACCTTGCACAGTGACGATCTCCGACCAGCTATGCTTACATTCTCAAACCAACTCTTCTCACTACTGGGTGCCCCGGAAAAAGGCTCTCTTCCACTTCGATTAATGACACTTGTGCGAGTACGCAGTGCAAGTCTACTGCTGAAGGCTAGCAGCACTCTTGGGAGTCTAGCACGACTCACTTTAGCCCTACCATCTATTAGCATACCTCAGACCGTTGCAGAAGGCGTGCAAACGACCATCACTCATCTGGAGAAAGCATGTAGCAGCCTAGGGGGGAAGGAGAGTCTAGAGAACGCTAGGATAGCAGAAGAGGCTGCCGAGAAGGCCTTCTTTGAGAAGAGCATGGTTGGGCAGGTGTATTTCCCAGACGAGCACAAGGTTGCCGTATACCTACCCCTCCTAGGGCCGGTCGGCGTGCCGCTGGTCATGGCAGTTCTAAAGGAATTCAAGGCGTGGAGGAGGAGGAGAGGGTCAAATACACATTCTACATGATATAATATACAATGAAAGCACGCATCTATGATAACATACGTCACCATGATAACACACAAGATGCCCGTCTACCTAAACTTGAGCCAACTCCAGATATTCAAGCCGATCTTGGTTCCAGACAAGACCGGCAACCCGGCATGCCAAGTCTCAGGATAGTCGGTGCCGTCGGGTCGCAGGTTCTCCCAGAAGACGGCGTTCAGGGAGACTGGCTTGAAAGTGATGCCCATCGTGTCCCCAGCGCCGTCGTCCAGCTCGTCGCACTCAAGAAACCGGCACCACTCCCTGCTCGCGGGCTTCTGCAGGCGCGGGAACTCGGTGCCGCCACCGGTACAATTGCCGGCGACATAGACCATAAAGGTGCTGACACGATCCATGCTGGAGCTGCCACCGATGCGATCGAAATGGTGGTTGTAGTGGCCGCCGACGCCGTACCGCTGGGTCTTGGCCTTCTCGATGTAGAGGTTCGTCCGCCAGCCCTGCAGGGCGCGGGCGCGCGCCTCGATGCACTTGACGATGCTGGTGCGGCTGGGCAGGGCGACTTCGGATAGGCGCACCGAGGGGTCGACCCGTACGTTGGGGCCTGTGGCGACGGTTGAGGCGGCGTAGAGCGGTTCGCTGGAGAGGGTACGACGGGGTCAGAGGCGCGCGAGGAAGGAAGACGGATGGAGGTGAGGAAGGAAGGAGGAAGGAAGGATAGACTACCGGAACCGGCCGAGAGGGGGGGATGGATAGGGAGATGGATGGGTAGGGAGATGGGGAGATAGATACCATACCTTATCTCGATCAGATGATCGGCCTCGTGCTGGGCCAGGAAGCCATCGAGGTAGAGCACGAGGGGCTCGCGGGCGAGGATGTGGACGGCGTAGCTGTGGGCCGGGCAGGCCAGGGGCTCGTCGGCGGCGAAGTTGGAGGCGTTGAAGACGACGACGGGGTCCTCGCCGGGCCCGTAGACGGACTGCGAGAGGGGCAGCCAGACGAAGACGTACAGCGGGATGAGGGCGAGCAGGTAGCCAATCATGGTGCTGCGAGTCCGCCAGAGGAGGGCGGGAATGTGGCGGTGGTGGTGATGGCGATGGATGCCGGCTGATTGGACGACGAGTGGCCGTTGGGCGGGCGGGCTGGCTGGCCGGGTCGCCTGCCTCCAGCCTCTCGCGCAGCCTTGGCTTGGCGTGGGCACGTGACGCGCAACCCGGGTGTGGCTTGCGCGAGGCTGGAGTCCCTCTGCGTCCTCCTCTCTCCCTCGTGCCCAGGCCAGCCAGACTGGACACCTCAGGTACCAGCCGGCAGGATCTTCTCTCGCGACCTCGCCGGCGACGACATCCCAAGGACCGGGCTATACTGCAGCACCGCACAGCATGTGTGCGATGCAATTACAAGATCGCAGGGAGATAAGGGATAAGGTACCTACACGGTAGCTAGGCCAGATGCACCGCACCGGTGGGGTACGATAAGAGCAAACGCCGGCTTTTGGATGCTGCCAAGGCGCGCAAACCGTATCTTCACATCTGCCCTCGAGTTGGCCGCATACCGCGCGATACGACACCGACCAGCGACTGCCTGACCAGCTCGACGGCGCTGCTTCCCTGCTATCGGCGCTCTGGGTCTTGGGCGACGGCGCGTCTGCATGCCGCTTCGGGGGGCCGCGAGAGCTGGGTTTGACTCATCAGCCTGAGATATCGGACACAGGCTCGCTGCTCTTGGTCGCCGGAAGCCCCCAAGGGCTCGCCTGATACCTCGCGCGTCTATCGCTGGCCGGCCGCTGAGTCCCTGATAAGCGGCTCTGGTAGCAGTCGCTGAGAACAGGCCCTGATAAGACAGCTGCGATGCCACGCCCGCGGTCGGAGGCTACACCTACGTGACTTGCACCCGTGGCAGGCTATATATCTGCCTACGTGACCCGCGCCCTGGAGACCCCGACAGGAGTCCCTGGCTGCTTCTTCCAACCCCTGATCGATTCTTGTCCTTGCCTTGCAGCCGCATCACCGCTCGCAACCATGGCACCCTCAAAGCTCAAGTCCTACTTCGTCTCGGACAAGTTGCCGGCGGAGAAGAAGCTGATTCGGAAGATCGACTTCTTCATCTTGACCTTCTGCTGCCTGATGTACTTTATGAACTACCTCGACCGCTCCAACCTTGCGCAGGCTTATGTGTCGGGCATGGAAGAGGACCTTGGGTTCGTTGGCAACCAGTATACGCTCATCGGCACTGTCTTTACGGTTGGATATATTGTGTAAGTCCCCGCTCTGCTGCTGATATGGGATGCTTGCTGACTTCGTGCAGTGGGATGATTCCTTGTAACTTGGCTTTGTATCATGTCAAACCAAGGCTCTTCTTTCCTACCATGATGATCTGCTGGGCCTCATTGACCATGTGCACCGCGGCTGCAAAGACACCGCAGCACATCATGGCCATTCGCTTCTTCCAAGGCCTGGCAGAGTCTAGCACATTTGTTGGCACACACTATATCCTAGGATCCTGGTACACGGCATCAGAGCTGGGCAAGCGAAGCGGCATCTTTACTGCATCAGGCCTGGCCGGGACAATGTTTGGTGGCTTTCTTCAAACCGCCATCCATTCTTCGATGGATGGCCTTCACGGACTCTCCGGGTGGCGCTGGCTTTTTATCATTGATGGCATTATCACTATACCCATTGCGCTCTACGGATACTTCTTCTTCCCCGACACACCCTCGAAGACCAATGCACCATACCTCAGCGCCGAAGAGCGTGCCATGGCCATCGCACGAGTCCCGGAAGTGCCCGAACAGAAGCCCTTAACGCTTGCATTCGTCAAGCGCGTCGTGACATCGTGGTACTGGTACGGCTTCGTGATCCTCTGGATCATCGCCGGGGAGTCGGAAAGTTTCAGCAGCAACTCCCTCATGAACCTGTACATGAAGGCCGACCCAGACAACGACTACACGGTATCGCAACTCAACAACTACCCGACCGGTGTCCCGGCCGTTGGAATCGTCTCAACGCTCGCCTGGGCCACGCTTACCGATTACATGGGCGGGAAGAGACACCTGGTCGGATACTGGATTGCCTTGACGGGCATTGCGACCTCGATTATGATTCTTGTCCCGAGCACTAATACCGCCGGCCGCTTTGCTGCGTATTACTGGGCCGGCTCCGTCTATGCCTGCCAGGCGACCTTCTTCGCGTGGGCGAACGACGCGATGCGCTATGAGGAAGACTCGCTCCGGGCCATCGTCATCGCAAGCATGAACGCGGGCAGCGGCGCCGTGAACGCCTGGTGGTCCATCATCTTCTACTCCTCGAACATGGCGCCCAAGTTCACCGTAAGTATATTATACTCCCTTCCATGCTGCAACACCCCCGCTCTGTGAAAATCCAATTTGCTGACCCTCTTTTTTTTCTTGTGACAGAAAGGCATGTGGGCTATGATCGGCACGTGTATCTTGCTCGCTATCTGGGTGTCGGGCCTGAAGTTCTGGCAGCAGCGGGACGAGAAGAAGAGGGCTGTTATTATTGCTGAGAGGGGCGCGGTTATGACTATCGAGGATCCGGAAATGGCGGTGGAGAAGGTGTAGGATTTTTGGGATTGGATTTGGATTTGATTTTGGATTGATATGATGGGATGAGATGGGATGAATGCTGTTTGGGGGTGGGGTTATAATAGGCTGTAGGCTTTAGGCTGGCTGTAGGCATGTGATGAAAATTCGTTGATATGTGTTTGGTAGATTATAGATTATAGATTATGGATTATGGCATTACTGTATATTTTGGTGTAAAATCACGAAAGGGTATAGATTTATTGCTGGGTACTTTACATTGGCTTTGTATTTTGAGGGGTTGGATGGGATGGGATTTACTGGGTAGTAGATTTTGTAGATTCAGATTTGCTGGGGCTCTTGAGCTGGTCTATATATTGTAGATGGCTATGGTTACGCTGATGTTCCTCGGGCACCGGCTTAGCGTGGGAATTTAAAGTGCTGCGCGAACGCGAGAACAACGCCAAAAAATCGCGTTATTCGTTACCCAGCCGCGTCCAGCCAGACACCTCGAGGCGAGGCGAGGCGTAAATGCACGACCGGGAATACGGAGCAACACGAGAAACCTCTGCACTCAACACATTAGTGTTCTTGCGTGTCTCCTGCCCATCACGAGCTGCTCGAGTCGAAATATACTATGCGCCGGTGACCCTCAATGAAGGCTTCGAGTTCCATTAACAGCCTTCGAGGTCACAGCCATGGTGCAGTCGGCTGGTTCTTCGTCCCGACTAAAGCTGGAGAATCTCCCGCAACGACCCCCGACCCCGCCTCGAGAATCCGATCACAAGGAAGCAAAGCCCTCGATATTCACTCGTTTGTTTGGAACACACACGCCTCCTAATCACTCGCCCGAGTCGTCTGCTGAGTCCCTGAACCGTGCCTCTATCGACAAGGCCCAGAAGAAGGTGGGATGGTCACCTTGGACCGACTATAAGGATCCTCCAAAGGTGTCGGGGAAGAGCTCCACTCCACTCCAAGAAAATCTTCGACAGCTACCGCCGTCCGGTGATCGGAAGCCTGCAAAGTCTATACTCAAGCCGTATAATGGTGTCATTGCCGTCAACCGGAACTACGGCCCCAACACTGTATCCCACACTTATTCGAGCTTCGGTACAATGCTAGAGTCAATCGTCAAACAACTTGCTGGGGAGGATCGGAGCTCCCGACTCGATGCCTACATGACGCTGTCGGGCGTGTTGAAGACGTCTGAAAATGTCCCCGACCCAAAAGCTCTGAAGGATAAGATGGGGCTTCTTGCACAGTTTATTCAACGCGACATGACAGCAAAGAATTCTTCTGGAGCATTCGATACGGTTGTTATTACCAACGCTCTTATACTGCTAGCAGCGCTTCTGTTCAAGCAGTCGGCAGCCGACTCTCTCAGCACCGACTTTTGCACATACGTTGTGGAACACTCGATAACATCTTTCACCTTTGACGATTCACAGGCATCGAAGGACATTGTGAAGCATCTCATGTTCATCCTAGGACAGCCGAACTTCCCCCCGCGGGTTATGACTCCGCAAAGAGTTAGCCGACTGATCAAAGCCCTGCACGAAATTGAGAATCACGTCAAAGGGAAGAGCATTGTGCTTGGACGACTGGGAATATATAGGAAGCTGCTCAGGCAGGCAAAGCCATCCATGCTAACAAACATTGAGTGGCTAGAGGACATATTCTCGGACATGCTGAGCAGCATCAAGGATGTCAGGGCGCCTGTCATATCATTTGGACTCGATGCCGCACTCCAGTTGGGCACCGAGAAACAAGCCTCCCGCGCCGTTATGGACCTGTTTCAACTGGAACGTGAGGGAGGTAGATTTGCCGATTACTATGCTGGACGATTGAGCTCTATGGTCCGGAAAAAGCAAGACGGAGCTTCAGTACCACTAATATGGAGTACCGTTATCTTGTTCTTACGATATGGCCCGCAGCAACTGGAGCATTGGGAGTTTATGAAGATTTGGCTGAAACTTATACAAGAATGCTTCAATAGCAGCGATCACGATGTTAAGATACAAGCCAACTTTGCGTGGAATCGACTCGTCTTCGCCATTCGCCCGGACGAGAATACCTCGCCCAATATGATCAACATGCTCTGCCAGCCATTCAGCGGGCAACTTAAACGCAAACTGGCTGGCAAGTTTGCAAAGGAAGCACGTCATGTCACTTTCGGAAGCATTTGTAATCTCATCTATTACGCCTTGAGACCTAATGCAACCTTTGCCCAGTTGGACCTGTACTGGGATCGATACGTCGCTGTTTTGGTCGGACAATTGCTCAGCTCGAGGAACCTGGAGAAGCCCGATATGGCAGCAGAAAATGTTGCTCAAGCATCTGCCATCTTAGGTGCTTTACTAGATGTGTCGTCTTCACATAATTCTAAGATGTGGTCAAATAATCGTGCCAACGAGACTGGTGGTGTAAAACCGGAGGAACTACCAAGCCTCGACGCAAAGTGGATTCGGAGAAATTCCCAGCGTGTTCTCGACGTGCTAGAACCTCTTCTGGAGATGTGTTTCTGGGAGCTCGACAAGGAAGAGAGCCCCATACTCTCCATATGGAGAGGCTTCATATCATCTGTCGCTTCTGCTGGAGCCAAGGAGATCAAAGTCTCAAACGAAACGATGACCTGTCTTGCACGCATTTTTACCATGCTCTACAAAATCTGGCTGAAGGGACCAAAGACACTGGATGGATCTGGATCTGGAAATGGAAGTTCCACAACCTTCCAAGCTGGGTTTGGTAACTTGGTGACTACGATGATTGCAAGTCTTGGAGTTCTCCCGTTTACCGAGAAACTGTTGTCAATCAGCCAGCAAGACACCTTTGCAGTCGTCGCCACACCCTCACATCGCCCCGTGAAATCGATTGGCGAAATCAAATCCCCACTCAATCATTTGCTCCTTCTTCTCGGACGTCCAGCCCCTGGGGTAGAATGTGACAGTAGCTATTTGTCAGTGCTGGAAGGAATCCTCAGCCCGTTTTTCGAGGCGAGAAAGTCGAGATGGTCGCGGATAGAGCTTACCAAGGATATCTTACAGCTATTAACGACCCCAACTGTTGACCCCAAGGCCTTTGTTGCTCTATGGCAGGTCTTGGCAGTTTTTGCCACAGCTGCCATAAATCGGAAGGATGAAAGCAGCAACAGCAGCAGCGGGAGTCATGGACAGCCGCTGGGTGCTGGCTTCAGAAACATCATCAAAATCCTTGAATCAGGCATCAACCTTTCTCCTGATTCGCCTTTTCCGTCCTGGATAACCCTTTTCGATGCTACATCAGCGCTAATTACGGCGGAAGCTGGCGATAGTGGCCGGGCAATCTCTCTCATCGAACCATTGGCACGGATACTTGAAACGACGTCTTTGAAATCTGGCCAGAACCCTAGCATGAAGTACTGTTCTATCCTGGTGTCTAGCGCTGCATTTCCCAGAGAACGTCAGTCTCTGGATGCGGCACATCGACGACTATGGGGCGCTGTCTCAGCAGGCCCAAGGTCCTTGACCTTTGATCCATATACCCATCTCTATGTCTATCTAAAGCTCAGCCTAGAGGATGCTTACAACATCTTGAGCAATGACTGCTCAGACGACTACGAGTACGAGATGCTTCTCAGGAACACCGTCGAACTCCTTAGACGCTGCCCCATCGAAAACATCCCAAATGTCTTAATGTCCATTCAGGAAGGGGTCGCTCCATGGGTTGCAGATCTCGGCAACAAGCTGAGAGGCCGTATGGACTCTAACATCCTATTATTGGTGAGCCTTACTACAATATTTCCACTCTTTACCATGCTTACTTGTACTAGGTTGTAGCTCTCTGGGAAGACATCTGCTCGGCATTGGCCCAAATGCAGACAGACAGTAATCTGCTCCGTAGTCTGGAGACGCTGCTCTGTGCCGGGTTCGAGAGTAGGTATAAGAGGCATATTGTGAACAAAACAGTGACTATGTGGAACTCGACTTTCGGATCGGAATCGTACCTGGAATATCCGCTGCGCGTTAAGGAGGCTTTGCGTCGGCTTCGGTCGGTGGCTGATTTGGAACTGCCGTCTTTTCCGGAAAGTCTTGATTATGAGGCCGATCTTCCTTCGCCCAACTTTCTGGATTCTCAAGAAGATGATGGGTTTCCAGCACCAAGCTCAACTAGTAACCCTAGCCGTAACCAAACCCCGCGTCTAGAGCCGTCGGCTTTTCCACGCCCTCTTAACCTGTCGTCACCGAGAGTTCCGAGTAGCGAACCCTCCCGCAAGAGATCACTCCTTGAAGCGCCCAGCTCTAGCAAACGAAAGATGGTCAAAAGAGATATTACACCTAGACTACGCCACGATGATTCGCAAATCCAGTTTGCTGCAATCGAATCCTCGCCGCTTGCGGATGCTGCTCCCGACTCGCAACTTCTCACCGATCGCCAGCGAGAGGTGAAGGAGAGGCAGAGAACCGATGCAGCTGCAATGTTCCCGGATATTCGATCGAGCCCCAGGGCCAAGACGAAGACTGGATTGTCTAGGCTATCCCTGAGCTCTGATATACTTGGGCCTGAAATATCTGCCCCGGAGAGACCGACGACACCAACTCTCCTGCTAGCTAATAAGGCTCCTTTCGATGACTTTGTTACCTCGTCGCCAACACCTCGTCGTGAAACTCCTGATGTTCAACTTGACAGTGACCTCACTGGTCCTCCTTCGTCTCCTCCAGAGGCACGATCTGGAGAAACAGACCCGTCTCCCGAACTAGAACTGGTAGCTTTGGAAGCGCCGAGCACGCCTGTCGAACCTCGAAGTGGCACATCTTTGGATAGAAGTTCCAGAACACCAATTGAGACATTTGTTGACGCCCTGTCAAGCCCCGCGCCACCATCTCCTGGCGAAGATGCTAATATTAATAATGAGTCTTCGGTCGATATTGCCTCATCGCCAGAAATTACTACCAGGTCACAGCAGAAGATACAAGCCCCAGAGTCTCGGCGTGTTACTAGATCCAGGGCAGGACAAAGCCCTCCGCCAAATTCAAGAGCGCGTCCATCGAATAGGTCGTCATCGCTGAGTGAGATGGACGAGAGTAGTATATTGCGCCTCATCAGCAAATTCGACGAGCCTGCCAATCCTCCCCCTGAGAACAAAGATTCCGTCTTAGCGAACCGAAATTTGGAAAGGGAGGCGGCTTCGGGTTCTCTTCTAGATCCCGATAGTGTTAGTCGCGCCGAGGAAGGAATGGCAGCCGAGCCGCAGGTTCCGGCGGGCCTAGAGACTCTAGCGCCTAACAACAAACCTGATTCCATTTCTGTTGAACTAGAAAAGGAGACCACTATCATGCCACCCCCGGTGCGCCCTGGAAGAGGTGGTCGTGGGAAGAGGAAATCGTTCCCAGCCATCTCAAGGTTGCGTGAGGAGCAGACGGTACGGTCGACAATTCCGGAAACTCCTGAAAAGGACACGGTTGATGTAACTGTCGACACTGACAATAAAAACTCTGCAAGCCAAGAGAGCACCACACCTCCGTCAGGGAGGGGCAAGCGTAGGAGAGTGTCTACGAGATTACACGGCACTAATGACTCCCAAGAGTCAAAGAAGAGAAAGGTTGATGACGAGAAGGAATCAGAGGTGCCGGACAGCCAGGGCGTGATGGATCTGGGCGCTGCTGTAGAATTGCAGCCTGGAGAGCCTGATCATGCACTGTTAGCCAAAGCTGCTCCGGCACCGCTTCCTACGAGGAGGAGCTCGAAGCGGACGAGGAAGTCTTCGCAGGTTTTGGATGGGGCTCGTGAGGGGGTCCGTGAAGAAGCTGTAGTTGAGGCTGCTGCTTTATTACCGTCTGGTGATATGGATGTAGATGTGGATGTACGGATGCAGGGGTTGGAAGAGATTGGAAAGGAGACTGCTGCTGATAGTGGCCCTGCTGGGGGGATTCAAACTGGTGGAGAGGTTCAAAATGTTGGACCTTCAGCCAGCTCCAAGAGGAGAAAGAAGAAGGGGCGGAGAGGAAGGAAAGCTGGTCAGATGGTGCAGGTTGACGAGAAACCTAGCCAGATCTCTCAGGCTCCTCCGGTTAGTGAGGATGACCCGACGGAAAGTCAAAGTCAAAAGATGCAAGAGTCGGGCAATGAGTCTCCCAGTCAGCAGCTATATCTATCAACGGAAATAGCAGAAGAGATTCAGCCCGATGAAGCAACGCTGAATGCCGCGCCTCTAGTGGCAACCTCGGAGGCTCCTGGCGAGGAGAAGGTTGAAATTGCCAAGGTAGTGGAAGTACCAGGACCAAGCATCATGGGCCGCTTCGAAGCCTTTGTCGACGAGCTCCGAGCGGGCGCCCTGTCGCGAGACGAGGCTCTCAGGCTGGAGCAGATGCTCTACGATGCGAAGCTGGAAGTGCTGTTGGCGGAGAGACGTGGAAGGGGATGAAGTGGAAGGGGATGGACGAATTGATTAAATTTATTTTTGGTATTTTTTGCATTGCACTGCATTGCGCCGGCGTTTATCAGTTGGAAGTCTCCCGGGGATCAGATTGCAAATCCGGGGTGCGGCATTTAGCGGTTGGAGTGAATTTTATTTTTATTATTCGTCAGTGCTGGTGGTGTTTGTATTGTATCAGGCGGATGGGTGGTTATGCTGGTATTGTGGGTGAGGAGGGTAGCTGGCACACATACATTATACTAGGTCCCTCGAGTGCTTGGGTGAGATAGCTTGGCTCGGAGCAGGTTGTTGGAACAGGTTGTTGGAGCAGATTGTTGGAGCAGATTGTTGGAGCAGGCAGCTTAGTTTGCCTTCTATAGTTGGAATTAAGAAGGATTAATAGAGATGGTGATGATGGTGATGATGAATGGTGATAATTATAATGATGATGATGATGGAAATGAAGCTTAGTATAAATACTTACTTCTCTAGATCCTCGGCATTGGACATGGCTACATTCAGATGCGTAGATAGACGGGTCGGCGGGGAGGGTGCGACGACGGAGGGCGTACAGTAAATAAAGGAGGCCGCGACAGAGGAGACCTACTGTATGAACAGAAACGCACCTGCCCCACCTAACAACCGCACCCGCACCTACATACCCACACACCTCTACCTACCTACCTGCACACCTGCACACACCCCACACCACAGCACAAAGTACAGTACAGTACAAGCCCGGCCCGGCTCTGCCTCATCCTACATACAATCACACTTGCAACGAACAACACCACTGTCTGCTACCTACACTGCAATATATACGTTTATCACTACAGCCTGCAATATACGTTTATAACTACGCTTACCACTACGCTTGCGCTTGCGTCCGTATATACGCCTGCGCTTGTAGACCACAGCTGCTGCTATTTATCTGCCGTCTTCGGTATCTTCTTTCTGGATATCTCTTGCGCTCGGATATAGCTTTCTTGGTATATCTTTTGCCGATATCTGCATCTGGATATTTGGATCCCGTCAGTCGATTTCTCGTCGCTTGATTTCCCGTTATTTGAATCCCGTCACTTGAATCCCGTCACTCGATCTCCCGTTACTCGACCACACCCGTCCACCACGCACCCTCACCATGGTCGACCGCGCCAACAAGCCAACGGCCCTAGCCGCGACGCCCGGCCTGCCTCCGCAGTCGCAAGTCGAGATCACACATTCGCAGTCGCGCGTGCGCGCCGTGCTGCCGACGGGCGAGAGCCTGGAGGTGCTGCTGTATGGCGCGACGGTCGTTAGCTGGAAGGATGGCGAGGGGGAGGAGAAGCTGTGGGTGAGCGAGGCGGCCAAGTTCGACGGCTCGAAGCCGGTCAGGGGAGGGATTCCTTTGGTTTTCCCGGTGAGTTTGTTGGGCTGCCTATCTCCCCCACATGCCGTGCACGACTCGCACTTCGTCGAGATGTCTTGCTGAGATGCCCCCTTAGGTCTTCGGCCAAGCGCCGGATCACGCTGCGACTTCCAAGCTCCCCTCGCACGGTTTCGCTCGCATCTCGCGCTGGGAGTTCCTCGGCAAATCAACGTCGGAATCCGCTGCCTCGGGGCCGAACTCGTCGTCGCTCGATTCTGGCGTCAAGTTGGACTTTGGGCTGTCGCCGTCGAATCTTGACGCCGAGGCTAGGAAGGCGTGGCCATACAATTTCGGTTTGATCTACAGCGTCACCCTGAGCAGGGAGGGGCTCGAGACGAGCATACTGGTTAGAAATGAGGGAACCGAGGCGTGGGAGTTTCAGGTGCTACTGCATACTTATCTGAGGATCAAGGTAAGGCTTCTGATCCGGAAGAAGCATGCTGCAATTCTAATCTGGCGTATAGGACATCGCAAACACCACAGTCTCAGGTCTCGCAGGAAGTAAATACGTCGACAAGCTCGCGGCCCCCGACCCCGTCACCGAAACGAGTTCGGAGCTAGCTATCACTGGTGAGACGGATCGGGTTTACAGACCCGAAGGCGGACCCGGAGTCTCGCTATTCGTCAAGGACAGCGGCAAGAAGGTCTTTGAGATCCTCAGAGACAACCTCGAAGACGCGGTCGTGTGGAACCCGTGGATCGAAAAGTCCAAGGGCATGGGCGACTTTGAGCCCAAGGACGGGTACAAGAAGATGCTCTGCGTAGAGGCAGGGCAGGTGGGCGGGTGGCAGAAGCTGGAGGCGGGAGAGACTTTTGTGGCGGGGCAGATTGTTAGGGCGAGCCTGTGAGGAGATGGCGTGTGGATGGATGGTGGATATAGTGGAGAGGGGGGAGTGTGGAGGGGGGTGCGGCTCTGCGGTTCTGAAGTGGTCATGTCATACTGCAGCTTGAGGCTAGTAGATGTAATCATGGATGGAAGCGCACATGAGATGGGGATCAGGATGAGGTAGTTTTGTCATGCTGTGCTATGAGCGATGAATTCAACTCCATGGAAAAGTAATGTCTTGATGACTGTCCCCTTATAGACAACCCCCGTAAGATTCAGCACTATAGATTTATAGGGCCGTTCAGTGAAGGGGGGTGGGGAATAGTAAGTTCAAAAAAAAAAGACCAGGAAGTGAATTATGATTATGATTCTGATCCTGCTAGCGGGCATGATCTCAACTCGTGTAACTAAACTAAACCTAACTAAACCAGCCAAAAAAAAAAGAAGAGATCCCATTACAGAAAAACATAGATCCTGCACTAAACCGTAGAATAGATAGATGGATAGATGGATAGAGAGGGAGGAGAGAAGAGCGACGAAGGAGGAGAACAAGAAGAAGAAGAAGAAGGAGAAGAAGAAGAAGAAAGAAGAAAGAAAGACTTTTTTTTTTAAGAAAGATATTTTGAAGGTGCAGTTGAGGGGTTCAGGGTAGGGGGGAGGCGAGAATATCAAGAATTGAGAATCTTAGGAGATTTGCTTGGTTGGTTGGTTGGATAAGGGGAGAGGAAGAAGGAAGGAAGAAAAGAGGGGGAAAGGAAAAGAGAAATGCGGGGGGAAAAGAAAAGAAAAGAGGGGGGGAAAAGGAAAAAGGAAAAGAGAAATGCGGGAATGATGACTTGGAATCCGCTATTCTTGATCCTGCCCCTGCGACTGCGACTGCTCCCTGCCTCCGTGCCTCCGGCTCCAGCTTTGCGCTTCCCGAGTTATGAGAGGCGAATCGATAAGATGGATGGCTTGCTTTCTCGTCTCTCTTGCCTTTCGTTTGTATTCTTGTTTCCCTTGTTTTCTTGCCTGCTCTGTGACATAGCAAACACTCGGTCGATAGTCCTGCAATATCCGAGCGTGAAGCAAGAATCCTCGTGTTGGGGGCTTTTTCTTTTCTCCAGACTCGTTTCAATCACATCCGCTGCTTTGTTTGGCTTTTTATCACCCTGAAGTCTTCCCTGGTAGTGTGGCGGGTTTGGGGTTTGTTGTAGAGGTCGTAGCGGCTGGAACTTTTGCTGCGGCCTTTGGTTCCACTGCATCCTCCAGCCTCGCCTTCTTCGCCGCGGGCCCTTCTTCGTTGGCATCGTTAGCAGGTCTCTTTGGGCCCTCTTTCTTGGCTGAAGAACGCGTAGCGACTCCGCTCTTGTCGGCTGTCGTTTCACCAATGAGAGGCTCAGTCGGGGATTCGGCTTCGGGCTCGTCGTCAAGAGCGTCACCGAGTGGTCGTGGGTCTCGTGGTGCCCGCTTGGATGTTAAGCGCGCCGTGCGGCGGCGGCGGCGGCCTTTAGGAGGTGGGCGTCTTCCTTCCCCAGGTGCGCCTCCTGGTGGTGTTCCTGACGAGTCAGCTGGTGGCGAGGGACCTTTTGAACTTCTTTGAGGAGTCGGCAGTGCAGCAACACGAGCCTGGCCAGTCTTACGAGCAGCAGCCTCAGCAGCAGTTCTATTCTTCCCAGCCTTTACACTTCTTTCTGTAACCCAGCGATCGTCTGTAACAACACCACAATCTGTACGATGGGCCTATACACAGTTAGTAACGAAGAGATAATACTTGATTATAAGGTAAGTAAGAGCCGAAGAAATAATATAACCTACCAGAAGAGGTGAAGCTGTCGGCGGCTGTCCTCCTACTGACTTCCAACATACTGGGCAGTACCAATACGTTCCTTTGGCCTGCTTCGTCTCATCCATTCTCCATTCAATCGGTATATACTCCAAAAGCGGGAGAGCTGCTGGAATTTCTGGCGCCGGCGAAGTTTCTGGTGCTAGGAGACTTTCTGGTGCTGGTGGTGCTATTCTCGGTGATTCTATTATCCCTACTCTATGCTCCAGTAAATGATTTGAAACGGCCTCATCGGTGTCCTCGACTTCGAATATTTCTTGGCAATACGGGCATGATCTAACTGGTTTAGCAGCAGATGCAGGAGGAGCTGGTGTCAATAGATTCCCATGCACGGCCTCTACATGGGCTGCAATGATGTTGTTTGTGACATCCGCAGCAAACAGTTCCGTACAGCCGACGAAATTACATCTCTGCTGGTGTACTGCATCTGTATGAGCTTGAATAGCCTCGTCGGTGTCACCGGCAGCGAATCGTTCCATGCAGCTACTATAAGGGCATGTCCTCTCGGCCACAGGAGCGGTGATAGGGGCAGGATCTGCAATAGGATGGTGGGTACGGTAATGGGCCTTAATTCGATTGTTGTTGAGCCCAGAGAGATCTTCAGTGCAGCCAGGGTAGTGACATTTGACTTTGATCTTGTCACCCCCCTTGGCATTATCATAATGCTCCTCGTAATGTGCTACTCTGGCAACTCCAGCAAGGCCAGTAAGATCAGCCCTACAGCCTTGGAAGATGCATAGAATTGGAGCTCCGTCTCGCTGCCCTGTGACATTGTCAAGAACGCGTCTGTATACGTCCGTTGCATTGGCGTTTGGACCCTTGGCCTGCGTCTTTCTCTCACATTCATCCAGGTGTTTCTTTACTTCTGTAGCCCTTATAGTTATCCCACAGTATCTGCAATAATCTAGTGGGTCATTGGGATATTCTTTTGCGCATGAAGTTCCATGCTTTATCATTTCATCCGCATCAGTGATCTCAAAGATGTCCGTACCACAGTTCTCGCAGAACAGTCTATCTCTGGAATCGAGTGGTAGATTATTCGTGTCTACTCTGACGTCGCCACCATCTTCACCAAGGCCGTGAGCCATAAAATGGCCCGAAATCTTTTCTAATGTATTGAAATCTGTGCCGGTACCAATCCTTTGGTCGCAGCTTGTAAGTGGGCATTTCTGCGCCGTGAAATCGCCGTCTGAATTGTCAGTATAGCACATCGTAATATGGCCACGTCTCTCTTTATTGTCCATTGTAGCCCAGGCTTCAGTTTCACAAATTGGGCAATTTCCAGCAGAAGCAAAATTTCGGACGTGCTTTTCAAAATGTTCCTTAACTTCTTGAACATGATTCTCGCCTGGCGGAAGACGGGCTGTGCATGTAGGACACATTATATATCTTTCCAACACGAGGTTTTGAGCATCGATCAGTTGTGAAATTAGATTTTCAACTTCTCTGGGAGATGTTTCATTGAGAAACACAGTCGGAGTAGCATTTCCCACAGTAATAAATTTCTCCCTTGGTGCACCAAACATTGGAATTCCCGGACCTTGGCCATATGTCCCTTGGACGGACGCAGGTGTGGTATGAGCGTCTTTGCGTTGTTTCTCCATTAAGGTCTGTTTTTCGTAATATACTCTCCATGCAATGTCTTCTGGATGGCTAGCTTTAGCTACAAGTGCTTTCCTAGATGTATGTAACTCTGATGTTGCCCGAGTTTCTCCTGATACACTACTAATATCAGTGTTTCGTCTTGGACGTGGCCGTCGAGGGCGGCCTTTCAATTCTCTGGCTGGCTGATCATAAGGAACATCGGGCACATCCCGACGTGGATTTCTAACTTCTAGGAATTGTCAGTTATGATCATTAGATTTCACTGGGACAATATATGACTATGAGAAAGATACTAACCAGCAGGAAAATCTGCTTCCGCAACGCGAGAGACGTAGATATCAGAATCAACAATCCAATCAAAAACATCAAGCCGCCATGCTTTTTCTGTCATATCAGGCGGGATAAAGAATCGATTGGCCGGATCTTGAGTTCGAGAGATGAAAATATGCACACCGTCATTATACCCGTTACCCCAGAGATCGACCAACCCACGGCGAAAACTTTCTAGTTGCCACTGACCTTGTCGATCGAGCCACACTGCGGTTTCCGAATTTTTAGACGCATCAATAATATTGAAACCTTTGAACTCTGGTCGAACGATGATGCCTGCGCAATCAAATTCTCCATATTCAGTCCACAATTTAGCGTCTTCTGTAGGATCCTGTTGGAGGACGAAGCTGTTTTCCATGTCATCGCCACTGTAGACCGCAGCATTAGGCCACACTCTGATATCAGTATCTTCTCCTAGTTTTGTCTTTACGAATTGTCTTAAATGAGTGAAAAAGCTTTCATCAACTTCGTCACAGACCTCGACATGCGGTGTCCCCGGCATGAATATCAACCTATTAGCTGGAAGCTCTCCCTGCACCATGAGTTGAATTGCTACTTCTACTGCCTCCGTCTTATTCTGCCGCTGTCTTAGCGCTCGAAGAACTGCATTACAGAGCCCACTTGACGGCACTTGAACGGCAAGATCGAGTGTTCCAGTAAGCTTGTCTCCGTTTTTGCCAACTTCCCACTGGATAGAATATGTCCGGTGATTGGGTATAAGACGTTCGAGGGCGTGTCTGAAATTGACCGAATAGTTGCCAACACTAACATCCTGAGTAGGGACGGTTGGGAGATACCAGTACACTGTTGTTGAAACCTTGTGCACAGCGTCGAGATACCTAAGCTTTACAATGTCTGTGTAGTCCTTTGGCTCAATCGGTTCTTGAGCGGCTCCACCACAGCGAATCCGGACACGGAAGTTTTCGTGGTCGAGAAGCTGTAATCTGAATTTTTTGTAGTAAGAGGACCAACTAACACTGCCTTTCGGCTCTAACGTCTCTCTCAGAGTAACCCATTCACCCAATGGGGGTGATGGACGATTGGGAGAGCGGAATATATCGATGTAAAAATCTGTAAAGTTGGTTTGGTCTAGGTGTGGGAAGACACAAAGGACCAACCTGATAAATGAATCTCCGTCATTCTTAGTTACAAACTGGCCAAATTTGCTGTATATTATTACATCTCGAGTTGGATCGTTAGCTGAAGGATCAACTGCTCCAGCTCCGCCACGCATGCGGGGCACATAGTCACTGATGGAATGTGCAGGGAAAACCCGTGGCGGCATTCTGCTACGGGGTGTAGAACTGGGTACGTCCCATTTGTATAAATCCCGAATTGAAGGCAAATCAGCAGCCGCACTTCCAGGAGTTCTACTTTGAGGCCTTGACTTGCTTTTCTTACTTGCTATAGCTATCTTGGCATTTGGGTCCTTTCTGTACTCCAAGTTCGCTGGCCGTCCTGTCTATTCTTAGCTTGATCGTACAATTGATTGTAATGGTAAAACTTACTTCGAAGAGCTGGGTATCCAAAGGCGCGTTCGTCAAACATGTCTAAGAATTCCAGTGGTCTCTCAGAATACATGATTCTCTGGATTCTGTGAGTATGCTCGGTCAAATCTTCTTCATCATCAAGCAGATCAGGCTCGTCTCTCCCTGCATTCGTGACATTATTCAGAGTTAGTGGCGCTACTGGAAGACCGAAATGTAACATTGTGAGCTTTGTGATGGCGTTATCAGGGACCGCGTGGAACCTGGTTTGGAGTAAGTGTTGATACTTTATAGTATTGAGCTGTTGTAGTTGGGCACGACGAGAATCGTCAGCAGCAGGTTCCAAGAGCAACCTTTGTGATTCGTCAAAATGCTTTTGCATAATATCAATGAAAGAAGACTTCTCAGCTTCCCTCTTGCCTCTGTCAAGAACAGCTACGAATCGTTCCCTTGCGGTTACCCAGATGGGATCGGAGGGGAGTATATCAGGTATTCGACGAAGCTTGGAATTTGGGTTCTCGTTAGCAGCTTCTTCGGCAGCTTTTGCAGTGAACGTAGCATCGATTCTGTCTGCCATAATTTTCCATCCTGGTCGTCTATCAACTTTGTCTGGGAGAGCTTCCGTCCAGTAACGATAACTCGGCAGCTCATTCTGATTCACAGAGACCAGTCGAAGGTTCGCAATCCCTCGTGTGCCGCCATAGGCATTTTGCTTGTCTGCTACGGGGATCTCCATGGTTATAAAGGTTCGACTAGATTGCGTGATGTTGTCATCTTCAAAGATATTGATCTGATAATCTCCGGAGGGAAGGACGGTTAAATTTGGGCAGTTCACTTGGTCGGCGGTAAATGTTCTGCCATTCGACATGGCCCCTGTGAAGAAAGAGAGTTGGACGCCCCCGGGAAGAGCTTCACTGAACTCTGGAGGAGGTTCGGTTTCCCTGACACGCAAAAATTCACCGTTGACTTGAACTCCGCCGCGAACAATATCAGACTGTGAGATCGCAGAACCAGAATTTCCTCCAACATTGCTTGAATTGGCCTTTAGCGTAGTATCTCGCAAGCGGAATAAAGGAGGATCTTTATTCAAAGAGCTTGGTGGCCTCTGAACCTCTCTTGGTTGAGATTGCGGGGTATTAGGAGGTGGATTAGACCCGGCATCCGAGTTATTTCTTGCCATCATTAGGACAGTGGTCTCCTTGATTAAAAATAATGGAGAATATTCGCTGATCGAGGGTTAAAGGATATCGAGAAGGGCGAGGATAGAGGATAAACATGCCAATTCCTCGGGGAAGGCACAAAGCAAGGGTTATAAAATTGAAAACATTCCTTTGTTCGTTGGTTTATGAGAGCAGTAGGATGGTTGCAGCGACTGAACCCAACTATAAAGAAAGCGTATTTGACGAATAAGAGACTTAACTGTACAAAGAAAGGCTCGCCGCACGATGTTGAATAGTAATACTGACACTCATCTTCTATTTACTGCTATAGGTAAGGGGTTTAAAAACACCTGATCTCCATACTGGGGAGAGAATGGGTGATGTCAAGGTGATATTTTGTGAGGTTGGAATGCCTCGCATATTCCACGGCATTTTCGCGCCCGAAGCGCTGAGACAAGCGCGCGCCCTAGACTATCATACACCAATGAAACTCCATTCTGCTTAATCCGAGTGTTGTTGTCTTGTGTTTGATCTGTGGGTGTTATTTCCACATTTTCGAAAGCCGCACTTGACACTGCTTAAATATTAACCGCAATGCGAGGGTAATTTATTCACGGCCTCAATGTAGCTTCTAATCTGATCATTAATTATAACATGGCGGGTAATAACCTGTTCACCCCCGCCCCCCCGCTATGCAACTCCTTAAACCACACCCGACGCTTTGGGTATCCCGATAAGAGAGCTAGAAAAAGCCAGTCTGTTTTCATCAGGTCTTGATTAAGCCAGGGTTGCAGAATTATCGGGCACGGTCCTAGTAAGAACACGAACATTGTCCATCAGACCTTGCACCAATTCTGAATATTGATGAGGTTCACCTGCTAAGGCTCGTCTCCCTTGCTCCCGTACTGCTGCCGAAGATATTTCGATTTCAAGCTCGTGCTCTTTCTCTGTTCTAGAGCTACCCTGGAATTATATTAGCAACAATACGTATAGAACTATGATCAAGTCTTACATCTGCAACAGTAACCTGGGTTAGGTCGATTTGATAGTGCGATTGCGTATAGCTAAGCCTGTCCTTGTTGCGATCTGGCATACGTGATGAGTCCGCTGTTGCTATTAAATCCTCAATATCACCATCGTATCTCATTTCCAAGTTGACACTGATACGACAATCCAGGGGAAACCGGGGATTGTAAAGATCAATATCGGCAACACGAGCTTTGATAATCTTTGCCAGTACTTGTCCCGTCTTCTGATCATGAGTGACTCGAACTTTCACAGTATGTCGGGGATTTAACTCTTTGCGGATACATGCTGGTAAAGAAGAATGTGATGACTGTGGTAATTCATAAAAAGTGTCACGTTCTCGCCGGTGTGCATAAACAACTTGAACTCGAGATTTAGTCCGGCCGGGGTTGTCCGGATGCGTTTCCTCTACCTTGGCATTAAGAAAATCGTTCAGTGTCTTATGCTGTGCCTTGAGATGAAATTAGTCTTACGGCTGACGACCATTATAAAATGTTCAACTAACCTCAGTCATCGAGCTCTTGAAGCCGACTCGTCCGTTATCGGCCAAGATGCATTCACTTTGTACTGGTAACCAGAACCTTTCGTTCGTTTCCTTGTTGATCAGCTGGCCAAGTTTAGCCTCGATCTCAACCTCAACCCCTCTGCTAGCAAGTTCCCCAGCATCTGGCCGGCTTACAACCGAAACAAAAAGAAAGTCTGCCACCAGTTTGGAGACTTCTTCATAGGGTTGAATACCAGTAATACTTGGCTCCCAAGGACCGAGAGGTCCATTACCATTGAATTCTAGTTGAGCGACTTGCGCAAGTGGTTTGGCCGGAGCCATAGTCGAGCGGTGGCCGTTCACTTCAACGCCAGCAGTTTGCGGTGGTGCTCTCGGAGGCTGTTTACCGTTGATTTGCCTTTTGACGGCCATCAACGCACTGGTATTTTTGACACGTCCTATGCTACTTCGTGCCCAAATGGGGGGCTCGGCATAACGAATGCGTTTCTTTACCGGCTGCTGGAGTGGTGATGAGACAACATGAGAATTTATTGGTTGACGATTATTCGTCACTTGATGGGTCACCGCTGGTTCAGAAGCTTCCCGATCATCCATTTTCCGTTTTGGCGTTGAAGAATGGCCGTTTTGGGTATATGGAGTCTGAGACATAGCTGTCTCTTCTCTTGGTAGGACAGGGGCTTGAGTTTTTGGACTGACGCTCAAGCTACGTTCCCTTTCACTTTGCGATCTTCGATTTGTGTCAACAGTGGAGCTACGATGGGAATCGTATGCACCAGGAGTGCTCGGTGGGCCTGGGGTTGCGGAATGTAATGAACGTGAGGGTGAGGCTCGTGAAGTCGGGTATTGTTGGTTTATTGCGCCAGACGATGGCCGGCGTTGTTGATATGGACTGCTAGGCTGTGGGAAGCTACCAGACGGCTGCCGTGGAATAGATATAGGAGGACCCAACGGCGTACCTGGCTGGGACTGTTGACGTTGGTGTTGAGGAAGCTGTGTTTGCGGGAAAGGATTTGCGGAAAGAGGGCTATCTTGGGGATTTTGATTATAATAGGGTTGCTGGCTATGAGCAGATGTGGGTGTTGATGTTGAGTGTGAAGATTGAGATCTTCGGTGCTGAACGTGGGGATTGGCGCCTCCAGGTGTTCCAATCGGAGGTGTGTGTGGAACAGGTGAAGGCTGTCTATAAGAGCTGTGATGTTGAAGATGCGGAGTGGGAGGGTTTTGTTGATAGTTCTCACGCTGCTGGGCTGAATTGGGATATTGGTGAGATTGTGCCGGACTCTGGGGTGTTTGGTGTTGCGGAAACGGGTATTGCCCACCACTTATGGACGACGAAGGTGTTTGTCGATATGGCGATTGTGCAGGATAATGCAAAGAAGCAGCCGGTGATCTAGGATCGTTTTGCGACGGTGATTGAATAGGAGGTGGAGCAGATGGATGGCTATGATAGGCCCCTTGGTATGCTGTAGGTGAGGCGTACAGAGCAGATGCTTGGTGGCCATAGTCATGCGAAGGGTGTTTGCCTTGTGGAAGCTGGCTATACTCTCTGAAGGTCTGCAAAGGCGGCCCAGCTTGGACTGGGTTTATGGGTGATTCTTTGTTCTGTGCTGAGCTCTCCGCCGCCTCCGTGTTGATGATTGAACGGAGGTCCATGTTCGCGAAAAGCTATGTCCGATATCGAGGCGATGAGCTCCCAACTTTGAATCCAGCTTGCCGTATAGAATCAACACTATTCATCAGCCAGATAGAACAAGCAGTGCCCTCCACGTTCTAATCGGCAGACGATGAAGGGCGAATCATGCGGGACCCGTAGGAGATAAAGGACAGCTAACGGCTTGCGCGCGCCAAGTTTCGAACTGGGGCAGATAATAAAGTAGATCTGCAGGGAGCGCGATGATGAGTATCATATACAGCTTACGTGGTTTTGTTGATCTCGGGCTGAGTAGCTGATGGTGTGTAGTGGTGCCTTTTGAAGTATCTCAATGCATTTTATGATCTCCTTGCTAGACGAAGCCGCGTCGCCGACAAAGGAAGTTACCAGATGCGGAACTGGGCTATTTTATCCACCGCCTGAAGCATCTCAGCACAGAATCTAGTATTTCAGCTATGGCTGTCTACAAGATAATCTTTCCACCACTTATTTATTATCAGAAATACATAATTATGATAATGAAACGCGTTGAAAGTATATTGCGGCCTAGTATCTAAGGCATCACAGCGTCTATCGCTAAAGCTCGGAGCTGTCATTGTCGTAACAAGCTATGCCTAGACGTGTAATCAACAGTATCCATCTCATCAACTTCCACATCTACAACTTTCGTGATTCTACACAAAAGACCATTTCCTGGTCAAATACTAAATCAACATATCAGGCAAATACATCTCGCAACCATGCCTGGGTTAACGTCGGCCTCTGGCGTGCTTGGCTTCCTGTCAGATGAGGAGCCAGAGCTCAAGGTCTTTGCCTTACAAACTCTGAACGATGATATCGACACGATCTGGACTGAGGTTGCCGGCTCAGTAGGTCAAATGTAAGTAAAGGAACTATCTAGGCCGTCACAACGTCTCATTCAATTCTACTATTCCTATTAGTACTATTTTTGCTAATGACTTAATCTTCACAGCGAGGCTCTGTATGAGGATGAAACATTTCCTGAACGTCAACTAGCTGCTCTAGTCCTTTCCAAAGTTTACTATCATCTTCAAGAATATAACGAAAGCATGACCTTTGCGTTGGGCGCGGGCGATCTTTTCAGACTAGATCATGGAGGCGAATTCGAAGAGACCATTATATCGAAATGTGTCGATCAATACATCGCTGTATCTGCATTGCATCACTCTGCACCACCTGATACATCTCGAAGTGTAGCCGGTCCTACTCTCGCGACATCTTTTGTCAACGGGGGGAATGAAACAAATGCCGCTGTTGCTCTCACGTCCCCGACAACTCCTTTCTCTCAGTCAACGCTTCCATCTAAATCACTATTATCGCGGGCTTCCACTGATACTGTTCTGGAGGCTCCAGCCGTGAACCTGGTTAAACTTGGAAGATCTGGATCACAACCTTTATCTTCACTTACAGATCGCGAAACCCAGGTGGCTCTACAAAACGTCATCGAAAGGTTATTTGAAAGCTGCTTACGTGAAGGGCGCTACAGACAAGTTGTTGGAATTGCCGTTGAGGCAAGAAATCTAGAGGTCCTGCGACGAGTAATCAAGCGAGCGAGTGAAGATGAGAAGAAGGCCGGAAAACAAGCAGAAGGAGTCACTGGTCCAGCCGAAGAACTTATGGAATACGTCCTCGATATATGTATGGGAGTTGTACAAGAGCGCGGGTTACGAACAGAGATCCTCAAACTGATCCTGGATCTTCTGAGCGATATACCAACTCCGGACTACTTCTCGATCGCAAAATGCGTTGTATACTTGAACCAAGATGAGGAGGCATCTAGGATGTTGAGAGCACTTGTGGCGAGGGGAGATCGGACCTCAGTGTCTGTAGCATACCAAATCGCCTTCGATCTTTATGACAACGGAACCCAAGAATTTCTGGGCAAGGTACGCAAAGCATTGCCTGGGGATGAAAAGAAAGAGGATCCACTCCCTTCAGAAAGTGAGCCGCTTCTTAGTGATATCAGCGAGCATACAGGTGTACCTGCGCCAGCTATAGATGAGCCTGTTTCCAACGAACAGCTTGAAATCTTCAAGTCTATACGGACCATTCTTGATGGTAGTAAGACTATTAAACTGAATCTGGAGTTTTTGTATCGCAACAATCACACTGATTCGAGCATCCTCAACAAAGTTCGTGATAGTCTGGAAGGTCGTAATTCGATCTTTCACACAGCAGTAACATTCTGCAATGCGTTCATGAACCAGGGCACAACTAACGACAAGTTCTTCCGGGACAATCTAGAGTGGCTTGGAAAAGCTGTCAACTGGTCCAAATTCTCAGCGACAGCGGCTCTAGGAGTCATTCATCGCGGAAATCTAAGTCAGTGCCGAAAACTTCTCGAGCCATATCTTCCCCGTCGGACTGCTGTTGCTGGCTCTATCTTCAGTCAAGGCGGTGCCCTATATGCATACGGACTCATCTATGCTAACCATGGAACCGAAGCTCTCGATTATCTCCGCGAGCAATTCAATGAAGCTCAGGAGGAAGTAATTCAACACGGTGGAGCACTTGGGCTTGGTATTGCGGGAATGGCTACTGGTTCTGAGGAGATTTATGAAAACCTTAAGAGTGTTCTCTATACCGATTCTGCGCTCAACGGCGAGGCTGTTGGACTTGCAATGGGACTTATTATGCTTGGAACTGGTAATATCAAGGCTCTCGAGGACATGATCCAGTATGCCCATGATACCCAGCATGAGAAGATTGTCCGTGGCCTAGCATTAGGCATGGCTCTCATCATGTATGGTAGACAGGAGGGTGCGGATGAACTTATTGAAGGTCTTCTCAACGATCCAGATCCAACCTTGCGATACGGCGGCATCATGACAGTGGCTCTTGCTTATTGCGGCACTGGAAGCAACAAAGCAGTGCGCAAGCTTCTACACGTCGCGGTCAGCGATGTCAATGATGACGTACGAAGAATTGCGGTTATGAGTTTAGGATTTATCCTGTTCCGAAAGCCAGGCAGTGTACCACGGATGGTCGAGCTTCTATCCGAATCTTATAACCCTCATGTTCGCTATGGCGCTGCCATGGCCCTGGGAATCTCATGTGCTGGTACTGGGCTAGATGAGGCCATTGACTTGCTTGAACCAATGATCAAGGACCCTACTGATTTCGTCCGACAAGGTGCTTTGATCTCACTCGCTATGATTATGGTACAACAGAATGAAGTCATGAACCCGAAGGTTGCTTCAATTCGGAAGACATTAAAGAAGATTGTCGGTGATCGTCACGAGGACGCTATGACCAAGTTTGGCTGTGCTCTAGCTCTTGGAATTATTGACGCTGGTGGTCGAAACTGCACAATTGGATTGCAAACACAGACAGGCAACCTCAATATGGCAGGAATTGTCGGCATGGCTGTCTTCACACAGTATTGGTACTGGTTCCCATTTACGCATTTCCTTTCCCTGAGCTTCACTCCAACCTCAGTGATCGGATTAGACCACGAACTTGAAATTCCAAGCTTCAAGTTTCACAGTGCGTCTCGTCCTAGCCTATTTGATTATCCTCCTGAACAGGAGATCAAAACCGACGAGGCACCAACTTTGATTGCAACAGCTGTGCTGTCAACAACTGCACAGGCCAAGCGGAGAGCACAGAAAAAGGAACGCGCTCAACGAAGAGAAAGCATGGACATTGACCAGACCCCAACCACTCCGAAGACATCTGCAGGAAATGATAAGATGGACGTCGATGAGGAGAGCAAGGAAGATAACTCTGACGAGAAGATAGAAGGCGCAGAGGGAGAGAAAGATGGCGGTTCATCTGAGGCTGGGAAAAAGAAGCTGGAAAAGGTTGGCTATGACATTGAGAATATGTCCAGAGTACTTCCCGCCCAACTGAAGTTTATCAGTTTTCCAGCGGGTCGCTACAGACCAGTGAAGAAGGTTAGTGGCCTATGTCAATCTGAATTATACTATTAATACTGACTTATCTAGCCCACCGGCGGTGTTATCTTGCTCATCGACACACAGCCGGAGGAACCCAAAGTCCTAATTGAAGAGAAGCTAAAGAAGGCTTCAGTTCAGAGTGCTGCTGCCGTTCCGACACTAGAAGATATGCGACAAGAGTCCTTCAACTATCGTAGAATGGCCGACGCACATGGTGAGGCATCTGGTGCACTATCCGGTGCCGCAGCAGCAGCTGGCGTTTTGACTGCCGTAGACGAAGACGAGGAGGGAGGCGAAGAAGCTGAATTACCACGAGAATTCGAGTATTTCTCTGACGGCGAGGAAGAGGAAGAGTAATGGTGTATGATTAGATTCATTTCTTGTTCTGCCGACATACGGCTTCAAGCATAGAGGTCTGCATGCGAAGGCGTTGCACACAATGTATCATAGCGCATTAGTATTGTGCCAGTAATCTTTACTGCCCCACGAACCATTCCTTGGGATACTCGATGAAATATAACTTGAGCAGGCTTACAACCCGGTTGGCAGCAAATTGACCGACAATGAATACTTAGTTTATCAACGTAACTTGTTAACCATAGCAAAGCTCTTTTTCTGTCTGTTTTGTAAATTAACTCTAAAACTAGTATGGTTTTGTTTTCAAGGTCATCGGTGAGGGCGGCAGCGAAGGGCATCAATTAGGGATATTAACCAATTGCTGTATAGAGACAAGGATAACTCGCCAATCAACTGTTGGTAATCTGAAAAATATCGAATTCCAAGATTATTCAGGGACGGGGGCGTAGTATGTATACCATAGTAACAATGTTAAAGGGAGGAGATAAAGTGATCCTAGAAGACTGACGTAATGCACCCAGCACCCTCGAGTCTCAATGCCTTACATATAAGGTGCGGATATGCGTCTCACCTCCAAGCTACACCGCGTCCCCGCAACAGCCCTCAAATCCTGGCAACCACGCACCTAACACAAATATGTGAGATCATACTTCTAAATGGCATGGTACTGCTGTTTATATGAATGCTTTCTAACCTCCAATGTCTCTTGTGCCGTACTCCTCGCGCGACAGTCGTGAGATCGTTCTGTAAGTCACACTGTCCGTACCTTCTCAATGCTATTTCACAATTGCTGCATAAAAAAGTTCTTCCATACTCTAGTCGTTCTCTTCCCATATAGAATATGTGTTAATTAAGCCTTCCTAGCCGGCACGATGATGCGATAGTGGTTAGAGATCCTCAATCGAACCAGCTAGTTCTGCGAGGTGCTTCTACGTCTTCAAACCTTACCGAATGCCCTTATTGCCATCAACCTCTAAGATCCAAGTCGCCAGAACGGGAGCCTCAGCCTGTCCGTCGGCGGGAAAGTTTCGTCAGCCCAGAATACTTTCGTATGCTCAATCTTGCCTCCGAGAGCTCAGATGACGAACATCACACCCGTCCTTCAAGTCCAATACGTAGACTTGTGCAACCAGCATTCCTGCCGACAAGAAGCCCACCATCAGATTCTGTAGATGGTGCAGAATTTGTGACAAGCTCACCAGCTGAGCCTGAACTTATAGAAGGACAAGGAATAAAACGTGACGCGTTCAGTCCGAACTACTTCAAGAGGTTTTTCGTCGAGGAAAGGGAGCTTGGGCGAGGTGGCAAGGGAGTGGTGCTTTTGGTCCGGCACGTGCTTGATGGTGTATTTCTGGGCAACTTTGCATGCAAAAGGGTACCTGTTGGAGATGACCACGCCTGGTTGGAGAAGGTACTTATTGAAGTTCAGCTTCTCCAGCGTTTGTCCCATCCAAACCTGGTCTCTTATCGCCATGTCTGGCTTGAGGACGTCAAGCTGAATCGATTTGGCCCATCAGTGCCGTGCGCATTTATTTTGCAACAATACTGCAATGCTGGTGATTTACTCCATTATGTGATTGGTACAGGATCTGCAACAACATCCTCCAATGAACGGCTCAAGGAGCAAATGAGACGCCGTTCGAAAGGCAAGATGGAGAGACCGGTAAATCTAAAATCACCACAGGTATGACGGCTCCTCGTTCATTGTATATACCAGTCACGAGCTACTGACATGGCACAAGAGGAAACTGGCACTTGAAGAGATATATTCCTTCTTCAAAGACATCACCTCTGGTTTAGCGCAACTTCACGCCTCTAATTACATACATCGAGATTTGAAACCTAGTAACTGCCTTCTTGACAAGCACGGCAATGACATAAAATGCCTTATTAGCGATTTCGGCGAAGTTCAGGCAGAGAACGTTGTTCGGAAATCGACAGGAGGGACCGGAACGATTTCTTACTGTGCTCCCGAAGTCCTACGTCAAGATAGTTCTGGCAGATATGGTCAGTTCACAACAAAATCAGATATTTTCTCTTTAGGAATGATACTTTACTTTATGTGTTTCGGCAGACTGCCATACACGAGCGCGGAAAATATCCAGGAAGAGTTTGAAGATCTGGATCAACTGAGAGCTGAAATCAGCACCTGGTCAGGCTTTCAGGATGAGCGACAAGAACGTCCTGATTTACCTGACCAGCTATATGAGTTTCTTAAGAAACTCTTAGCGATCGACCCAGCTCTTCGACCTAGTGCAAATGAGATACTACTAGCTATCCGCAATGGGTCGCTTTTAGAGAGTTCACCAAGGGCTGGTAGAAACAGTTCTGGATCTGGGATCTTTGGCGTCGGGAAGAGGATACATGCTGTTGATTCGCCAGCCCCTGGGACCCCGTCCAACGGACACAACCCTGGGAACTCTTCTGCCTACCTCGAAGATGTTGTTGAGGACGACGATACATCATTACCGACAGAATCACATTCAATGCAAGTCCCGTCTAAGGAATCGTACAATACACTCATCGAGACAAGAGAACAATCCCAGAGTCCTCAAACTCCATTGCTCATGCCTCCGCCATCCACTCGGCTCTCATATTTCCTGACTCAAGTATCCATATATCGCCACCACTTATACGTTTGGGTAGCCTTAAACCGTCAGACTCTGATATTTGCCACCAAGCTTACAGTATTTTTCATCAAACTGTATGGTTTAACCAAGCCATGCTTGCCATTAGCAACAAGCCCCTTAATCAGCTACCCACTTCTGCTTCTCGCAGCAGTGGATTTAGGCTTTGGAAACCGTATAGAGTGGAGGGTAACAGCATTTCTAACAATGGTACACTTTGCGGCCATTTTCTTCATAGGAAAGCAGAATAATCTGTGTGTAGGTGGAAGACAAACATGGGAATGGGAACATGATCACTCATGAATTGCGAAGAAAAACTCATTCGGTGGTATACGTTATGGTGTTTCGCATAAGGCGTGGAGGTATACTGTACCTAGATAAATGGCGCCGCGGCTTTGAGATATGTATCAGTGATGCACTGACTGACCTTGGGGCGTTTTAAGGTTGCAGCCAATCGTGACGTAGCGTCCCGCCCCGTCTCGTCTCTTCCAAGAAGAGAGCGTAAATTATTATGAGGGGCGAGATTTGTTGGGGGGGGGGGGGGGGGGTTTTTTAATTTTTAATTTTTTTTTACAAGATAGATTCGTCTGATGCGAAGCACGAAGACGGAGGACATGACGCGGTATGGCTTCTCTAGTCTGGCTAGGCTAGGTCCGGTCTGGTTTATGCCGGGGGCTTCTTCTCGGCAGGATCCCCTGTCTGGGTGTCTGGACTCTTTTTTTTGTTTTTTTTTTGGTTATCCACAGAGTCGGTCAAGCCTGTCGGACTGTACTGTGCCACTGAAGAGATGAGAGAGTGGGTGGGAAGTAGAGAGTGGGAAGGGCATTCTGCTGGTTTCGGCCGCGTGCATATATACTATACTGTACCTGTTATATACTACAGAGCACGAGGCAGGGTATAGTAGAACATACAGGACAAGATGTAGAAGCACGAGGTGCGAGCCAGGATACAGCGGCTGCCCAAGATACTAGATCGATTTACTAGATGGTTTGGACAGTATATTGATATACTTGCATCTTGATATATTAGCGTCTTAATATACTACCATCTGATATATTAGCATCTTAATATACTACCATCTGATATACTAGCATCTATCAAGCAGCCCTCGCTCCCAAATGCCAAAATCTCCGCCTGCGCACCCAGCCTATAGGGTTTCAAGGTTCCCCCCCCCTAAATAAATAAAAAAAACGCCTAGCGATACAAGATGAACCCAGTTCAGGTCGTTCCGGGCAAGCCACGCAGATGGCATGGCATTCATTTACACCTCGGGCAGCTTTTCCTCTGGCGTCTCGGGCTTTTTTATTTTATTTTATTTCACAGAGTCGTTAACGGGAGTGGGCGCGATTCTGCGCTTTTTGCTGGGTTGGGCGTCCTCCTTCTCCGACTCGCTGGCTGCGCCGGCGTCTCGCTTTACGCCGCTGACGGAGCTGGCGGTGCTGCGTGGTGTCTGCGGGGGAGTCGTCATGGAGAGGCCAGAGACGAAGCTTGAGGTTGCGGCTGCGATGCTTGGCATGCTTCCGGAGACGAGTGGGGGGTTGCTGATTATCGTGCCGGCCGAGGGGTGGTGCGCGAAGGATGCCTGTGTGGCGACGGAAGATGTCGAGTTTGATCTGGTGGGAGAAGACGGGCGCACGGCACCGGAAGGATGGCCTGCAGGGGGAGAAGGGGCAACCGATAAAGGATTCGAAGATGTTCGCTGATGGGTACTGGCATGGAACGGTGAAGGCGGAGCAATAGTAGAGGTGGGGGTTGGGATTGGGGTATTCGCAGAAGACAATGAAGTTGTTTGAACCGTAACGGAGGGTTTCCCCGTGGCCGAGTCTGCAACATAAATCTCGCCAAGCTCTTCTGGCGAGAATGTCAAGATGGAACAGAAGCCATCGGAAGAGGTCATGAGTAATGTCAGACCATCGCTTGACCTTTAATGATGTTAGCAGAGAAGTATACGAGTATCATAAGACATACCAGGTTAGATCGGTGAATGTTGCACAATGGAGATTGCTGACGATGCACAGTGGAGTCTGTTGTTGTGTATCGTACAGCAAAATAGAGTCTTGCGTCGCAACAGCAAACACCATGCGGTAGGGTAATGAAAAGGCCATTGGTGGGCCAGGTGAAGCCACGCCCGTTTCGGCTTCTATGGGTTTCGGAGAGGATGTTGGACCAGAAGCATCACTAAACTGTGGGACCAGCCGTGGAGGCTCCATGACAGATGATGCTGGCGATGCCCTCGTAGAGACGGCTGGCTCTGGTAGCGACGGGATTGCCTCTTCAGCCGAAGATGTATCGATGGTGATGAGCTTGGTCGCAATAGATCCCTTTCTTATCGTGTAGTAGATGGGGGAGCATTTTACAACGACTGACGGCTTCTTATGGCCTGGGAGATGTGCTATTGGTGGTTTATTTATGCCTCCTCTAGTATAGATATAGACGGTGTTAATGACCTCGTAACTAGGCTTCCCTGCCTCGCCCTGACTAGGATGCTGGGTCGAATATTGCCCCGCAGGTGTCAAAAGGAGGCTCCCATCGGGCGTGAAGGTGAGTCGCCGGAAGAAGGAGGTTAGAGTCTCGTTTGCATACAGGTTTGCGTTTCGCATACCGATTCCAGAATGAGGTTTAGGAGATGCCTCCATCGACATAACAGCCGGCAATGGCATTTGAGGAGCTGGCGATGCAGATCGACGCATTGACGGAGATGATCCAAAGGAGGACCGTCGGCTGTGGCTAATCGCGCTTGGGGGGTTCATAGGCAGAGCTAGGACATTTGGAGTCCCAGGTGCTGATGGAGCTGGTGATCCACCACCGAGATTTAAAGGCTCAGCATACAGCTGCGGCCGCAAGCCTAGGTCGGGGGGAGCAGGGCTGTTGGAAGATATCTGTCGACTTGGGAGGTCCATCTTCGCATGGCTTGCAATTCTCGACGGGCCCTGGTCTAGAGCGAAATGCCCATCTTTCGTCCTTAACGAGTATATGTGTACCGAGCGGTCCGAAGACTGTGTGGCTACGTATTCGTTCTGGGGATCCCAAGCAACGCCCTGGACGTAATGGCTGTGTTCTGCGATTTGACGTACGAGCTGGCCTTGGACCGAGTGTTAGCTTTTACTTCGCAACGCGTTCACTATCAAGTACCTGTTTGTGCGTTGTATATCCTCGCAATATTGTCCATGCTCCCGATAATGAAGTAGATGCCGTCTGGTGACCATGCCAGGTCGTATATCTCTGCTCCAGAAGACCGGCACATATGCTTCACACGCCATGTCTCTTTATCTTCAAGCCCGTCCTCACCAAAGGCCGGCTGGGAATGATGTGTTTCGGCAGGGATCCAGAGTAGGACATTCCCATCGTCTCCAGCAGAAGCAAGCAGTTCCCCTACAGTAATGGATTAGACAAGACAACAATAGCGATCTTGAGATTGTTGACTAGATACCTCGTGGAGCGAATCGTACAACGTTCACGGCCTGTGTGTGCTTGCTCAGGGTAGACAAATACTCGACCTTCCGGTCCTCTCCTTCGGAATCTATTCTCCATAACTACAAGGCCGTTAGATGAGAAGCTCCAAGGGTGGTCGTATGTCAGACATACCCGAACGTTTGTATCCCCCCCGCCTGTTGCCAGCCTCTTCCCGTTCGGTTCAAAGTGAGCAGAGTAGATCGGGGCGCTGGCATCGTGCCAATTGACTATGAGGGGTATGCTTTTCATCTTTTTCGCAGAGCCTTGATGTGCTGGTGCATCTGCTCAGGTATGCTGCGGGACAGCAGCAGCGGCGGGGACTCTACTCAATCCAGGCTGACTCGCGTGGTGGTGTCGGTAGAGGCGATCGTGGTACGACGGGCTTGTCTGGCCGATAGGAAGGACGCTGGGTCGACGTGTGGGAAACAGGAGATTGAGTCTACTGGCTACTACGAAGGGCGGTCGTCCAGCATTAAGAGGGTTGCAGCAGCAGTTTGGGCGGAGGAGCAGGATGCGTGAAGGATATCAATTGCAGCCAAGGTGCACTGGACCGCACTGGACTGCACTGGGCTGCACTGCACTCGGCCGACATTAACGCTGGCGGTGGAGCTCCTTGCGCTCGCGCTCGCCCTCCGCTCTCCGCACTGCATGCTACATTCTACATTCTACATACGCTCACCCACTGCCCTGCGTGCCTATCTCTGCAAAAGTCCACCCTGCGCAGGAGCCTGCGTCCTTTGAAACGGCGGATTCTCCAGCCAGCGGGCTCGCCTGTGTTCACTGATGCAAACAGCGCGTCAAGAAGCGTAGAGTTACGGCAAGTCGGCCTCTCTCCGTGGCCCATTTCACCGCCCATTTCACCACAATTCCTGCCGGACCCCAGCCCGCCGGCCCGTTTCTGCTTCTCGAGCTCAGCACCGGCCGCAGGCGTATGTGGATGTGGATGTGGATGTGGATGCGGATTCACACCCGTGGATTCACGTGAACCGCACCTGCCGCCTGAGGCACCCGCGTGCTCGCGCTGTTCGCTCTACGACTCTCGTGCTGCACTCGCTGGCTGGGGCACGCCTGGGTGCCTCAGTCGGGGCAGAGGCGGCGACGCTGGCGCTGGCACTGGCACTGGCACTGGCACTGGTGCTGGGTTGCACCTGGGGCATCGGGTGCGTCTGGTGCATCTCCAGCCCCCAGCATCCTGATCGACTTGGCAAGATCAGCGGCTGTGGCCACCCCGCGCCATGAGGATCCTCCTTGAGCCTGTGAACAGGTCCTCTGTTGCGCATATCACATCTCACGTCCTGCTTCTGCTTCTGCCTCTGTCTCTGCGGACGCGTGGGGCGAGCTTCTCTCGCCCGAGATACGCTGCGAAGACTTGCTGCGCGCCAACGACAGCAGCGCACCGGGAGCTTCCCAGTGCCGGGTAGGCCAAGGAGGAGGGAGACTCGCGAACCCGGGCAGCACGCATCCGCACCCGCATCTGCAGCAGCCAAGGAAGGCAATGGGGTTCGACGCTGCTCGTTCCCAGAGTGGTGCGGCGGTGGCATTGAGGATCGAGGCTGGCAGGTGTGACTCTTCAGGATTGTGACTCTTCAAGATCACAAAGCGATGCAGCAGCAGCAGCAGAGGGGGATGGACTACGCTGCTTCTGGGCAGTGGTAGGGGGGTGGGATGTCGGATTCAAGGGGAGGGAGTTCGGGGGTTTCTGTGATGGGATTTCGGGATGGATGGCTGCAGCCAGGGAAAAGGGCGTATAGGGCTTGTATAGCCTGTTTAGCCTGTATAGCCTGGCCTGTACAGATAGCCTGGCCTGCATGGCCGGCATGGTGGCATGGCTGGCAGTCTCTCATGAGTCTGCACCGCACTCGGGGGGGTACAGAGCAGAACAGAACAGGACTGTACTGCGCCGTCCCTACAGTCCGCTGCCACTGTGTCGCTGTCACCCTGCTGTACTGTGCAGTACCTACAGTCCACTGCCAGTCACCGTCACACTGCTGCTGTCACGCTGCCTCTAGAGCTCCTCTCCTCTCCTGTAACTCGCAATGCCGGGCTATCTTATCGCCGCCCCGTACCCACGCCGCACCGGCGCCTCCTGTGGTACGTGTGCTGCGCTGTGTATGCCGTGCTCGCGACTATGGGCCTCGCTCGAGTTACCTCGCCGTACGGCAGTACCTTGCTTGTTGTCTGTCTCTTCTACCAATATATATATATATATATATAAGTTGCTAACGTTATATAGATATATATACTATATCCACGCATCCATCCAGGAGCCCTCAGCTGCACCGAGCGCACGCCTTCTCGCCGCATCCATTTTCTCCCGGGGGCCTCTGTAGGCTGCTAGTACGCAGCGCAGCACGCCGGCCCCTCCCCGCAGCGGCCCTGCAGCGCCTGCCTGTAGCGACCTCGAACCCGTAATGTGTGCTGGGCCGTGTGGATCCTCGCACGCTGTCCGCGTAACGCCCTACGGCCCTTACCGCCCTTTCATTTGCTGGACGTGCGTGCTCTCCTCTCCACCTTCGCTCTCGCTCGCCGCCTGCCTCACCTGCCTTTCTCCCAGTATTTCCTGTAAATCCTAGCCACCGTCTTCTTATCCCGTTGCTGGTGACTCAACAGAGCAGAGCCGTCCCTCATGCCGTGCGCAGGCCCATAGCCATGGTATACGTCCGTACTGCTTTCTCTCCCATCCGTCTGCAGGTTCCGTCCATTTAAAGCGCCGTTGCTCGCCGCTGCAGGCGAACGGTGGTACGGGAATATCTGCTGGAAGTCCCTCGCCATAGTAGTTGCCGCCGCTGTCGACAATGGTGATGGCCGATAAAATCGCCTCGCCTTCCTTGGTGTGTGGAGTTGTCGGCCTCGCTCTGATCTTCTTTTCGGCATTGTACTCGGTATATAGCATCGCATCAATTGCATCGGCCACGAAAGAAAGGAAACCGGCCAAGATCTACGAGGATAAAGATGGTGTAGCTACTCTAGAGGCTGCTGCCAAGTATTCGACTAAGATACCGAAGATTCTCATTTGCCTGTTATCCGTGCTCGGCTTGGGCGTCTCGATAAGCCTTGCGGTGCTTGGGACCATAGATCAGGCCGGTGATGGGCTTTTCCTCGAGAATTGGCTCAATGCCGCATCTTGGGTAATTTGGTCAAATCCCCCGGGTTGCTTATACACTCGCTGATTCAGAACAGTTCTTCATCACCATCCAGGCAGTATGCGTTGCATTCTCAAAGCTGCCGACGCAGATCTATGATCTAGGCATCTACGCTTCAATCTCTTGCTTATTGCTCCTGACCGTTGTCTTTGTCCAAGATGCTGTCCTTTCGCAGAGTCGCACGGGCATCGGAGCTCTGACACCCTTCATCCTCCGCATAATTCAGCTCACTTTGACCGTTCTGGCTGGCTTTGCAAATGTCTCCTTGCCAAGACGTCCAGCTGTCTCTATCAACGGCAAGCTAGTGGACGATATGTACACCGTATCGGCGCTTAGTAGATACTCCTTCGCCTGGTGTGCTCATCTCCTTACACTAGCTGGCAAGAAGGGCACGCTTGACCTCGATGACCTTCCGATACCAGATCATTACACTCGATCGAAAGACTCTACGCGAGCATGGATCAAGGCCAATCGCAGTGGGAGGCTGTGGAAGAAGGTTTTCCTTGCACACAAGTGGGCGTTCTATCTACAGTGGTTCCTTACACTGTTGCAAGCATTTGGAACTTTCGCGCCTCAATTTGTCTTGCTACAGATCCTCCGAATTCTTGAGAAGCGAGAGGCGGGCAGATCGGTCAGCTCCGAGGCGTGGATTTGGGTCCTGGCACTGGGGCTCAGTACTGTCGTCTCTTCTTGCATCGAAGCATGGCTGTTCTGGATCTCTCAGTCGGAAATTGCGATACCTGTTCGTGCTCAGCTCTCTTCGCTGGTCTTCCAAAAGTCTACGCGCCGGAAGGACGTAAAGGGTGCTGTAAAACAGGGTAAGCCTGAGGCAAATGATGCTGATGATTTTGATATCAACCTAGAATCAGGCCCGAAAGGAGCAGATTCTACTGCTGTGCCTGTGACCAAGGGCGAAGAAGATGATGATCCTAGTCAGAAATCCCGGCAGGCCACGGTGAACCTTATAGGAGTAGATGCAAAAAGAATTGCTGATTTCTGCAGCTTCAACAACTTCTTTCCTGGAAGTGTTTTCAAGCTGGTAGTTTCCTTTTCATTCTTACTTGAATTGATTGGGTGGAAAGCTTTACTTGCCGGCCTTACCACAATGCTAGTCATGATGCCACTGAACATTTTCTTCAGCAGGCGGTATAGTGATGCCCAGGATCGCTTGATGAAAGTGCGGGACGTCAAGCTAGCAGTAGTGAACGAGGCTTTACAGGGCATAAAGCAGATCAAATGGACCGCCACAGAGCAACAGTGGCAAGAAAAGATAGGCCGCGTTAGATCTCGAGAATTACGAGAGCTCTGGTCTGCTCTAATTAATGACACGGGGTTACTTTTATGCTGGACAGCTTCTCCGATTATGCTGTCTGCAGCATCTCTCGCCGTCTATTCAGTTCTCTATGGCGGACTTAGCCCATCTGTTGCCTTTACAAGTATTGGTATCTTCAAGCAGGTGAGTGCATGTGCTCAAGATAGCCGGATGAATCTAACTATATAACAGCTTGAAGTCACCCTAGGAGTCATCCCGGAGTTGACTACTGACCTCATTGACGCATTTGTATCGATTGGTCGCATAGAGGATTACCTGGCTGCGCCTGAGATTGATGTGAATAGGAACGATTCAACAAATGTCTCCTTCGAAGACGCATCGGTTGCTTGGCCTTCGGATGAGGATAAGGAAATAAGTGAACAATATGTCCTCCGGAATATCAACATCTCATTCCCTGCGAATGAGCTGAGCGTTGTATCCGGAAAGACCGGCACTGGGAAAAGTCTCTTGCTGAGCTCTATACTTGGCGAAACAGACCTTCTTTCAGGAAGAATTAATGTTCCAAAGGCACCATCTCTCCACGATCGCCACGACGATAAAGCAACGAGAGAGAATTGGATCATTCCTTCGGCCGTCGCCTTTGTTGCTCAGATACCCTGGATCGAGAATGCTACCATTAAGAACAACATCTTATTCGGACTACCCTTCGACGAGGACCGTTACAATAAGACCCTGAAGGTCTGCGCGTTGGAGAAGGACCTGGAGATACTCATAGACGGAGAAAATACCGAAATTGGTGCAAACGGTGTCAATTTGAGTGGAGGCCAGAGATGGCGCTTGACCTTTGCACGAGCGCTGTACTCTCGTGCAGGGATACTAATTCTTGACGACCTTTTCAGTGCCTTGGATGCCCATGTTGGCCGATACATATTTGAGAACGGACTCACAGGCGAACTCGGTAATGGAAGAACACGAATCCTTGTCACCCACCATGTAGCTCTGTGCAAGTCTAGAGCGAAATACCTCGTTGAGCTTGGTGATGGAACAATTGAACATGCCGGGCTCGTCTCAAAGCTGGAAGAAGATGGCGTGCTTACTGAAATTATTAATCACGAGCAGCCCGGCAACGAAAATCTCGAAGACGAAGATATTACAGCTGTGAATTCGGAAGAGTCTTCAGATCTCGAAGATGCCAACGGGGAAACATTGACAAAGATTGACTCTAAAGCATCTGCGAAGAAATTTGTCGAGGAAGAAGCAAGAGAGAAAGGCGCAATTAAAAAGGCTATATATGTGGACTATCTAAAGTCAAGTGGGGGATTCACTTTCTGGTCATTGGCTCTGGTGATATTCCTAAGCCAACAAGCCCTGACTCTCGGTACGTCTCTGATAGAACCCTTTCCCAGTCCCATTCTCAAGAACGAGAGTCGATGCGGCGTGATGATTTCTATTGTTGAAAGTAGTCCTAGTAGCCACCGCTAACTTCATCTAGGCCGCTCCTGGGTTCTCCGATTATGGACTGGTAGTGCCGAAGAAGCCAGCGTCAATTCAATGTTTACCTATACCTTCCAAATACCAACAATATCAGCATTAGACTCGACGCATGATACCTTGATATTTTATCTCAGCCTTTACGTCGGCATGTCAGTTCTCTCATCCATCGTTGGGACTGTGAGATTCTACTACGTGTTTACTGGTAGCATAAGAGCATCAAGGCGACTATTCGAATCTCTCACCTCTACGGTTCTCCGGACACCACTTCGTTGGATTGATACAGTTCCCTTGGGCCGAATTTTGAACCGTTTCACGTCGGATTTTAACATTGTGGATATGCGACTCGCCTATGACATTTCTTTTGGGGCAAGCAGTCTATTGCAATTGCTCGGTGTTATCGTTGCTGGGTAAGTGTAGCTCCATCTGATAGTGTGAAGTTCTTTCTAATATCCTTTTAGGCTTTTTGTGTCGCCTTACATTATCCTCCTAGCCATCGGACTGGCGATCTTCTGCTTATATTTCGCCTTGAAATACCTTGCTGGGGCAAGAGAGGTGAAAAGACTTGAGAGCAACGCAAAATCACCAATTTTCGAGACTTTCAATGCAACATTATCAGGTGTGGCAACGATTCGTGGTTTCGACAAGACAGATGTTTATATTGAACGCATGTACACGCTTGTCGACAATTACTCCTCGACATTCTGGCATTTGTGGCTATTCAACCGATGGATGGGCTGGCGTATGTCCGTAGTGGGTGCTCTCTTCGCCATTACTGTATCTAGTGTCATCCTGGCCATTCCATCCATTTCCGCTGCGCTCGCTGGTTTCGCCCTTGCCTTCTCCCTAGAATATACCAGCGCCATCATCTGGACTCTACGACATTATGCATCGCTAGAGCTCGACTTCAACTCGGCGGAACGTGTAATCGAGTATACTAATTTGCCAATCGAGTCCCAAGATGGAGCTAATCCACCAGCTGCTTGGCCATCTGAAGGCCGCCTTGAAGTCGACAATCTGGTTGTAGGCTACGCGGCAGATTTGCCGCCTGTGCTGAAGGGTCTAAGTTTCATTGTGGAGAGAAATGAACGTGTTGGGGTTGTTGGACGGACTGGCGCGGGTAAATCCTCTCTTACACTCGCACTCTTCCGGTTCTTGGAGGCAAGAGAAGGAAGCATCACCATTGACGGCATCGATATCTCTAAGATAAACCTGCACACGCTACGAAGTCGTCTGGCAATTATTCCCCAAGATCCCGTACTGTTCTCTGGAACTGTGCGCAGTAACCTTGACGCCTTTGACGAACATAGCGACAACGAGCTACGTGACGCATTACAGAGGGTGCATCTTGTTTCTGCACCATCGTCCAGAGATGAGCAGGTATCTGCGGGTTCTTCGGTCAACAGCAACCGAGTATCCATGAATCAAAACCAAAATACCAATCCATTTACTTCATTATCATCCCCGATCACAGAAGGCGGACTCAACCTATCACAAGGTCAGCGGCAGCTATTGTGCCTGGCGCGTGCGATCGTCTCGCGGCCAAAAATCATGGTCCTCGATGAAGCTACATCGGCTGTAGACATGGCGACGGACACGCTGATCCAACGATCCATCAGAGAAGAGTTTAATGATAGTACACTGATTGTGATTGCACATCGTCTCAGCACGATTGGGGATTTCGATAAAATTCTGGTTATGGAGGATGGCAAAGGTGTGGAGTTTGGTAGTCCACAGGACCTGATGAAAAATGAAAAGGGTGTATTTAGAGGGATGGTCCACGAGAGTGGCGAAAGAGACAAACTGGAGGCTTTAATATCAGGAGGGGCAGAGGATAGATCTACCCGATAACGAGTCGATACTTGCGGCGTGGCATCAGACGCAGTTTGGATTTTGCGTAGCAAGACAGAAAAATTTAGGTGGCTGAAACTTTATATGAACAGAAAATGCATCACGTCTCTCTCTCTCTCTCTCTACATCTGGGCTCGGTGGGCCCGTGCTGGCTGGCGCGTGACTTGAACGTATTAACCTTATCCTTCGGCGGGCGAAGTCCCGAGGGCCTACGCGGACGCGGACGCGAACACGAAACAGGAGATCTCGACAGACGGGCAGACATGCTCGTCCCGAGGCGCGTGCGTGGCGGACGGAAGAGTGCGATCCGGGGCGGGGAGCGGTCGGTCTGCCTGCCTGTCTGCCTGTCTCTTTTCACCCTCCTGCGAGCGGAGCGCAGCCGGCCGATCCGATCCCTCCTCTCTCTCTGTGTGCCTGGAGGCTCGGATGCCTCTTGCCGTCTCGGATGCTCCTCTCGCCGTCTCAGATGCTCCCCTCGCCATCTCAGATGCTCCCCTGGCCGTCTCGGGGGCCCCGCAGGTCCAGCCAGACCAGCACGCTTGCCTCGTTTCCCCACCCGGGGTCGAGGCCCAGCTGGCGCCACGCCGTCTCCAGGTCGACATGCAGGACGAGGGGGTTGGCGGGGGAGCGGGAGACGGTGGAGGGCGGGATGACGGAGCCGAGGAGGGTGATGAGGAGGGCGGAGGGGAGGGGGAGGGTGGGGAGGGTGGAGATGTAGATTCCTGTGAGTGGGGGGGGGGTTGGTTGTTAGGTGGGGGGTGTGTGTGGGGATGGGGACGGGGATTGCTTACCTAGAGTACCGAGGGCTTTGAGACTTGTCTCGATGACGATGCGGCCGCTCGCTTCCATCGTCATGCTATTACTCACAACCGCAGCCGCGCCCGTCATCTTGCCTAGCAATCCCAGATTGGCGATCCAGGTCGTGTCGTCGTCGACGACGAAGCCGCGGAGGGGATGTGCGCTGAGGATGTCATAGCCTCTAGTGTCGAGACTGATGTCGATGAGGGACGACCAGTCGACAACTTGGAGGGGCTTGGTCATCGCGCCGCTGGCGTGGGAGCGCACGATGTAGTACTGGGCTTGGATGACGCCGGGGAAGCGGGCGAGGGGGAGGAGCTCGGTGAGCGGGCGCTGGGAGATGTTGAAGATGCCGATGAAGCTTGTGCCTGTGACGGCTGGGCCTGCGGGGTGGGATGGGTGAGCGGTGTTGCTTTGTAGGAGGGGGATGGGAAAGGAGAGGTGCGTACCGTGATAAGTCCCGACCTTTAGAATCACCTCATCGTTATACCCGACGTATGCATCTAAACTCTTCCCAACAGTACTTGTTCTCAGGATGACCGTCTTTCCTCTGATGGTCTGAGCGGTCATCTGCCTAATAAGAGCTACATCATGCTGGCCAGGCACATCGGTGATATAAATCGGGCCACCACTAACGCACCTCGCAGCAGCATGGAAGCCGCTATAGTCGTGAACAGTCTGGAACATGTCCCAGTCCGGCACCAAGTTCAGATGCTGCGTGAGCAAGCTGTTGTGCGCATTGGTGAAGATGTGCCACGGGTGACTGCCCTCGACTTCGGGGAAAAAGTCATCGGAATTTCGGACCAGGATCGCGGGCCGGTTCTCTGGGAGCTGCGAGTGGAAGAGGATCTGGGGCGTCTGAGACATGCATGAGATGGCTTTTGTGGAAAAGTGCTTCAGGGACGAGATGGTCCAGGCGTCGAGGTAGGTGTTTATTAGGTCACTGCGAACTTTCGCTGACTCGAGGGTATCGAGCATGAACTGTGCATCTGTCTTGACTGCATCAATGCCGGCATCGGATAGGAACCGGTAAAAGTCGTCGTAGAGCTTGTATACGTCCTCTTTGGCAACAACCGTCATCTTTCCTCCTAACGGGAGGTTACGACGCACGCCATCGACGCGGACTACCTCATTAGTCTTATATGTCTTTGCAATCTTCCCATCGGGGGAGATACCAGCCCAATAGCCTAGTATGGCATGCCATACCGCCACATGCTGGATGTGTGGGTGCTTGCTACGGATCGTGGTTACAGTGTGTTTGAGACCATTCGGGAATGCTTTTCTGTCAGCCTCAAACTCGACCCATCCATGCTGGAATTGACCGTGGCCCCGGTAGTCAATAGATTGCCAGTTATCATCGATTATCAGATTCGCAATGTTGATGTTATTCGCCGCAAGCTTCTCGACGGCCTCAAAGACCTTCTCCTCGGTGAGTCGTTGGCCTAGCCCGTTCCAGGTGCAGTATGTCAGGCCATCAAACCAATTCTCCATCCATTGCGGTTTTACACCTTCTATAGCAGCTTGCAATTCCTTTTGCTCTATGCCCGTAGCAATTTCGTCATTGCGCACGATTACTCTTGCATGATACATAGCAGCAGCGTTTGCCGCCTCGAAGGTATCGCCTAGAGCCACAACGACCCTACCAACGCCTTCCTTTTGACCATCATTTCTGATGTTGAGGATGACATTGCCGTCCTTGTCGCTCTGGAAAAGAGTCATTACATCCTCGACTCCACTGATACCTAGAAGAACGACGTGCCTGCCTCCTGCTCGTTCCAGAAAAGAGCAAACAACGGCTTCCTTATCCAGCTCGAAATGGGATTTCCCTTGACGGGGAGCAAGCCACGGAGACCAAATGCGAATGAGAGCAAACCATCTAAGAATATCCCCGGACCACGGCTTGCCGAATTTAGAAAGAGTAAAAGTAGATTTGTCTCCCTCTGCTGCAGTAGCTGGTGCCTTTACTGACCACACCAAAACTCCTGGTATCTGACTTGAAACCTGGTCTATCTTGAAGCTGGGGTTTAGCCCTCCAATGACTTGCTTGATATCTATGGCTTCGGATTTAAAGTTCTGCTTATCTTTCAGGATAAGAGTACCATTTAGTGTCCCTTGCTGGTCGTTGACCCATTTCCAGGGTTGGTCAGCACCAGGTCGAAACTTGATTGTAAAGTTCGTCGAGACTTTGACATCTAGAGTTCCAGCAAAGTATAAACGGTTTAAACCCACATCTAGTTTGCGAAAATCTGACGGATGATCTGCGAATGCATGGGAAGGTTGCAGTTGGAATTCTTTCCAGTCACCTCCAGATGAATGCCATAATGATACTTCCCATGCTCCTTGAGCACGGCTCTCATCGGTCTCTAAAAGGACGGTGAATGTAGCCTTGGTACTACGGATTTCGGTCACCTGACCTAAAGGCGGGTAAGAAGTAAAGAGTGCCTTCATTGTCATGCCCTTGAAAAGATGCTCTGGTTTCGGCAGAATCTGATTTGAAATCCATTTAGCTTGGAAAATGACCGTCATGATGGGAGCTGATGCTCAATGTACCAATATGACGTATGCTGAGCTTGTACAATTGAGGGCGAGGAATAAAAAGTTGAAAACATACCGGGTCTGGTATATGTAAGTCCATCACCTAAAGGCGTGTTATGCAGTATACACACTGTGGAAGGTGTCCTTCCTTTTATCCTGCTACGCGGTTTATATATATATGCCATACCTGCATGCCAACTGGCATTGCGGTCCGCTGGAGTAGCTACCCATGTCTAGCGGCGGATATGAATCGCTTAGTGGCAGAGTTTAAGCAGGGGCCTGACGAGGCTCTCACGCACGTCACGGTTCTCTCGCATACCGTACAATATTTCTGGATATGCAAAGAAAGATGGTAGAAAATCATCAATAGCTTCAATTCCATCCGCCATCTGGGTTAATATTACTGTGTGTGACTTATTTTGACCGTAATCATTAGCCCTGTCATGCGACGTTGTACATAGCCTTAGCTTCTCTTCAAAAACCTCGGCCAGCATGGCTTCTCCTTCCCTATTCCGCAATGCTTCTCAACAGAACCTCTATATATGCGCCAGATGCGCTCTTCGTACATCAAAGAGTGCAAGTAATACGACACGAAGATGGATTGGTATGAAATACCTAGCAAAAGTAAATGCCGCTGAGCAGCAATGGCAGGAGAACGCAAAAGAGATCAAATCGGGCAACAAAAAGAGCATGCTAAGCATCTTGGAGGAGCGTGGATTGGTGCACCAGATTACTGGGTATGCCTGTACCGCCTACAACTGATGTGCTAGATTGCTTACCATGATATTTTAGGGACCGCGACACTCTGGACAAGCTCATGACAGACAAACGTATCGGGGCGTACGTCGGAATCGACCCAACAGCATCCTCACTACACGTTGGACATCTCCTCCCTCTGATGTCGATTTTCTGGATGTATGTACATGGTTTTCATGCTGTATCACTTCTCGGGGGAGCTACATGTAAGGTGGGAGATCCGTCGGGTCGTCTCACCTCTCGGATAAAGGAAGAAGCAGCAGTTAGAACGGCGAATATGGTTAATATGCATTATCAGCTGAAAAAGTTGTGGTTAAACGTGGAGCTCTATGGCAGGAAATACGGATACAACTGGGAGTGGGCATGGCATAGAGAGCTGGTAAATAATAATGCCTGGATGAATAAGCTACCTATTATGGAGGTGCTTCAATTGCTTGGTCCCGGTATGAGGATGGGAACCATGCTTGGACGGGACACGTAAGTAAACCTACAATATTTTGTATCAAACAGTGAACTGACTTCGATAAAGAGTGAAGAATAAAATGGAGAAGGGTGATGGAATGTCGTTCGCCGAATTTACTTATCCCCTACTGCAGGCATGGGACTGGTGGCATATGTACAATACAAAGGGCATACAAATGCAAATCGGCGGGGCCGACCAATATGGCAACATTATTGCAGGCATAGATGCTGTCAAATATATCTCCTCTCATCACCCTGACCCCGATGTCCGCAAAGGCAAAGATGTTCCATCGGCGGCTCCCTTCGGCTTTACGGTTCCGCTCCTCACGACAGCAGCAGGTGAGAAATTCGGCAAAAGCGCAGGAAATGCGATATGGCTCGATAAGGAACAAACGAGTACCTTCGATCTCTATGGCTTCTTCGTCCGTCAACCAGATGCAGAGGTCGAGAGATACCTTCGGCTCTTCACTTTTATCCCGTTAGAGAAGATCAATGCTATTATGGACGAACACAATCAAATGCCTTCGCTACGTAAAGCACAGCATATTCTCGCCCGAGATTTTGTTGAATTAGTTCATGGACCTGAAGAAGCAAAGGCCGCAGAGGAGAGCCATCGAATGATGTTCGACAAGACCCCGAAGATCAATGTTACTGATTTGAAGACACTGGATAAGGACGGTGTCAAGCAGCCGGTAATGACGACGCTTAATAATGCACCAAAAGCCAATATGAAGCTTCCCAGTTCTCTGATACATCACAAGTCAATCGGAAAGATTCTCCATGCAGCTGGACTCGCAGTCTCAGCCTCTGATGGACACAGACTGGCAGCTACTGGTGCAGTATATATTGGCGGAATGCCTGGACAAAGTCTAGCGATGAATGATGCTGCCGTGACGTTCACACAGGTGAAAAACTGGGTGATTGAGGAAACCAGTAAATTTCTTGTAGGAGGCAAACTGTTGTTACTACGAAGGGGAAAGCACAATATTAGGATTATTGAGGTCGTTAGCGATGAAGAATGGAGGGCCTCTGGTTCTACATATCCTGGAGAAGTGAGTACCAATGTTAGCGAAGAGGGTGCGAAGAATCAGAAGGCCCAAGGGACAAAGAAGGAATCGTTGTGGAAGGCATTTGCGCCGTGAATATCAGCGTGGAGGTCCAAAACGCGAGGTACGAAGTCCACACCACCCAATCTATGTATCATAAAATGTACATGTTTTTATAGGAAGGTACCACCAAGAAATGACAGTATAATTTTCTGAAACTTTAACAAGAGATTTAGAAGAAGCAGTTCTGTCTCTGTACCAATTTAAGGAAATTCAATCAAAGCTGTTGTCGTGATACGACAGTTTCAATATCGTGCTTTATTGAAAGTAAGACGATTACTAGGTGGGTTTGAGCTGGGCATTGCATCCTACCATGCCATGCCCTAGCATGATCAGTGATCGCCCTGCCACACGTAGTCTGGCTTCCATTGATGCATACGTACATATCCATTAATGATACTTCTTTTTGGGCATAGTATAAGGTTCGGACTTAGACCAACGTGCCTTCCTGTGTCTACGGATCCTAACGAATCCTATATGCCTGATTGGCGACGGTAACAATGAGGCCATCCATATTGCAACTCTGCCAGCCGTAGCCACCGCGAATCAACACGCTCTAGCCCTTCCGGGGAACAGTCGGTTTTGGCCTTTGGACCTGCGATGTGACAGGTCTGTTGACGGACACCGCTGAGAATAGAGGAGAGAGTCTGCCGATGATTCAATTGTCCATCTCCATCGAATATGATGCCATGACGGCTTCAAATGTTGTGACGAGCAAGAGAAGGAACAAAATCCCAGTCGTGTAACAGCCACAGCCAGCCATATTGTTACATTTCAGCTGGTAGAGAGGGAGGTGCTGCAGTCTCTGCAACGCTGACTGCTGCCTCAGGAAGAGCTGCGGCGGGTTGTTATGCGGCGGCGTCGAAGCGACGGAGTTGAGCCCGTACGGACTCGCTCGGGCGTACGAGATCTACAGGATGGCTTCCCGTGATGGCCGCTTGCACCACATCCCCGCACTCGTACATCGCCAGTGCTGCAAACTCGTCCAGAGACAACATCAGCATAGAGCACAGCTGCTGGCTGCGCTGCGCTTGGAGCTGCACAGCTGGATATTATGCCCTGAGACAGTGGGTTCTTTGAGCCACATCTCTCACAGTCGAGCTGGAGCCCTGCGAGAGAAATCCTACGTCTCCTACGTCTGGTCCGGCCTTGGTTTGTAAGAACGAGTTCTCCATCTCAATGCCAGACGTGCGAGACGTGCGAGACGTGCCTGACATGTCATGCTCTCCATCATCAGCCCAAGTGATACTGGTGGCTCCTGCTAAAATGTCCTGCTGCAGCTTGCGTGTCTGTCCATGAGTGCACGGCATGGCAGTAAGCAGCCAGAAACGGCCTCTTGGCCTGGCGAGTTGCTCCTATTTCTCGTCGGTGATCGGTGATGCCGTATGGTGGCCTGGGATCTGTTGAGCATCAGCTGTCTACAAATCAGTGTGTCAAAGAAGGCAACGTGCACCTCGAGGTGGGGTGCGGCTGCAGCGAAGCCATGGCATTGAGTAACGTGGATCAAACCTTCTGTCTTTCCGTTGCGGAGCTTGGCACGGAATTCAACACTATACGGCAATTATATGTCCATCTCATCTCTTCTCCACTTCGCAACACCTAAGCCAAGGTAGTGTCCTGGTTCTATACGCAGTAACCTGCAACTCCAGTCTTTCATTTTGATTCATTTCCGTATTTCCTTGTGCTGCATATGAACTTAGCGTGCTCTGGGAGTTGATGGTTTCTTGTGGCAATTCAATGGCAAGCTGGATAAGTAAACTACTACTTCTGTTTAACCTTCCGCTCAGCCCTACCGAAATCCCTGTGGCATGTCCACGACATGGACATTGTCGAGACTTCAGCTATGGATTGGCAGCCACCACGTCTGCCAATCATCGATCCATTGCCAATGCCGGCCGAGAGGGAGCGGTATATTGACAGTATTCATTCAACACTATGCCATGGAGGTAATCCATGAAGGTGATCCTCTCTATGCAAATGCATCGGGATTGGGAACATACACGGCACTTACGGCCACATGATGTGGAAGAAACACAGGCCGGCTGTAACCTGATCTGCAATACAGAACATGCGACAATACATATGAAGTGAGACTCAACCTCCATACCCTGCGTATTTTGACACAGCCCGCTAGCATTCAACCGTTTGATTTCTTGGCTTCGTCATCTCAGCTATCACGAATTGGCCGTTTCTGGCAAGGTGACAGTCACAGTAGCATTGATCCCCGCTCTGTGATCTGTTTATATGCTCAAGTGGAAAGTCGGTGGGAGTTAGCTTATGCGTGTAACACTTACATGATGTCTTGCGCGACATCCTGACATACAGACGCAGCAGAACCAGTAACAGACCAGTCAACAGGTCAGACAACTGGGCACACCCTAGAGACTATCAGACTGCAGCATTCAACAGCAAGCCACTTTACCCGGTGTCTCCGAGATTGCACCTTTTGACGAGGACATTGTGAATATCTAAGAACTCCAATAGCTATAAGAAGGACTCATATTCCCTCGAGACCTCGACAGTATCATCATCATTCTTCTTCCACATCTATCAACAAACCCAACATAAAACCCATTCACAATGTCTACAGGCCCTGTCTCACAGATCCTCTTCCGTCAGCGCTCTTTTCAAAAATATTTAATTCATATTACTAACCTCATCCTTTCTAGGCACTGCAATTGCAGCAGTCAACTCAACCTCTCACCTTCGGATATACACTCAAGATGTTACTGGCAGCATTCGTGAGAGTCTCTACGAAGGAGGGTGGTCCAATGGCACCGCCAAGAATGTCATTGCCCAGGCCAAGATTGGCTCTCCCATTGCTGCTACCTCCAAGGAGCTCAACAACGTAAGAATCGTACTAAACCCCAAATAATCTAGCTTTTTTTAACAATCTCCGTAGATTCGAGTCTACTATATCTCTGCAGACAACAAACTTAAGGAGGCTGCCTATGATTCTAGCAAGGGTTGGTACGATGGCGCACTAAACAATAGCAACATCGTCGTCGCGCCGTATTCGAAGATTGCAGCCAGCTTCCTCGCTGTCGATAGCGGGCTCATACTGAGAGTCTACGTCCAGCTTCCTGACAACACTATCCAGGAATATGGCTATAATAGTGGTAAGAACACTCTCGCGATCTATTGTGAACATAACTTAACTCAAAATCCCAGGTAACAATAATGGATGGACGAAGGAAACCAACCTCGGTGAAGCTGTCACTGGGTCAGCGATTGCAAGCACCTCGTTCAACGTCTCTCAGCTCGGCATCAGGCAAGTTATATCTTCAGCATAAAACCACTACGACAGGCTAACCATATGAAATAACCAGAGTCTACTTCCAAACTCCCAAACTAGACATCGTCGAGAAAGCCTGGGACGGCTCATGGTACACCGGCGCCTTCTCCGTCCCCAAAGCCGTGCCCCGCGCTGCAGTCGCCGTGACCAGCTTCGTCGCCAACAAAGGCATCAGCATCCGCGTCTACTACGCCACTTCCAGTAGACTCCTCGAGCAAGGCTACGACGGTTCCGATTGGTACGACGGCGGGTTCGACCAGCCTAGCATCCCAGGCACGGAAGTCGCTGCGATCAATTGGGGCAGCGGCTCGGGGCTTAACCTTCGCGTTTATTTCGAGAATGGCACTGATGTTTCGGGTGTTAGTGAGTGGGTGTGGAATGGGGGGTGGACAGCTGGCGTCTCTGCTATTCCGCCGGCGTAAAGGGCTGCGTCTTTCTTGGACTTGGGAAGACGTCGTAGTCAATACCTAACACTGGATAGGTTTCGGGGTGCGGGGGATCAGGGATTATGATGTTGATTAGCATGATACTAGTCTTTCGTTTTACCAAAATTTAGTATCACAACGTTGCGTTATCCGTACAGAGGCATGTGAGAGGTAGTTCGAGATTGAGACGTAAATCTTCGAGGTTTGGTAGTGACTGCCCGAATCGCCATGGCCCCAGTGCGCAAGGTGAGATTGGGCGGTAGAACCGACGAGTTATAATACCTTAAATGTCCCACAACCCCGAAATAGGCCATAGTATCCCACGTGATCGAGAGGAATTCCATAGTTAAAGCCGGCCTACACCGAGAAACAGCAGGCAGCATCGGGCCACAGCGACAACGGCACTACATCCTGCTACCCCCGCCGCCGGCACTACCAAAGTTTCTGTTCTCAAGCCCCTCCTATCACAGGACACCACGTCCGGGCCAGCACCACGGCCCGGCACACGTTCCTGGGGGCCTGCATCCGAAGACGGCAAGCGGGTGACGTCTCGATGCCGAGGCGGCGTGGCAGGGAGCCGGGCGGAGAGTCGGGGTGGGCGGGATGGCTGGCTGGCTGGCTGGCTGGCGTGATTGGGTACGCGGATGCAGGTGGTTCCGCGGCGCTGCTTGGGGCGCAGGGAATGGCGTGCGCTGAGGCGGTATGTGTACCGTATGCATTTATGCATGTGAGGTTGGCGTCGCAGTGTGCAGGTGGACGGGGTGGGGGGGTTTTTTTTTTAGGTGGAGCTGCCTTTGTGGGGTTGGGAAGCCGGTGAGCGAGGGAGGTCGATGCTGTGCCTGTGTTTTAGGAGATGGTTTATTGTTATGGCATCTTTGTAAGTGTGTTTCTATGATCTTGATAGAGTAGAGTCTTATATAAGTCGTTGGGTATCACGTTGAATATTCGTACCAGATAGCCCCATTCTGGCCTATTTACACACTGCTCGACTAAATGCTAGCATGCGAGCATTGAGTCAATTGCCATATCAGTCTTATTTTAGGTGTATTGTTTCTTCGTCATTCTCTGACAAATCAGGAAATCGGTTTTAAGTGTACAAGCTTTTCTTTCGAGCCGCGTGTTCCGCTGCCCTAAGATTCTTGCTGGCCGCTTTCTTACTCACAGCCTAGGAGCTTAAAACTTTATCCTCAAACATATCTATATCTAGGGCGTGCTGGATTTGTTCTGCTTTACATTAGCTCGTGGCTCATTAAAAATTCGAATATATATCACAAACCTCTCATTCCATCTAGCGCCTCAAAGGCCAAAGAGTAATTATCTAGCGAGTTGACGACGAGCCGCAGCGCCTGTTGCAGATGATCAACATATCCCCGGACAACAAGATCCATATCATTAGTTCCCATATCATCCCGACTAGTAAGGGCTTTGTAACATAGCATGAGTAGAGCGTAACTACTCTGCATTGCGCAACAAGCGAAAGAAGGCATGGTCCGTGGAGGAGTTCTATAAGTCGTTGACGAAAGCATTTCGAACGGCTCTGGATGTATATTCATCGGATTCGGATACGGCAGTATGTCGAATGATTCTGCGATGTTCAATGCTGCTTGGCGGCAGACATTTGCAGAATAATTACTGCTGAATGGCGCATTGGCATCCCGTATAACAGATGTTGTCGATATCGATGGGCTGTCGTTGGTTTGGCGTAGTAGTGTTCCACACCCACAGGAAGAGATAACTAGACCTTTTGGGCCCTTGGTATTGAGGTCTTGGTTAACCTGCTCTGGTTTTACGGCTTTCAGATCGCAGTGCTTCTGCGTGGATATTGGGATATCCATGAAAGCTGAATAGCGATGAATCTTTATCCTTGCGCTTTACAATACCGCTACGTCAGTTACTGTGCTCCTGTTGTGGACTGCATCAAGAGGTACTTTGGTAGCTCTTTGAGCAAAAAGGTGTCCTTTAAACGTACCTGTTCAATTTGATCCTCGATATACCTCGAAGCGCTTTTGCGACAACAGATTCCCTAGGATCTACCGGCATGCTAGAAGCAGTTCTATTCACCCAAGAATCGGCGGCTTTGGCCAAAGGCTCAAAAACTTGGTCATACGATATGCTTCGAGCGTAGATCTCCGACAAATCCTTCTTCTTTGTGAGACAGTCATGTAGGTCAATAACAAACTGAGTGCTCCCAACAATAGCTCGTTGAGCTTGCATAAAGAAAGACCAAACCTTGATTAGTTAGTAATTGTTTTAATATTAAGGAGTTTAGAATACCTCTGGGTCAGATGTGTTGGAAGGATAGCCAATTTTGAATCTTGGATCGTGGAGGTCTATTGTCAAAGTCTAGATTAAGTTACGTTAGAATTTTGAATGGCACAGATACATGCTGCTGAGCTAACCGTATTACTGACTATCGATCCCTGGGTCATGCACATATACTAAGACGTGATCGTCAGCCCATATACTATATAGTTTCAGATGGATAGTTACCGTCATCCACCAGGCACGCCGCCTCGCCTCGGTATTACGATCTACTACATCCTCTTCTTTGTACAGGCCCATATCCATAGCTAAATTCATAGCCTGCCCAGCACGGCTCCGCATTTTTGCCATATTTCCGCGCTGAGCATATTCATAAATGCTCAAGACTAAAAGTGCAAGAATGCTTTCGAGCTCTAAGGGCGTATTAGGATGGAATGGTGGTCGATCCAACTCATGCTTTTCAATTTGAAGAGCTTGAGAAGGGCAACTCATAGAATCGCTTAACTCAGACTCGATATCTACACTCTCCAAGGCAGAATGAGCATATCGATGAGCTTGGTTTCTCCGTTTCCATAATGACTTTGTACTCTTTGGCTCTTGGTCCTGAGGAAGAGGAATAAGGGCAAGTATAGCAGATAGTGCCAGAGTAATTGGTGAAGATGGTTCGTATTCGGAATTGTCGATGTTATTGCCAGTCAAGGGCCTGTCGATGGCTGGAAATTTTTCCGGGGGAGGTAAAATGGGAAAATATTCATGGATATATACATAATAGGCATCCAAGCTTAATTTTATATCAGTAAATCTCAAAAACAAAGCTAAAGCTCAGGAATATAGTAAGTGCTTACATATCAGAGTCGCTTCCATACCGTCGGACATCTGTCAATGCCACTTCTTGTGGGGTAGTTTCCGGTGTGTCATTAATGCTATCTATATGATCATCACTGAAGTCTGTATTGAAATTGCGGGTATCCTGGTCCAATTGGTGTATATCAAAAATGCCACCTTCCGGGAATATAAGATCATCAAATGGGAAGGCGTCTACATCTCTAAGACCAGCTCCTGGGATTTGAAAAGTGCTAGACTGAAAGACTTCTATCAACGAGTATAAGCAAGGATACCTAAGTTTGAAGCCGATGCTTACGGTCTTCAAAGCTCATTATAACAGGCTCATCTGGAACTACTACTTCGGTCTCTTTCTTACTTTTGGGGCGTTTTTGTGGGTATCGAGGACCTCCCCGTTTGCTAGGTGTATAATTGCATTCCTTGCCCTTTACAGCACACTGCCAATCTGAGTTAGTCTACTATCTTGCACATATATTCAAGTGCAAGAAAAACTTCATCCTTACAGTAGTACATGTCTCCTTCCCATCACAACGAATCCGAGAAGCGCGACTAGAGTGCCCGATTAGGCCAGTACTCATGGATGACTGATTGAGTGATTGAGAGATTCTAAGGTGCATACCAAGCCAAGCAGGCAACCTTCACAGGAGGCTTTGCGAACTTCCTTCTAGGGACGGCTGTAGACATTATTGCCGTTAAGCTCCGGAAGCAGCCAGCTCGGGGTTGATTCTTTATCTAACAAGTGTAATTAGCAAGTGTAAGTAACACTTTTCTCAATTTCCTCACGTTGATTGTCAACCGGATTTGAAGATATTTATCTGCGCACGATGAAATGTAATCATCTGATGACGGAAATTTGCGGAGAAGCTCCTAGCTCGACGGTCTTTCTCCACGGGGGAGACGCGGGATACAGCATTTGATAAGCTAAGAATCATTAACCTGAAATATCATATAAGCTGCACAGTGCATGGAGACGTGAGACTCTTCAAGGCAAACATACCCGCACTCGAGTGGAATGGTGTGATATACTTACGAAGCATGTTCACCCGGGATTTGGAAGATATCCGGGGTTTGCTCATAGATAAGATAAGATATTGGCACGTGACTTGTTGAACACAATAGCATACGAGGAGAAATAATGTACATTCCATTAGTACTTCTATAACTGATCCTCGTGATGTCATAACTCCCTACTGCTATGATTGCCGTAGCTGTTAGTACAAATGTTTACTTGACAGGTTGTCTGTTGGCCGGACAGAAGAGAGGAAGTACTAACTAACAATCAGCTGCCTATCGGAAGAGACTTGGCACTATAATGACCTTTATCGGGCGCAATCAGGGTCGAGGTTCGAGGTTTGCCGACGTCAATCGTAACGAAATTTCGCCTCCAGTAACAACCACGCCGTTAACATCACGACTTCAAACTGGCCACACACTGCATTGTCTCTACTCAGTAGACTCTCTATCAATGAGATCCACTTCAATCGCGATGTTGGTGGCTTCAATACGCCCAGTTCTTGTTGCAGTGACGTAAACGCACGACTGCAGCCGCAAAGATGCTGCCTGCTCCAGTCTTAAGCTTCACGATCCCCTCTGTCGTAGACGATACACCTCTAGACTGCAGGATATATTATCCAACAAAGTTTCTTCCAATATCTGCTTCGCCAATATGGCGCAAGAAAGCCGCGGTTATGGCGCATCCTTACGCGCCGCTTGGGGGCAGTTTCGATGACCCTGTTGTGAACTTAGCAGCTTCCGCGATCTTAAAACAGGGGTTCATAGTTGGGACGTTCAACTTCCGGTGAGCTTCTTTCGTACGCTTTTCTTGGATATATACTAATAACGCCGTGGACAGTGGTGCGGGGCCTTCTAAAGGCCGGACATCTTGGACTTCCAAACCCGAAACACAAGACTACATCTCCTTCATTGGATTCATGGTCTACTTCATACATTATCTCTCTATTCCACCAGCACTTTGCTCGGCTGAGACTACTTTGGAAGATATCGAGCCTGAGATGCACGACCTATCGTCGGTTCCATCCCACACTCTGCCACCGGCACATCCTACAAACTATGAAAAGAATTATACATACACGCCACGCACCAGCCGTCCCTCAAAAATACCCTTTTCGGACCCTTCTGATGGAAATGGGAGTGACGAAAATATCCGGGCAAAGCTGCAGCCACTGTTCCTGATAGGAGGCTATTCATATGGCGCTCTTATAGCCACCCAACTCCCCAGCCTCGCTACAATTCTTAACTTATTCGCAACTCCAGAATTAGGGACTGCTGCCTCAGAGATCCGACTTCGAGCTGAGCATCTCGCTAAACAGCAAAATGAACTTTTTGCTGCTCTTGCAACAGCTACAAAAGCGAGATATGGGAAGCCCAAATCACGACATAGTAGGGGCCGTAGTCTTCATATGAAGGACCCGCATCCGACGTCCCCAAGTAGCCCATCTAGTGTTCGAGTAGGAGGCGAAGAGACAAGTGGAGACATTAGGAGAGCGAGTAACGACTATAGGAGATCGTTCTCCCTTGATACTCCTGAAGCTTTAAGAAAAAGTATCGATCGGGTCAGATCATTGGGACGACGGCCACATCACAATGGAATCACCTCATCGCCACGAAGTCATCATTCACCTACGCCAGTGACTCCTCAACACCGAAACTCCCTAGAAAAAAAGGACTTGTTATCTTTGGACGTTGGAAAGGTTGAGAGTGGGACGATGCCAGCACCGATGCTTGGAGAACCTAAGGTCGCATATCTACTGATATCCCCCATTCGAGGATTTGTCACTTCGCTTGCTACAATGTGGAGCGCCCCCTCATTCTTGTCCAATCAAAAGACGAAGTTTATGAAGTTTTCCAAAGGTATAAGCTCTCCGGAAGCCGAGCATAAGCTCGTCATCAACGATACATTAGCTGTATTTGGAGATCAAGATATGTTTACAAGCAACAAGAAGCTCCATGACTGGGGACAAAAACTAGCCGGGGCAGAGGGTAGCCAATTTCGCTATCTACAGATCGATGGCGCAGGTCATTTCTGGCATGAGCATGGCGTCGCTGCTAGTATGAGAGAAACCGTGATAGATTTTGTTAGCGAATTATGAGAATGATGGCGTAATTAGGAACTTGGAGCTGGAACGTACATTACTGATATGTGCTTGAATTGGGGCAATCATCAAATGAGGTGTTAGGCACAGAATATCCCAGTATTCCATTTCGGCAGGCGCTTTCTACCAGAACATATGTATTAGCAGAAGATGAATAGTATATTGTTGTTGGAGAGTGCTGTAGAGGCTGGATCCTTATTTTATAGGCAGGGGTTGGGGTAGACAGCCACGTGTAGATATGGTGGAGATAGCGTCCAAGTAGAGTTAGGCCTCTGCTACAATACGGTGATGAGATTCAACGGATAATAGTTCTAGTTTTTTTTAAAACTGACTCATGAGCAAGTATGTATCTTCTCTAGACTAGTGCAACTTACTACCACTATTATACTACCAAGAGTAGGTAGTCTGTGGCTTAAGCACTAAATCCGGATGCTATATTAGTCCATCGGAAACTAGTGCAATAGAGCAGAGATGGTGGTAAAACATAGACAGCAAGAATGCACTTAATTCACCATGTATATTCTCCTATCTCTTGTCGTCGATTGACTCTCTTTTGTCGTCGTTATATATTCTGTTGTCGAAGGCATGATATTGCTTAGCGAGTTTTTTCGTCCAGGATATATACAACGGAGACTTTGGTGTTAATTAGAGAAGGGTCGATGCTCTTGAGGTTCGGGCATCTAAAGTATGTATGGTATCGTATGAAGATCTTGTGTCCGTTGGTGTTTTAGCAATATATACTTGCTGTCCGCTTAGAGGAATATCATTTTGCCGAACCCTTACATCTAGAAGCTTTTATGATTGCCGGGACTTGTAGGTCACATTTGGTGAAAGATCAATACGCATGTGCTGTAGCTATCTTCTTTGAGGTCTTTGAAGGTTCAACCCGCCACGAAATATCATCCAGCATGAGACAACAAAAAGTGGAACTTGGCCTTCAGATTCCTAGAGCTTCTTTCAGTATTGGCAAACAGTCCATTTAGCCTTTTCGACCCTTGCTAGGATGTTTCTATCTCTCTGGGTCCATTTGTTGAATGTTTCTCTGATATTGATCACATGATCTGAGAATGTTTGGAGATCGTCGGCCAACCCCGTATTGTTCGGCAAACACGGCCAACCTGATTGTCCCGTATGATGATTGATGGGGCAGTGCTATTTCCCGGATTGCTGCGTTGAATCATTATCCTGAAGTAATCGCACAGCACATCAGCTGGCTTTGCTGGTAAAGGATACAAAAGATACAAAGGATAGACTTCCCATTCTGGGTAGATGTACAAGTCCGGCATAGCGGCTTTCGTTTTCTGGCTAGGCAGTCTGTCCCTCGTCCAGCAACGTATATGAGTGCCTCAGGCACTGACTGCGGTATTTTCGATCCACCTTAATTAAATGGAAGAGGCATGACTGGCTGCTTACCCCGTACCGGCCGTAGCGTACCTTACGCCTCCTAAGTCCTTACGGTTCTAACTCCGATCCAATCGACACTAAGGCCAATGCCGAAAAAACTTCCATGATGCTGACTTTCCCCACCACATCTCTCCCCATCAGCCTTGTCCGGGATGAATTCGGTGTCTAGGAGGACGGTTTGAACCGCTGGGCATGCAAATAGTCGTGCGAGTTGGCCGGTATTGACCTATTTTGGAAACTCTTACAGAGCAAAGGCTCTTTAACCTCTTATCTTGGAATTTATATTGCGGCCTTATCGGTGTTCCATCCTGCTCACGCCTGCGGGATCGTTAGAAATATTCCCCATCCCCGACAATATCCACACCTGTAAACCCGCCGAGACTTAGTCGTACCATACGTGCGTGGCGTGAACAAGCTCCAAAAGATAAGGAGTAGGGCAGGCTGGATACGTAAGGTAAGGTCCTTATATCTGCGGACAGCACTTCTCTGGTCCCTGTGCTCAACAAAAAAATATATATACCAGCTACACGACACACGGCATTATCGTCTCAGCACATTGCCTATCCTTCAACATGACTACCCAGGTCATATCTGAATCACAAGTCAATGACTTCGACTATGTGATTGTAGGCGGTGGCACAGCTGGCTGTGTAATTGCTTCGCGCCTAAATGACTATCTTCCAGACAAGAAGATCCTCTTGGTCGAAGCTGGCCCCAGCGATTTCAGTGACGACCGTGTCCTAAAGCTGAAGGACTGGTTGAAGCTCCTCGGTGGTGAATTAGATTACGACTACGGAACCGTTGAACAACCCAATGGCAAGTAATAAACCTCGCCTGCGTACCCAAAGCACCAAGCCCAAAGCGCCAGCGCAGGAGAGAAAAGCTGACGGAACGCTCTAAGATGTGATGTGATCAGATAGCTAATCTCTATACAGGAAATTCTTTTATTCGGCATTCCCGTGCGAAGGTACTTGGTGGGTGCTCATCCCACAATACCCTGATCTCATTCCGCCCCTTCGACTACGATTGCGATGTCTGGGAATCCTTGGGCGCATACGGCTGGAACTTCAAGACGATGATGCGATTGATTGATAATCTACGAAACACAATCCAGCCTGTACACTCGAGACACCGAAACCAAGTATGCAAAGATTGGGTCCAATCTTGCTCGACTGCCTTGAATGTCCCGGTAATCCACGATTTCAACAAAGAAATAAAAGAGAAGGGCCATTTGGAACAGGGTGTAGGATTCTTTAGTGTTGCATACAACCCAGATACTGGCGATCGAAGCAGTGCATCAGTCGCATATATTCACCCTTTCCTCCGTGGAGAGAAAAAAAGGCCGAATCTTACCGTTCTTACACATGCTTGGGTCAGCAAGGTCAACGTCAAAAACGGCACCGCAACTGGTGTAGATTTGACGCTCCACTCTGGTACCAAGCTTACCCTCACTCCCAAAATCGAGACTATCCTATGCGCCGGCGCAGTGGATACCTGCCGCCTCATGCTTCTTTCCGGCATCGGGCCCAAAGAGCAGCTCTCCTCCTTGAACATCCCGGTAGTACATGACCTGCCTGGTGTTGGAGAGAACCTTCTCGACCACCCTGAATCGATCATCATGTGGGAGCTTAATGCACCTATTCCACCACAAACGACCATGGACAGTGACGCTGGTATCTTTTTGCGCCGAGAAGTGGCAAATGCACAAGGAAACGATAAGACCATCACTGACTTGATGATGCATTGTTACCAAATTCCATTCGTGCTGAACACGGCTCGTCTAGGCTATGAGGCTCCTCTCAATGCTTTCTGCATGACGCCGAATATTCCTCGACCTAAGTCACGTGGCCGCATCTATCTCACATCTGCGGATCCAAGCGTAAAGCCAGCACTTGACTTCCGGTATTTCACAGATCCTGATGGCTATGACGCTGCTACTATTGTCGCCGGTCTAAAGGCTGCACGTGAGGTTGCCAAGCAGGCACCTTTCAAGGACTGGATCCTCAAGGAAGTTGCACCGGGCCCTAAAGTTCAGTCTGATAAAGATCTGTCCGAATACGGACGCAAAGTCGCACATACGGTATATCATCCCGCTGGTACCACCAAGATGGGTGATCCAAAGAAGGACAAGCTGGCTGTTGTCGACTGCGAGTTGAAGGTGGTAGGCCTTAAAAAGCTGAGAATCGCAGATGCTGGTGTTTTCCCGACTATGGTGACGATTAACCCTATGTTAACGGTTCTGGCAGTTGGAGAGAGAGCTGCAGAACTAATCGCAGCAGAGGCAGGATGGAGAGGAGATGAGAGACCTAGATTGTAGATATTAACACACATAAGGGGCAGTGAAAAGTCATGTTTGGTCACGACAGCACCTCAAATGAGGGAATATCTAGAGACATATTGGATAAGTAAAATAGAAAATCATCTGTGGTCAAGTCAATCAAGATTTTGGATCTCTACACGTTCAATTAATGCCTTAATTCTAGTACCCTTAGAAACTTTATATAAAGACGAACAGTTTATCTCCCTAAATGTTTATTTATATAGTCGCTGATTTAAACGACAAGGTCACTAAATTTCTTTGTTTAGGGAGTTGCACTTGTTTTAGGTAGTACTATCGCTAAGCTCCAGGCAGTTAATCGCTGAAATCCAGGTGTTTGAATGCCTAAATTGCAACATTATTGGGCGCGCTTACCAGCCGGCTAGTTGCCGGCAAGACCCGATATTGCGCTAAGCGACGGACTCTCCGCAGAATCTAGAAATCTTTTGCTTATCTTTTTTTTCACCACCCCACCACCAAAGCACCTGCCATCAACCTCCAACTCCAACACTCAACAAGATGCCTGTCTCCAAGAAAGCCAAGGTCCGCTGCACAGCTGAGCAATCGGCTCCCGCTCCTCTCCCTCCGCTAACCCCTCCAGATCCAACGCGAGCACCGCAAAGGTGACGCCGACGGAACTCGTGCCCCAGTCAAACCCAATGGCCTGCCCGTCAAGGCCCCCAAGCCAACTTCCATCGTACGTCGGCGAGGACAGATGGAACACACCTGTCCAATCCTTTCTCAGTCGTTGACATACAGCTAACCGTAGTCCTTCGGGTGTTAGTGCGCCAACTGCCGCAAGGAAATCGTCAACACGAACAGGAAGCAGCTCGAGGTACATGCTGAGACGCACGACCAGAAGGTGTGGCCAAAGGAGAAGTGCTGGCCAAACGACTTCAAATGAAGCTCCAGCTGAAAATTGGGGAGGGGATGCATGAAGGTGTATGGTCGGGTTGGCGTAAGGATATCATGGGTATTACTTGGTCATTGACCAATTTGGGGATGATCCTATAAGTTACCAATCAATGCAAGCAAAGTTTCTGACTTGAGATGCGTCGTGCCTTATGAAACACGTTCTGAATATTCGTCCATTACGAAATACATCCTCGCTCCTTCATATTCGTCCTAGGTTTCCAGGAGAGGCTAACTTGTCCCCAATTGATATGTGAACGCTGATAAATTACTCGGCTCGTCTTTTCAGCACCTTGTTAAATACATACTCTCGAAGAAGCTCTTTGGCATATTCTGCACCCGGTAGGTCTTCGTCGACTGCGTCATCGGCAATGTGGAGTGAGCCGTCCCATGTCCCATGTCGCCTGTTGGCGTTGGCAATGGGGTATCAGGTTCCGGTCGTGCTACGAGCTGCTGCGGGAGCTGTACTGTCCGGTGGATTGGTTCGTCCGTGCTATCCAGTACCGGAAGGATGTAAGATGCTGATATCCGCAATGTCTTTTGATGCGATAATATCTTGTAAATATATCCGGTGCCTGAACTGATACTTTGTTCAAATTCTTTATATCCAAGTCTAATTTAGACGGGAACTGTTCATTCTAGTGCTGCAGGCTGCAGTGCGTATGTAATTGAACATGCCCGGTTATTCATCTATAGTATGCAGTCACATACATTTTGATTCTAGGATCAGATCATCAGAGTTCCAATATAAATTTAGAATATCTAAATTTTAAAGTTATTTATACATATCATTTGTATCATCGAGAGATATCCATTTACCCTTCTCTTCTTGGTATCTTGTAGAGTTCTTTCATGCACTATAGCTAGTACTGTAGTCTTCTCAGTCCACTATAGTTTTGCCTTCCTCGAAACAAGCACATCTAGGCGCGTGAGAAGTGCCAGGCACAGGGCTGATGAGACGTTCGTCATGGTAGTCACGGCTCCTACATGATTTCGCTTGCGAATTTCGAACGTGCGCGGATTTTCGGCCCGTAAAAAACCAATATCCAAGGCACAGCTGTCAACAGTGCTCCAATGCCACCAAGGAGACTTGCAGCACCTTGGAAAGTGAGATGATTGAACATGGCCGCTGTGAAGAGAGGAAAGATGCCACCAAGTAAATTTCGGCCTAACGTCTTTGTTAGCTTTGACGAAAGTATCCTTGAAGGGAACTTACAGAAGCTCTGGGCGGCTAATGCAGATGATGCGTATCGGTGATAAGTATCCGCAAGATAGTTAAATGTTGCAAGATAGATTGAGAAGATTCCCATGGTGGAGCATGTAATTGAGAGAGCTGGAACGATCCAAGGGATGTGTCGAAACTGTGTCCAACCGAACCAAAATAGTCCGACAGGCAATAGCACGCTATTAATGCAAGCAAAGTATAGCCGTGATTCTGGTTTTGGTGCACCAGGGTTTGCTGAATCTGCGTGTCTTGCAATCATTCTTTTAAATAGAGTGGCTGAAAATTGCTCCTGGTATATCGACATGAATGTGGATATGATGGCGCCAAGGCACATAGCTCCGAAAACAGAGTTAGATTGTTCAACGTTGAAATCATGAGAGGTACTGAAGACGAGTGGGATTGAACCAAATGTTAGATAAAGTACTGCCCATGCAAATGCAACCCAGAGGGAGAAAAAAAACACGACTGGTTCAGTGACTAGCAGATCTGTAGTCTTGTCAGTATTCCATTATTTACGCAGGAGTAGACAACATACGGAAGGGCCTGTAGACTGAAATCCCAATCATCTTGCTGATGGACTCTCGTTCTTCATCTGACTTGACTTTCCATCTTATTCTTTGCGTCTCTTTTTTCTCTGCATATTGCGATATTACCTCAAATCCGAAGTATCCCGCCTTCTCCCTCTCCTCATACCATTTATTTAGACATTGGGCCTTCCTACTCAGTAAAATACTTCCTCTTGTCTCCCTGAAGAATATAGTTACTGTAGTAACCAAAACTCCGCACGTAATAGTCTGCAGCCAGAGTACCCATCTCCAATGTAGATGCTGCGCCATGAATCCAGACACCAAAGGACCCAAACCTGTACCAAACAATGCACTACCAGAAAACAGCGCCATTGGTGTGTTTCGATCTTTTGCATGATATAAATCACTAACAACGCCGCCAACCATGGTGGAAAACACTGAGCTTCCAATTCCAACAAAAAATCGTGCTACAACCATGCCAGGATAAGAGGGAGTGGCTGCGCAGCAGACCTGGCAGACCTCATACAAAATCCCAGCCGCAACAAAAACCGGATACCGACCATTGATCTCGGAAAAGGGTGCAAGAACCATAGGAGCAATGGCAAATCCGGTGCAAAAAGCGGTAGTGCCAACAAGAATGGCGACTTCTGATACATGCCATTCTTCGCTCATAGCAGCAGCAATAGGAGAGTAGGCGCCTGCTGTATAAGCTGACGACATAGTTGCTATGCAAGAAAGATAAATTGTGAGACTTTTTCGGGTTTTTGACCACAAAAATGGAGACGTGAATGGCTTGAGATCAGGATGTGGGGGGGCTGGCTCGCCATCGCTCCGGCTACTGGTGAAGCTTGACGGACGTGGTAATTCTGTTTCGAAAGAGAGATAATGATAAACGATAGGCGATCCCTCTAGATAATTTTCTGGTGAGATGGTCGGGTTGTCGCCGACACCAACATCATCAGCGTCATCAGCGTCATCACCGTCAGGCTTCTCCCGTTCAACAAACCCGCCCTTCGACATATCGGAAGCGTTTCCATCGTCGGACTCGTCACCGACGGCAAGATCTATTTCGAAGGAAGGCGCCATTAGAGCATTCCATGAATCGTGAAGTAGAAAGCAAAACAGTGCACTGCAAAGAAAGAGGAAGCAAGTATACGCAGGAAACGAAAATTCAAGAGAAATGCAGAGAGGTCCAACGTAAGCCAAGAGAGGAGAGGTCGAGAGGAGGGGATGTTTATAAATCCGGTTATTCCCGGCCAGCATCTAAGGTGTGCCGCTCCTAAATCGCTCCTAGACCGCTCCTAAGCTCTTAGTTGGACCTCCGCAAAAAGGCCTCGGTAGTGGGCCGACAGAGGAGCGGCTGATGCGCCCATGGCAGAGAACCTGCATAGAACCGGGCCTTGATGCAGGTATACCCAGCAGATCATGGATCATTGAGAGCTCTACCAGACGTACTCTGAAGTCTCTGATGCCGTCCTTGGAGAGCATAGAGGACTGCAGGCAAATGTTACCATGTTTCCTGTGCCAATCGTATCGTAAGTTATTTCCAGCAATTCCCATGCTGATGAGATGTGGACGAGATTTGCGCGGAGCGAAGCCGCTTTGTCCACCGGATCCATTGCTGTATAGCACAGTCATAGAGAGGGACACGTCACACATAAGGCCTTCTGAGAAGAGAAACAGAGGTGGCCGTCTCCTGCCGTCTACTGCCGTGCCGAGCGTGATGTGATAAATTGCCTATAGCAGTAAGCTCTGGCGACGACAGAGGGCCGGCCATGATCATGTGCTCGGACGAGGAGAACTCGACGAGGATCACTAGCAGGCGGGCGGGCGGGCGGGCCGTCAATTCTTCCGCTGCCTGATGGCATGGCAGGAACCCTTATGGACGGCCTCGAGTACCCCGCTGGATGCTGGAAACCACCAACCCCGCTGAGTCGCATGATTGGGCACCGAGAACGTGCTCCTCCAGGGCTCGGGATGCCGGGATGGCCTAGCAGGCTGGCTTGAGGCACGGCTACATACTGTATCTCACGTACGCAGGGACATGTACAGTACGGTACAGTACGTTGCAGTGCAGAGATACCGCGGCGATGACGACGGGTAGGGCAGCGCAGAGCAGGCCAGCCCAGGGCTCGATAGCTACCCCAGGTCGGACTTTACTCAGAGGGGATTTGCATCGAGGGCCCTCTCTACGCCGCAAGGTAGATGGATCCAAGGACAGCAACTGGCTGTGGCCCACACAGCTCGAGCCAGGCAAGGCAAATCACTGGCTTTGCCAGGTCTTGCACCCATCTTCCGGGGGCGCGTGCTGTGTGATTGTGTGATACTTCGGGCTTTGCACATCACCGCATCCTCGCATCGTCACGTCGACACATCGACACATCGACACATCGCCAAACACCCACACGACGCATTGCAACGGCCATAACGAGACACCCGCGCCCACCACCTCGACTCCTTCTGGGGCCAGCTACAGCGGCAGAGCGTCGTGGATGGGTGTTCCGTACAGCAAGCAAGCAGTCCTCGGAGGACGGGCAACGCAGCTCAGCCTTCTCGGAGCTCGTCAGGCTCGCAAAGGGCCCGACAGCTGTGAGGCCAGCGTTTGTCATTGTCCCTCCCTCCTATCGCTCCTATTGCTCCAGGCCACCCCGGCCGTCCCGCTCTCCCATTTCTCCCATTTCTCCCATTTCTCCCTGTTCTTCCTGTCCTTCCAGTCTCCCGAGTACGCATTCCCTTCATTTGTCTTGCCAATCCACTTGATCCTTGTGTCAGCCTTGCGCCAGCCTAAGCGAGCCAATGGCGTCGGCGCACGCCCGATTGCGTGCTTCGGTCGTCACTTTACAAATCTACAGAGGCAACATTCTGGTGGGCTTGGCGGGGACTGGGGACTTGTGATTGCCTAGGTTAAAAGACAAGAGGTCTTCCTGTTCCTCTTCTTCCCTCTTCTTCTCGTGCTCATTTCATCTACGTCCTCTTTGCCCACATCACGAAGCTTCTCATCACCAATTCCTCCCACTTCAGTCATCATCATGTCTACCGAAGAGAGACCCGCACCGTAAGTCGCTCAAGCTCCAATGTGTCGGGATTCCCTCCCCGGACCCCGCCTTCCACCAAGTCCTTACTGTCGTAACACCAACCAATGCCGTGAAACAAGCTCAGATGCCTCACTTGCCACGCTGTCTCGGGCTGCAGAGGTTTAAAGAAATGCATATGACCGCCTTCACTATGGCGCGTTGCTACATCCATCGGCTGCATAGCTGTCTTGATGTGTTAGCATTTCTCGAATCTCTACTGACAGTTTCTCGGCAGTCTGCGCCTGGGCTCCATTGCCCCCAACTTCCAGGCTGAGACCACCCACGGCCCAATTGACTTCCATGAGTTTATCGGCGACAAGTGGGTTGTCTTGTTCTCTCACCCAGACGACTTCACTCCCGTCTGCACCACCGAGCTCGGTGCTTTCGCCAAGCTCGAGCCCGAGTTCACAAAGCGTGGCGTCAAGTTGATTGGTCTATCTGCCAACAGCATTGAGAGCCACGCAGAATGGATCAAGGATATCGATGAGGTTGCTGGCAGCAAGCTCTCCTTCCCAATTATTGGTGACAAGGACCGCAAGGTTGCATACGCATATGACATGTATGTCTCGCCCACATCGCCATAGCGTATCAGGACTAACGTGAACGTGATGTTAGGCTTGACCACCAGGACATCACCAACGTTGACTCCAAGGGCATTGCGTTCACCATTCGTTCGGTCTTCATTATCGACCCAAAGAAGACCATCCGTCTCATTCTCTCATACCCCGCTTCCACTGGTCGCAACACTGCTGAGGTCCTTCGTGTTATCGACTCCCTCCAGACCGGAGACAAGAACAGAATCACCACTCCTATCAACTGGATCCCAGGTGATGATGTTATCATTCACCCTTCAGTCAAGAACGAGGAGGCCAAGACCTTGTTCCCAGAGTTCCGCATTGTCAAGCCATATCTCCGATTCACTCCCTTGCCAAAGGAAAAGACCTCTGCCGCCGTATAAATGGAAACAAGGATGAAAATGAAAACGGTTGCTCGAGAAAGGATATAGTCTACGACACATGCCAGATCAGCGTTCGCTTGAGGGGAATTCTCACTTATATAGCATCTAGGACAGTGCCTCAAATTTGATGATAAATGACAATCAAGTATCAAGCGCATCTGAGTAGACTGTGAGCGTAAGACGTGCCAATGCGCTCTGCTCCGAATCGAGAGCAGAGAAAACGAGATGGGCACCCGTTCAAAATTGATGTGGAGTACTCCCTCCGTAATGTCCCTGTTTCAAAAAACGTGGGATTACACGTTCGGAGCTTTATGTTCTGCACGTCCATGTCATCGCCCGACGTTCCTTGTGTAATAGTAGACACAGACCACTTGCGATATAGCTTTGGCCATTCGCTTAACTTGTGACAAAAGGCAATCTGTTCCTGGACGCATTGATGATATTGGCGGTGTGGTACCTTCTAGCAGGTGCTGTCCACGTGCAGCTACAACGTTCGAGAGCCGTCTGCAGAGTCCATCATCATCTTTTGTCCCTTCCAGCTTGCGTGTCCTTAACCACGGACGGCTGGTCAATCCGTATACCGTGCCCGCTCGGACCTTAAGCAACCAGCATTCCGCGTAGCGCCAATCCACCCACCCACCGTATTCACGAGTGGCATACCTGACTCGAGTGCTTCTCGGGCCACAGCTGCCTCACCACTGTGGACCTTTGCGCACCGGGATATCTTCTGCTGGGTGTTGGCAGTGGTAGCTGGCACTATTTATCCTCGAGGATTTCGTGATCGGAAGCAGGGCCGGATACCTGATTGTAGCGGCTGCTCCCGCTGCTGCCCCCTTAGTCAGAACCGCCAGTGTCGCCGTGCGGCTACTGTGCTCTAGTCGTCTGCTGGGACTTGTCTTGCATGGGCAATTCCACCGGACGTTCAGAACAGGACTTACACAGTATAGCGCGTCTGTGCGACTGCGACTCCCTCCCTACGACCACCCAGGTTACCAGGAGAGCGGCAGCTTGGCTACGTAGACTCTCCAGGTCCGAGTGACTACCGAGACGTGCCTCAGCCCTCCGTGGGTTTCTCTCAAGCCCAGGACACCCCTAAAAGAAAATCTTTAGTTTGCAGGCATGTCTGCCCATCATCTAATATACTCGTCCATCTTTCATTCTCTTGGGCACTGCCAGCATGATCCAGCATGGCAAGTCGGCTAACTGTTCGGCCAGCAGGTTCGTTCGAGTCATTTACCTCTGGCGACTCGAGCCTTGACGACCCGGACGAAGTTGAAGCTCGAAATCCGACTACCGACAAAGAGAACTTTATCACAGGCGTCCGGCGAGGCTTTAAGAAGTTGGGAGCATTCTCTGCAACCCGCGACAGATCACCAAGTGTACAGATTGGCGACTCTTCGCGGTCAGGAACTCCAGTCTCGACATCCTCCATTGATATCGGTAGATCTGCTCCCAAAACATTTACACAACATGTTAGGGGCATAAGCAAAACGACCGACCTCGAAAAACCTTTACCAGAAACCCCATACTCCCCTCCAGTTTCGACATTGCTACGCACGTCGGCTCTTTCACCTCCCGACACGCCAAAACCAATCGCTACCATGTCGAGAACACCTGCGGATAGTCGAACAAGTACAATGGACTCCACGAGCTCCGAGCCTCCATTGCAGATGTACGGAGGGGCATCTAAACCATCGTTGAATTCATATCTCTCAGATGCCAACGGTAGCCAGAGTAGTCTTGCTTCTTCTAGTCGTTATTCGGGTCAAGATGCCCAAGACGAGGTTAAAGATCTCAATACACCCCGGAGTGCAGGCCCTCCATCAGCAGGCCCTTCACCCGCTACCCAACCGCAATCAGCTGGCGGAGGGAATCCCACAATTTCCTCCGTAAGTTCTTCCACCCATTTATCCGGCTTGATGTGTAACGTCCATCGAACAACTGGTCGTGAACCATATCCATTAGTAGGAGCTACAACAACAATATTAGGGGATAAACTCTACGTCTTTGGCGGGAAGATATTATCAAGGACGAGAGCGGCGTTGACCTCTGATTTGTATGAACTCGACCTCATTCGCAGACATTGGACCAAACTTGAGCCATTAGGCGATGTACCTCCACCACGATATTTTCATAGCGTGTGCTCTCTAGGAGACACGAAACTTGTGTGTTATGGTGGCATGTCTCCATCGGCAACCTCTACGGTACAGGCACCTCCATCAGTTAGGCCAAATAGCCAAGAGTCCCAACCTGAGGTAGTCGTGATGTCCGATATCCACATATATGATTCAGCTACAAATACGTGGTCTTTCATACCTACTCAAGATACACCGGAGGGCCGATATGCTCACTGCGCTACAATATTGCCGTCATCAGCTACATTTTCATCTGCCAACGCACCACTGTCTGCGATCCATCATAATCCATCTTCGGGGAACCCAAATCAGGGTTCAATCGGAGTCAACATTGATGGGACAGGTGGAGCTGAAATGGTTGTGGTTGGTGGTCAGGATAGCGCCAATCACTACATTGAGCAAATAAGTGTCTTCAATTTACGTTCATTGAAATGGACAAGCACACAGCAGCTGGGAAAGAGTTGTGGTGCGTACCGGAGTGTGGTCGCTCCATTACCAGGAGTAGTGTCGTCAAAAATCGGTAAAGCTTCTCCAGCAAAGACTGAGTCTTCAAGCAGTGGCATAAGTCAGGAAGCAAAAGAGCCTGGCTCTTCAATGCTGATATATTCAAACTACAACTTCTTGGATGTGAAGCTCGAATTACAAATCCGATCAGCAGATGGAACGTTGACCGAGAAGCCCATGGTTGGGTCGTTTACTCCACCTGGATTACGCTTTCCTAATGGCGGTGTCATTGACACGAATTTCGTCGTTAGCGGAACCTATCTTACCTCTTCAAAGCAGGAATATGCTCTGTGGGCTCTAGATCTGCGTACCTTAACGTGGAGCCGCATTGATGCCGGAGGTACTGTTTTTAGTCAAGGTAGCTGGAACAGGGGGGTGCTATGGAACCGCCGCAACACATTTGTTATCCTAGGCAACCGGAAACGCAGTCTCGTAGAAGACTACAATCACCGGCGCCTTAACTTCACAAACGTCTGTATGGTCGAGCTAGAAGCTTTTGGACTCTACGACAATCCGCGTAAGTCAACACCAATGTCTGGATTTATCTCTGCGTCGGCCCCCGCGCCCTCTATCCCACTTCCTCCAGCTCCCAATCCAGCCAAACTGAAAGCATGGAACGCTGGCGGCCGAACACTATCAAAGGCTGCCGAGGAATTGGGTAGCGCCGCTTTGGGTTTAAAGGAACTTGCAGATATGGATATATTAGCCGTCGGTGGTGAACGTATTCCTGTAAATTCACGGATTCTTAGTCGGCGATGGGGTCCATACTTCATCCAACTCCTACGTGAAGGTAGTGCTACACAGGATGGCAATGATGCTGCCACTCTTCGCCCGTCCAACACCTCAGCTGCCGATTCTTCATCTATGTTCGCACCTTCCCATTACCCGAGCAGGAATTCGAGCATTACAATCACGCCCAGTTTCACCGTGCAGACGAGTAATTTCAGCACAAGTAGTACGTTGAATGACGGCGGAGAGAGCATCACCCCTAGCTTCTCCTCAAATGGTCAAGCTGATCCATCAGAAGTTATTACCTCTCCTCCAGATCCAAACTCGATACCTCCTTCTTCACGCCCTCGAACTCTGTATCTCCCACATACATATTTAACGCTACAGTCTCTCCTCCATTTCTTGTACACATCCTCACTTCCTCAATCATCGTCATCTCTCTGCACGCCGCAGATATTATGCAGCTTACTGCAACTTGCTCGGCCTTACCGTGTTGATGGTCTTGTTGAAGCAGTCGTTGAGCGCCTGCATGGTGTCCTCGATTCCAGGAATGCTGCTGCTGTTTTCAATGCTGCTGCCATGGCAGCTGGTGGTGGACGTGGTCTATTGCCTCCATCATCAATATTCCAAGGCCTTGATCCTAACTCCCGAAGCAATGAACAGACTGGAGACTTGATTGCACGCACAAGAGAAGCACTACGCATCAACACCTCTTTCGGCAACCTATCATCCGGTATGCGTACTAGAGCAAATATAGACAGCGAGGATGAAGAGGACCAATTGTCTGCAGTGAGCTCCACTACGAGCTCAGCATTCGGTAGTGAGAGTGGAAACGGAAGTGAGATCTCGAGTGCTGGCGGCAAGAGAGTTCGCGAACAAAGGGAGATCTGGGGAGGTGGTGTTAGTTGCGTCATTGGATTGCAGAAACGCGGATTAAGAGGCTTGATGGAGGGAAGGAGGTTAAGAGAACGCGGTGCAAGCATTGGAAGGGATGGGGCGATTGGAGCTGGGGCTAGAATGGGTCTAGGTATCGCCTGAATCTACTGAAGGATATGTTACGTGGTAATTGGTAGTATCTATTATATTGCATATGGCATGTAGAGTCTGGACTCGTCGGATGCGGATTATATGATAGCATGTCATGTCACGATATTTATGGTTTATGTCATTAATACTACTAGGAGGATATCATGTCAGATTATAGACTCCTGATCTCCGGATAGCCTAGCCCTTTCGATTATCTTTTCGCAGACTAAAGACACTGTAACTACCCCAATCCTTACATGTACTGTACTGTAGTAAGCTAGTCTCGGCTTCGGTCTAGCCATTAATCGAGCAGTTTCGCACAGATGTCGCGAGATCTGAGGCTTATAATGATGTCACGGATCAATAGAGCGCCAAGCCGGCCAGAAGTCTACGCGATTTTCGATTACCCACCAAAGCTTTACAGAAATTCATGGCTGTTCAACTCTAAAAAGCAATTAAACTCGTCAAGTCTCTAGAATATGATTATTTAGAACAATCTGAAGGCTCCTGCCTCTTTAGAATTTTTATACTAGACTCGATGTTTGAGGAATTAGTTTTGTCAACATTATAATGAATGACTTCTGGTGATTTAATACTTGTGCAAAACTATAAATATTCTGGTCAAGATATATTACGAATTTTTTCTTTCTTTCTTTCAATCCTTAACTTTAATACACTGTGAGATATCAGAAGATCAAGGCTATTATTTGAAAGGTTTAATATACTGTATAGCTAAAATGACGATTAAGTTTAGATCTGAGGTGAGGTATTTTAGATGAGGTTTCGGGAGATCGCGTGGGCTTTTGGCTGGCACGTGGCTGGGTACAGGATCCTAGGGTGACAAAGTGTGAATACATGGTCCGTGCACGAATGTAAAGATTTGATATTTTGAATACCACCCACCGGCATCAACGACGGCCTCTGTCTACCCTCTCTACATCATGTTCGTGGAGGGCCTGAATTCGAATCCCTAATCGAGTAGATAACTATACGTCCCTATGATCTTGCCGCTGGTGTAAAGATATCCTGCGTGCACGGACCACGCATTCACACTCTTTCTTTAGGTATGCATTTTGGATAGCAATATAGCACTGCGATACGACGGTACAGTTTCTGGAACTTTACTCCTATATGAGACCCAGAGGAAGTAGTCCTATCTCTGAGCCCACTGTAGGAATCTAACTATGGCTGACGCCGCGATAAAGGTGTTGCAACATCGCAACAGCGCAACAGTGCAACACCGTGATCTGTTGAAAGGTTGCTTGGCCTGCTTGCCGGATGTGGATTGCATAGCCCACTCTCTCCCTCTCTCTCTAAGATAAACCGGAATATGAACTTTACACAATACCAACTTCACATGTCGGGCGCCGTCGCCAAGGGGAGATCCACAACCCATATGCAGCGGCCGAGTCCGTTCTCCAGGAAAGGAAGGTCGCCACCGGCTTTGCATCAACCATGGCCGCTTTTACTGGGATGGGCGCGGCATCAGGCTTCATTCTTGGCGACTATGGCACGCATTGTGCGCGCATACGCACGATACATGCCGAAGTCATGCTTACGGCCTCATTCCACCTCATCGTTATCTCTCCCCTCACCAAGACGAGTCGGTGCAGATAACGGTGGACGACGATGTTACCCCTTCCTGGATGCGTATCTCTGAGGCACGAGCGATGGGATATGTCTCCCTATCTAGCCCACAGCCTAGCGATACGCTCGGCCCTTCAAAGCCCGTTGCGGCAGATGGCTTGTCTCTCGTCCAGACCAATGCATTATATTCAGGGCGCTTCTTGCCTTGCGTTGCCCAGCAGGATGGGGCCTGGAAAAATGTAGAGTTCCTGATTCATGTAGAATGCAGCGGTAATCCGAAAATCCAAGGAGCTCATGGACTTGCGGTATTTATGGTCGTTATGTATGGGCCCTAGCGTGCCCAGGATGGCGGCCACTAGCCGCAGGAACATGGTTTATCCGGGCCGCGCGGTTCTCAGTCCCGCCGAAAACTGCCGTGCATACGCGGGCTGAGAAAAATCTGAACATACTTTTTCCACGAAAGAATAGGAATATCAAAAACTCACAGTTCCCAGCCCTGTGTCAGCACCACAATGGAGGTCTCACGTCCAGTAAACTGGGACGTTACAGATAGCAGAAGCAACTTGATATATCTGTAGAATTGCGTGAATTGATTACTCGTAGTTGAGCTATAAACGTGATAGCATAGTCTTGAAAAATGTATGTATATTTTGCGTGCTACCTTTTTTCTTTTACTTCGTGTGTGTGTAATTCCTTTAATATCCAGCATCTTCAGCTTTGTTGTTCTCTGTCTTTTTGACCTGCCTCTCGACACTCTCGCTGGACAGCTCAGAGCTCAGATATAAGACATTTTTGCCCTACCCCGCGATGCTGGACTTTAAAGAGCTGGCCTGCTCCAAAGCAGCCGCTTTCAAGCAGGCCTTCACCAGTCGGCAGGCCTTCGTGCGTGCTATCCAGACACACGATACGGATCTCGACGAGCATGGCCATCCAGGCTCATCGACAACATGGTCAAATGAAGATCTCGATCCCACGCCGCCCGAGAAACGGACGTGGAGGTGGTGGAATTACGTTACGTTCTACTTTGGCCTGTCCTTTGGCAACTGGACACTTGGTAGCACCATGATTGGCATCGGGCTCAACTGGTGGCAGTCTATTCTTGTCATATTCGTAAGCCAGGTCATTAGCTCCATTGCCATGTTCTTCAACTCCAGGTGCGCCAGTGTCTACCACATTGGGTACCCTGTCGTTGCCAGAAGCGTTTTTGGAATGTGGGGAAGCTATTACTTTGTCGGAGCGAGAGCAGCCTTGGCCATTGTTTGGTATGGCGTTCAACGTAAGCAAAGCCTTGTCACAAAAGCTTTCGTTGCTAATGCTGTACTCTAGTATACTCCGGCTCCAGTCTCATGGCGAATATCCTCCGGTGCATATTTGGTGACAGCTATACAAACATACCAAACCATCTTCCAGATTCGGTTGGGATTACCACCGCTGGGATGCTATCCTTCTTTCTGTTCTGGCTTGTTCAGTATGCCATACGTTATCCACGTATTTGGTCGTATACTAATACTATTCTAGCTTCCCTTTCACCTTCCTCCGGCCCTATCAGCTGCGCGGCTTCTTCTGGTTTAAGACCATCGTCATCCTCCCTGCTGTCTGGGGCCTTTTCATCTTCTGCATGGTCAATACTAAAGGCAACATCGGCAGTGTCTACACAGCCTCCGTCTCTGGTGGTAAAGGTTGGATGATTATGTATGGTATCAACAGTGGCATGGGCAACACCGCCACGTTGATAACTAACCAACCCGACGTAGCACGTTGGAGTAAGACCAAAACAGGAGCCCAATGGTCCCAGGTTATGACTCAGCCAATTGCCGTTACCCTTTCTGCCACTCTGGGTATACTATCTACTGCAGCCCTCAACAATACCTGGGGTTTGAGCCTGTGGAACCAATGGGATATGCTCAGTGCTATTCTTGATAGGTATTGGACTGGATCTGCAAGATTTGCGGTTTTCCTATCTGCCCTTACCTGGATGATTTCGATCCTGGGAACAAACATTGCTGCAAATATGATTCCTTTCGGAGCAGACAGCTCCATGCTACTTCCTCGCTACATCAACATCCCTCGCGGACAGATGCTCGTCGAGTTCCTTGCCTTTGCAATCTGTCCCTGGAAGATCATGGCGTCTGCTTCCGTTTTCACAACCTTTCTCTCCGGCTACGGCCTTTTCATGGCGAGTGTAGTGGCTATCATGATTTGCGATTGTGAGTGCATTAATCAATATCTGAAAGCAAAAGTTAACATGCTGTCTAGACTACCTCCTTACCAAAGGCAATGTGTTCATCGGCCATCTGTATGACGGCACGAGTGCTAACAAGCATTACTACTACCAGAAGGGATGGAATCTTCAAGCAATACTCCCTTACCTCGCGGGAATTGCCCTCCCATTTGCTGGCTTTATCGGCACCTTGGGTGCAGATGTTTCGACAGCAGCAACGGATCTCGGTCATCTCGGATGGATACTGAGTTTTTCAACGACCTTTATCCTCTATTATTTAATCTGCTTGGTCTGGCCGACAGAGAACCAGAGACTGATTAAGGAGATGGGTCTTCGATGGGAAGAGGCTAGTGATGATGTTACTGTTGCTGAAGATGGCGTTATTATTGCTGAAGAAGGAAAGGCTGTTTACGATGTACAAAAGTAACTGCAGGCGTTTGCAAGGCGGAGCGTAATTGGAAAAGAGGCATATGATTGATTGAAAAAAAAGGCACACTGTGCAAAACCAAGGCATTAGATAGTTAAATATACAAACTAATGTCTTGAACAACTTCTCGTTCCAACAATTAAAAACATTTACATATATGGAATGCTATTTGTCGGAGTGTCCAATAACTTTTGTATATTCCGTTACAATGCAAACCACGTGACCAGCCACGTGACTAACAAGAAAAGAATATCATTATTTAAGCTACAAATTAGATCTATCTATTACAATTCAACTATAGCTGTACAGTTCCTTGCGACGCAAGAGCTGATGGAAGCCCCGAGTGCAGTTCGGAAGGAGCACTTTCTGCAATATAGTTACAGCCCCAGATATAGACTTCACGCGCGGGAGCAACAAGCAGTCTTGGACGCGGCCCGAGCCCAAAGAGCACACATACTACAGACACAGACTACCGGCAGTTAGTAGTGCGAGCACGTCTAAATATGCGTCTCTGTACATCCAGCACTGGTCCTGGAGCACGGGAATGCCGGCTGGCAGTGGACTGCAGACCTACTCACGGACGAGCTCGATGCCAGCTTTGAAGGCTGGGCGGAGGAGTCGACCGCGACGAATCCCTCTCGAGTGTTTTTGGGTTTCTCCTAGAATGGATCTCTGGAGATTGACCGTGGTGCGCCGCTCCACACAGTCGAGGGTACCGTCCTCGCCTCGAATGCCGCTCCGAACCCAATCCCCCTCCACGCGCCCTTGAAAGCCAAAGGAGACCTCCGCCGCACCACTCCCTACTCCCGCAGTATCCATCTGCTCCATTCCCCGAGGCCCTCCCTCGCAGCAGGACCGCAGAGGATGCCATGTACAGAGAGCTCGCGGCATTCCAGCGGCGCCCGCGTCCCTTGCGTCGAGATAAGCATTTCAGCCTCCGCCCCGTGCTCCCCACCCGCACGGTCGCGATGCAGTACATGGCAGCCTTGGGTCCTGCGCGCGCTGGCCCGCGACGCGACTTCTCCCACATTGCTGAAGAGCGCCGTGAAAGCTTGTCTTGGCTTGGGGGGTTCGGGAGGGCCGGTTAATCTGGCTGGGGAGATGAGAGGAGATACTTAAGAAGCGTCGTTGGACGGCTGTGAGAAAGCAGAGAAGGATCAGAAGCAGACACGATGGACGGACTCCAAACGAACCTAAACCGTCCAAGCCTCGATGAATGGGTCCAGCGCAATACTCTCGTGCGTTTCCATCCCTCTTTCTCCTTGGAAGTGAGTCGTCATTAACAAGAACCGTCTATAGCCACCAGACCCTGCTGTACTGTTCTTCGTCGTCATCGTCCTTGGCATCGCCGCATTGTTCCTATGTGGTATCTGTGCTGTGATGGTTAGATTGCGTCGGCCGAGATGTCGTTGTGAAGGGATGGCTGCCGTTATCGAGGAATGCATTGAAGGAGACCAAGATGGCGAGAGAGAGAAATTGATATTTCTGGAAAGCGAAGGGCAGGATACAGATATAGGAGATGCTATGATCGGGAAATACTGGGAGCAATGACAGGAAAGGGATTGAAGAGAGGTGACTCTTTTGTCGATTTTATGTACATGTACTACTATGAACAGGTCCGGTTTACCTGAAGTCTCTATGCTGCATAATGTATAATGCTATGCTCATGTCCAAATCTACATATTTTTCCTGCTAATCCACATCATCCGCATTCGTGTCATATTGCCTCTGCGGAACCTCCTCATCCTCCTCATCCTCCTCATCCTCCTCATCCTCCTCATCCTCCTCCTCCTCCTCCTCCTCCGACTTACCACTCTCAACGATACCATCCGCATGCAGTTTTCCGCCTTCAACACCCTCTTTAATCGTGCCATCTTCGTTCACATCCTCTTTCAGATACAGCGTAAATAGAACGACTAGATATACGGTACCGGTCTTGCGGTTCTTAAGCACATATCTGAGTGTGTGTGAGCGTTTTTGCTCTTCCCTGTCTATCGGTTGGCTGCCGAAGAAGAAGTTGAGTAGATACGCATAGGGGATCTTACCGAAGGCTTTGACCATCCCAGTATCTCATTACTGGGAGAGTGAATCCTGGAAGGCGAATTGCGAAGTCTTGGTACTGGTTAGGATCAATGAGCATTAGAATAGTGAGAAGACTAACCATTGAAGTCGAGGTATGGGTTGAAGAAGTCTCCTAAATGCTCTCTTCCAGCTTCAAATTCCCACTCCTTTCGGTTTTCTTCCGTCAGGAAATATTTCCTCCTAGCAGCGTCAGACTCGGGAACACCCTTCTCATTCCTCAATTCCAGACCATCTCCATCGCCACCCTCCTCGAACAACATTCCCTCATCATTATCCCCCATTTTTTCATGTATATGTGCATCTCCGTTTCCCTGCTCCCCAACCCTCAATATGTTTATACTGCTTAATAGGGGCCCATACATATACGGCTTGTCTGCAAACAGATCACCGTCGAGACCTGGGTCTATAGCCCACTTAACAATCCTATATGCAGTGTTGAAACCCGGAGGTAATCGGTCACGAATTGGATGATCAAAATCATTCCCAAATACGAGGTCATCACCATTTATGTTGGATTTAGGCGTAAAAGCGAAAGAGATGCTGTATTGGTCTTTGGATTTTGCGTGAGGCTGTAGAGAGAAGTAGGGCGACGTGTTGGGAGAAGAGTGAGGGAGGCCGCGGTAGTTCTATGGGGGGGAAGGATTAGCTGAGGTCGATAAAACAATCAATAGGAGGAGGGTACTATGCAATAGCAGAAAGGCGTACTTGTATGCGCACGTTGAGATGAACGTCGATGTGTTCAGAGGAAATGCGAATTGGGTTGCTGGTATTAACTGGGACCACATGTTCGAACTGAGTCTCATATGAACTCCCAGCTGTCACTTGGAGGATATAATTATACGCCATGTTTTCTATCGTGACTGGGAAGGATTGGTCGTCGTTCAATGGTCGAAGCATCGAAGTCTAGATATTTAAACAAGGCGATATAACTCGACACTTCTACCGGCTAATGCGACCCTGTGGCGTGTATGTTGGTAACATTCAGGACATGGAAAACCAGAGATCTGCTCGTACATATGTCATAGAGGTCGTAGTTCACGTTAGATAAGCTACCTGCAATGTCCCTCATGAGTGATTATTTATTTTCGCCGAAAGCGGTGACGTCGCTATTCGCGTTCCGGAGTTGTCTCGCGCGTCACGAATCTGAAGTACCTGAGGCATGTGAAATTGTCACTTGCTTGTGAAGCCATACTGGAGGCATTCCCCGGACGCTACGCATGCTATTAACTGATCAAAGCTTTTATATTTTCTTTTATAGACGGACATTGAATGCTTTTGGAATTTAAAGAGAGCAAAATACACGAACAGATTAGCCACTTGAATCGAGCTCATGAGAGACTTGTACAAAATTTGTGGAATATACTACGCTCATGATCGAATGCTCTTCTAATGCTCTTCTAATGCTCATTATACTTATAATTCATTACAGTCTCTGCCCTAAGCAATTGTTGCAAAGGGTCGGTTGTTGTACGGTGACAAGAAATCATCAACTCTGACTCTCTCATAGTAGCTGATGTGCCCAAACTCAATCCAATATTGAGCAAGCCTGTCAGGAGAGATCATAATCAATTCGCTCTCGATCCATTTATCTTGGAGGGACATCAGTATATTTTCCAACTCCATGGAAGCCGCATGCACTCACCAAGCCTGAAAAGTCTCTCCGCAATATGCCCTCTGCTTTTAACAACTCTAGCACCCTTAAAAGGTTCCTCCTCGGAAATTCTGACAAGCCCATCTTCTCCAATATCGTCTGATATGAAGGTGTACTCTCCTCTAGGAACATTTGGATCTCCCGTCAACTTGATCGCTTTAATTCCCCCTCGATATATCCGTTCCTCGCTCTTTCTTGCTGAGAACTCTTCCTCTGTCTCGCTTTCCCTTTGCACCACGCGACTCTCGTCCCAAGGCTCTTGGTCATCCGGTTGATGCATGAGCAAGAATTCACATCCATGACCTGCATAGTCGCCAACCCATATTCCACGAAATGGCTTATCGGCAGTTGGCGTGTATAATGTAGGATCCAGTGTTGCATATGTATGAACTTCGTCCCCAAGGTTCACACCAGGCGCCTGGCGGCTGGCCCCCATGTTCATCCATCTTCGAATCCTAAACGCCTGATCATTGACTTCTGATCGCTTCTGAGGTTTGTGACCAGATCCTACAAAGTGTTCTTGGCTTGCGTTACGAACACGATGCTTAGCTGGGATAGTCGGCGGGGGCCATAGTTGCATATTTCCCCGCACTTCCACAGAGCGAGTGAGTAAGAAATTCGAAAACATCCCTTGTTGGAATCGATCATGGATCCTCATTGGCGTCTCGTTATTGAAGCGACGCCCTTCTATGTTAGACCGGTTTCCCCTAATTCCCTCCAAAGGAAGAGCGTCGAGTTGTAACGCGGGCTGGTCCATATGTAATTGGACCTTGGGCTCGAATGAATGAATGACAACTTGGTTATTAAACTGCCAAGGCTGAGTCTCCGATTGTCGACGTTCTGCAACTAGCCTATATCCTTCAATGCAGCCACGTCTTGGGTCGTACCTGGTGATGATGATCTTGCCAGTTAAAAAATAGTCGCAAAACCAGATTTTGTATTTTGACACGAACCAGTGAGGGTCGTGGGCGTAATAGAGATCTCGATAGGTAGCACAAGGAGATGGACTTTTGACCAGACATCCGGGAACATTATCCTGGACATGCTGATACCAAGCAAGGTCTCTGGTGGCATGATCTCGTAAACGACGACAAGTGATGGCTATAGCATCAAGGTCGGGAGGAGATAGGAAAGCAAAGATGTGATCGATGAGTTCTGCTGGTAGGTGTTGGATTCTATGCTCCGCCATCATGAAGTTGTCCGTGGTGTCTATATGGGTGAGCGGAGTGAGCCCGTCATCAAAAGGCTTCACATCTCATATTGCTAATTTAGGGTACAGAAGTGTAGGAAGTCATGTAAGAAATCACTCAATGGAGTCATTCTGATAGAATGACGGTTTGATACTTTCTAAACCGCTTCCAGACGAATATGGAGATATGTTTGCCAAGTAGCAACACCAAGGCACTGGGTATGACTCATCATATAAGGAACGGTGCCTGTAATATTCTCAGGAACAAAAGCAGAGAAAAGTCCGTACCTCTCACTAGTTCTTGTTGCTCTTGCAGGGCACTGTGATGCTGCCCCGAAGGGTGTTGAGATATCTGATATTGACTGCCCAGTCTGGCTGGAGCAGCATCTATGATGGCAGCGCCGACCTCATCGCCAGCATTGAGATGGCCGTATAACGACTTCGCAGACTCGTCGGTCATCGTCCGGGAGAAGAAAACCCAAAATATCCCGGGGGCTCGTCTCTCCGGTCGAGGTCCTCTAGTTGCAGGCTAAATTAGACTCCGAGTCGAGTCATTGATCAATGGACATTGCTTCTGACAGGGCGCAGGCGCGCGCAGGTGACGGGAGCCAAGTAAGTAAGTCGAGGAGCGGAGACAGTCCGACGGTACGTTTGTTCAACGCCACGTGGGAAATTTCTAGGTATCTCCGAGTGCACATGTGCCCACGGTCCTAGAGCACCTCATCAATCGCCGTCACAGACGAAGATAACGTCGAAGGAGCACAAATTGCCCATCAACTATGCTACAAGAGAGCAGGATGCGAGATGCTAGATGCGAGATGCGAGATGCGGGCAGATATCAGGACAATCGCGCTCGGCTAGGGCCGACGATTGTCCGGATTGCTATCAGTTGAGCTGCTTGAAGCTTCCTCGCTCACGCTTGACAATAGATGTCGCAATACTGGCAGATCGGACCACTTCCGCCCTGTGCTGTACCAGGCAAAAGCATGGCTTCATCCAGTGGCACCGAAGACATTATTACCGGACAAGGCCCATCTCCAGGTCGGAGGGCGGCAGGGCCGGGCTGGAAGTTCGCTGGGTCCGTTCCGATATCGCTACCAGAACTGAACTGAAGCCGTAAACACGTCCAACTAGGTACTGTACCCATGGAGAAGAAGGAGCTAGCTGCAAATGTATAGCACAGCAGACAGTATACGTGTCCCCGGTATAGCCCACGTGCCCGTAGCCCACGTGCCCGTATCCCACGTGCCCGTGTCCCATATCCCATGTCGTATCATCATCACTCGCCGCTGTTGGCTGCATCTACAGGGTCCTGCCGCGATACTTCCACGTGACCGCCTCGTGCTGCCTCGTTGCGGGAGATAGATTTCCCCCGGGATAGTGGATGACGTCTTCCCACATGGCATCCTCGCGCGGGATACTTTATCTTCACCTACACTCGGGCCATATGCTGACTTGGGCTTCACCTGAATCCCATTTCTCATATCCATCTCGGAGTACTGTAGTACTTTACTCTCTCCAGCGACCGCCCATTACTTAGCCTTCATCGCTTCGTCTTAGATGGCATCTTTAATCCCCATCATTAAAGATATCCTTCCTATCATCATGCCTGGCGACGTCCATGTCACCAGATCTACTGAACTCGACGAAGGCACAGGCCAGACCGAGGGCATGATCCGGAAAGGTGCCATTATAGGCAAATCAGACAAAATATGTGCCTCAGGTAGGTATACGGAATTCTAAATGGCTCTGATCTTTCGGATCTATCAACCGAAACAGCCTTCTTTATTATCTTCCCCTAACATCACGGCCCAGTAATGATAGCCCACCCACACACCTCATCTGCAGTCCACCACCACGGCGAACAAGATACAATCGTCTACGCTGCCTCCGGCCATGGCACCATCGTCACCAATCCTTCTTTAACTACAGGTCCTAGTATCGCTCTCAGGCGGTATGACCTCTCTCCTGGTGATTTTGCAATTATTCCCGCCTATGTTGAGCACCAAGAAGTCAACGAGTCCAATGAGGACGTTTTGTGGATCATTACGAGGAGTGGTGGAACGCCCGCAGTAGTTAATCTCGAGGGTTGGGGTGCGAAGGAGAAGTCTCAGTTTAGGCATAAGGGGTAGGACCCTTGAGAACTTTCTAGCATTCAGGTAGTATAAACATCGAAATCATTTTTTAGTTTTCTATTATACAAGCACTTAACCCTTTCGCCGTTGGATCAGTATGCATATCAAGCTCCTAATCATCATCTGTGTATCGCGGACCATCATCTTCACCCTGGCCCCACGCTGCTGGTGTCTCTGCCTGTCCATATCCAGCAGGCGTCGGCGCACCATAATACCCACCACCCGCTGGTGTCGGGACATTCATTGCGCTAGGCGTAGGTGCCGACTCAGCAGCACCGCCCCATCCACCTCCCCATCCTGGAGCTGGAGTTGGTGCAGAAGCAGCAGGCGTAGGAGCCGAGTATGCACCAGGAGTAGGAGCGTTGACTGGTGCTGAGTAGGCACCCGGGGTAGGTGCATTAATAGCTGCAGGAGTAGGTGCAGATACATAAGCACCAGGTGTAGGAGCATCATATGATTGGTTAGCTCCAGATCCTCCCCATCCATCACTTTGGCCACTACCGTATGCGGGAGTCTTGGAACCTGAAGCAAAGCCATCCATGCCACCGTATGCAGGAGTTTTCGATCCATGGGCTGCCCATGCTGGCGTCCTGTTACCTGCACCATAAGCAGTGCGGCTGCCATCATAGGGATTCGCAGTACGGGACCCGTCATTGTGCCACGCTGGAGTCCGCCCTCCAGCATCTGCTGATTTCCAAGCAGGAGTGCGTCCACCGTTGGCAGCAGCAGCGCCTGGAGCTAAAACATAGTCAGTATTATTCACTAAGAAATCATTAAAGGCTACTGACTTCGTCCCCAAGCAGGGGTCCGGTCCACGCCACTTCCAGCTGCCATAGGAGTGCGACTACCACCATCCCAACCACCGGGAGCGGGCGTTCCTCCACCATAGCTACCTCTACCTCCGGCTCCACCTCTTGGTGTAAAGTTGCCTCTTCCACCTCCAAATCCGCCCCGGGAATTGGGATCGATGCTGTGCCCACTTATTTTATCCTTGAAGCCAAGCGCGTCTCTTGGTACATTTACTGTCTTGCTTTTCGTGTGTAATTCGACACGGGCATTAGTATCGGTCGCTTCTTTCACAATACCCAACAGACCTTTGTAAGGGCCACGCCTGATAGTAACTGTTTGTCCAATGGCTCGATCTCTGCCGAACGACTTAGGTGGAGCCATGTCTCCCACACCAGTACCAATATTTCTTTTCATAGCTGGGTTCATAGACGTGAGATCTGGTCCTGAGCTTGCAGCAACACGTCCGCCCTTGGCCGATATCGTTGCTACATTGGTTGAACGGGCGACGAAAACGCCGGCATTCTCCTGCTGTTCTGGGCTTTGCAAGAAAAGGTATGACCTGTGAATATGCGTGATCTTTCCTGACTTGCCTTCACCCCCAACTTCCTTTACAACGTCATCAATACGGATTTCTGAACCATTCCGATCTGTTGCGACAGCAAACCTCCGTTTCTCAAGCTTATTGGAAATTTGTGATGGCATCACAGAGCGAGTTTGCCCATTTTGATCAAGGACCACCAGTGACTCCCTGTCAACCTTGACAATGCAGGCAACTGTGGATGGGTCTAGCTGGACAAGGTCCCAGAGCTCATATTGACCTAAAGATCCACCACCGCCGGAGTCACTTGATTCGCGCAAGTCTTTGCTGAATACTGTAATCTCCACATTCCCTTGGTCGGCCAACAGCGTGACACGATCTTCAACAATTTTGATGACCATACCCACCTCGTCCCGGAATCTACTGCCTCCAATGACCTTGACGTGATCACCTTCTCTAAACCGTTTTCGAAGTCCTTTGATGGGAACTTCAATAGTCTGGCCTTTCAGTGGGCCATCAGAAATAGCCATCGTGACAATGTCTGATTGTACAGATACAGCCTTACCCACGACGCCTCTTTGTTCGCCCTCGTAAACTTCGATGACATCGCCGGGAAGGTATGAAGCATTGGCTGTGCTTGCCTTCAAGCTTGCAGCCAACGCGTTTAGATCAAGGTTCTCTGTGCCGTCCTCTGCTCCTGACGCAAATCTTGTGACTTCTTCCAGTGTTGGGTTAACGTCCTTCACTTGAATCTGCTGTATCTTTACATCTTTTTCGCAGTAACCATTCACATACTCGTCGTTCATATATTGCCAAGTTTTTGTTTGTGGATTTCCAGCAAGATAACGAGCGTGCCGTTTCTTTGCCTCAACGTCACTGAACAACCTTGGGGGTGGCCGAGGACCAGCAGCAGGTCGCTTTCGCTTCCCCTGAGGGCCGCCAAAGCCATCCGTAGGAGCATTCGTATCCTCATGAAGGCCATAGTCAAGACGTGGCACGAATCTAACCCGTACTTCCAAGCCATTCTCTGTAACGTCGATAACTTGAGCAAGATCTCCGGAGTACTTGAGTGGCCTCTTTAGGCGGACATAGGCACCGGGCTCTAAGGGGGCAGTCTTAGATACCCTAAGTAGATCTGGCATCTCCTTTATCTCCACTAGGAGCATCTTAGTACGGGGGTATACGTTCATGAGGCCATCCAAAGCTGATTCAATTTCTGCTTGACGTTGAGCTTCAACGTAGATGAACCCCTTTATAGGCGCCGTGGCACCGCTTCGTTCGAAAGCCGAAGTAATCGATAGTTCGTCCTTCGTTCCTAGGCGCTCTTCGATGCGCTTCGTAATAGACATGATAGCTTCACGTTCTTTGCCCTCTTTACACCTGACTGCCCAGATACTGGGATCATCCACACTAGGCAAAAGTAAGCGTTTTGGGATCACTGTTGAGTCTCCGCCGAGCTTGGTAGTCCTGCTCTTTGCGTATCGTTGCCGAAGTATCTCAGCTTGTTTTTCCGCATCAAGACTTGCTTCCATCTCTCGTCTTCGATCCAGCTCTCTGTGTCGCCTGTCATCTGCATCGCCGCCAGCTGGTAGATCCTCAACATCATCTGGGTGTGTATCGGCGATAAAGTTGTCTTTGATCTCGTTGAGCTCATCTTCGTCGTCATCATTCTCATCTTCGCTCTCATCAACCTCGGCTTCAACATCAAGGAATTGATTGCGGCGTTCTCTTCTACGTTTTCTGCGGTGGCCCTATAGCAGATTTAGCTATATTTCAAATGGCGCATCGTGGCACATGAATCCAATGTGAAGTGAAGTGGAACTCGGATCACTGAATAGGACTTACTGTGACTTCTTCCTCTTCATCATCTTCATCCTCATCCTCTTCATCCTCATCTAAATCCGCGCCTGCAGTGTCTTCGCCCTCACCCTCGTGGTCCTCTTCATCGTCCACGTCTTTTGATGTCTCTGGTGTTCGGCTCTTTCCATTAGTCTGTCGGGGCGCATCATCTTCATCCCCATCGTCCTCTACTACCCGCCGCCTGGCAGCATCGCCTCGCAGTTGAGCCTCTGAGCCATCTTCATCACCGCCGGCGTTCTCGTCATCGGACAGATCTGCTGGAGCTGGATTGAAATTGTCATCATCCTCTTCTGAATCGTCAAAGTTCTGGGTGAGGAGGTCGTTGGTCGACATGATTCGTATTGCTACCTTGATACAGGTGCAATCCGAAACTTTTACTTGTTACTTGTAGATGGATACGATGTTGAGAACACCAGGCTGCCTCTGTTGTGAATCCTTGCTCCCAGAATTATGAGCTTACAGTTACTAGCGCGTCGGGAAGAAGTGGGTGGATCAGGCTGTTAGCCTAACTTTTCAGGACAATATCGTCAGCCTTCACCTCGGCATTACAGCCTCTTTGTCGATGTGAGCTACGGCTACCACAAAAGGACGAGCTTGGAGCTACCAAGGAAAAAGTTATGGTGACTCTCATAGAGTGATTCGTTAAAGTATTACTCTCAAAGTGTATGAAGTAAAGATTATCACTGGTATGCTGATTAGAATTACAATAAAGTGCGAGTATCTTTTGGAGCTGGCGAACCTGACAGAAGACGACGAAGTGTTTGTTAACATCCACGCAGGAGGTCTGAACTTTGGAGATCTCTTAGACGTATGCCGCTTTTCTAGTCATTTATTTACACGCGCAGTTGCCTTCATTTTAGAACAGGAGACTTTGAGCATAAAACTTCCCTCTTATTTGTTAGCGTAAGGACAGGAGTTTGAAATGTCTCAGATATAAAGGAAGGGTGCTTATTGCTGGGTTTGCAGGATCTGAAGGATAGATTGACAAGATTACGATGAATCGGACCCTTCTAAAGCAGGCGAAAGTCATTGGATATGTAAGTAAAATGCACTTGGACCTCGGAGTACTTTGAATTCGAATAGCGCTACGGCAAAAACGATCGCTACTGTCCTCAAGAAACCTAAGATGCTTGGAGCGGTTTAAATGAACTGATAAAAATATAGGTACTATCAAGCTTACTGCTTACAATCGGAGATATTTGAGGGCTTTAAAGCATACCGAGGGTAATGGAGAAGTTGCCAGCGCACAAATTCTGAAGAAAAGCTGTGATTACAATCGACGACGATCAAGAGTATTCATATGATCTGTTGAGAAACACTGAAAGAAGCCGCAAATCCAGGATGCAGCACAACAATGTATCAATATGTTCACTCGCGTAGCTTTTACCTTATCTTACAACGCCCATTTCATCTTATGCCCCTGTGCTTTGGTATGTATGACTGATATGATGTTCACCAGCAGATTCCCGAACGCCATGCTTGCCAATGCAAATTGAGCTCCAAAGCCGCTCTATAATTCCAAGCTTTCCTCCAAATGAGTATCATAGCTTCACACCCCAAATACCTCGTCCTCCACTGACACCCAACCAATCTCCACCATCGTTATTCAAAGCGCTATGAGGCGCCCAGCTGATATTTCCTACCTCATAATCACAACGCCAGCTGGCAGCAGGACCTCGACTGTTATCAGGCGCTTGAGTGCCATTGGCACTTGGTCCTGGCGGGGCGGCAGATGTGCTCTGGCTGAGAAGATCCCATACTAGAACAAGGGAGTCATCAGCACCGGATGCTAGGGTCCCACGGCGTGATGGGGACCATTCTATGCAATTGATAGCAGCTCCGTGACCATGCAGCTCTAGCAAGGCTTGACCTGGCTGACGGACGTCAAGTATCCTAATGATCTTGGAGTCTTGAGAGAATGTAGCTAGCAAGTGAGTGTCATGAGGCGACGCCGCTAATCTCAAGAGTGGAGGTGCGTATGACATAGTCTGCTGTGCTAATGTTGGGCTTATTCGACCCCCAGCGGCATTTGGATCTGCTATTGTCTTAGTTGTCGAAATAATGCAATAAGGAGGACTTAGTTGCTTACCTTTGTCATCTTTAGTAGTTGGCTCATATATGATGGTACTGTGCTCCAGGCTCCGAAGATCAAACATTCGCACGCTACCATCAGCACCGCAGCTTACAAACACATCAACACTGTTGGCGCAAAAACGAACGTCAAATACTTCTTTATCATGAGCGATCAATTGAGTCTTCGCCGTCAATGTTGGTATATCCCAGATTGTACATGTTGTATCAATGCTTGAAGTGATAATGAGAGAAGGCGAGACAGTGTTCCAATCAAGAGAAGTCAACGGAGCAGTGTGCTCTGGTGTTTTTGAATTAGATAGCAACGCCAGCGGCGTTAATTTGCTTGGAGGGAGATCACGTCCATGATTCGCCGAGCGCGTTATAGAGTTCCCGGGAGAAGAGATGGGCGTGTCAGAAGGTAGGGACCATAATCTGAGGTGATCACCAGAAGTTGCCAAAAGATCAGTTGACTGCTTTTGTGACGATGGAGGCTCCCACAATAGACGAGTGACGGGGTAGGAGTGGGTCGCTTCAGCTATTTTTACAAAATCAATACCATATTTTGTAGCGGTTGAGCTATACGACTCTGGGGACGCAGGTGTGATCTGGGACTCAAGTATTTGAATCTGTATTAGTTATAGTTAGCATTTAAAAGAAAGGTCAACGGATATTGGATAAATTGTTGGGACATACAAAGTTATGACCGTCCTCAAGGTAACTCCCAACAGCAACCTTTCCTGCATCATGATTTTGAGCAGGCCACTTACACCAGTCAAAAGCGTATATCGCCCATGGTGCTAGATAGTTGCTGTTCGTTGGTATAGCATTCGCTCCATCGTAGGAGTAGGGATTAGCGCCTGGTAAGCTTTCTGATAATCCTGAGTCTGCTCGGGGCCGAATATCTGCAAGCCCTAAAGGTGTATTCGAAACATTTCGCTGCTGACTTTGTGGAGTATACTTTTGATTTGTAGGTGATGCATACTGTTCACTGGTGCCCGGAGTGGCCGTGATAGCCATATAACTTTGGCCTTCATATCCAGCTGATGGACTTGAGCGGGAATAGTTGTGAGAGAGACTTAGAGCCGCAGATCTTGTCGGATTCGTGTATGATTCTTGCAGCATTGTTTGTGATATTGTAGGCACTGCAGGAGCAGTATTGGATGACAATGGACCGGGCCTATTGGTCCCGCCTGGTTGAAGGGCACCTGGCATACCTCCCCCACTCTGGTACTGGGAACTTTCTGGTGTCGCCTGTTCAAGGCTGATTCGGGGTGGCCCTCCAGCCAAGTAGTCTCGCGGTGATAATGGACCACGTTGCGCAGAAGCAGTAACCGAAGGCGTCAGATGAAGCTCGTCTGATTGCCGTCCATATGTTTGTGATCTGCGCGGAGTCTCGAATTGCTGTGCGTTGTTCATGGCCGAGCCTGGGACAGATGCTTTATGAGATGAAGTCGCTAGAGGCACAGTGTAGGTTGGAGGATGTTCAGGTCGCCCTCCAGTATTTGAACTTGATGCACTTCCAGTGGATGGAAAGAGGCTATCTGTTCCAGCTGTTGTGGTAGATGTGACCGCTTTCAGATTGCCCGTTGGGGCTCCGATTGAACCTAAGGCTTGGGCAGCTTGAAATATACCGGAAGCAGCACCTTGTGGCATATGTTGCGCATTTTGTTGCGAGGAGGAAGAGGAGGACTGGTGCGCGTGGAATGGCATAGCTGATGAGAGCTCGCTCTAATAATGGGCGCCAGTGTTCGACTTGATCGCACATTGGGTGTCGATACATTATTTATGCCTGAGGCATAAATTCATTTGCTGGCAGTATCCGTAGATCAACCATACTATTGTTACGTCGGAAATCGGTAACGCTTTGTGGGCCATTTTACGGCCCGACGGCCTGGGACTTTATCTCCAAGGTATCTTATGAGCTAATCTACTCTGCCATTACAACGTACTGTTGGAAACATGTCAACACCTACTCTTCCTTCATTGCTTTTGCTACCCCCTCCTCCAGACCCGGCATATCCAGCGGCGCTGAAAGCTGCATACCACCCTTCCATTACAGCAGCTTTGAGGGCACTTGCACTACTACATCTTCCGACAGCTGCTGTTCTTGAAGTCGTTGTACCTTGCCCCAACATTCTTGGACGCTTAGATCAACCGAGATCACAAATCTTTGAGGAGATCGAGCAGTTACTTGCAGGACTATACAGTCTCATCTGCATTATCTGCGCTGAGTCTTCGATCGAGCCAGAAGGTCCTGGTGGCATAGATGCCTGCATAATATTGCTGGCGCATGATTCATCACTGCGACTTCACGGCGACGATGACCTTCCACCTACTCCCCTAACTAACTGTGGCCCCATAATCGACTTACCAACTTTTGCCTTGACACGGCGACGATGGCATTCAATATTCTCTGTTGATGGCGAGAAGGGGCAAGGCCTTTTCAGGAAATACGTGCATTATGTCTCGCAAATGAATCCTCCTCTACATGGCGAGGTTCATACTGTGAAGGGAGGCGTTGGTATCGTGTTGAAAAAATCCACCACCCATCAAAAGCTCGAGAGTTTGTCAATCATCCATAACGTTGTTATCGTGGGGGGGACATTTGACCATTTGCACGCTGGTCACAAGTTGTTGCTAACCGCCACTGCTCTATTACTACAGCCTACAGCTGGCAACAACAAGTCTCCTCGAAGGCTTATTGTGGGAATTACAGGAGACGAGTTGTTGAAGAATAAAAAATTTGCAGAATATCTTGAGACTTGGACGCAGCGTCAGGAGGAGGTGACCAGCTTTCTGATTTCATTGTTGTATTTCCCTCTTCCAGGAAAGGAAGATGTCGAGACTCTGTCCTTCAACGAGCCTGTTGTGAATGGTCGAGCCATACATACTCGAATCAAACAAGCATCACTCACAATTGAGTGTGTAGAGATTCAAGATCCATTTGGTCCAACGATTACGGAAGAAAAAATCTCTGCACTGGTTATATCAAGAGAGACACGCTCAGGGGGCCAACTTGTGAATGAGAAGAGAGTGGAAAAGGGCTGGAAGCCCCTTGAGGTGTACGAGGTAGACGTCTTGAATGCTCAAGATGGGCAATCTATCAGCCACGACAATAACTTCGCGGCCAAGATCAGTAGCACAGCTATACGGCAAGGAATGGCCGAGAGTGCTCGCGGACCATCCCCCTAATGGCAATATATGTTATTTCTTTGGTGGGATACCGAATAATGTCTGTTACTCTCTGGGAGCATACTTCCTACTACTGATAGCGACTCGATGGATCATATCATAGCGATTGCAAGGAACGTTTACAGTTGTGAACAGTGTGACAGGCAGGAAAACAAATGCGGAATGCTCAGACTACCTGAAAAAGCGGTGGACTGTGGCTTGCATTTTTGCTAGGTATCACACAAAACCCTTAGTAAGGTATTGTACTTGATGTTGGATTACTTCCGGAATATCTTTGGGATTGTTGGTAGTTCCTTGAGTTTTATCCCAGCAGCAACCACAAGATAGGATGCCCGCATATATGCGCTGCAGTTGATGGGCATTGAGGGTAAGATCCTGCGGGTGCTCACGGGAATCGCACTAGATGTGATATGCGGATGATCCTCTTCCTACCCGTGCCACTTCTCTGCGTAAGGTACGTTCCGACCCGCCCTCGGGAACGTCGGTCACATCAATGATTACGATCACGCACGCCGGTCCCCATGTTATTTTCATTCGGCAATGCACGGGAAATATTTGACCAGCGCTTAATACTAGCCAGTCATTCATGAGACTGGAGAAAAAATTGTCATGGGTATGCTCACGCAGCAGGGAGCGGTGTGCGATGAGCTTCCTCACCCGAGGCCATTTACTGAACAAGAAATTCAAATAGTCCAACTCATCCTCAGATATTGTCATTCGATGTGCTGAAGATTAATGACCCTCCCGCTTCTTAAGACACTAATGCCTACCTTATGCTTACCGCAGTTCTCCTCGCTACTGGTCAATAACATCCAACTGCAACCACACCCACGGATCCCTGACCCTAGCTGCTGGGCCACGCAGAGACATTGATTGGATAATATTATCCATTCTCACATTCATTTTACAAAGTAGATCAGGCTTAGCTTGTCACATGACTGAATTTAACCCGAGATACTGGTGACGCTAGACTCGACAGTGATAGGGCAGCCGTCTTTCAGCGGCCAGAGTGCAGTATCTCGGCCAATGATCTATATCCCGGGAAAATAGGATTTAATCACATATGCACGAAGCATCACTCCCCTCACTTATGGTGTTGGAGGCAGCGTGGACGTGCATACATAGTCCGTGCGATCCTGTTGCTAATACAAATGTTGGTTTTCCATTATCCTAACATGCATTTGATACTCCTTCCTATCAAGACCGTGTGCTGTCACATCCCTTCCTGTCTTCTTAGGTGTCGTGTAGTGATAACACCCAACAGATATTTTACGACAATCCTATCATTGATAAGTTAATCCAAATCCGCTTCGTTCGATTTGGCACTCAAGTATTACTTGCTGTTAAGATTCGGAACTCGATCGCGATCTTCGCCGTTTTGCCATGGCTTTCAACGGTCAACGAATTGGGATTTTGAGCATGTCAGATGAAATCCTCCTAGGTGTTGTCCACGCACTGAATATTGATATTGATCCACCGAGGATCGATGATCGAGCTTTCATGAGTGCTGTGAGCTTAAAGGCCGAGCAACTACCAGCAGCTCCATCAAGCGATATTATCAACTTTAGAAACGTCTGTAGGAGATTTGCGGGGCTCGGTCTTCAGTTCCTATTCAAGGACCTCAATGTTTGGTTCACCCGTGCCGATTTTTTGAGGCTCCAGAGGATTTTAGAGCAGCCTCACATCGCCCAGACAGTCAAAAAACTTACATATCACATATCAAGGCTTTATCTAAAAGGTAGTATCATTCTACTATATATTTATAGCTGGATTAACACCTTGCAGACCGTGCACACTTTCAAGAGCTTTACAATGCAACGCCAGATGAGACGAGTTCCGAAGCAAACCAATTTATGGCCAAGGCGCTGGAGCAAATTGAGATAATAGAGTCAGCGATGGACCTACGCACTTTACAAAGTGCATTCATTGCTTTCACTTCACTCCAAACTATTCGTCTCCGTCGAACCACAGATAGAACGGACGCGCTCTTCGAAAAGTACCTCATCCGCCACCCCGAAATCGTTATGCAACCAATTCAAGGTTGGGCGCCGGCATATGTTCGTGGTGCAAAAGCACTAGGCCGGGCTTTTCTATCATCAAGATCTTCCGCCAAATGGTTATCATTTGCGATGATTGATGCAGAAAGCGCCTTGTCCTTGAGACACGGGCCGGGATCAACCCTGACATTGGTTGCAGAGCGTCTCCATTGCTTGATACTGTGCTTTGACGATCACATCACAGAACGTAACATGAGTCAGTTGTCTGGACTCTTCCGTGCACTACTGATGTCGGCCACCAATTTGCTCGCTTTACATGTCGGTCGCCCTAGCAAATTGCCTGTTTCTGTATCCCTATCCCTCGAGGACCTATTTCACAATATCCGGTTGGAGAATTTACGAGTACTTTCTATAGAGGGCTGGAAGCTAAATGGCAATGAGATACAGGAGTTAGCGCTTCGGCATCGTAGTACGCTGCGTGGATTGCGATTGCGTGGCATTTTACTTAGGCAAGGCAGTATGTGGAAGGATGTCTTAAAGATGCTTCGACGTGAGGTTCAGGGACTTGAGTGGCTGAGCCTCTCTCATGCAGATTATGCCGAGCAATTTGATGCTACACATACAGGAAATATGGTTGTGTCGGACAATTCTGACTTGGACCCTTACAACGACAGCAGCAGCGACAGTGATGTCGGAGATGATTTCGATTACAACATGGAGGATGACGGCGAGCAGGGCCACGAAATTGAGCAAAACTACGAGGGGAGTGACTCCGATAGTGATGTTACCAGTGTCAGTAATCGCGGCGCAGTGTCGGTGGATCTTCACCTACGTTCAAACCCGCCCCAGCTTCAAGGCTTGTGTACTTGCTCTCGCTCCAGTCAGTTTGATAATGACGATGATCTTGGAGACAATGGTAGAAACGTTTCTCATGTTCAAAGGCAAATGTGGGAAATGTGGGCTGTGGGAAGGTGCCTGGACCATAACACCATTGCCGGACGTGACCTTGGCCAAGGACGGCCTCCAAGTTATTATGGAAGCCAGGGTAAGTGAGCAACGACACATATTCGCCTTTCAACTTGATTTAAAAATTTTGATGGGTATCATATCACAAACTTTTCTATTTCGCCCTCATAAATTAAGCTGCACATCTTTCTATACAATCTGCAAACGGTTCACAATCTTTATCAAGACAAAATTTGCCCCCCATCCACCAGAAGGTCCGACCCATTGATATAACTCCCGGCACTAGATGACAACAGCACAACTGCTCCAGCCAATTCGTTGGGGACGCCCATCCTTCCCATCGGGTTTCTGCTTGCCCAAATACCGCGAGCTTCTGCTAGACCAGGCCCTTCGTTCAAAATAGTGTCCATGTACTGTCGGTATTAGCAGAGTACACTGAAAACACACGCCATGGCTATCAAAAGAGTTAAGCTAATTAGCTTGGAATACTTACTCCAGGGCTGATGCTGTTCACTCTGATCCCATACCTGGCCCATTCGGCCGCCAAGCTGTTCTTCAATGCTAGTAAGGCACTTTTGCTGACATTATATGCGACTTGCGGTTGTGGAAAGTTGACCCGATGAGCTGATATGGAGGCCGTGAAGACAATACTGCCTCCTGTTCCTTGTCGGATCATCGATTTCGCAGCGGCCTGTGCACATAGAAACGTGCCAGTCGTGTTGATTTCGAGTGTGCGACGCCATTCCGCTGCACTCATCTCAATGGCATGGGTACATCCCACCACCCCAGCAAAGCAAAGAAGTATATCAACTGACCCAAGGGAGTTTGCAACATCCTCCATTACATCGGTGACAGCCACATCATCAGTGATATCCACCCTCTTCACAACTATGGTCGCGGAAGGAAACTCTACCTCCAGTGCTGTCTTTGCTTCCTGTAACGGAACTGGATTCACGTCGAAGAGAGCAAGCCCAGCAAGGCCATGCTCGAGTAAAGCACGAGATGCAGCAAGTCCAAGCGCGCCAGCTCCTCCGGTAACGACAGCGTTACCCTCTACCGCGAAGCGAAATTGGGCTCGTCCTTCGTTGGTTAGATAATGTGGCGCTGGCGGTGGTGGAGCCGTCATCGATGATTCACTGCCATCACTGAACTTCATAAATGGAATTGAACGATCTGCTAGAGATTCTCTGGCAGTTAATCCTGGGGCCATGCTAGAAAGTTGTTAGGCTCTGCATATTCTAAGCAAGGTACGATGAATTCAACGATTTAATAACCAACCTGGCTTATCTTTTAATGACTAGATATTGCCTAGTTTAAATATGATATGCTCAAGACTTAAGTGAAAAAGGCACAAAGGCAACTTAGGTAAGATCGCAAAAACCGACGACGCGAGTATGGTGCAAGACAGGTATTCTAAATGATAAGATAGGAGGGTGTGAGACCGCTCTTGGACCTTGGCTGTAAATAAGTACCATTAACTTAGATGCTATGGAAAATGCAATTGCGGCCAGCTCATATTTGTTGTTCTTGCTATGCGGAGCACTGTGGTCGGCGGAAAGTAGTCTCTTTTCAAGTGTCCCCCCCCGGCTGACTGTCGCCCTTGTAATGCATACCGCCGGGTGACGTTTTGCGAACCTCGGAAACTTTGCAGCCTTGTTTATCGGGCAGGCAGCTACCTGGTTAACCAACTCGAGAAGTGATTGTCTGGAGTTTTATTTCTGATTTATTTCTCAGAAATTCTGTTTGAGTGTCGGTATATGATGCTTTGCACTTTATATAGTCTGCTGACGACTGAGACGCTTGACGCTCACGCCTCCATGGATGGATGACCCAACCATGTGAGCGCCTATCTAATCCGGCAAGTGCCGTACGACCGTATCTACTCTTTGCTCGACCAGAGCTTCCTAAACTGCATATTTATGGCATAACACACTCCATAATACTTGCACAGGATGGACAGGCAAGCTTTTGAACAATGCATTACTACTCCTTGCCTAATGCTGACAAGATAACTAGATCTTTCTTCCGCCGTTCCTCGACATCTCGAGATCGTTCACCTCTGCTACCACAGCATGCCTCGTCACATCCACTGGATGATCTCCCACCTCGCCCATATTCCGATGCATCGAGTTCCAAGGCAACATCCCACTCCCCCAATGTGTCACGGTCGCCTGTTTCACAATCTCGACGCCAGCAGCATATTAGCTTCTCCCAAATTCCTCCACCCATCGCGACCAGTGTTCTTTTTGCTCCTAGCTCTTCCTCTCCCCACTCAAACTCAACCGCTCGTTCTTTCTCCGCATCTCGCACAGCTACAAAATACATGCCATCCACTAACCCTGCCAGCCCACTGGCTGCCCTCTCTCGACGTGAGAAAGCAATCCAGGCCGAGCTCCAGACGCTGCTCGACGCACAGACCATGGGGCTAGTACAAGGTCGTATTGGTGATGCTCATGGAAGAGATGATATAAGTTCTGATGCTGGGAGCAGCACACCCACATCACATTCCACTGTACTTAATAACGGAGTGGAGGATGGATGGCGAGCAAGGAGCCGTGACAGTGGGGCCAGGACTGGGGCTGTCATACCTGTGCGGCAGCCAAGGAAGAAGAATATTGGATTGAGGGGTGCACGAAGAGGGATCTTGAACGCCATGCTCGAACTAGAGGATGTAAAATCCCACGAAACCGAACTTGTTGACCACGAAATCCGCACCCTACAATCTGCGGTCTCACAGGTTACAAAGTGGGAGAAGAAAATAGCTGGCTTTGAGGTGGAGATGAAGAAGATCGAGGATGGTTCAGAATCAAGAGAAGCTTCTGAGTTGATGACCGAGAAAAGTGCCGTAGAGACTGAAATTAGGGATTTGGAGGATAGGCTAATGGGACTCAAGACCCGGGAACGACACCTCAGTGAGAGGATACAAGAGTTGCAAAATCGACAAGAAGCAAAATCTAGCAGTTTTGCAAACGGAAGAAGAGAACTAGAAAATGAGGTGAAGGGGTTCTTACGGAAACCGCCGATACAGGATATTGCTTTAGCAATATCTGCGAGCAATGGTGTAGAGGAAGGCTCCGATGGCGATAATAGAGATCAGACATTTCTGAAGTTACCGCCAAAACGCCGGACTCTTGGAATGGCACGTTCCTGGCTTTTGTCCACAATCTCAGGTTTAAAAATTTATAAATCTTCTGCGGAGTTGGAAAGCTCAGCGCTAGGGGCTGGGGCACAGATGTGGGCAGAAACCGTTGCTCTTGTCACGGATTTCGAGGATGATTTAAGGAGTCAGATGAAAAATGGTCAATTTGATCTACGAAAGCAACTGGGCAAAATGGGGGCTGTTCTTAGAGAGTTAGAAGCTAAGGCACTTAGCGCGGCTGGAGAAGGGTGGAATCTACTAATATGTGCGGTGGGAGCGGAGTTGGAAGCTTTTAGAGAGGGAGAGGGCATCTTAAGAGCTGCGCTGGAAGGGGTAAATGGTCCTGAAAGTGCTGAGAAATATGAAGACCTGGTTTCCACTGGAACTGAACAGGATACTGGGAGAATTGAGGAACCGGGCGAGGACTCTGCAGTGAATGGAGTGGATCTCCTTGCTGCAGATAATGGTGAGAATACGGAGGAAAATGGCAATCACGAAGCAGTTGACGTAAAGGATTATAGATCTGAGAGTGAGGATGATGGTCCGGATCCTACTTTGTTGGTTTCGCACGATGATGATGATGATGATGCTTAATTATTATAGCGATGATTTGGTTCCGGGACCGGTACAATACCCAGATAGAATGACTATTAACGAAATTACATTTACTCGACGCAATGTATATGTATGTCACGTTGCCGAGCAAAGTATTGCGGGGAAGTAGGCACTGGCAGGTAATTCAGGTACAATTTAAGGCCGTCTTCGCATGAAAGGGCGAGCTGTTCGGGCGCTAAACTCAGGTAACCTCGGGTTCGGCATGAATGCATTCGAGTCTCCGAAATATGAGTTTGATATTTCCATGAATTCCCATCAAATCTCAATTGCTAGTATTGAGTATGTTGACATACAAACTGGTTAGAGGTGCATATATCTGCAATTGAGCCGGCAGCTATCCTTCACACTCGTTTTCGTTATGGTCTCCCTCCAACGCCGGAAAACGCCAGATTTGGGTCTGTCCAATGATACAGATATCTGAAAAACTTCTTGCTGGAAACTTCCTGCTGGCATATATAATGTTGCCCACGTCCTGCGCCTATCTAAATTCCTGTGCAGCATCCATCTCCTATGATGAGAAATCATCGTTGGTGCTTGAACCATCCGCTGGCTGCCGCCAGTTGGACAGATTTATCCATGCACCATTCGCCAACATCTAGGTAGGTGTCCACCCATTTCTTCACGTCTTTGTTGTCTGTGAGCTTCTCCGTATGGAGACTGGGCCTAAGGTCCCGCAGGAGGGGTATTGTTAGCCTTCATGCTCCTTCCCACTTCTAATTTGTTCGATATAATCTTTTAAGTGTATAGGCATAGCAGGTTCAAGTGCACGCTCATATGCGCCCATCAAAGTTGCCCATCTTGTAATGAGTCTTGGTGGAAATAAGGAGAGTGATCGGCATACGTTAAACCTGTTGACCGCTTCATGCCGGCGAGGATCGTTGAGACTGCGATAAGACGTTAGCAGAGCTTCCGTAGCAGAACAGAGGCTGGATACATACTCAAAACCGCATCGAATGCATAGTGAGTTAACCTTCCAAACTTTCCCCACAAACCAAACGTTAGTAAGTTGAGGAACTGAGCTGATTAGGTTGCAGTCTGATGGACTCTGCCTGATATGGTGAACTCACAACCATTTTTGCAATCGGACTAGACGTCCCAATACTTGTTGAAGAGTTTTCAGGTGGTATGACAGAAAGTGCAGGATCTGATGTTGCTTATTATCCAGGGTCTGGAGACCTGCTGATATGGCGTGGTCGGAGTGTTTACAACTGGCCGCACGTGGATCCGATAAAGAAGCACCGACTGAAGCGAGACGGCGGGACTCCTGTATCTCGCCGTAATTCGTCTGTTTAGCGAAAATTACGTCTGGGCCAACCAAATCGGGCACGCCTCACGCCGCTGCTACTAATGGTGAGAACGAGACACGCCAGGAATATTTACTTGCGTTTTCCAACAGTACCGTTTTGTCTCTCCTTCAACAACAACATCCAGAAATCTGTGAGTACCTCCCAGTTTGCATATCCCTCTCCTCCAGTGTATTATCTGGTATTGGCTGTCATCTTCCTCTTTGTAATTGGGAGAGGCAAATTTGCAACTTATCGAGGCTGCCTGTACTACTGCCCTTATCAGTGAATCTTGCTGAACCCCGCCAAGATCTGTCAACACTTCTGCCAGCTGCTGACATCTGCCCCTCACCATTAGATATTCTGCACCAATCAAACAATCTTTTCACCATCAAATATTTCCGAATACAAGATGGCCACCGCACTTGAGCATCTCTCCTCCCAGGGCAGAGTCGAATGGTTGAGCGGTCTCGACACCGAATTCAAGCCAGCCAAGAACTACCGTCGTACCTCGATCATTTGCACCATTGGACCCAAGACCAACTCCGTTGTTGCCATCAACAAGCTCCGCAAGGCTGGTCTCAATGTTGTTCGCATGAACTTTTCTCATGGCTCATATGAATACCATCAATCCGTCATTAACAATGCACGTGAGGCCGAGAAGGTCCAGAAGGGACGTCAAATTGCTATTGCTCTTGATACCAAGGGCCCAGAGATCAGAACCGGTAACACTATCGGAGATGCCGATATCCCCATCTCTGCTGGAACTGAGATGAACATTACCACCGATGAGAAATATGCCACTGCCTCCGATGACAAGAACATGTAAGAGCCTTGATTATTTGTCTAGGAGCAATACTAAGAACTCTTAGGTATGTTGACTATAAGAACATCACCAAGGTCATTGAGAAGGGCCGTATTATCTACGTTGATGACGGTGTCCTTGCATTTGACGTTCTCGCTGTCACGGATGAAAAGACCATCCGTGTCAGAGCACGCAACAACGGCAGGATCTCTTCCAAGAAGGGTGTCAACCTCCCCAACACTGATGTCGATCTTCCCGCTCTTTCCGAGAAGGATCAGGCAGATCTCAAGTTCGGTGTCAAGAACAACGTCGACATGATCTTCGCATCATTCATCCGTCGTGCTGAGGATGTCAAGTCTATCCGTAAAGTTCTTGGCCCAGAAGGCGCACACATCCAAATCATTTCAAAGATTGAGAACCGTCAAGGTCTCAACAACTTCGCCTCGATCCTTAAGGAGACCGACGGTGTCATGGTTGCCCGTGGTGACTTAGGTATCGAAATCCCCGCTGCTGAGGTCTTCGCTGCCCAGAAGAAGATGATCGCAATGTGCAACATGGCCGGAAAGCCCGTCATTTGCGCCACTCAAATGCTCGAGTCTATGATCTACAACCCACGCCCAACCCGTGCTGAGATCAGCGATGTCGGAAATGCCGTCACTGATGGCGCTGACTGCGTCATGCTGTCCGGCGAGACTGCCAAGGGTGACTACCCCAACGAGGCTGTCTCTGAGATGCACGAGACCTGCCTCAAGGCTGAGAACACCATCGCGTATGTCTCGCACTTCGAGGAGCTGTGCTCCCTTGGCACCCGCCCTCTCTCTACTGTTGAGTCCGTTGCCATGGCTGCCGTCCGCGCGTCTCTTGACATGAACGCCGGTGCCATCCTGGTTCTCTCCACCAGTGGTGATTCCGCTCGTTTCCTGTCCAAGTACCGTCCGGTCTGCCCAATCTTCATGGTGACCCGCAGTCCTACCGCATCCCGATACGGACACCTATACCGTGGCGTCTACCCATTCCTGTTCAACGAGACCAAGCCAGACTTCTCAAAGGTCAACTGGCAAGAGGATGTCGACCGCAGAATCTCCTGGGGTGTCGCCGAGGCATGCAAGCTCGGCGTTTTGTCTGAGGGCGAGACCGTCGTTGTTGTCCAGGGCTGGAAGGGAGGCATGGGAAACACCAACACTCTTCGCGTTATCCAGGCTACTGCAGACCTCGGCCTTGCTAGAGTTTAAAGCAAAGCTGATACTGCACAGTATAGCACGACCGGCAAGTTAATTTGATGTTCTAGACAGAATTGAAATTAGTTGGGATGGCAAAAAAAAAAGATTGGGGCACCGGGGCGGAGAGGGTATACTTTGATAGTGAAGTTAAGATCATAGAGGAATCCTAAAGTATCGCTGTTGTCATAGCTTCAAATTCATCCTCTATACACGTGAAATTATCGTACCTTTATCTTTAGCATAGACCAAGCCTACCAACCGTGAGAATAACATTGATCTATCCGAACAAGAGTACGTGTATTAGAATAACTCCATCACGCCTAATTTACAAATAGACATCCCTCATGGTCGTGGTGTTGTATAATCACATGATATAGCGTTGGCGCTAAGGAAATGATACAGCAGGTAAGATACCAGTCAGCACTTAGTATCTAGGTGCCTGCCCACCACGGTATTCAATGGCTAAAAAAGTCGTACTGCTCAACTTGCAGCTTTCACGTCCGCAAAAACCAGCCATTATCCACGAAAGAAGGTAGTCGCCAAGCTATAGCAAGTAGAGTATAAGCGGTTAAAATTGTTTCCATGGACATTCACCTCCTTGGCAGGGCCATGGCACAGATAACTATACCTCAGGCGCTACAGAAAGGCGACACAATGGCATTTGTATCGCCTTCGGCTCGCATTAATTATATCATCCCACTGGCCATTGATCGTGCAAAAGCACATTTACAGCACCTAGGTTATAGAGTCAAGGTAATCTACAACGCCTCGTTATCCAGCAACTTCAAAGAAGCAACCTTACAACGCTGCGAAGAGGTACATACTGCCTTCGCTGATCCGGTCGTCAAAGCAATTATCTGCACGGTTGGAGGTAGTCATGCTAACGAGCTTCTACCTCACCTCGACTATCAACTCATCCAAGAGAACCCGAAGATCTTCGTAGGGTACTCTGATATCACGTTACTGCATTACGCGATCTTCGCACAGACTGGTCTCCAGACGTTCTACGGACCGACAGCCGTTCCAGAGCTAGGAGAATCACCAAAGCCGTTGGATTTTACAGTAACGAGCTTACTAAAAGCTATATCATCGGAAAATGGTAGCGGAATTGTCGGCCCGGTATCACGGTCCGCAGGATGGGTTTCCGAATTACCAGATTTCTTCAAGGACCCATCCTCTCTTAAACCTCGCGAACTCTTGCCTCCGCTTCCCTGGACATGGCTCCGTAGCGGGTCTGCTCGAGGTCAAATCTTTGGCGGCTGTTTAACCTCAGTACTTCACCTCGCGGGCACTAAGTACTGGCCTACGCACGCCGGACGAATCCTATTCCTCGAAACTGCTATGGGTGATGACGGCAGAGCTCCAGTGCCGTTGAGCAGAACAAGAGCCCATTTAGCCGATCTTGTGAATATTGGGGTCTTTGAAGAGATCGGTGGTCTCGTGGTTGGAAGACCTTATGGCCATGATGAGGAGATGCGGAAGGAGTTTGCACAGATTGTTCTGGACCAGTGCGGAGGGACCGCGTTTCCGATCCTGATGAATGTTGATATCGGACATACAAACCCCATGCTAACAATCCCCTTGAACGCCTTGGCTTCTCTGAACTCGGAGAAGGATGAGTTTGCTATATTGGAAGCTGGCGTACTGTGCAACTGAGGCCATCACGCATCGGCAGGAGACATCTTATTTTGCTGGAATGCCGTCTCTACTAGTTATGGTTTAAGATTTAGCGTAATGGTAGGAGAGTAGCAGGTGATTAGACGGTGTGGAGAAAGCTTACTCGTAGTCAGTGACGTGCCGTGACGTGCCGTGACGTGCCCCTTTTTTTGCTTCGAGTAGGGCCGATGTGTCGGGCCAATGTCGGCGCCAAGACAAGTCACAAATAAGGGTGACTGGCAGTACCGCATACTACGATTTGATATTGCCGTCATAAAACCACGGCGTGGGCGCAAGAGACGGCATTCCCACAGAGGGCCCTTTCACATGTCTATCGCGCGTTGGAACTGCAGGCTGGGTGGCTGGTATAATACATGCCCATGGCTGCCTCTTGTCTCAGGTACTGACGAGCCCGCTTCACATGGGAATTTCCTCCTCCCCGCGATGCCAGAGGCATCATCCACCCGACCCTGAATCATGTCGCAGCCACTTGCCGTTTCGTCGCGGCTGATATGGGGCGCAAGTCCTCGATAGCCGTCGTCCTGCTCCGGGCAGGCACTTCGGCGAGTGCTGCGTGTAGCCCTCTTCTAGCCATATTCACATGCTCCAGCAGCGCGGATGCCGCTGGTGGAACGAACTCGGGCTCCGGCCTACAGTACCAGCCACCTGCCACCTGCCGTGCTATGCTTTCCCTGCCCAGTCTTGTGACTTTTATGAAAGGCTCGGGTTGCTGAGGAGGCACTCCTCGGACCAGGCACAAGGCTCGCGTTGAGAGAGGCAAGTAAGTAGCCTTGAGGGCATGTAGCTAAGAAGCAGACCAGGAAACTGTAAAGGAGGGCAAAACGCCCAGCAGTGGCTGCTGGCACCCTCACAAACGGGGTCGATGCTTGCGTAGTGCTTCATTGCACAGCATCTACAGCGTCTACAGCATCTTCTACAGCATCTACCTGGACACCGGGAATGGGGAAGGCTACCTGCGGCTGATCTGCAGCACGAGCTCAAAGAGCACAGCCTTGTGATACGGCGTGACGGCCGTTGTAGTCACCGCAGGCGTTGTTCTGGCAATGGTTTGGTAACGGTTCAGCAGTAATAATGATATATCAACTCGAGGCATTCCTAGCCACCCACTCGACCCCCTAGGCCGCTCGTGATCCAGGCCTCCTGGTAAGACGCACGCAAGACATGCCACCCGGGCTCGAGTAGCTGAAGAGGTCTAGGAAGGAAGCCCAGGAGGCCCGAACCGCAGTCTACTGGCAGCACAGCAGGATGCAGCCGCCCGAGATGTCTTACTCCAGCGCGCACGCGAACCTCGCGGCGGGCCTGGCCTGTCATTTGCGGGAATGCACTGCTGACCGGCCGGGCCAGTGCAGTGAGGCGTGCATAGCGAAGGCACACCGCTACTACGACTCTACTGCGACTCTACTACGACTCTACCACTCCGTCTTCTCTCGTACTCGCTGACGGCCGTTCAGGGCAATTGCCCCGCGACACGCTTCACGCTTCCCCAGGGTCTCTGGGGGGGGGCCTGACGCGGGGTGCTGGGGTGAGAAAAAGGAACGAATCTGGGTGATATATGTGAGTGATATATGTATGAGCACTCGTATGCCAAGCACGGATCCTGTGAGCACACGCAGCAGCCCGGCGATGATGATGGCGATGATGATGGCGATGATGATGGCGATGTGGCGAGATGACTGTAGCTGCCACCCTCTGTGGCTCCCATGGTGAGGATTGTCGCATCCGTGACTGTCTGTCTTGTCCTGGCGGCGAGCACTGCAGCCAGACTCGCCCATCAGAGTAATCCGGCACGTACCCGCAGACAGATCCCTCACATCCTCCCGCATTCTCCAGTGTTTCCCAGTATTTCGCAGCATTTCCCCAGCATTTCCCCAGCATTTCCGGCCTTTTCCCTATGCACCTCGTGCTCCGTCTGCGCTGGGGGGGGCGATTGCCTGTTCCGGCGGTTCCAGCGGGTTGGCGAATCGAAACAGCGAGCTTGGACCCTGAGTCTGCACGCGTGACTGCCCTGAGTGACCGCAACGAGTCGCCAGTCGCCAGTCGACCGTCGCCCGTCCGCCAGCCCGCCAGCCCGCCAGTTCGTCCCTCCGCCAGTCGGCGACACCATCCTACCGGCATCTCGTAATCCGCAATTGCCCTCGTACCGCCTAGCCCGGCCCGCCGTCTGAATAGCATCTACTCGTTATAACCCTACTGTACCCCACGGAGACCCCGCAAACCTATCACTACATCTATACCTACCATTACACCTATACCTACAATTCGCCCGTGCTGTCTACGCTCGCCAGCAGTTAGAATGTCTACAGCTGCTACATGAGCTGCGCTGGGTGAGGACTCCATGGCTCTATCCCCGTACACGCAGCACAGTCAACATGTTGGAATACTTTCCTTCTCCCCTCTGGCATAAGGAAGATGGCGCCAGTCTCCAGCAGCAGCTGCGCTATAACGCGAAGGATCATATCTACGATGCCGACATTCCTCTAGCCAAAAGGAAGTCGAGCATACCCTCCCGGAAACAGAATTATGCCCTCCTATCGCCCGTCGCCCGCCTGCTCAGGTCTTCCGCAGACGCAGTGAACAATGCCGTCCTACAGATCCACGATGGCTTCACTGAAGAGCAACGAGCGGCGAGGCGGAAGAAGGAGGAACGGCTCCAGATCCTCCAGCTGCGACTGAAAAATGCCCAAAATATGCTTGACTGGAAGACCGCTGCTCGGGAGCTCGACTTTCTCCAAGGTAACGAGGCATGGAAGGCGGAGGACGATAGCGAAGACTTCGATGCGCCCTTGATCGAGTCGCGGCTGAGGCAGCTTGACGAGGCACGAATCGAGTGCGATGTTAACAAGATGCTACACCTCGTGCGAACCGCGCTGTCTCGGGATATGGGTGGAATGGGTAACATCAGACTTTACAAGCATTCGCATGTGGGAACAAAGGATCTGATTGAGCGCTATATCGACTCGACACTTGCCACGATACGGGCATTGGTTAGGACAAGTGAGCAGCTTATGCCTGTCGGGATGGATACAAAGGATATTCTGGAGCAGGTCGTGTATGCGCGCCAAGCCTTCGGGAGAAGCGCCTTGCTATTGAGCGGAGGAGCAACATTCGGGATGAATCATATCGGGGTGTTGAAGGCGCTCTACGAGGCACACCTGCTGCCACGGATTATATCGGGAGCGTCGGCGGGAAGTATCGTGTGTGCCGTTCTCTGCACGAGGACGGACGAGGAGATACCCGAGACATTGAAGAGCTTCCCATATGGAGACTTGGCCGTATTTGGAGAGGCGGAAAGAGAAGACAGCATCTTTGAACGGGTGGGGAGATTCCTGACCCAGGGCGCTTGGATTGATATCAAACACTTGACTCGAGTTATGAAGGCGTTGCTTGGAGACATGACGTTTCAAGAAGCCTACAATCGGACACGCCGTATCCTCAATATCTGTGTCTCATCAGCCTCGATTTATGAGCTACCACGTCTGCTTAACTATGTTACATCGCCGAATGTAATGATCTGGTCCGCAGTCGCAGCTTCATGCTCGGTTCCTTTATTATTCTCCTCCGCTCACCTCCTCGTCAAGAATCCTATAACCGGCGAGCATCTTCCATGGAACCCAACACCACAAGGGTGGATCGACGGGTCTGTCGACAACGATCTCCCAATGACCCGTCTGGCAGAGATGTTCAACGTGAACCACTTCATTGTTTCACAAGTCAACCCTCACGTCATACCCTTTCTTGCCAAAGACGAAGAGGCTGTTGCTCAATCTGCTCAAGGAACATCCAGCACCGCTTCAGACTGGCTATACGCCATCACAAACCTCGCAAAGGGAGAAGCCTTACATAGAATGCATGTCCTTGCCGAGCTTGGCATATTTACAAATCTCGTGACCAAAGCTCGGTCTGTTCTATCACAGAAATACTCTGGCGACATTACAATCCTGCCTGAAATAGACTATCGCGACTTTCCCCGTATGCTCAAGAACCCGACCGCAGAATTCATGGTACAAGCCTGTCTCTGCGGCGAGCGTGCGACTTGGCCCAAGCTCTCGCGAATACGTAATCACTGTGCAATTGAGTTAGAATTAGATAGCGCTGTTCAGCAGCTGCGGGCTAGAGTGGTGTTCAGTCCCAGCCAGATGGATCTACGTCGTTTGGGCTCGGCCTCTCACAGAGGTGATTTCAAACGTACAAATAGTACTGCTAGCGGACGAAGGAGGAGGATCAGCGGAAGCAATTTCCAGGGTCTTGTTTCGACTGAAGACGAAGAAGAAAGTGGATATCTAAGCAACACAAAGGAAAGACCACCACTACGTACATCATCCAGCCAGAACTGGGCACCCACCCGCCACTCCCTAGCTCGCCTAGCTGGCCCACCCACTCTCCCCAACATTGACCAGCCTCCGCTCGCCGCACAGCTCCAACGCCTGCCTCTGCTGAGTATACCAGATGTTTCGGCCACATCTGAGACGGAAGCGACTCCCGGTGGATTTGCCTCGTCGGATGCAGACATCGATTCCTGCACCGACTCCTCCTCCCCCGAACTCGATCCCTCCGTCAGCTCTACGTTCTCCAGCAGCTCAGCCCCTGGAGCATTTCAACCCGGGCAAGCATCCTTCTTCTCTGCATCACAGCCGCCTACACCGGGCAAGCATCATAGCTCGTTGGCGCTGAATGCAACGACACCGCCATCGAGCATTGGGACTGGGACTACAGGAACGGGACCAGCACCCGCTGGTCTTCTTAGCCAAGAGCTCATGATGACCATGACAAGAGGCAGAGGCAGAAAGGGCGCTGTTACAGAGCCGAGTTCGCCGGAGAGGAGATATAAACGGCTCTTCCATCCTTGAAGTTCGGTTCAGGATGTGAAGCCGACGGAAGGTCCTGATTAGAAGTTACGGTACAGTACAAGACGACGTGGTGACGGGAGCTGACAGAGCTCCGCTATATTTGTATTTCATAGAAGCCAGCGAGATGCAAGTCTCAGCCGCATCCTGGGAAGAAGCATCTGATTTCTGGGGTGTGCTTATAGGAGTATAGGACGCAGGGCTCTGGTTCGCACGGATGATAGATGATGCATGTTGCATTGATTGGAGTTTGGACCGGCGGCATAACGGGAGCGATGGCTGGAAGAAATACACTGAAAGAGGCATACACTTAAACAGGAAGAAGACAACGGAAAGGGCCCGTTTTGGAGGGTGGCATTTCAATGGCGGATGGCTTCGCTGCAGGAGGAGATGCATTTGTACAGCGTCGGGAGCACGGGTGTTGAATTAGAGATACAGCGTCGAGGAAGAGGCTGTAGAGGACAGTGAGAAGTATAAGTAAAGGAAGAGGCTGTAGAGGACAGTGAGAAGTATAAGTAACGGAAGGGGCTGTAGAGGACAGTGAGAAGTATAAGTAACGGAAGAGGCCGTAGAGGACAATCTGAAGTGATAGATGCGACTTTTTTGCAAGATGCTCGAGTTTTGCAGTCGCGTGACCTGGAGGCTGAAGTTTGGCAGGTGTATGTATGTATGTATGAGACGGAAAGGCTGCAACTCGCTACGTGCGTAGGTAGGTAGCTTTCCAGGCGAGTTTACGCTTTACGCCGGCTTGCGCTGGTTTAACCGTAGGCTGGCCATGTAGCGGGGGGGGCCAGCAGTGACGACTAGCTGACGGCTCGCATCTCATAGGCCGTCAGTGGCCGTGTATGGCGTGTATGGCTTGTATGTCTGTATATAGTGTCTGCTATGTGAATAGTGTGTATAGTGTCTGCTATATGAATAGTGTACTGTATATAGTGTACTGTATATAGTGTACTGTATATAGTGTCTCCTACGTAGTTATATAGTACGTATAGCATCTCCCACCCTACGTCTCGTCGTCTACCGCGTCTGCCAAGCCTACTCGTGCCTGCAGAGGCATCGGGGGCACGTGCTGCGGGCGCAGCAGCAGCATTCCCCCCCAACTCTGACACCTGCCCACCTACCTGCCCACCGATGGGATGAGGCTGAGCCTGAGCCCCGGCTTGGCTTGGCCTTCTCCACTGTGCTGCGATGGGGCCTGGCGGTCGTTGTAGCGTAGGGAAGGTGGCGAGGTAGGTGCTGTGCTGTGCTGTGCTGTGCTGTGCTGTGCTGTGCTGTGCTGGAGATGGGAGACAGACAGACAGACAGACAGACAGATCGACAGACGGCCATCTTGGCACCGGGTGGAGCGAGACGCGACTGGCTGGCTGGGCGTCTTCGGATTCTTCCCGTCGTATCAGGCACCCAGGCTGCCACAGGCACAGGCACAGGCACAGGCACATGCACGTCCAGGGAGCGACGATCGATGTCCGCTACGGCGTCCGGCGCCCGGCGTCCGGCGCCCCTGAAGACCTGAGGCAGGAACTGAAGAACAGGAACTGAGGAACTGAAGAACAGGCCAGCTGACCGGCCCCTGAGGCAGGAACAGAACAGGAAGGCCAGGCTAGGCCAGGCCAGGACAGAACAGGCGCAGTGGCCCTTCCCCCCTCCCAGCCGCGCCGCCAATCAGCGCGCCCGCAGCCCCGAAACACGCGCCCGCAGCCCCGAAACACGCGCCCCGCCCCGCCCCTCCCCCTTTTACCTCGCCCGCTGCTGCAGCTGCGCGCGAGGCGAAACGACGCGTGGACGCCGCGGACTGGCTGGCGGGCGATACGTCACACAAGCGACGGCTAATCTCTCTCGGGCGCGCCCCCCGAACGGGGCAATTGGCGGTGCCAGGGCAGGAGCTGCCACAGGAGGGCGCAGGAACGAACGAACGAACGAACGAACAGCCAGGACAGCCAGAGAGGCCCAGGAGATCCCAGGAATCCGGGCAGCAGCAGCAGCAGCAGCTGGCCGTGAGCAAGCCAGCCAGCCAGCCTGCCTGCCTTCCTTTCCTTCTTTCTCTCTTCTTTCTTCCCTCCTCCCTCCTCCCTCCTCCCTCCTCGCCGTCTCTCCTTTCGCCGCCCCTTTCGTCGCTCCTTTCGCCGCACGCTCTCTCTGCCCTCGGCCCCTTTCTGCTCCCCCCCGACGATGCTCTGCGGCCAGCGCGTGGCTGGCCTCAGTCTCCTGGTGCTCCTGTGCTGGTTCCTGATTGGCTACAGCCAGCTGGAACACAGCCAATCCGAGGTGGCCTCGGTGCCCGTCCAGATCCCGGCCGCGAATGGCTCGCACCACGGCTCCGGCCACGGCCACGGCCACGGCCACAACAGCTACAGCTACAGCTACAACTCCAGCGTCACCGAGCACGGCTTTGTCGCCGCCGCCATCAGCGCCGCCGTCGCCGACGACTTCGACCAGCAGCACGTCCGCGCCCTCTGCGACGCGCAGCCGTGGGACAGCTCGGTCGTCTTCTCCTGCCAGGGCGTCACGGGCGGAATAGGTAGGTCGCGCCCTCGCTGCTGTCCTCCCCGTCGCCCCCCAGCTAACCTCTGCCAGGGAACGTCAAGCAGGAGGTGCTTGGCTGTCTGCGCTATGCGATGGATGCCGGGGCAGGAATCCTCCTGCCGCGGATCTACCTCCGGTCAGAGAGCGAGCTGAAGGATCTGAGGAATGGTACAGCCGGCCTGGACTACCTCTTCGACCAGGATCGCTTCCTCGCCCGGATGAAGACGGCGTGTCCGCAGATGCCCATATACGCGGATCGTGCGGCGCTGGAAAGGCTGGGCCCCGTGGTAGAGACCGAGGGCATCCTGCCCAAAGACCTGACGATCTGGCCCGTCATCCCCGTCCTGTCTGCTCGCTTTCGAGTCAAGCAGCTCAAGGCAAAGGAGGGGCAGATCACTCTGATCCCCTTCGAGAGAACCATGAAGTATTTGTTCGTCCATCCTGCCATGCTCTCAAGAACGCACCCGCTGACTCTATCCGCAGCCCGATCTGTCATGACCCCATTGGCTTTGCCGACACGTTCAGCCAGCTTATCCCGCTTCGGGAAGATGTGCATCGTCTGGCGGCTGCCGTGCTCTTCGCGCTCTACTCTACCTACAACATTCCCATTGCCCCGTTAATCGCCACCACCCTCCACCAGACCAGCACCTTTGTGGGCATTCATCTCCGGACCGAAGAAGACGTAAATGCCGACTGGCCGAGGTATGAAGCCCAGGCTGCCTACTACCTCAAGCGTATCCGGTCCTCGCAGCCTCTCGCCAACACCCCCATAATCTACCTCGCCTCGGGCAACTCGACATCGATTGCCTCGTTCTCGGCCGAAAGCAGGGCCCTCGCTCTACCCAAAGCAGTCGTTACAAAGCATGATCTGCTTTCTGGCGATGACCTAGCAGAGCTGGCTAGCCTGACGTGGGACCAGCAGGCGCTGGTGGATTATCTCGTCTTGTCGAGGAGCTCGTTCTTCTTGGGCATGGCAGATAGTTCCTTTGCGTGGACGGTGGCGGTTGGGCGGCGGAAGACCAGCAAGGGCGGGTCGTGTGGGATCAAGACCGGCCTGTTCTCGTCGCTGCTGTGGGGTGCGGCGCTGCAGGACGAGTTCTCCGACGTGATGGGGAATCGGCCGTTTCCGTACGAGAGGAACATGTGGCCATGATGGGGGGGGGCCTGGGGGCCTGGAGTCCGTGCATGGGAATTACGAGGCGTGTAATGGATCGCCTCGCGGCTAGTTTAGCCCGAGGCCGCAGTAATCGATTTGGCGTGGCGTTCTGGGACATGGGCACAGCACAGCAGCACATGGGGTCTGAGAGAGAGATATATATAAATATGTAATAGAATCGAAGGCCGAAAAGTATCTATTGCCCGACTACATGACATACATACGTGGTGCATGCAATAAATAGCCAGGCGCCTCGTGCGCGGAAGCCGAGCGAGGCGAGAGACGTCGGGCGGCAATGGGGAAGGAGGAGAGGCTCCCGATCTCACTCCCTCAAGGCTCCAGACCGGAGCACAGCGGGCACAGGAAGAGAGAGCACCCGGGGGGATACGTGCTGCATGTTGACACGTTGTCTTGCATTTCGAATTCATACTCTTCCAAGCTGGCCCGGCCTGTCTTACCTGCGTCTACAGTGGCCGGATAATAAATACATGGCGAGCTACGCCAACGCTGGCAGGCAGTCGGTGCCGTCCGATCCCTTCCCCTCACCGCAGGCTGCTCTTATCTACCGCGGAGTCTCCGCCCGCTCTGCCTCCTTCGCCTCTGGATCCTTCGCCTCTACTTCCTTCGCCTCTACTTCCTTCGCCTCTGGATCCTTCGACTCGGAGGGTCGCGGGCTCTCGGGCCCGTGCGCGCCCATCTGGCTGGTGGTGAGGTAGCCCTTGAACCTCCTCGCCGGCAGGCCCTTGAAGAACATCTCGTCGATCTCCTGGAAGCTGCGGTTGGCCGTCTCGGGGTGGTAGACCCAGAGGTAGACGCAGCTCAGCACGGCGAACCCGCCGAAGATGAAGCTCGTCTTGGCCCCCAGGTTGGCGTGGTCCGGGTTGAAGATGTACGGCAGAACGAACATCTGGACGGTGTAGAGCGACTGCTGGCACGTGAGACTGATCGCGATGGTCTTGCTGCGGAGCTTGTTCGTCGGGATCTCCGAGATCACCGTGTATGCGACGGCCCCGATGACTAGGTTGAAGACGAAGTTGTACATCATGATAAGAGCGACCGTGCCGGTGAGTGGGCCCGGCTCGGACGATGTGGCAAGACCGCCAGTAAGAAGCAGGAGGGCTGTCAGAGAGCACATTCCCCAGAAGAGGAGAGGTCGACGACCGATGCTGTCGATGAGGAACCAGGAGACGATGTTCCCCCCGATCGAGAGAGCTTGCCCGCCACAGGAGAGCTGGAAAGATCGGTTGACACTGTTACCGGCCAGCTCGAAGTAGTATGTCGAATAGCCAGAAATGAAGCTTACACCGGACATGGCTTGGATGGTCAACGGCATGATGGTTAGCACGGTACGGCGTAGGTTGGTGCCTCGGAAACATTCGAGGAAGGAACTGCCGGCAGTCTCTTCGCGAGCTTTGAGGTTCGTATATTCGATGTATGTGACGTGCTTTTCAGCATCGACAGGAGACATACCGAGTCGTCGAAGGGCAATCCTCGCGGCATCATGGCGGCCTTTAGTCTTGCGGGTGTTAGCAATACATATATAGGAGTATGAATGCATCACAATTATGATAGACGGGACTTACAACCAACCACCAGGGAGATTCCGGTGCAAAGGGATTGAACACGATGGCTATAGCTGCGAACCCCCATTGTGCGACAAAGATGCCCCGCTGCTTGTATCAGTATGATTGTTCTGGAAACTATTGATTGAAGACCACGTACATAGGCCCACGCAGTCGTGAGGTCAGCGTACACATAGCCGAGGATAACGCAGATAAGTGGACCAACTGAAAGGGAGAGATTGCACATCGCCGTAGTGATACCTCTCAGGGGGAGTGGGGAGATCTCCGAGATGTAGGTCACACAAACGGCATTGAAAGCGCCCAGAGTGAGTCCGTTCAGCATCTTTCCAGCAAAGAATACGGGGTTTGTCGTCGCTACATATTCAAGAGCAACTCCAACAAAGGAGTTACAAAGGAAGCCGAAAATGGTCCACTTTCGGCCGATAACTGAGGGAATTATTAAGGTCAATATAAAAGAGCTAGATTGATAAAAAAAAATACTAACTGTCACTAAGCCAACTTGCCAACAGAGCTCCGAAAACAGCAGTTGCAGTTGGACCACCACTGAAAGCAGATTGCCATTTTGCAGGCAAAACGTAGTCTCCCTGGTACTCATATCCGAAATCTTTGCGAAACTGCTCGATTCCAATGACGATACCGCCAGCCTGGTTGTCGAAGCCTTGGAGACAGAGAACAAAGATAGCCCAGGCGAGCCAAAGCATAGTCTTTGGGTTGCTCTTCACACAACCCCATTTGCTGATCGTGCGGTCATTTTGCTGAACAGCAATCCCTACATCTTCGATTTGATCTGCCTCGGCTTGTGTCGGCTCTTTCATCGCGGTAGCTTGCATATAAGTAGTGGTAATAGTAGAGGTGTTTGAATTTGAAACCTTGATTTGGGGAGATACAGGAGAATGCTTAGATGAGGATTGACTCCATGGTTTTGCGGGGGAGCATAATGCTTTATATATCGCTTCTGGACCCAGCTGCAAAGGTCGGGAGCCATTACCATCCCATCTCGGTATAAAGAAACGCGATTTAACAACACGGGACAGCTGTAATGGAGGTCAGAAAACCTCCAAGCGTTCTGTTGGAGGACATCAGCTGAGCCATTGGCATATGAACGGGAGCCGAGCAAATTAGGTGGCTGTAGACCCGTCGATTCAGGGTAACAAAACTCGAATAGGAGGGGTCCCCGTCCTCCGCTCGGAGAGCAGGGAGGGCATGGAATGATGGAATGGACAGAACTGGTTGTGAAATCTGCCTAATCCAAGCCTCCCAAGCCCCCAAAAGCAATACCAAGTGCAGTGAGAGAGACGCATGAGAGACATGGCTTGAAGGGTGGCTCGAAAGGTGGAGAGCAAGTCGACAGAAGCGGGATTTAGCCCTCTGGACTGAAGTGGGGTAAAGGCAAGATGGTTCTGGCACTCAAGGAGCCCCACACTTGGGTTGTCTCTCCGTACGGGGTGTGGGGAGGTGGGTTCTGGGGAAGTGAACTGATTGTCAGTGGAGTGAAGGGGTAGTAACGCGACAACCACGCCGTCTTGGAAGTGGGCAGGACGAGCAGTGAGCAGCCCAAGCAGCAAGGCACTATGGTACTGGTACTGTGCACTACCGGATGGAATGTGCACGTGGTGGTGGTAGTGGCTGGCATAGGACTCGAGACTCGGCACAGACTCGACGAAGCAGACAGGAGTCGCGTGTCGACATGGAAGTATCGCGCTATTACGCCTCGGCCTCGAGATGCGGCGACCAATCTGGCCTAGCACCGGCACATCCTCGGGGTGGACTTGTGGGCACATCCCGCCGCGGAGCCAATAAGGGAGCAACTTCGCCGGTTGCGGTCCATCTGATAGCTATATCTGTCGTGCCATCTTGCACCCCCTGAACCTCCCAGGGGCTGGACTTTACGATGGCAGGGGCACAGGCACGCCAAGCGACGGTTTTTGGATTCTTGAGCTTAGAGCATCCTGTTTGTTATAGTCGTATCCGCTCGTCAACGATGGCCCGAGATAGCGAGAGCTTGGGTTGGGTGTTCAGCCCTCTTCACACGAGATCATACGTGATGCCCGCAAGGTTCTCAACAGTTGCTGATAGCACCAGGCACGCAGCACCCTTTAACTCTCTATTTGCCTAATTAGGAATGGGGGTTATTCAAATGAGCGGCGTCGCAAGCTGCAGGGATCTAGACTACTCCACCTCCCCCCTCACAAAAAACGTGCCTGTCTTTTGAGCCCATCTCAAGGCCTCCTCCCTTGACCACTTGGGGTCTGGCTTGATTCCCCAGGTCTCGTACAGCACCCTGGAGACAATGTAAGTATGCGATGCGACAGGAAGAGAAGATGAAGGAGAAGGGAGCATACTCTATATCATCGTCCAGCAGCCAGACACCGAATGTCCCGAACCGCTCGTCGTCACCGTCGCCGACTTGGACAATAGCGATGTCTTGCTGCAGTGTATCGGCTATATCTTTATCAAAGACATCAAGCTCTTTCTCGTTGTTTGCAATGGAAGTCTCATACTCCTTGACGGCAAAATCACGTAGAGCATCTCGCTTGACACGGCCCCTTTTTGGTGGTGCGAAACGCATCCAGGATGCGTTTGCATTGACAGGCTGGCCACGCTTTTCGCTCAGATAGTATCCAAGCTGCTGGAGCGTGAGGAGGTCAAAGATTGATACTGGTGTCCTTTTTAGAGGGACGATAGGTAGCTTTGCTGATTTAAGGACGAGATCTACGAGAGCTTTGTGATCGTGCCGTGAAGGCTCAGGAATTGCCACGTTGCGGCTCTGTAGGAACAGGCTGAGAAGGTCATCGGACCATCTAGATGGATAGAGAATAAGTGATGTGGCCAATATAAGGGATTAATCATGGAGAGTAGACGCACCTTTCGAGCAGAGATGCCATCAGCGATAACTTCAGCTGTCGGAGTGCTCTTGATCAAAGGGTTGTAAAAAGCCGTTTTGTAATATTTCTCACGCCGTAGAGACAGATTAAAAATGTTTCGATTAACCTGTATATCTTCCTGATCATATGCCTCTCGGTCGTGGATAGAGAAAGGCTAAATACAATGGTAGATCCGGTTAAAGTTCGGTGTTCTTCACCTTCCAGCACGCTATACTACAATCCTCGGCCAGTGTTAATCCGAGGAACCCAAGCCTTGCCCAGTATTAACCCGAGAAACCAAGGTCACGCCCAACTTACCACGCAATCTCAAAGTAGATATAGAATGCTTTCAAGTCTTCAGTTGTTGTAGAAACCTGTACAGCAGCCAAAATGTCTCCAAACCTAGCTCAGAAGAGTTTCGAAAAGCCTCAATTGGCTGGCGACTTATCGGACGTCGTCTTCAACGCCGAGCCATCAAGCGGCCCATGGCAGGAGCACAACTTTGCTCCAGAATCACGCGTACAATTCCCCAGAGCGGTCTATACAACTGAAGGCAATGTCCAAAACGCATCATCGGTTTTGGACGGAAAAGATGGTTCTTTAGTACTGTCAGGCAAAGATGCACTCATTACGTGTGACTTTCTTGTCAACACCGCGGGCATCGTCACAATTAAATTTGGAGCACACTCGGCGCCTGAGCAAAGAGTATCGGTGGCTTTCGCCGAGAGTAAAGCGTTTATAGGTAGAGGAAGCGATCGATCCATGGATTTCCACGTTACGGACGGCGTACTTTCCATCCCTGTAGATGGGCAGAGCAGTTGGACGTGCCCAGAACCACAGATGAGAGGCGCATTTCGTTATTTGACGCTCTTTTTGGAGACGGCTGGAGTTGTTGAGATATCTGGTATTCAAACGTACAACAACATGAATCCTAGCATGGGAGACAATTTGCGCCATTACCCGGGATTCTTCTATAGTGACGACGCATTTCTTAACACAATATGGTACGCAGGAGCCTATACTGTGCAATTAGCGACTATCCCAACCAACACTGGAAGGCGGAGCGACTGGGTGCATAAGAAAGTTGGTTGGGCAAATGATGTACCTGCTGCTGCTCAAGGCACCGTTGAGGTTCTGACAGATGGGGCCAGGAGAGACCGTAGCGTGTGGTCTGGAGACCGTGCAGTAAGCACATTGACCAATTTTATCGCCTTAAACAACAAAGGATCAACTCGAGCTGGAGTTGATTGGATGCTAGCACACCAGACAGACGAGGGCATCTTTCCGTATGCCTGTCCTCCGATCTGGCATTATGGTAGTGACAGTTACCACTTATGGACGTTTGTTTCGATCTACAACGCCTACTTCTATGATGGCGGCAAAGATGCAAAGGAATGGGTACGGAAAATTTGGCAAGCAGTAAAGCCTGGTTTCGATTATTCTCTTCAAAAGATTGATGATACTGGCTTGTTGAAAGTTTCAATGCCTCTAGATTGGGGCCGACATCCATTGGTAGGGCATAATCTGGAGGTGCAATGCATACTCTATTATTCCCTACAAAAGAGTGCAGAGCTTGCTCGAGATGTGATTGGGGATGAGGCCCTGGCTAGCGAGTGGTTGACCCTCGCAGCCTCCGTAAAAGAGGTATGTTATGGTCTTAAACTAGCTTTACCATCAGCTAACAGTTCAGGCCGTCAATAAACACCTGTGGGATGAGAATAGAGGGATGTTCACCGATTATATCAATTCCGATATACTACCACAAGACGGAAATGTTTTAGCTATCTGGTAGGCATCTAGCCATTCTTATCAAGACCACCACTAAATCATTCAATATAGGTTCGGTCTTGCCGACTCCCCTAAAAGGGCACAAAGAATTAGCAAAGGCCTCACACGCAACTGGAACGAATTCGGCGCCGTAGCTCCGGAATCACCACAGATGATATCAACGTTCCAAAGCAGCATAGAGCTGATCGCGCATTTCGAAGCCCATCAACCTGATCGCGCTATGAAACTACTGCGCACCATGTGGGGCTATATATGGAACTCACCCTATGCTGTCCAAAGCTCCCTTATTGAAGGATATTTCCACGACGGGAGGTGCCATTATCCCTTTACTCTTTATGACCCTGCTTATATCTCCCATGCGCATCCTTGGGCGACCGGACCGACAATTGTCCTTACGTCGTACTTGGTTGGCTTGAGATTGGTAAATCCTGAACATACGGAGTGGATCTTTGAGCCGCAACCTGGCCTAGAAAACAAGCTTAAGTTTGCAGTTGCAGGTGTCACTAGTAATGCGGTAGGGCTTATCTCTGCTGGGTGGAAGGTGTCTGATGACGGGTCGTTGGAAATGGCTATCAGAGCGCCTGCGGGAACGAAGGGTACTATTGCCATCCCAACTTTTGGTAAAGAGATTGCAAGCGTCTTGCTAGATGGAAAAGAGGTAGCAGAGGGAGTTCTTATATTCGAGAAGAACCACGCTTATCTGAAGCATGTTGAAAGTGGGAATCACACTTTATTTGTAGAGTACGAAATTTGAGATTGACGAATGAGAATCTATAAGGGTCTGTAATCTTCTATTGAGTTCGGATACCATGTTTTTAAGGTAGGATCAATTGGGAATGGCTGCTCACAGATAAATTCGTATTCGCCGTGCATCGAATTGGTGTTCTGTCCATCTAATCCGAAATTAATCTCTGGTTCTTCTTCGCCAACGTATTCGCCCGGCTGACCAGTGCCCTCTGGCCAATCGAGATTTGACTCTTCCAGTCGAAGTCCGTGATTTTGCTTTACATTACTGAAATTGTTCAAGGATACTGTAGTTTCTGAATACTGGTAGCAGTCTTCGAAAGAAACGGGGGAGTCTATACCCCCCCGTGGATGGTGTGCTTGCTATTAGACCTGAGAGTGGTAGTTCCGTAGTGGGGGCCCAGCTCTGTGGGTACTGCTACTTCGCAGTGAGAAGTCTCAATGCTCCCTGTAGCCAGTGACTCTATGGCGTATGCTTCCCCAGAAATTTGACCGAGAATCTCAACAGGCTCCTCAAAATCGCTCACCAGACCGAAATCATGCTGATAGACTCCTTGGCTGGTTGCATTGCTGTACAGATCTGTCAAACCTTTGTAGGTAGTCGCTATCTCATTCTCAACTGTCGCTAGAATTTGTTGGAGTGCAGCTACATTAGGACCCGCTTTGGAGCGGTATTTCCGTTGAGCTTTCCGTATCTGTGCTCTTCGTTTCTGGATTCTGTCAGCTAGCATTTTTGAATATCTATGGTGTAGAGGCTCGCGCACATCGACGTTTTGTTTTGGGAGTATTTCTTTATAATATCAATCGCTGATGTTCAAAGTGGCAGTTGCCACGTCTCAGAATAATCTATACTGGATTATAGAGAACCGATTCCTAAAATTCTTGAATAATAATTACTGAGAATGAGATACGTATACTACGAGTGCTATTGTTCTCAACTTCCAAGGCTAAACAACGGGCCATCCATCCGACCAAGTCAATTTATTCCAGCCGAATAAATAGCTTCCATCACCCAATCCCACAGTGGTATCGGCGTAGTGATAGTATAGGACCAGACCTTTTGATGAGTCGGTGAATACTCCTTGGCCGCCTGGGCCATAGACTGTGCCGTGGCTTGCAAGGAGCGTAGTGCCACCACCAGAAGTACATGATGTGCCTGATTTATCGACCTGTTTTTTGTAAGTTAAGTTGAGCTTCAGATGGGAGAGAAATTCGGAACGTACAAATCCGCCAGTGGCAGAAGTAGAACGGCATACTTTGATGCTGTACTCAGCGCCAGAAGCCGGGAGAGATCTAGAGAAATAAGATTAGTGTGATAACTTATAGACAATACTAATGAAATTAGACTAACGTATCATAACCACAACAAATACCCGCAGACCAAAGCAGATAATAGTAACCACTATAATAAAACATAAAACTGCCCTCCTCCGCATGTGTGCCACTGCTTGTATAAGCAATTTGATAACTGCTTCCGCCCCCGGTTTTTGTCGCTGCAGAGTTAAGCTCGACTTGGTAGATATCAGCCCAGAAAGAGCCGAAGTTCAAATAATAGCTGCTGCCGACAGCAATTAGATTGGGGTCGATGGCGTTGTATGGTTTTGCAGATGTAGAGGAGACGCCGATTGCGCCTTTGTCGGTCCAGGATCCAGCTTCGAGAGTTGTGGATGTGGCGAGCCCGATGGAAGAGGTCTGGGACCCGAAAGTCGAGACAGCGTAGTAGAGGTAGTAGGTGCTGCCGACTAAATGGACATCGGGTGCCTAAAATATAGGATTTAGCACGGACATAGATGGTATATGATACTGTGAGCGAACGAACCCAAAGGTCAGTACCCCCGTTGATGTCAATCGAGCTTCCATCTGGAAGAACATAACCAGTCAAAGTCCACGGACCACTTAGTGAACTTGCAGATGCGATCTCAATTCCTCCGCCGGTATTGAATTTGAAGTATTTCCCATCGCTGGCTCGTTGGATCACAGCGGGATCATGAGCCCAGCAGGCACCGGAGCATGCACCTGGACTAGAGTAGGCTTGTGCTAGCGGTGCTACTCCGAAGAGGAGAGCAGCGACAGAAAGGAGAAAGGTAAACATTTTGGGAAAATCGGAAGTACACAGCAGGAAACAGTAGAGAATGAGAGTAGAAGATACTATACTTATACGAAGTTCTATCAAGGCGACAAAGGCCGGAGTGTAGTTAGCCTATCATTCGTGGAAACCTAGCGGAGATGTCCAGTCGATATCTCAGGGTCTCTAGGCACATTGAAATGCCTCGCATATATGAACCATATTGCCAATATAGGTGCGGTGGGGTGTGGATTGACCAGATGACAGATATTAGAGCGCGTAGGGACTCTAGAGACTCTAGTGGACTGCCTTTAGAGGACCACAACACAGTACAAAACAGCGCAGACTCGTGCAATCCATAAATGAAGATTGATGGAAGATTGACGGAAGATTAAAGGAAGGAACTACCTTACCCCTGAGTCGAACTAACCAGAGGAGACCAAGACACCTAGATTAGCTGTCATGTGCCTGCAGGTGCAGACGCAGAGTGCAGAGGAGTGCAGAGTGCCCGAGGAAAGCTCGAAATAGCTTCCGGTCCGTCAGTGCAGACGCAGATCTTCCTGCCCTCCTGTCTACCTGTCCCCCTGTTAAGCTTAATTCTTGGCGCTGTCTCAAGAGCCGGATGCCCTGAAGGGGGTTTATATATGTGAGGAAGCCGGTTCAAACCGATTGATTTGCAAAGGACCACGGCTCCTATCTAATGGTATCTAAAGCAGTACTTGAGTACTCTTTCATCACAGAGGCTGGGGTATCGCAGAAGGCCGAGCATGAATCTCTTAACCCGGACACAGCCAGTCTCAATATAGCCGTCACTCTTGGGGAGTCTGAAGTCCCAGACATTCTGGACAATGATGATGCCCTTCGCGAGATGTGACAGAGGCAGAGAGCCTGGCAGGTTTTCTGTGCTGTGTGTGTAATGCGTTGTGATTTGTGAGGCGATTGGGCCGCTTCTCGGTATTCATTCCCTCCCTTGCAAGGGCGACGTTTAATAAATAGGAAACCCGTTTGTCTTCAAACAAGGTATGCTCAGGCAAGGCTCAATGCATCCATCGTGTATGAAGAAATCAATCAATCCACCAATAAATAGCACCAGTATCAATTACTTAAGCATCTTCCCGGCGGCGTAAAGAATTGTGTCGGCTTTTGAAGCGTTGGTGGCCGTTCCAAGCCGTGCAATTTGGAGATGCGTATATGACGGCGATAGCATGGAGAAAACGATTGCACGGAAGCTATCGTCAATAAGGATACGGATAGCTACTACTCCGACAATATCTGCTCCGACCCTGTGGGTTTCTGGGTTCGTGGATTTTTGTGGGAAAGAAAGAGGCTGGAAGAGCTTCGACAACGGTGCGTTGAGGGTTGGGAGGTCACGGCTGTCTCGTTACAAGTTCCTGTGCCTTGCCGTATGTACGTATGCACGCTGATTCAACCGTACCTGGCCCGAATTGGAAGGCCCAGGCCGTTTGGCTTTATCCAGACTTCCACCAGCAGTTCTTCCACCAGCAACAAGGGAACTCCATCTACCATCCATATCTCGACCCCGCATTCTTCATATGCCCTCATGTACCGATTGTAGAGGACGAGCCTCTCCCTCGCCGATTCGTGCGCATCTGCACCGCGGCCTGCAATTCTCCGTCAAGTCAACCAGTGGGCCTGGGGTGCGCCATCGCCAGGATGCTTATTTTCTATTATAATTCTCCATGAACGCACGTCTTCAGGCTATCATCAATATATTCCACCCTATCCATGGTCCAGCCTTGGAATTCGGGGAACGAAGGCCCTTTAGTAGATATACAAAGGCAAACTCTGTGCCCAAGTTAAGTGATCCAATATTATCCAGACATCCATATCTGCGTAGCTCACAATGTCTTCTCTACGCATTTTCACATTCCTCTTTATCTTTGTAAACTTCCTCGGCTTCAGTAGTGCTGCAACATACACCAACCCGCTCCGTTCACCCGGAGGAAGTGACCCCTTCATTGTTTACACCGGAGGATATTACTACCTCCTTACAACAACATGGACTGACGTTGAGATCTCCCGTGCTACGACTCTCAATGGCCTAAAGACGTCAACGAAGAAAGTTGTATACTCCACGACCACGGCATCGCGCTGCTGCAACGTCTGGTCTCCCGAGGTCCACTACCTAAATTCGAAGTGGTACATCTATTACACTGCCGGCATAAGCGCCGACTTGACCGAGCAGCATGTCCATGTTCTCACAGGTATACACTCTCCACACTTTTTCTTCACTGCTAATGCATTGCAGGAGGAGCAACTCCCTGGGATGATTTTGCCTATACCGGGCAACTAACCACAGACTGGGGGATCGATGGGACGGTCCTCCGCTTCAACACCTGGGGAAACTACCTCGTGCATTCCTGCTTCAACGGCGGCTCTCTGCAATCCCTGTGCATTGCACCTCTAACATCTCCCACGGCCATCGGGACCGTGCACATCATTTCCACGCCTGCGAGCTCTTGGGAAACGGAGGGTGGCGCCGTCAACGAAGCACCAGCTGCGCTCTACGGTGGTGGCAAGACATATTTGACCTTCTCAGCATCAAGCTGCTGGACGAGTTATTATGCTCTGGGATTATTGACATGGGATGGGAGCACTGATCCCGCAACATCAGCCGCGTGGAGTAAGAAGGGGCCAGTATTGAGTAGTGCGAATGGGAATTATGGACCAGGTAGTAATGGGTGAGTATTTTACTTATATATCTAGTAATTCTTTTCGTGCTATTCTAAAGATAAAGCGTGTTAGAAGCTAATATTATCCTAGATTTTTCACCAGCCCCGACGGCACAGAAACGTGGCTTGTGTACAACGCTGATGCCAATTCAGCCGGCGCATGCGACGACACAAGATATACCATGGCCGAAAAACTACTGTGGAACTCGGATGGCTCGCCGTCTTTCACTCCACCGCCATTGTTGTCGACTACATTGACCGGACCATCTGGGGAGTAGGCTGTCTGCAGTATAGCTTATATCATAAAAGTAAACTGTCAGTGGCACTGAAGGCAACGATAGTAGGACGCCATTAAAAGACATCCTTATACATATTTAGTCATGTAAAAGCTAGACTAGAGGCAATCCTGATTGGAAACAGTGCAGGCTGGCCACTCTCCCAATCTCGTGTTACTGCTTCCCCTAAACTAAACCGAACACTAAAAACCAAAAGAATCTACTGTATGCAAAGCTCTGACACAACAGGGGTATACGCTTGCTACGCTCATTTATTTTAATTCCCAAAACGCCGAGTTCCTCTCTATCCATGCCATCCAGGCAGGATATCAGGCTTAGGTACGTCCAACGTATCTTGTCCATTTTCGGTCCAGAACGCCGAGTTCCTCGCTATCGTCACATGATGAAATTCATCATATTTTTTTAAATAAATAGCAGGCTTGGGTACGTCCGTCCTTTATACAAATAAGCGCCGAGTTCGTTATATGTCATTGTTGTTTCCCCATCGCTATCTCATCATCACCAGACCGCCCGATGAAAATAAGCAGTTTTAGTAGACGAGCCCATCTGGGCCAATTACACCTTTAGATGCCGCGACATTGCATTGTCTGAACAAGCGCTTTTCTTCCGGTGCGAAAGCGCCGACGACGCTGTGGATGACACCCCTGTTGTGGAATAGCACAAAATCGCCCTCTTGCCAATCATGGGGATACACATATTTTGGTGCAATTCCTGGTCGTTGGAGTTTATGCACAATATCTCTGACCTCTTTCAAATCCTCAATCTTTGATCCATCAGCGAGATGGATAGCTTTGATAGCTGAAGGGTGGATCTGAAGCGCAAGTCGACCGGTGGATGGATTCTTCCAGCACATCGGCAGGATCTTAATCTTATCCTCGTCGATGGGTGGTAGCTCAGACGTAGGTAGTTCGAGACCGTCGGATACCATGCCGAGTCCGTCGGAACGGGACTTAGCAGTTGACATCCAGATGTATGGATGTCCTGCGTATTCGACTTTTGAGCCGCGTACGAAGGCTTTGTCGGATTCCGAGAGAATGTCATACATTGTCTCGCCGCTGACAAAGGCTGTGGTTCCGAGGGGAACGTCTAGCTCATCGCCAGTGCCGTCATCATATCGCAATGTCTGGCGACGACCAGATGGGACCTGAACAGCTAGCAGAGATGTGACTTTCGGCGGGTTAAGGTCATAAAGTGCGGCATCGATGTGCCATCTGTAGAATCTCGTAGCAATAAGGTCATCCTTTTCAGGAATGAGATCCTTATGGAAAGTCCTATGGTGTGGGTGTCGAAGCTGTATATTTGTCAAACCTTCATACGACTCGTAAAGCCCGTTTCCAATGACCTGGACTTGTGGCTGGTGCGGGATCGTCTTGAGATCAGGGTGCAGCACCGATCGCTTTGCGTCGAGCGTCTTGCCATGACCGTAAGTGCTGGCCGCTGGGTCGAAGCGCTGGGTGAGAAGGAATTGCGCCTTGGGGGTTAAGCCCGATTGGTTCTTCAGAACGACAACCTGATACTTGTAAAGAGCATCTTCGAGAGCTTGGAATTCGGAGTCGGTGAGGTTCTCGATATCGACATTGTCGATTTCAGCGCCGAATCTGATATCGGAGCCTGGTGGGCCTGCAAGTGGCCGAACTTCGAGAGGCTTGATTGCCATTGTGACTATTTCTTTTGGCCGGTACGTTAAGTCGTTATACTGTAATGTGTTCGGCTGATTGACAGTACTTGATGAAGAGATTCCCAACAGGAAATACTGCATCCTTTAAATAGGGACCCAGTACCCCGACGGCCATCTTCGTCGGTGGCCACCGGCCGATAATGACGATCCACAGTTTGCTGACAATTGATCTGTTTGGCCACACGGCGAAGTGCTAGCGACAGATCTTCTTATCGTCTAGATCTACCCAATCAGAGCGTTCGGGCCTGCCTATCGGATCCGGCCGACGAGTGCCTGGACCTTTTGAGAAGGTGCGCGGAACTGGAGATAATCCATGCCGGGGTACGGGGAGCTGAGGCATCAAGACCCCGGGCGGAGCTTTGGACTTCATCTACCTGAGGAATGTACTTGTGTTCCTGTCGAACATATATATATATACAGACAGCCAAATGCATCTAGCGCTTGTCTTTTTATTCCTATATTAAGTTGGTGGATTCTTCATCTTGCCGTGGCACGCACTATGGCTTAAGACCATTGAAGGTAGCAGTGCTAATAGGTTGGGGTGTTTAGTGAGGTAGGTACAGTATGTATGAGAGTTGAGTGTATCTTATGCTACATCGGTCATGGATCCTACCCTTCAGAGTATGGTAGTAAGCAGCAGCTTCAGATTTCCACCCAGTCATATTTCCTTGATTACATGCATTCTCTATGCAACTATTTTAATTTTTCTGATTCCTGATTGCATATGCTGGCGAATAGCCACATGGTTGTAGAGGAGCGGCTGATATGGGACAGACACAACAGGACAGCCAGTTGAAGCAACTATGCGTAAGTAACTGTAAGTCACTTGCGAGAGAGGCTCTTGACTGAATCCATCTTTCTTTCCCCTCGGCAGAGTGCGTGGAACAGACCAAAAATGGCCTGGCCGGGAAATGGCTTTTGTTGCGGCCGTGGGACAACTCTGTGCCTTACCCGGCAAATTGGCTGGGGTTGTCCACAACGTCCATAGCGCTCCATCGCGTCCTCTCGCGCCGCTTACTCGCTAAGCTAGTCGCCCAGCTGCTGTTCTTGTCTTGAGGTAATCGCCATCTCTCCATCGCTAATCGCACGCCTTGCCCGCTGCTCGTTGCGGCATAGACCACGATTCGCTTGGCTGGCATAGGCCTTGGCGTCCAAAACTCTAAATCTGCATTCGGGGAACATCCAAGCCGTAATGTTCCTCGCTGGCTGCCTTATTTCCTAGATGCCTGAGGGAGACATAGCACCGGAGGGCCCCGATGGCACTCCTGTGAAGCCAAATCATGCGCATCCATGTTGGTCACGGGAAGTCGTACGGAAACCGCCTCTGGCCCTAGACGGAGGCTGCCATAGGAGGCTGCGGTCGTTACGGTTCAAAGCAAAACGCGGGCCGCATCAGGGTAGACTGCGGAGAGGACTCCTCCCCCCCGCACAGCCGAAGTTTGGGTGCCTGATTCGGAGGCTCAAGGTTCAATGTATGCTCTAGGTATAGCCCTCTGTGGCTGAAAGAGAGATCTCATCTGACAGCTCATGTCTCGCTGCTATCGTCGCCTGTCCATTCCTTTGGCTTCATCTTTCTTTTCGTTCGTGCACTTCAACTGCCACTTCAAGTGCCATAGTTTGATATCTATATGCTTCCATCTATCACACTCCTCTGCATCATCGGCTTTTGGCTGCCGTGGTAGCCGTATTTCTTGAGCCCCATAGCCACTCATATGTTTGGCCATTTTTCTGTCACTATATCACCATGGACAATCCTGCATTGGAGCGACGGCGACTCCGCGAGGTGCGCAAGTACTACGTTCCCCCACTCAATGGCACGCCAACGAGAGACGGAGCTGTTGGAGCCAGCGCTGGAGAGGCTGCCAGTATCCAGTTATCCAGTCCCAATACTACCTTAACAGCGCTGATGCAACTGGTTACATGCCGGCTGGGTATGCAAAGAGCAACGATGTCTATCATAGACCGGGATACCGAGGTTAAATCTCCACGTTCATCTTGATAGTCAACTAGCTGAACGTCACAGTACTTTCTTGCAGAATCAACGAGAACAATGGATTTAGAAGATCAACCGCAGCATGAACCAGAGCATACTCTGGGGATGGGATGTGGGATGTAAGTGCAAATAGAATGCAACTATTTGGACGTATCCACTGATATTCGTGGTTAGCAATGAGCGCGGTGGGTCACTTGGCGATGTAAGTCTCTTATCACCTTTACCGGATTTATATTAACCGCAACAGAGTACAATTGAGGTCGCTCGTGTTCCAGGCACCTACAGTTGCTTCAGTGTATCGGATCTTTCCAAAGACGACAAATTTTGCAAGCTACCATTTGTTGTTGGTGGTCCAAAGTTCCGCTTCTACGCAGGCACTCCTCTGTTGACCAAAGCAAATTTGGCAATCGGCAGCATATTTGTTATTGATGATAGACCGCGAGGCCCACTAGCCAAGTCTGAAATAGATCTTCTCGGAGTCACGGCACGCAATGTTATGGAATATCTTGAGTTGAAAAGAGGAATCAAGCTGCGGTACCGGAACAGAGTCATGTCGAAAGGATTGGCTGCCTTAGTTGATGGCAAAGGTAATATTCCACCGCAATGGAAGGAGCATGACGATTTCGAATTCGGTATGCCATATGGCAAAGCCCTCGATGCAGTGGCACACGACGGGTTTCCTACCCCAGGAACCCACAGTCCTCGTGCATCTCACAGCTTGCACGAGTCTTTAAAAGCTGACAAGGCAGCATTGATGGATGCCATAAAAACCGATGATTCATCAGGCAGTGACATATGGTCAACGCATAGCAAACTTGATCCAATGCCCGAACAGGACGAACTAACACACACCCGTATATTTTCAAGGGCATCAAACTTGCTGAGGGAGTCACTCAATGCGGATTATACCGTCTTTTTTGACGTACATCCTTCAAGTACGACAAGCGTAGTTGCTATTGGTGTCGACCATGTACATGATGGTGCTTCAAGCCACCAAGAATTTGACAACGAGACGTTCTTCACAGGGGAAGACTCTCCATTATATTCTCCAGGAAACGATTCTTTACCATCCAAAGCCTCACAAGACTATTACAACTCTGTGCCAACTACCAATCACCCGGCCGTTTCTGAGATCTTGAGCTTTTCAACGAAAAGCGCTTCATCACTAGATGGAAAGACCCCTAATACGGATTACTCTTTCCGACCGCCCGATATCAAATTTATACAAAGATTGATCAGGAAATATCCCAATGGAAAATTGTGGTCATTCAACGAGAACGGGGCTGAGTCTTCATCAGAAGAAGAACCTATGAAAATCCCGCAATCACGTTCTAGCTCACCACCGTCAACTCCCAACTCGAAAACTAAAGACGCCAAATCAATCATGGACTGCTTTCCGGGAGTCAGACAAGTCGTCTTTGGTCCGCTTTCGGAAGCTGGGAAAGCAACGCATATTGCTGCTTGCTTTGCTATTTCGTTGCAGGAAATAGCAGTTTTCACGTCTGATACTGAAGTTTCGTTTGTTCGGGCATTTTTGAATAGTGTCTCAGTTGAATGTAGCAGAGCAAGTATGAGGGCAGCTGATCGTCAGAAAGGGGATTTCATCTCAAGTATATCTCATGTAAGTACTGGGTAGACTTGTTAAAACATTCCCTCCTTTTTTGAATTAAGCTATTCGGAGTCGGATATTTGCATGGCATACAAGTTTATGATAAGAATCTATTGTTCGCATTGTTAACCTAAATGTCTTATTATAGGAGCTTCGGTCACCTTTACATGGGATTATTGCATCAGCCGGTATGAAGTCATGTCCATTAGATTGAAAACATAGCTGACCCGAAGGCATAGAATTACTTGCAGTCTCAGCACTCGATAGACGCCAAAGAGAATTTTGTGATACTATCGAAACTTGTGGGCAGGTTCTTTTAGAAACTATAACTGATGTTCTTGAGTACACTAAGGTATGCAAATTTTTAATTGCCACAAATGCATTCGATATTTAAATAATCGTATGCCCTCAATCGCAGATATCTTGTTGGAAATTCCATGAAGCCCCGATCACAATTTCTCTAAAATACCCGCTATTGGTAATGACAAAAGCTAACATGGGCAGATTAACAACCTTCGGAGAGAAGGACGGGAAGCAGCTCGAAACCATCGTTCACTCACATGGCAGGATTCAAGTCATGAAAAGAGTAACATGCCAGCACTTGAACCAGGTGTACTTGGATCTTCCCTGTCTGATGTAGCCAAGATCTGCGAAGATTCGGTGGTAATTGTTTCTGCAGCATACTTGCACCATACGTCACGTTCCGACCAACCATTATACCGTACCCCTGTTCCAAAGAATGGGGGAGCAACAGTCACTGAACATGTCTTGTACAAATCTGGATCTGTTGATGTGATACTAAACATCATGCCTGGCAACTGGAACTTCATGTGCGTGGCAGGTGCTTTGCAACGAATCATCATGAATTTGGTTGGGAATAGCTTGAAGTACACTCAAAAGGGCTATATCAGGATTTCCTTAAGCATACAACCAATAAACGTGCACACGGAGCACCATCATCAAAAGTCAGATTCGGCTCGAATGATGGTCATTTTGAATGTTCGGGATAGTGGAAAGGGGATATCACCAGAATTTTTGACGAGAAAGCTTTTCACTCCTTTTTCGCAGGAGACTACTCTTATGCCAGGCACTGGTAAGTTTTTGAATGTTGGATATATTCCCAAAAAGAAAAACACTAACTATAATAGGGCTTGGTTTACATATGGTAAAGAGCCTCGTGTCAATGCAACATGGAACAGTCGATGTCACAAGCCAGGTTGGGAAAGGAACCGCTGTCGTTGTCAAGTTACCTCTCTTACGAGCTCCGCACCAAGATCTGTCTCATTTATCACAAGAGTCGTTACCAGATCAGATCGCTGACCTAGAAACACCTTCTTCGCCCGGTATCTGGGACATAAATTTCAAGACATTCACGCTCTACGGCTTTCATAGTAAAATAGCCGGCATAATGAAGGAATCGCTCTATCTATACCTTACTGAATGGTTTGGCTTGTCGGCAACAGCCAAGAATCAATCACCCGACCTCGTTCTTACAGATGAAGATGGCCTTGAGAAGTGCTTATCTATCATTGCAGACTATGATAAGAAAGTACATTTAATCGTCATCTGCGATCAGACAAGACAAGAACAGGTATTCCGAAACTGCTCTTCTTCAAAAGCATCAATAGAGACACTCACGACACCATTTGGGCCGCATAAATTATCCAAGGTCTTACATGCTTGCTTAGGAAGTGCAGACAAGCCCTCCTCATCGCCTCTACCATCAACCAGAAGAGACAGAAACAGCTCGATCGGAGATAAAGTTGTCAGTAACTCTCGATCTATATCTTACTCTCCTGCACCGGTGTTCCGCGAAAGAGTCGCAACACCATTGCCAAGTCCTCCACTCGAGCATGCGGAGCTCTGTGCGGAACTGCCTCAGGAAATAGTAGCATCTGGGTTACGGATTCTCTGCGTCGATGATAATATTATCAATCTTCGGCTTATCAAGACATATATGGAGAAACTGAATTATACCGATATCTCATGTGCGGAAGATGGTGCTATTGCTTTTGATATCGTGCGTCGTCGCATGGAGGGATTTGATCTTATTTTCATGGGTGGGTTCTCCTACTCCTCTTCTACTTCCAATCAATTCCGCTCATAGCCTTATCTATCTCTGACATATATCTAGACCTCTCCATGCCCATCTGCTCAGGCTTTGAATCAATAGCGCTGATACGCAAGCTAGAAAGCATGCAAGCCAAAATACCATCCCTTGATAACACACCGTTGAAAAGAGCTCTGATTGTTGCACTTACAGGACTAGCTTCACAACGTGATCAGGATGCGGCGAAGGCTGCTGGGGCGGATTATTTCTTGACGAAACCGCTGCGGTTAAAGCATTTGAGGGAGTTGATGTTTGAGTGGGGTTTTACCGGGGTGGGCGTTGGCGTTGGATAAGGATAAACCCTCAATGGTTTGCATAGATCACTGGATCTTTTAAAATAATCATGTCGAGATTTCGAGGTTTCCCCTCTCGAAAAAAGAAATAGGGCTACAGGCTAGACGTGGTAGTCGTCTCACGAGTCTGTCTACATGGCGGAGAGACACCATGGTAACTTCTTCCATGCGCTACAGCAAAGCAGCGTCTATCACAGTCTCGCATCACATCGGTCTCACTAGAATTAGGTTGACCACTCTTGGTCAAGGCTACATATGGATGAAGGATAAGAATAAGCATTATTGAAAAGATAATCCATCTAAAATCTAAAAGAAATACCCAATGGCGTCTTTCATAACTCTCCTAATCTCCCTTACCCATAAGCCCCTCTAATAAACATTCCGCTTCATAGCTCCCCCTTCTTAACCATATGTCTGATTGCCTCAATACTCTTATCCACCGCCACCTTAGCCGCTCTCTTATGCTCTTCAGTCAGCTTTCTCTCCCTCTCACTCCCCTTCTCGACATCGTCATGGCGCCACTCGAATATATACGTCATATTCAGATCCGCATCTCCAAGTTCCGGCCCGTCAGAGACGAGGTTCGTTATCACTGCGCCGTTGGGTTGGTGGAAATCTACCTTTGGGGGGAGAGATGTATCAGCTCCTGCTGCTAGTCTTATCACATCCTAATTAGAGTCCTTCGCTCTCATCCCTTCGCCTCCTCAGGTGCTCCACCTCCATCATAAATCATCAGACAAAACAAGACAAAACTAGCAGCAGCAATAAAAAAAGGAAAGGAAAAAGAAAGGTGAATAAACTAAAATCCAGCCTACCTTCACACCGCCTACCAGTCTGCACACCTCCCTGACCGTGTGGCCCGGCTGTCCCGGGACGCCGCCGTCGACAAACCTCACGTCTCGCACCACCTCGCTGCCATCCTCGTTCTCGGACACGACAGCGCAGTCCGAAATCACGGGGACGAAATCTTGGGCGCGCCGCACCTTGCGCTGGAGCCCTGCCCAGACTTGCGGCCGCGTTAGGGGAGGGACCGTGTCCGGGGGGTTGATGCGTCGGGTGTAGGCGACGTAGATTGTTGTCATTTTGTATCTCTTCTTGGCGTTGGGTGGATGATGTGATGAGCGGGAAGATGGATAGGTGGTTTGAGAGGGATGCGGATGAGGCGATGGACGGGCTATTGTATATACTGTGGTGGTCCTGGCCGCCCGAGGCAATGACGCCATTGACGGGGACTAGCTCCGAATGCCGTGTGCACGAGACGTACCTGTCTAATGGCGAGCAGTATATTCCTTGGGACTCGACTTTCTAAGCTAGCCGACCTATAAACTCTTTAGACGAACCATTTAATCCTTTGTGGTTCGGGCAAAGCCACTAGCTATCATAAAATAGGTTGATATTTGTTCCCTAGTTGTACTGTACATTGACGCAGTTAACTCCTTTTTTTCTACATGCCTCATACCTTGAACATCCTTCTAAACGTGATATGGTTAGAGCATACTCTTATACTACTAATTGGCAAGCTGGTCCACCTCTGAAGCTCCATCCATTTACCTGTCACCTGCCAAGCGACGTGCTTGCACTTCTGAAAGTGCTTTGCTGCCACTGATAAATGCCACGAGACCAACAGCACCTGCTGCAGGCAGTGTCTGGAAAAGGTTCCAGCTATAGTAATAAAGGAAGAATATTCCTTCCATCGAAATCAATGAGCCGAAGAATAGAGTATGCGATAAAGGTGCTGTTGAGAAGGCTTTCTGCAGCTGGTTGAGGTTCGCCTCGAGATAAAGCCACTGCAACAAGGGTCAGTATGGGAAGAAGTGGATATAGGAATCAAGTATCCTTACAGCCACCAGAAGTATGGGCAGTGTAGCCAAAATCGCCAGCACAAAGAACAATGATATAAACTTTGGAGGGCTCGTCGGATCTGCCTTGAAGATGTGATGGATCTCGGGGAGCTTTCCATATCTCAATGGCTTCTCGTATTTCGGCAACGTTGCATTAGGATCGGTCTTCACATCAAGGTTGAAAACATGGTTACCGAAAGGCTTGGATGTACCAAAAGATGCGAGGACAAGTGTTGCGCGTAAAGGCTGTGATGATTGGAGTAGTTGAACTGGCAAATCCTTTTGTGCCTATGGTACGATGAGCATGCCAGCAGGTAGCTCGGAGCTCCTAAACTTACCACGACTAGCTTTCCCTTGCCCGTATCCTTCATGGAGAATGGGAAGGATGTCTCCAGTCCAGTATCTTGATCTCTAACTAACAGGAATGCCTGATGTGGTCGTTTTGGTTTACCATCTTCTGTTGCTGTCAAAACGATCTTAAGAGAGTCTGCCGGTGCAAGGGTGACAGGCTTCGCAAGTGGTACATGATCGGAAAGCCTGATAGCAATAATAGTGATTAGCATCTATATCTTCCATGCCAAACCTATCATACAAGATTCCCGAGCTATTCATCGTCGAATAGAGAGCTGCGACTTACTTGTCCTTGAATGCACCATCACTCTTTGATTGAATAGAGATTACAGCCTCATCAAACCCCCAAGAAGAGGTAGCTTGAGCAATGCCCGCGCCAGCAAGTAGCAGAGAAGGTATCAGGGTTCCGAAGAGCTTCATTGTCGTGAATCAATGAATTCGTTGCTATGATGCTTCGGTTCCGCGCCGCGTCCCTCAAAGAACACATTTCGGGAACTCCAGCGTAAGCGAAGCGGCCGCGTTACCACGTACGTACTCGCATACTCGCTCGATACTTCAACATCACTTCTGGACATCTCTCCCAAAAAGGTATCTTCATATGGTCAAATAAGCGATTCCTCTGCATCACAGGATATGGCCGTCTGGCCGAACCGTTATGCTTGGCCTGTGATATCCCCAAAATCAAACGAAGCAGATTCGGCTGTTGGTACATGGCAACATGGAAGACACGAAAATCTATCTAGTAGTTGTAGGGATCGAAAAAAGTATCATTCCCCCCCTGCCCTACAAAAACAAAGTAAAACCTGCTCTTCGGATTCGAGGTTTTCTTACAGTCTTAACGGACTGTTTTCTTTTGCTTTTTTTAGCATTTTATCTTTTTCTACCCCCCTTTTTAGAGTCTTGCCGAAGGGTTCGAACTTTTGATGTCCCTGGTAACCGAATGCAGCCTCCTCGGTATATCATATGTTTGCTCTCCTATAACTTTATAACTTCATCATTGATTTCTTTCACCTTGTCCCTCTTCTAGTCTAAACCTTTGAGGCAATAGTTAATTAGTGTTCTCTTTAACGGAATGCTAGAGATGCAAAGAGGTGAATTCGCAGACGCGATTTATATCTCTGTTTTTAGCTAACAATGGCCAGCATAATGAAACGTCAAATGGGAAAGATATTTTCAAGTTCTGCTTATTGTCGATTAATATTTGTTATTACCCTAACGAAAAACGGAGCATCCTTTACTATTACAGTTAAACCCTGGTATAACAACGAAACATCCCGTATGACCAGACGCCTTTACGACAGTTTCCACACTCAGATGCCAGCAAGCCTTCTCATCCCAGCATTGGAGATTGTTCTTCCCTCAGCAAGAACACCCTTTCCCTCGAAAGGCTTTCCATCACCCATAGCTAAATCCACCAGCACTCGTGCCAAATCCTTTGTCGGGCTCATCCCACTGGCGTAAGTAGCTCTGAGGATTGGCAATAAAGATTTCTCAGCTGCCTTTGCGATTCCTTTACGAACTGGTATGTATGGATGGATCTCTTTATGGTAGGTCGGATCAACACCACCTGGCCGTAGAGAATACGGTGCGAAGCCCTTCCTAGTCTTCGAGAGCTCGAGCAATGCAGCTTCAGCCCGGCCTTTCACAGGCCCGAAGCGCATGATATTATTTGCAACCCATCCAGGATCTGTTGTAGCTCCCTCTCCTGTATTTTCAATCAGTACTTGAAGCATCAACACTTCTAGCATACGTACCTGATACGTAGACAAACTTGAAGGGATCTGATAGGCCAGCGAAGGCATTTGCAGCAGCTAAAGGATAATCGACTGTGATCTTCTCATACTCTCTATATACAAATAATATTCAGCTTTGTCAATTTATGTGCTGGCTGAATAGACATACTCAGGTGTGACTTGGTTGTATGAGATTCCTTGAGCCCAAACAACACCCTCGGCGCCCTTCAGTCTCTCCAAAAGCTCAGGTGGATAGTTTTCGAAATCTTTGTGAATAATGACGTCGACCTTTGGCTTCCCCTCTGCCATAGGGACCGGTCGCCGAGTGAGCACTGAAACCTTGGTGATTGCATCAACCGTCAGCATGTGCTGAAGGCATGCTGACCCGACTAAACCAGTAGCTCCAGTTAGGATGAGATGCATTATGAATCAACCACAACAAGGGATTCGGCGCTGAAACTATGCAGCTTCAAACTGATAAGGATATCGAAGTTCAGGACTGAAACATAAATTTCTAGATTTCGGTGGGATATCCCTAGACTTATATGGAAACCCAGCAGCACAGTAAAGCGTGCGGGCTGGTCAGCGCGCGGGCGGCCGCACCACCGCATCATCGTCGTCGTTGCCCATTGCAGCCTGCGCGCCATCGTGCCTCATGGACATAAGCACGGCGTTAGTATACAGCCGTAGAGGCTCATCAAAACCGCGTCTTTCAAGACTAATTAGATCTTAAATCTTAGATTTCAAGACCGTGTCGTCCAGAACCGTTTGTTCCATTGATGGCTGCCGATAAGATGCTATAGCCACGCTATGCTGGCACGGTAAGGCTGAGATCTACCGGGAGGAGTCATTTCGCGGTTCCCATCGCCGTCAGGGGTTCGCGCTCATTTTATCTTGTCAATGCACCGCGAATCCCCCCCGCTAGAAATGAATAGATTGTGTGCAATCTCGTGATGTGACAGAACTTGCCATAGTCATCCGTAAAGCTGGTTTTATATCTTCTCGGCACGTCTACTAAATCCCACGGCAGGCAACCCACCGACGTTGGGGCGCCGATCTTTTCAAAGCGCGTCTCCGCTGGCCGACGCGACGTAGCAAGCACTTCCCCAGATTTTCAGGAATTGCGCCTCGTACAACAGCCACGGATCGCACCAGCTTACCAGTATGGCATCTTTGTCTTCAGAGGTGGTGAAGAAGAGAGGCCGGCCCAAGAAGGTCATCTTAGAAGACTTGTCTGCAGAGGCGCCGAAACCAGTGAAGAAGCCTACAACTCGGCAGAAATCTACCAAGGCCACGACAGCGGCTGCTGCGAAGGTTCCAAAGACATCTACATTGAAACCTACATCTGCAGGAGTTGCGCAAAAGCCATCGAAGCCTGTCGCCAAACCATCATCACCGCCAGCAGTGGAAGCACACTCTGCACCCCTCCCCTCGTCATCCTCAAAAACAACTACCCCACCAGCACAACCTGCAGAAGTACAACCATTACCCGAAGTAACTCCTGCCAATTCGAAAATCCTCAACAAAGTCCGTGAATTGTCTGCAAAATCTTCAACCATCCCCAATGTTTCGTCGCCGACGACCAAGACGTCATCTTTAACCTCTCCTCTAACATCAACTCCCGCCTCCACACAAACGAAGACCCCCACAATGTCAGCATCTGCCACACATGCAGCGTCAAAGATACAATCGAAAAACCCCTCTCTAGCAGCCAGACCCTCGAAACCTGCTGCACCTACTCCCTCCGCGTTCAAACCATCAACGCCCTCTCCAAAAACCGCCTCACCTCCCCCTCAGATCCCCAAACCTTCATACAACCCCAAGAACATCCCAATCGCAGCTTTAAACTCCACCGTCGTCTCCCAAATCAGCTCCCGTGCCGGTGCCCGACCAGGTGCGAGAGCGGATGGCCAATTGCCTCCTAATTACAAAAGCGTTGCTAGAAGAGTCACAATGGCGATTGTGGGCATGCCTATTGTGATTGTGACGAGTTATGTTTTATATCAGCGCCGTGAGTCTTCTCTCTTTAATCTAAGACAGAGTAGCAGATGTGTGAACATAAGTAGCTAACTATTCTTAGTGGTATTGGGGGAGGAGAGGAAACAACTTGTTAAGCCGGGCTTGGTCAAGGTGGAATCGGAATTGGAGGAGGATAACGAGAGTTCGACATGATTATAAGCCGGATAGCATGTCGAGATGATATACATGATGTATGGGTTACATGCATAAAAGGGTAAGGCGAGGATGTTATGGAGGCATAAGCATTGAACAATCTCAACCACTTTATCTTCCTTTTGTCATATTGTTTGGGACAAAGGGCTACACAAGTTGACACCTATAATTTCAAGCACCTGTGCCATCTCAGATTCCTGTCTCAATCACTTCCCATAACACTCTCCATCCAGGGGTACACAGACGCATTTGCCATGGGATAGCCCATATGTAGAGCTTCGGAGAAGAACCTGGGTATATTAGCTGGATTCTCTCAAGAGACACAAATGCGAGTCACCTAGCTTCCTTTGGAGTCCCATGCTCAAAGAGCAGCATTGAGTCCTCGATGGGCATCAAGCCATCATGGGTGCCCTAGGCGGCATTCAGTCAGTGACCCAGACGCAGAGATTCCAGTCCTTACGTTGATGAGCAGCAATCTCGTTGCAGGCTTCTCTAAGATTCCCGTCTCCAGCAAAGAAAATTTCTCCTGGGCGTCTTCCTTGAATTTTGCCACACTATCATACCCGTATTTTTGAGACATAGCTGGCCCCAGCCTTTGACTATCAGCTATCAGTTCATGAAATGGGGTCGGGGATAGTTACGCGAAAGGGTACTCGTGTCCCTCGGCCTTCTCAAGCCAGTCCTCGTCGAAGAAATAATGAACTGCGGCTCCCTGCGCAACGCATCCTCTCAGCTTCTTTTTGTGGGTGTGCGCGATTCTCACAGCATAGTATCCGCCTGCGCTGAGTCCCCAAACCATCACCCTATCCATGTCAAAGCGGGTGTCGTTATTCATCCAGTCCAGAACACTCGTCCACAACCTATCGGGACTTAGAGGGTCAGCTGGATCTGCAGGACAGTCTACCGTGCCTGGAACTTCAACAACAACGCTGGCCCATCCACGAGCCAGAAACTCATTTAGACGCTGCGTGTTGTCGGGACGATAGCCATCCAACCCTGTCATGAGCAGCACCACTGGCACTTTTTTCTCATCTGCCGCCCGTGGGAATCGCACATAGGCAGGAATCATGTCCCTATCTTCGCCCTCGGCCGCATTATGTGGTATCCTTACGTCAGCTACTGGTTCATCCCATTTGCTAGCCGCTTTCATGTACACAATCTCCTGTGCTTCCCAAGCTCGCCATTTGATTGCAGAGCTGATCTTTGGGAAGCTGGTGATATAAGGGAAGCGAGATATGCGATACAAACATGCGGCTCGGAGATAGAAGTCTGAGGCGAGCTTCAGGTCATTCAAGGCCGCTGCAGCATCACCTTTCTCTGTCAGCTCATTAGCCGCTGGAAAAAATGCTTCAGTGTAGTCGTCGCCATAGCCATCGTTGATGTGGTTCTACAGTTCAAGTCAGCGAAGCAATGGGAAGGGTCCGCAGCTCTGTCAAATCTCACGGCAATCAAGTACTGAAACACCGGCTCGAAGTCCTCGAACTTTCCATCGTGGAATGGATATACACTCTTCATACACTGCCATTTTCGTTATCAACAGTGTTCCCGCACAGAAGCCGTTAGACATACCGGAAATTTCCACTTCGTTTCCCACAGCGCCGCAATCCCTTCGTGGTGCTTCATCCTCTGCTCAAACTTCTCTCCCATAATCCAACTTCTGTTCTTCGTCTGCGACAGGCTGAGTGGCGACATCTTTTACGATATTCGACAGTCTCGGTCTTTACTCTTCGATCTTACAATTTATAAATCTCTGGAACGAACTCTGGCAATTCTCTCCCTTGCCAAACTTACTCCTCAACTCGCAAGTTTCCTCAACTCGACTTTATGTCTCCGCAAGCACACGACGACAATCTCTTTCCCCTTGGGACGAAATGTGCGACAAACTCTAATGTTGTATCAGCTAATCATTTCTCGTAAAGCTATGGGTGGGGATGGTCATCTGAGAGTACCACCTAACATACTGACTGGCCTTGTAGATGGATGATGGATAATTCCAACGTGTATCGTATTTATTTGAGAATAAGGTATGAATTTTTGATAATTTCTTTTTATATATGGGTTATTCGGATTACGGAGACAGGAATGGTGATGTAGGATTTCAGGTGGGGATGTCCGAAGACAATCGCTGCAATCCTTGGATGTAACAACATTGGAAAAGTCGGAAGACTCATCATCCAATCTTGACAGTTAGGTACCACTCTTAAGCATTTTTGTCATCCACCGACAAAGACAGTCCGGTTTCATAGCGAATAGCACGTGGAATTCTGTAAGTATCTTGCTATAACTCCCTTAGTCCTCGCAACAGATAGTAATATTATTCTGTTATATGGTGACACTCGCGTAGATAGAGACATCGGACCTCGTCTACGGTCTTTGTCGATGGAGTGCACATGCTTGCGCACCTTTCCGATTCAATGTTTATTGGTCCAGTTGTGTACGAGCTTGTTTTGTTTGGTATATTCGATGATATAGCAGGTAACATCGTCGTTCTGCCTCAACTTAGTTGGAAAAGATCTTTGGTGCCTCGTGCATCTTCGGATGACAGGAAGCTTGTCACTGTGAAGTAGCGGTATGACAGAACAGTATAGCCCAGCCAGTGCAACCACACAAGTAGAAATCGTCGAGTAGAAGTTGCTGTCAAAGGCAGGAAGAGTATCCGGTACCTAGGATTCCCATACTAGAACTGCAACTGTTACTGCCGGCAACTGCTAGCAGTCCTACAGAGACATATACTGTTGATGCTTCTCCTAAAAATATCCTAGATGCTTCCTTGAGGGCGTACTTTTAAAGGGGGTCGGTATTACCTTGCTGAAGCATGGCCTAGACCCAGGTTAGGATCTCCTATGAATCCACCATGCTTTTGCTTCGATTATGAGCAGCATTGTGATGCATTGGTTGCTCCGTAGCACTATTTCGGAAAAGTGTTTTATTGGAAATATTATTTGTCTCAAGAAGCGTCATTATATCAAACTGAATATGACTGGCCCGCCATTTCCTTCGTTGTCATTTTATGATACCGTTTCCGGCTTTCGCCACTACGAAACTAACAATAGTTGATGCAATGTCAGCACAAGACTACAGAATACCAGATACCGCCCCCACAAGATGCATGCCGCTATTTCAGTCAACTAAAACACGACGAAATGCGGTTAAGGTATGATAGATGATTTGGCAGCTTCCATTAAGACATCCTTCTCTAGATCCAAAATCTCAAACCCAGGAAAAGTTACCTCTAATGATGAGGCTCCAGGCGTGTGTCTAATCGCAGAACCAACCATATAATTTCTTCCGAAGGCTCGGAGCTCCATTGAAACATCGTGTACCTTTTTTCCTTTGAAGAAGGTCTCAAACTCCGTTACAGTTTCTCCAGGTGATAAAGATGAATCGTCTAGTTGTGTGCCTTTAGCTGCAGCTGGCACTGTAACATTCCTGAACTCCAGCCTTCGCAACCAGTCCGCCAACAGTGCCTCCCCAGTCATCTTGACGTATGCTTCTCTCAGACACCAGAGGGCATAAAAGCGTCGCAGTTTGGCATCGATGATAATGTTTGAGTCAAGCTCTTCCGTCTCGCCAGACGTATTATTCCATGAGAGCTTCTGATTTAGGTGCTGGCAGCGGGCGATGGCGTCTCGGCTATATCCAGAGAGCTTCAGATTTTCTGGGAGGATGAGATGGGTAGTATCAAATTTCATCTGTTGGATTTCAGAAGGTGCAAAGACATCCGCGTGGAGATCTATCCAAGAAAATAATCCTTCCTTCTCGATGACCGAAAGGTCATTGCGCTCATTAACACAGACAACGTCTATTCCGACGTCTGCTTCGAGACCTGGGCAGGCGATTAATGGCACTATTCCAGCCTGATGGGAGACGTTAAACCCAAGGCTCTGTCCTCCGGGAATCGTTGGTATGTAACAAGGTTTCCCGTAGCCATTTCTGCTAATGGAAATTCTAGACCAAGGCATGCCGCAGAATTTAGTAATGGAAAGTCGCTTTAGGAGGTGTGAAGCCAAGCTCATTTTTGCATCCTTGGCATGATAATACTTCAGGATAGATTGCTGTTCATCCTCTGTGAGCAGTGACAGCAATCTGGATGCCTAGAGATCTTAATTAAATTTCCCTTGTGGGCAAATCGATGAGTACTAACCACAGTCTTAAACTCCTGCATACGCTCTTTCGGCGTCGACACCTCTGAAACCTGCCATAAATCTCTCGTGTCTACTATCCATTGGACAATGGCTGGATTCGAAGTTGACATTACCATGCTGTGAATTGCAAGTCCCATCCAGTGACCGCAGACATATTATGGAAAATACCAAAGCACAGGCTGTCTCCAGATAATGAAGCCTCGAACGGCGGCGGCCCGCAGCCTGCCTTCCATTCACAAAACCAAGAAACGCTAGTCCCCAAATAAGCTCTTACGCGAAGTCCGATAAGACAGCTCTAAGTTTCGATAAGGATTTCCCCAGAAAGCCGAGATACCTAGTAGAATCGACCGCATAAAACAACATCACCTCAATTCTAATGAATAAGGCTATGCGTTTAATTGACACCCAGAGGCCTATTTGTATGCCCTAAGAAACAGGGTCGAATCGGCCATATTGTCCAAACTAAAAAGTCCCATTGTCTCTGTCTCTACTCCGATTAACCATACACAGCTCACGTAATGACAACTAACGCTCAAAATCCTCATCACAGGCGCAACTAGCAGGTAAGGCCATCGATACCAGCATTGACTCCTTCCTCGTCCAATCCTCGACCTCTCCCAGCCCCCTTCAAAATCTTCGCATTTAAATCATCGAGAGGGTATTACCAACCAGGCCTTTCAATAATTAAGGTCACACTTAAGGCCATACTCCAATTCCGACCGCGCCTGCATCGCTAAGTGTTCCGCAATCTGTTGCGTTGTTACGCCCACCATCAGCTGTCTCGTCACCCACTCCCACTCTTTCTCTCCTAACGGACGCCCTAGTTGCACTTCCACCACAGCCGGGCCCTTGATTTCTCGCCGGCGTAGCAAAGGGCCGATATCCACCGGCTCCTTGCCCTCTCCGACTACTGGATTCTTTTCCCGCAAATTAAGGGCTTGTTGGGCGTCAAGGCCGCCAGCAGCGCGTTTGTCCGAGTCGAGCCATTTGCAGCACCAGTGTCGAGAATTGGGCGAGTCGGCGAGGAAGCAGCCGCTGCCATCACCCGGGAACTGCTTGCGTGTGACACAGTGGTCGTGTAGTTCCGGGCCACACCAGAGGCATAGGTACCACGGGAGGTGGTGGTGCTTGCGCTCAATTCGGAGGATGTTAGGGTAGGTAAAGAGGTGCGGACAGCGAGGGTAATTTTGGTCGCAGACTTCTTGTGGCTCCTAGGAGCTATTAGCTTTGTAGATCATCCAATACAGTAGAATTAAATAATAGCTTGGTTCCGTTTACTGTAGTCTATCACAGATTGCAAATTGTTGACCCATCGGGATGAAGGTTGCCAGTGAACTCACCATCTCCGAGATATGCAGTCCTCCCATTCCAAATGCTGCATAGTTATCTGCAGAACTTCCTGTCGTGTTCATGTAAGACCCCGAGGACTTTCTCCCCTCTCCTAATTGACACCATCTTAACCAGGCTTCAGATATCAGAGTTGGATCAGCCGGCAGGCTTTTGAAAGCAGGCTCATATCCCCGGACTCCAACCGAACGTGATGGGTGGTTTTGCAGTTCTTGTCTTTTGATGTGTTGGGCATCTTCAAAGTCTTCAATGAGCGACTCGATGATATCAGAGCGTTCTTCTTCGCTTATTTCGCGCAGCAGGGGCATCTCAGGGCTCTTTGACGGTGACCGGGCCCGCCGTGACAGGTACTTTACTGGCTTTTGAGCTGGTGGCATGGAACTGTTCGGACAGGTGATGGATGCATATCTCGTATTGTTAAAACATGGTGAGATTTTCTTTGCTGCTGCTAAAGGATCACCGTCCGAAAAGTACAGCACATATCTAAATATCTGTCGGACATGATCAATAGGCGTTGTGGAAGCCAAGGATGCTGCGTTATCTCTCCGGGAGCGCACTACATCTTCACAGGTACGCCTAAGACTTTCCAGAAGCATATCGACCTGCAAATTATCCTCCATCGCAGATCGCCCTGTAGGGATATCAAGGATCGACATCGAACAAAAGTTCCAGAGCCAGTGCCCGGGTATTGGACGACGGGTGGAAGGTCATGTGGAGAGTGGGAGGTGAGAGTTCGTAGAATGTGAGGCGAATAATATATATACAAGGGAAGATCTGTCAAAATCGGCCATCAATGGCCATGGTAACATCATCCTTGTTGATATGCGATGCGACCCGTACGCCACCACATCCAACTCCACGAGACGAGTATCTATACAATGTAGCACTACAATCCACAGAAATTTCCCAAATCAAAGCACAGGTGAGATGGCAATCCCTTCACTTGAGGCGTGAAGCTGGAAACTCCTGCCCGTGCGATGTCAGCCGCCGGAATGATAGTGCTGGAAATTTGAGTTTTTAATGCCTGTTACACACAACGCAAATAAACGCCACGTTCGCGATGATAACCTAGCTGCTTTATTATTGATACATTACTCCATAACTGGGTAAAAGCTGAGTGGGCGCAGCCAATTGTACAGATCTCCGCAATTGATAAAGTTGCAAATTCATGGGACGATGGCGATCTGATCTGAGCGCGCAGGTATGCCGGCACGGCCCGTTTATATGGAGTCCTTGTTTTATGGATACCGCAGTGGGATCGGAGAGGAGGGAGCTAAGGCGAAATTCCGACAATGTACTGTTGCAATCATAGTTTGCCATAGAAGCTGAGCCTCGTTTTAGCATATACTATTTTCTATCCGTGAACGCCTATTGCCCTTCCTTGTTCTTTGCCGCTGCTTTTAGGGCCTGTTTCTTCACCTCTTGTCCCACCAGAGTTGTAGCTAACCACTCTTCCATCTGCTCTTGCTTGCTCTTCGGAGCATCTTCGTTTTCCTCTTTCCTTGTTAGAACTGAACCTAACCACTCCTCAAACTCTTTGTCGGCCGCGTTGTCCCGTGCAACCCCATCGAACCCCATGCGGATGCGGACAATTTTCCTCGCATCCTCCATTGATGAGATATCGAATACCCATAGTAATCCGCCAGATACCATCACAGTCATGCTCATTACGTTTATCGTTGCGATGCTGAGAGCTTCGACAGCCTCTAGGGCTCCATTAACGTCGGCATTTGATTGATTGCTGGGTTGGTAGAACTTTGGGATGGTTGCTTTGTAGCGTCGGATGAGCGCTCTTCGGGTTATGAGTGACGAAAGTGCAACGAAGCCTGCCCCCGCAAGATACAATCCGAATTGGCGCCTTGATCGTTGTGAGAATATGGAAGAGGGTTGTTCAGCGACAGGTGCTGCCTGTGCATCTGGAGTACGATCTGCAGGCATGGCTCCGTGCTAAAGGGAAGCCGCCAGATTGCAGAAGATTCCAGATTGAATTATATGGCATTGACTGGTACCATAGGAATTTATACAAGATTCTCAACCATTGTTCCAAAGATTGCTGCTAGGAGGGGTGTTGGTTGTCTTGATACAGGTTTTCGCTGATAGAGTCTCGGGATTAAGGTTACATGGAGGTCCGATTTAGCGCTGCCGCGCTCTAGCCTCAGGCTTAAAATATCGTGAACATCAACGTCCTAACAGCCGAGCTCATCACATCCAATACATGATTATGCTTAAAGGGCGCGACTTAAATCAACTTGCACACTTAGACTACCACAAAGTAAAATCTATGCCCACAATATACACACAGCACCTATAGTCCGTGGCACAAATGTGGCCTAAATGGATCTCGTTAATCATATCCTTCCCAAGTTCGTGCACAAATCACTAGATTCCACAGAAGACATCGCAGCATACTTCCATCTGTCAAGGTGCCCTCATTCTTCATCGCTACCGTGGTAGCTTTCCTCTTCATATTCTTCCTCGGCACCTCCGCTGTATTCATCCTCGTCCTCCAGGTCCTCCTCATCTTGCCCCTGAGACGGAGCGGAGCTCGGTCCAGCTGGGTCTTGGTGTCCTTCCGGTCTGGGGGTGTCTCCCGCAGGAGCAACTACACCCGACAATGATGGTCTCTCAACTTGAGATTCTTTACTTTTCTCAGCGGTATTGAACTCGAAATCCGCCAACGCGGTATCTTCTATTTTCCCTTCCCAAAATGTTGCCCATTCGGAATTCTGTGGGTTTGCTAACCTCACAAGGCACATACCCATTGCACAAGTCTCGCAAACATACCGCATGAGTATTTCCTTGCTCTTTTCATCTTTGAGGATCTTCCCGTGCCTTCCAGTAGTGACCTTCTTGAAGGCCGCCAAGGCGATAACGACTTTCTCCAGGGCCCTATTGACTAGGTGGAGATTCGTCTTGACCCCGCTCGGTAGTGTATACGTTCCTTTTGTATAGCGTCGTAGCTTGCTCGCATCTTCTGCCGCAAGCTTTAGATTTCTATACACTTCATTGCAGATTTCGAACAGGTCAGCCTTCCTGGTCTTTCGGACTTCCTTTTTGTCCACATACTTTTTGACATCCTGTCGGTTGTTGTGATGCCACTTATGAAGCACTTCGCTAGTTACAATCGTTTCAAGCTCCTTTAACAACTCGTCCTTTTCGTAACGCAACTTATCGTTCGTTTCGGCCTTCGAACCTAAGACGTTCATGAATCCACGCTCGAATTCATCAAGTGAACCCATTGTTCCAAAGACTTTCAATTGAACGCGGCTTCGTCCACACTTAATTGGATGTACCGCTGGCCTAGGATTCTCAGGTTTTGGAAAAGGAACGGGAAGGCTCTGTGGGAGGGTTCGGATTGTCACGGTCGGTATATCGTGCCGTGATGAAATTGGAGTGCTATCTGTTAATCTCGTCAGTGGTTATACAATAAGTTATTCTCATAATAGCAAGCAGATATACGCTGAGGCTCCGTTTCCGCTCACTGCTGATGGCTCTCTCTTCACTAGGCTCTAGAGGCCCCTCGAAGACTTGACTTTGAATGCCTAATAAGTGGCAATGATTCACTATGGAAGCATGCCCGACTCTATAGACTACCTATTCATCCCTAACCTCGGGTTACACAGAGCACACTCCTCAGCACCTAACCTGAAAGAGGTCTAATGGCTTCAATGCCCCGCTTGAGCATCCTATCACAGTACCAACTTTATCTTGAGTGATCTTTACTCATAAGAATAGCTATGCCGTCCAGTACAAGCTACACAGTTGTGGATAGGTGCAAAGGAGCGGCACAGTAGCGATGGCAATCCTATCTTACGAATCAACGTCTAGTGTAGTAGAAGCTTTGTATTGAGCTCAGGGCTCATGTCATGTTGATCTAATCATGCTCCCCTATTCATTGGACCACGAACATGCTGACATTACATTTATCGTGTTAGAGCGGCTAAATGCCCAATTTATCTCCTAGCCCGGACGGTATCTACCAAGGTTGGCAGCCATGTCTGATCTTCGAAAACTCATTGTCGCAGTTCCATTTCGCACTAAATTGGATTGCATGGCAGGTGAGCCTCGTCTCTTTCTGCCCTGCTGCAGCTGTCGAGTAGAGATCAACCCGCGGTGTCCTTTAAAGGTATATGCCTAACAGCATTGGACCGGTGCACTCCACATTTGAGGGTGGATTTGGTAGGGTCCGGGACATCATCAGCTAATATATTCCTTCACATTCCACACTCGTAGCTGTCTACCCCCCATCAATAATTCAACGGATAACTCGGATGACTTTTAATCCTGCTTGATGTGATTATTCAACGATAGAGACACTGTTGTCTCAGTAGATGATCGGTGATCTATGATTCATATATGGCGCGCTGTTGTCAAATATCACGCTGAGCTTAAGGATCGACACAACAAAGCCTGATATTTGGATATTTGGGCGCCACAAGTGATAATAGGAGTCTTTCATCCGCTCGGGGTGCCTACTGTAAGGATGGCCGTGTTCCCACGTTATTAAGTGGCTAAAGATGTCCCCTAGAAAGAGTATATCTTCTAGGACAAATAAGTTAGTTTTCATACTTGCTGTTGGAGATAGTAGAACTTCTCCGTCTAGTAAGGTGCTTTTATGGAATATAATGACGGCTACCGGTGCTCGACATCATATACTATGCTTAGTTGATTCTTTTTAGTTATCACAGGTGATGATCTAGGGGCGAGAAACCGACGACGACGCATGCAACCTTTAGCAATAGAATGCGATACCTTGTAGGGTGCCAAGCTCCAACCGTTGCATCCTCGAGACACGGGATAGATAGGAACTGATGGCGAGCGCAACAAGCGCAGTGATGATAGCATAAACATACGCCGGGCTACTCACCTGCAGCTTCAAGGCTGCCGATCATGCAGATTTTCATTACGGGGCGGCTTTGCAGTGATGACTTCAGTCGCCATTCCATATGCAGTCTCTCTTAGTATGTTGGAAGGAATACCTAGGCGATAGCTTCCGCGGCCACGTCGTTACCGCACATCCACATTGTCCTCAGTGCTCTCACTCAAAGGTGTAGTCAGCGTACACAATACGAAGGTCTTGAGGTAGATTATAAAGAAGCCATGGGTTTGTCTGCTCGCCTCTGGCGCATATCTACGGCAGTTTTTGGGTATACAGACGTCGCCAGTACGCCCATCAAAGACTACCGGTCATGCAAAATTGCAGAGTCTAGACGACACAAATTCGAAGAATATTGAATTCACAGAGACGAGATGCACGTACAGTCACCTGTCGAAAAGCGTCCCAGCGCTTCTTTCCCGAACTTATGATTGGAGCATGACTGTGATGAGAGTGCGTCAAAACAGACCAGACCATGGTGGCGGGTTTCCATATGTGCGGGCACTGGTCACTGAAATCACGGCTTTTATCTCAGCAATTGCTCTGATGTTGGTTACCTATGCAGCCGACTGTATTCGTTTTATCTCACATGGAAAGGCGACTAGCTGGAACAGTTGTCAACGATAGTCGCCATAAACGGCCTGGCCGATTGGCTCACAAAGGGAGCTGGCACCCCGCTTCCCATTTTCTGTCACTTATGATGAGGGCAATATTGAGAGCGTTCTCATCCTCTGTCTGCTGAGAAAAATGGGCGTGATTGGGCATCTCCAGTTTGCACCGATGAGGTGACCGAGTCGGCTCGGAAAACAACGAGCAAGGGGGCAGTTTCGAGGCGCCTCAGGGGCGGCCGGTGCTGCCTGTGCTGCCCTCCTGTCCTCGGCTGCTATACTCAATCGGGGGCTCGGGCAAAAGATAAATCATGCTCCGAGCACGGTCCATAGGACAGGTACCGTGTGTAAAATAGAAGGTCGTGAGAATTAGAAGACGGCGTCTGGGCGAGGTTGGAAACTGGCTGTGGCACGCCGACGGCCTCACCAAGATAGCAACCAGGGGATAAAAGAATCTCTGAGGGCACTGCAGCGTGTTGGTCCGGGTCGGCCTGACCTGCAGCCGAATATCAACTTCCTACCGGAATGGGCCATCGAGGGATCAGGTAGGTGTAGTGTATCACAGGCTCCCAATCGTGTAATGCCCCAAACAATCCGTGACCACACAACCCCCAACCTCACGTCATATATCAACTTATCTGCCTCCCCGAGTAGCACTCATAAGCATTGATTTGTACAGGCTATTTACAAATGACAACCTAATCCAGACACTGTATCCATACCGCCAATTCCATACTCATACATTCCAACGACTATCCACTCTCACCGAGCACCTCAACTAAATCGCAGTTGCCCTGGTCCCATATCTGTGCTTCTCTCAATAGAATAGCTAATCGCAGGGACAGCCACGCCCGTGATAGACCTCAATGCTCGCTCATCGCGCTAACCTTAGCCATGCTCCAGATAAAAGCATCCAACAAACAGAACCGTGTTCACGAGTCTGCCCATCGGCCCGTCTCCTCTACGTTTCCGGCAGTCTGTATCGCAAATGCTGCTTCTGATGTCGTATATGACTCTACTGATTGGCTTGATGCTACTAGTCCTCTCGACGCCGAAGCCACAACTGGTGGTTGGCTTTTGACTTTTGGTGCTGCATGTTCCGCGCTCTCTGCCACAACTGACGCGACATCCTTAATGACTTCATTAAATGCGCTCAAGGTCTTATCATGAGCATCCTTAATGACTTTAGCGTCCGCCTCCTTCTCGGCTTCTAGACGCTGAGCATCGTCTGCTGGCTCTAGGAGCATATTGCCCAGGATCAGCTTCGTCTCTGGACAGTAACTGAAGATCTGACGCTTTCTTGTCATGTTTCCCCAAATACGGCCATCGACAAGCTTTCCACTGCCTCGTAAATGGTAGCCAAGAGGACGTTCGTAGTAAATTGACTCGACACTAAATCCAATTTCCTCATGTCCAGGCGCCAGGTTCTTCAAACGATTACACAACCAGAGATCTTCCCAATCGCTATTCGCGAGTCTAGTTTCATTCTTTAAGACCTCAACTATTGGGGGAACGTGGCGGAGAGATAGTCCGCCATTACCGCCACCCACATTTTTAGCCCAAGGAGCTCCAACCCATGAGTAACCCTTATCAACCCAATCATCCAGAGTCTGTTCACTGGCACTACAAATAACACTGTCTGTCTGGAACATGAGAATCCATTCAGCTGGCTTGAGAAATTCGGAGTAGAAAGTCAGGTTTGTGAGCGTTGCAGAGAGGGCCTCGTTGTTGTTAACTGGGTATGCGTCTGGTATCTCTTGCAGTGATAGTTTGCCCGTATTCAGGTGAGCAGTCAGCGGTGCTGATCCTCGAATTAGGGAGAAGGCCTCCTGAGAGCCGACAACTTTTACAATCCAAGCGAGAGGTACGGTGGATATGAACGCGGATAAAAGGGCAGGGAGATGAGGTATTGGCCGCGTTTCGATTATAAGGGCGACACGTGTAGGGTCAAGGGAAGCGACGGCTGGCTTTTCGATCTTTGCATTGCCTTTTGTTTTCGAATCGGAGCCAGCGGGTACGTTTGGCATGTTCTTTGGGTCATATTCCGGGGTAGAGTAGAGCTGCTCTTCGCCCGAGTCGAGGTCGCCTTGGGTATGTGTCTCTCCGTCTGGAGTTGAGCCGTAGGTATGTAGGCCAGTTACTGAATCGAGATGCATATCGCCGATTGAAGGCCAGTTAGAACGACTGTACAGGCCAACTACGATGAAGGTACTAGAGAGCATCAGTACCCAGTAGGGCTAACGAGGGAAGGAAAGAAGACACATACAGCAAGATGAAGGCAAATGCAGCACTCCGCTGCACCCGACGGTTGTGCCAGAAGCCTTGTGCGCTCGAATCCATAGCATCCGGAAACCTCATGACGCCGTCAAGAAAGTCGTGGCAAGGCTCAAGGTCGTGTCGATGCGCGAAAGAAGTGTAAGGTCCAATGGAGCTGAAGGCGACGTAGACATCAGTGAGCTTCAGGGTCGCAAAGCAAATACAACTGGAAGACCAAGAGTGCTTCCCCGGCTGTCAGAATGCGACAATGGGTCCGAGGAGTTCAATCAACAAACAAAAGGAGATTTGTTGTGCAGATTAGCATCGAAGGCCAGAAATAGGCGCGATTACCGTAACTCAGGATTTGCTCCAGCGGGCAATTAGAGAGGGTTAGCCCGATCTGGAGGCGTGCACACAGCGCGATAAGGTACCGTGGATAAAGGCGGAGTCGACCCTAAATTTCAAAATAGGGGGTTGCGCGAGTGCCGGATAGCTGAGGTATTGTGCATGGGAGCATTGGAGACTTGAGACACCTACGAGTCCTGTATTGATGTTGTCACGTCTGGTCGGGTCTGGGAGGCCTCTTGGAATCCCTTCCTCGAGCGGTTTGCCAAACGCCCATAACAGCTATGGAAATGAATGAATCAACGCCTTCGGAGCAGCCCCTGGAACTTAGCCCGCACAGTTATTACCAGCATCTTGCACACTACAGTATGTCGTAAGGAATGCCATTGAATTGACCTCGAGTTTCGACAGTACTGCATAAAATGCCTGCTGTCTCCTTTCCCCCTTTCTCCATCTTCCCGATCGGCCCGTTCCTGCGATGCGTGATACAAAGCTTAATCAATCGCCCAACCATTCAATTTATGCAAGGGCACTGGAGTGCTTGTATAGGGTTCACAGCGGCGGCCGGCGCCTCAGGAACACACGTCTTTTTCCACAACTCTTAACAGAATAATACAGATCCTCAAAATATCCCCTATCCAGCAATAATGGGAGATGGGAATCATTTCCATCGTCCGCAATTGCTTGTCGCGCATAACCTCGGGTAGAAGGGAGTGTGGAAACAGCGCGAGCACTCCAGTGACAATGCTAACATCGACTCCTATCGATAACGTTCGGTAAGAATAATTAGAATAGTCAAGAGACACGACGACCACCGACGGCTAGCAACCCCACATGTCTCCTTAATCATCAGCCCCTCCGGTCTCCTGGAGGCCACCGTCGCCTCAATCAATACAGCATCGGCGTCATGTCTGCGAAACCATCGCAGGACGGCAGAGTCTCGGCTCAGGACGACACCCCACCGAGGACGCAGACGAATACCGCCGAAATAGAAGACACGATCAGCCACCCGGGATCCGTCAAGATTAATGTCAAAGGCGCTTTTATTGTTGATCGGGATCGTAATTCTCCTAATGGTGTAAGTCCGACTAGAGGTAGTCATGATACGAAGGATATCAGATTGCCAAACCATACGGCGGTCGTGAGTCATATAGCTGTCGATGTATGTATTTGGTCCTCTTGCTCCAGGAGCCTACTGATACTCGTAGATTGGTGGCTCTCTAGCAAAATTGGTCTACTTCTCTCGCGAAGCAGGTTCTGCAGAACCTGGCGGACGACTCAACTTTTTGAACTTCGAGACGGACAGGATAGAGGACTGCATCGAGTTCATGGAGCAACTGAAACTCAAGCAGCAGAAACTCAATGGCTCAAGGCCGGGCGCATTGTGTGTCATGGCGACTGGCGGCGGCGCATACAAATTCTACGACCAGATCAGAGACGTTTTAGGAGTGGATGTGCTGCGGGAGGATGAGATGGAGTGCTTGATAATAGGTTGGTGAGGCAAGACAAAGCAGAATGCTACTCTGGCTAACTCTCAATATCCCAGGCCTCGATTTCTTCATCACCGAAATACCCCGCGAAGTCTTCACCTATAGTGAAACAGATCCTATGCATTTTGCTGAAACTAGAGCCGATATCTATCCCTACCTCCTCGTGAATATTGGCTCTGGTGTGTCAATGATCAAGGTCTCGGGACCTCGCGCATATGAGCGTGTCGGTGGCACATCCCTTGGTGGTGGAACACTTTGGGGTCTCCTGTCTCTTCTTACTGGCGCGCGCACATTTGACGATATGCTCGGTATGGCAGACCGCGGGGATAACACCAAAGTTGACATGCTAGTAGGCGATATATATGGCACAGATTACGGCAAGATAGGACTCAAATCGACCACTATTGCAAGCAGTTTTGGCAAGGTCTTCAGGATGAAGAGAGAAGCTGAACGAGAAGCTGAAGATAGTGGTGGTCTCACAAACGATGACTACGAATTTACCCAAGCACCTCCGACGTCTTCACAGCCCCCCTCACCTGGCGTTTCAACAAATCCACAACCCACAACCTTTCATGCAGACGACATATCACGGTCTCTACTCTACGCCGTATCCAACAACATTGGCCAAATTGCCTATCTCCAGTCCGAAAAACACAATCTAGCACACATCTACTTCGGCGGCAGTTTTATTCGTGGACATCGTCAAACAATGAACACGCTCAGCTATGCCATAAAGTTCTGGAGTAAAGGAGAAAAGAAGGCTTATTTTCTTAGACATGAAGGCTACCTCGGTGCTGTGGGTGCTTTTTTGAAGAGGCAGCCGAGAAATTGGGGCAGAAGGAGTAGTTTGGAGGATTCTATATTGTCTCCAGTTTTGAGTAAGACCCGAGAAGATTACGATGACTAGAGTGATCAGTAAGATTTCGCAGGGGTACTTGGAATAAACATGCAATAAACTACCCGACCTGGCAGCTCGGAGGCATAGCAGGTTTGCATATGCATATTGTGTACTAGCATGACTTACCTTGGTCTGGAAGGCAGAGGAACTAAATGCATCGCAAATGCATGATGCTAAGCTTACTGAAGGAATTGCAGAACTTGGATACTCATGGCTGGGTATAGAACAGCCGACGCCATGTAACAAGCAAGCAGTCATATGAGTTGCGACGAACTCGTCAATCAGTCCAATAATGGCAAACTGAACTTGCGTTCAAACCCTGATGCATCAAGTGCAATGAATCCTGATCACCTACGAGAACTCTCGGGCTAGTACAGTACTGTAACTGCAGCCGAGTCTCGCATCGCCCTTTCATCCGCCAAAGGTTCCTCCCGCAAACGGTCCACGGTGAGCCACGTGTTCTAGCTCATGTCCACGATACTCTTCTAGAATAGATCAATATGATACGTATACTGTCTTGCCGGCTCTCTAGACGACAAGAATTGCGTGGTAAGAGATACCCTGAAGAGAGTAACAAAAGGGCTGTATATATCACTTCCAATTCATCACCAAACGTATACTCTTGTAATGCCATCATGTGCTTCTTATTAGTACTTCTCAAGTAGAGTATAGCCCTCCCGAAGAAGCTTATTAATAACTTGGCTCTCGACGATAGCGGTGCATTCTTGTCCAATGGCGACAGGCCATAGCTTTGAGTATCCGGAGCGGAAGAGAGAAGAATCGACGGGAAAGAAGAGAGGGTAGGTAGTTGATGAGAATCCATGTCGGCCTCGTTCTGAGCCTTTTCTACGAGACAGTTCATACCACGCAGATCTCTGATGTGACGGGTACTGGTGGATTAGTCCCCTTTTTCTCAACAGCCAGTAGGGAGGGTTTCGCCAACCCGAGTAGATTAGGTACGGGCGGATTGATTTAGCACCTCTCCTCAAAATCCGGGGACATCATTCCACGTTTCCGTCATTGCCAGCTCGTTCTATTGCCTGTCCTGTTCTAGAGTCCTTGGCAGTCCTTTCCCCCCCTTTTTTTCTTCTTGCTCTGGGCTTATTGTGGCATTACTAGACAGGCATAGCCACTGGGGCATGTAAATGATTGGAAACATATAATTAGAATGAGATATTTTGGAGGTTTAGGGCTTATAGCATCGTAGGATTGTAGCATCCACGGGGTATTTAAAAATAAAGTCATTCACCTGAGAGATAAAGCATCATATACCATGCCATTGTATTTTAGGTTTAACTTCATCCTACAGTTATGGTTTTACCATTTCCTCAACTCCTTTTCATCCTGTGGCCTTCATCCGCAATGCACTACTTCTCTCCAAAATACGTAATCTTCTCAATCACAAAATCAGCATCTCCAGATACCAGAATGGCGTAATTCTTCTCAATCAAACTCCATTCCTTGTCCTTATACGTCGTTGGTTCACTCGCAACAATGACATGTTTCCCATGCTCTGACGGGCTCTTGTGTGCTCTAGGATTATGCCCACCAGGCTTCCCACCCTTTGCCACGCCATATGGTCCCTTTTCACCGTCAGGATGATCTGGGTATTTCCTATTCAGCGTCACGCCAGCCGATGTGCTGTAGTAGAGACTTGGTGGTTGTTCTGTGGCGTGGTTGCGGAAGCGGATTGCGACGAGTTGGCGGCCGTCCGTAACACATACATTGAGATCGTTAGGCTCCGCCTTGTCACCTAGGGCTTTTTGCTGCAAGTCAATAATGGTGTTCACGGCATGTTGCAATGCTTCCAGCATTTGCTTCGTGGTAAATTTCTGCTCCCACTTCTCAGCGCCCTTGCCTTCACCTGCGCCAGCAGTCAGGTAGCTCATGTATAGCGCAGCAAACGCTTCGGTATCCGTGGAACCACTGACGTGTTCATAGCACTCATCGCTTATAAGGGCCAACAACTGGCGGGATATTTTCGGGAAAGAGGAGATAAATCCATTGTGCATGATTGTGTGTCGCCCGAAAACAAACGGGTGGTTGTTGACCGGTGTGATAGCTGTCGCAGTCGCAGCCCGTATATGTGCCAGGACGCAGGGACTAGCTGTTGCAGCGCAAATTGATCGGAAATTGGCGTCATGGAGAGGCGGTTGGATTGTTTTGTACAATGCCGGATGAAGGACTGGGCCAGTGCTTGAATTGAGCGAATCGCTCGAGTGTGGAGCAGAAAAGATTGATTGTATAGGCGTATACCAGGCCATACCGAAGCCATCAACGTTGAAAAGACGGTTACGCGTTGCTATCTCGGCAGTAGTGGTAGCTTCCGCATGGACAGAGGGGTCGTGAGAGAGGAGTTTTGGGAGGTAATGTTCGTGGATCTGTTTGGAGAGGGCGTGGGCAGGTGCTAGAAATAGTATGTCAGTTCGTGCTGGGGGTACTTTTGGGGCGTGGGGATTTATTGCCACATACTGACGAGGACATCTTCAAGGAGACAGTCCTCTGAAGTTGAGATGTATGCGAACCAGCGACACATTGCGACGATGCTTTGAAGATTGAAAAGAGAAAAAGATGGAATGTGCAAGCAGAGGATCAAGACAGGGACATATTGAGCTGCGTGAGAGTATGAGGAATGAAAGATGCAACTGAGAGGAGCCTTAGCCTTAAGAGTGCCCGTCGGAAGTGGTTCTATGACGCGGTGATGGGTTGATTCGTGGCTATGGACTCAGAACAACCTGAGAACCCTGAATCGGGCGAAGCGTTGCGGAGGGAGGACGAGGGATGACATCGACAGCCCGCTCGGCCCGAGACCGTGCTTGGTCCCTGAGATTCCAAGAAAAGCTTGTTTCCCGTGCGTACGGGGCTTTGGGGCACTCCACACGGACGCTAAAGCAGCTATAACCAGCGGATATGATATTACTTGTATCAGGAATCCCTCTTATCGAAGTTGAAAGCTGCGATCGAACACAATAAAATGTGCTATTGGGTATGTAATGTATCATGGTCAATATCAACAAAGGCAATCTGTTATATTGCCAACACAGCAAGCCTCGCCTATCTCTCCTCTGCCAGCTCAGGGAAGAATGTGAGAGCATGTCCAGCAAGCCTAAGTTCCTCGCGATCGCTGACTTCTTTTACACCTTGAACATTTCCAGTCACTGTTGATGGGTTACGGGTTCTTCCTTTTTTTGTGAGCAAGTTGTTGATAATGTTAGCATGTCTTATGTAAGGGAAGCGTCACGGGAATCAGCTGATGGACTGACTCAGATGATGGCCGTGAGCATTTTTTCCTTATATACGGTTCGAAATTCTCGCGCTTCAAGTGCTCCCAGGGCTCCTATATTCCAAAAAGGACGGGTGAGGGGCAGGTGAGGGCAAGGAGAAGCTAGGTGTGAGCAAAGCGGACAGAGATCACGTGCACCATGCATAGCGCGCGGGTTAGGGGCGAGGGGGTAATAGCATCGTATTTATCGTCCTCTACCTCTCCTCCCAACTACAGCATTCAATCGCCAACATCTTATGTCTGATATTACTTAAGTATCTATAATAAAACGGGTATATATGCATGATCTCATAACTCATAACGTCCAATCGCGTCACTTCACATCTGCTCTGCCCTCATATGAAGTCGCAAGCTCGGATCTGAACCCCCTAAGCACCAACACCACTCACCCGGAATAAGGTCTATATACGGCTATATATCGACTAGAGAAGCGATGCTGACGCGGCGCAAAATAAGTCGTCAAATTCATGCCGATAGGTAGGTATGGTCCAAAGATTGTCCCGCATATAAACTGTCGAAATCCCATCTCGAAGTCTCATTACTGCCATTTTATCGGGTTCCAATGAGCCATTTCTAGAGCGTCCAACCATATTGAACTGTAAAAGCTGGTTCCAAGTGATTCATTACTCGCTCACAACCTCCAAGGTGTCAGATCTCTCCTCTGGTTCAGGCCACTCCAACTCTGGTACCGGAGCGTACGTCAATCCTGATTTCTTCTCAAGCCTCTTTCTCGTAACTTCATCCGCTATCCTCCATCTCCTGATTAACCTTTCTTTTCTCTGCAGGAATAACGAATGAAATCGTTCCTCCTCAGCCCCAAACATCTCTTCTAGCGCATCCAACTCCTCATTTTGCTTATTCGTTAACTTTTCAAATTCCTCTTCTTGTCGCATCAGCAATTGCTCCATCTGTTTCGCCTGCTTCTCTCGCATCACGTTGATTCGGCTTTGGTGTAATCTTTCAAGATCGTCACGGATATTGTACTGCTGGCCCAATTCTCTGAGATCTCGTTCAGTCACGATGCGTGGAGGATTATGTCCCGCATTGGCTCGTCCAAGTCCGTCACAGTACGCTTCCATATGCCGTAACCTAATCTGCACACTACGCTCACTCTGTTTTAGGGTCGCACGCAGCTCCATTTCAGCACCGACTTGTCGATCCTCGAGATGTGTTGCAGTCTTTGCATGGCGATCTTTCATCTTCGTTTGTAAATCACCGTAACGATCGAGCATATCTAGCTTCAGTTGCCCGTGCCGTGTCCACATCAACCACTTCATCTTCCGTTCGAAGGAATTGAACCTATCTCTATCGTTGATGTGCTTAGTACGAAGCGCATTCAGTTCCTCGCTTTCTTTCGTGTGGCGCAAAGCTTCGAGTGTCTTAGCAGCATTCGAGGCTTCCAATGCTTCTTGTGCAGCTTTCTTGGCTGCTTCTGACGCTGCGCGAGCTTCTTCTTCTACGCGCCGCCGTTCAAGTTCCTCCTCACCATTACAGTAATTCGGACAACCAACAACTGGGTCCCAAACTGCGCCACATATATAACAGAATTGTGCCTTGCAGCGACAGGTGATATGCGAGCAGCCCTGCATCAGTTCAACCAGTGTCCGGCACTTATAACAGCGTCTCCATCCTTGGTTTTCACCCATCCGCAATACAGCATCGAGCTCCCAGTCCGACGGACAATCTTGACCCACCGTGTGTGCTCCTCGTTTGCATATAGAGCAAGCTTTCGTTCCGCATTTCTTGCAAACCACTTCAAATGGATGTTTTGGGTCGATTCTGCGGTGTTTCGGAATAAATTCGCCGCAGGCAGTATTGGGACAGAATATTCGTGCTTCCCAAGGAGTCGAGAATTGGAGGACACTTTTCATGAACATTTGCTGTTCCTCATGATTCAAGACAGACCTGATAATTGACCCTGGTATAGCTTTGCTGCAGCATTTTGGTGGCATTCTAGACTCTTCGGATGATGCTTGTTGTACAAGGACTCGCAGGCACTTTTTGCAGTATTTGTGTTGGCACGGGAGAATTTGTAGAGTGTTTTTCTTAAAGTCATCTCGACAACATATGCATATGAATGAACTAAATCGTCAGCTATAGAATATTGTGTTGACGTGAATACTAACCTTGTATTGTCTACCGGCAGTCTGTTCCTTCGTAGCTTCAGCCGATTCTTGATACCATTCTTAATGCTAGTATAGGATCTTCTTGACGAGACAGAGAATAACGATAGTGCTGGCTCTGCTGGCATCGATGTCGGCCCGTGTTGAATCTCAGCTTGTATTAAAAACTTCTCGTACTCTGAGAACGATAACGACCTTCTTCCACTGCTTTTTTTCCTTGACGTTAATGCGCCGGTATTCTCGAACTGGTCGTTTGACGATCTCGACGTGATGCCAGTCGAGTCAGATGCCTGGGAATCAGTCGAGCCTGTGCGAGTATGTTTCGATGCGACTGTAATTGCAGAGTCGTGAATTGAGTTATCACCGCGTGCTTCTGGAAGCTCGAGGCCCAACGTCGCTGCTTCTTCTGCGAGCTTCTCGTCCACAGCGGCCTCTGTAGCATCGTCCAGGTCTAGCACTTCCCTGCTATAGTACCTGTCGCTGAACTCCTCCAGCGTTCGATCTATGTTCTGCATATCGGCCAGAGATCGCTTCCGCGGTATTGACGCCATAATGTGGCCGGCTAGATCTGAACACTATGCGCAGACATCAACAGACCCCGCGATCCATCGCTTTGAATCGATAAGCTCGCAGGCCAAACCAGGAGCAAGATGGCGATTGAAGAAAGGGAAGATGGCGGGTGGCATCAATGTTGAACCTCGACCAGTCTCCACCACCGGACCATTGCACAGGGAAAGCGTGATGGGCAGGTGAGACAGGGAGGGTGATGTGGTGGACGGCGGCCATGGCTTTTCGGCGCGCCTACCAATTCAAATCTAGGCGATGGATTGCCCGCCTGACAGCCTGACAGCCAGCCTCTCCCCGGCATTTTAGTGGTCCGCGGTGCGGTAGGCGGGGCGCTCCTGACGTACTGGACGTGCTAGCGATCGACACAAGGTATGCTGTACGGAACACCGCTTGCCAGTCCGTAATCGATAAAGGGCCTTGATAATACAGCGATGGACCGACGGACCTGCCATTCCGAGCCGGAGCTGGGGCGGCGCGGACGTTGTTGCTGATGCTCTCTGTGCCTCCCTCCGTTCGCAGGGAATTGCGGTTTGGCTGGCCTGCCGCGGGCCATTGCTGGTCCTGCGGGTTCCGAGGCAAGGAGGACGGTCGGCGGGTGTGCTGCTTGGGTGTCAGGGCGCCATTGGGTGTCACGGGTTTAGTGCCTCCAGAAGTGGAAGACACTTCCGACAGGAGCGGTTGGCAGCAACTGGCGATCAAGTGCCAGTGGCGACGACTCGTTTTGGTGCCAGAGAGCCAGAGAGCCAGAGTTACTTCACGGGCTGGACTGCCTTGCCGCTGAAGCCTACTAGCTATAGCCTGTACGGTGCCGTGCTATATGTGCCACGTCCAGCTCCATTGCAGTCACGTGTGCTACCTCCTGTATGTAAGTCCTCAAGATCACGACTTTGGCGCGGGCCCTGGGTCACAGAGTAACTGGATATGGCATCTCTTTAGTTGATTTACATTTCCATCCTCGTGTCTTATAAATTCATGAGCTAGACCGACTTCCTTTTCCTATTGGCTCTCAAGGACTTCATGCTGAACAGATACCAAGTCCCGGGATTTAGGCTGAAACTTGCAGCGTCTAACAATAGGTCCATCAAGGCCTTTTCCCGTACTCTTCTTCGATATATATCTTCTCTATATTGGCATTAAATACGCTGGGTACTGATCGATCAAAGCCATCCAGTTCCAGTTTCTACCCTGGTCCATAGCCTTCCAGACATGGTTGGTCAAAAACTCTTTCGTGTGAAGAGTGGTTGTCGTCTCTCGACTACTATAAATCGACCCAAGCAAGTTCGTAGCCGTCACTCGATCCTCCATACCTTTCAGCTCACAGGCCGCAATGAATGTCGGCCACACGCACATCCTCAGTTCTTCAGCTGTGCCATTGAGGTGCGCTAACACGTCATATGACATGCTGAGAGCAGCTTGATCGGCTTCTACAGAGTGCCCTGCTGGGTAAAGGACGCGATGCAGATATAACAGCGCGGCAGATCGATAGGCGTGCGCTTGTAAGAAGAACTTTTTCGTGCTTTGGAAAGATGATGGCTTATGGATTACAGGGCGCCACAAGTCAATTCGCACACGTAGATCATTTGCCCGGTAAGAGTAATTGTTTGAGTGGCCCAAGGGTGTAGCTTGTCCATCAGAGCTTAGTTCAGCTCCCAAAGACCGAGCCTTCATGTCTTCTGCCAGAATGCAGAGCTCCTCCAGTAGTGGCATTATAGTTGCTGTATATCCCAAAAAGCGGTCTGGCGTACTTTTGCTTTCTTCGTCAAGCCAAAGGGTAGTAGATATCATCGGGCGCTGCCGTTGAATCAAAGCTATAACTATATCTTGACGCGCCATGGCACGAAGAAAATACTTTGACACGGAGCTCAAGTTGTGCCCGGCGTCAGTGAAGTATGTAACGAATGACGCTGTATACGCGATTAGAATAGGGATAGAAGATCCACCTGCTCCCCATCTTGAATCGAGAAGCTAGCACTTGGTCAGACATATAGTCCTCGGTACCGGGATAAAGCATACCTCCAACCCACAAAGACCTAACGACATCAATAGCATTGGTTCCATTTCAGACTCATGGCCAGTCATCGTTCGTAACCTTGTCAGAACCCGCCCGCGCCGATCAAGCACTGGTATCAATGAACATTTCTGGGTTTGATTCAGATATGTCTGCCCAATGGCAAATAGTATATCTCTAATGGCATCAACATTATTTTGAAGCATAGAGAGTACATTGCGGTTTCCGTTCACAACGAATTCCTCACCCATTCCTAGTTGCCGGACGTGTCTTTCAAAGTAGGCCTCAACTGCAGGTTGCTCTGCTGGAGAGAATTTGCCGTTGAAAAATGCAGAGACACTGTATACAGATCTAGGTACAGCTGGTGCGGACAGCTCAGATGATGAGGTACGGGTCATCGCCATAATACTCGATTCCGCGTTCATAAAAGAGGAACCATCATTGAATTCATCTTTCGGTCTCTGAGAAAGAGGCGAGCGCGTTTGAGAAAGCAGCCCTTGCGGAGGTCTTGGTTGTGGTTGTGAAGAGGCCACTTCCAGTACTTTGCCATGCCATACTGGTTGTCCTGCTGATTGAGGTTCAGACGCAGGGGTTCTATAGCCAGGGCAAACACGACCACGACGAGCACAGGTGCCACATGATGGTCGTTCCTCGTCACACTTGATCCTCGTGCGTCTACACTCCTTGCAGCCACCTCGAGATCTCGGGAACATTGTGGAAAGCCTCGGGCAGCTGTTAAAGTAACTCGAAGCACGGACTTTACTAATCAGCAGTCTCCGATCACGGGACGACACAGAGCATCTCTAACAACGGCTGCAACAGCGCCTCATTGAGTCATGACATAGATATTGAACTGATACGGATGTTCAGGTTTATCTGTAAATTGGCATGGATATTGAAGTATCTCAAAAGTTGTCGCGAACTTCAGTCGCCATTTGTACAGTACCATTCACATATTTAATGTCTCATCGCTGCTTTCAAATTCCTGATTAGCATCGCTGAAGAGCCCAGTATGATTAGTGATTAATGCCCAGGAGCTTAATGATAGGACTGCATAAAGGCAATGCAACTCCGTACACAAAAACTTTTAGTGACCTCCTCGTTTAAATCAGCGGCGAGACGCTAAGTGATGATTCCGGGGGGAAACTGTATATAGATGGATGCCAATTGCCCCTCCCAACCGACAAAATAAGCGAACAACCGGAAATAATCCAAACAAAGAAAAGTGACACTGACCAAAATGCCCAAAAAAAATTGTGTTCTAATCAGAGTGGACTCTGACTCGCAGATAAATGCGGCTTCTGTGGATCGAACACAGTGCCTCCAGATGGACTGTCTGAAGTTGACTTCAGTCTGGCGCTCTCCCAACTATTAGGTGTTAGTGGAAGTTAAGAGAGAAACAGAGGCTGTTGGTGACTAACGTGAGCTAAAGCCGCTTGTTGTTTTATGATGAATTGCTAATTTGAACTTATATCAGTACCATGACGTGATTTTATTTTAAACGAGATTTAGTAGCCAACACGTCGCGCAAACCCCATCTGGCAAGAACATCATTGTCGCCCATCCAATTTTGATACTGCAAATCTCGTCCCGGACATCCTGAGCAGATCTCAATCTCTATTTGATAATGGTCAAGCTAGTGGGTGCTACTGCGCGCTGAATAAAATTGCAATCGCTGTGCGAGGTTTTACGTATAGATTCAGAGATCATACTGAAGCTTACAGGTAGATACGAACGACAACGTCCTGCTTTATATTTCGTCCTTCTCCTTAGCCTCGACGTTACCCACTGATGTTAATCCCGAGTATTTGTTCATGGAACTGGGCTTTGTAGGTACCACAGGACGCTACTCCGAGTCATACTGCATAAGATGTTGCACATGGAAACCACATAGACAGCAAGCACGAAGCCGTTGCATAAGTAAACGAGGCTTCTTTCGATCGTAGACTATTACAAGGTATAACAGACAACTCCGGAAAGCTTGCAACCTCCCGGTAGTCTCTAGATTCGCCCAGCCTCCCTTCCTATGCTTCATCTGAAATGACTATAGTATTGATCAAGATCAGCTCCCGCAGTCACAACATATACAGCAGAAGGCCCTTCCCGGCATGCGTGTTGCAGACCTACTCACAGGTAACAAATAGCCATCATCATCTCCACAATCTTCAGCGTTCTTCTTTACCTACCTAGTTGTTTGTATCTTCAAAGACTACAACTTGGGTTCGATCAAATCCGAGACTGTAATTTGCAAAGCATCACCAACCTAGCCGTAAGCATCTCGTTCCTCAAGTAAGACCACATTCTCCGTCCCAGAATATAAATGAAACCGAACTTACACTGGCTTCTATGGAGGAAACTTATTTCAGTGTTCCCAAACTCCAGATCTCGGAACAGGTTACATCGTCGGAAGATGATCAGAGAGATGGATTTTTCTTCCACATCATCACATGGCATAGACAAAATGTTGTACGTTTAATAAGCTTTATTGCTTTTATAAATGCTGCAAACAATGTTTATTGGGAACTTTTGTATCAGAGTACCGCCATACACATCAATCCGTTATGAGAAATCCGATACAAACTCAGCAAAAGAACCTAAACGCCAGCCATAACATATCACCAAAGCTTGTATCCATGTCCATTTCCCCAATCCTATTCCAGTCTGTTGCCACTGATTATTATCAGTCTCCGCCCCAGTAACACTCGCATCCAACGAATCCCACAGATCGTTTCAAGCCGTCCAAGCACTAGCCTTACAGAGCGCTTCCCACTCAGCATCCCGGGCCGTCTGCTTGAGGTCTTCTTCTTTGGTATTGTGCCGTGCCTTGGTGGTCCTCTTCGCCAACCAAGGGCGGGCCGCAATCGTTCCCGTATTATAGTGCGCGAATTTGCACATTTTCGCCGGCAAGGAACAAGTCTGTTGCGGCTGGGCCCAATACCAACATGTTTCCACGCCGCGTTTGCTTTCAGGCTCAGGAGGTGGATCATCGACATGTGCATGTACATATGTACACTCTTCGTCCGTGTATCGACAGCCGCCTTTCCATGGCATATCCCACCATTTGCATGTCTTTTGGATTTTAGTGGGTGGAACCCATGGAAGGTCCCAACCCGGTAACCGGTAGGAATAGCCAGGTGGTGCTGGGTTCGACTGATCTTCAGACCCACCATCTATACTGTCATGCTGACTTGGGAATAAGTCTGGGGAAGAGTGTAGGTCTCGGCAGGCTTCTGCTGTAAAACGGCATGTTCTTTCTGGGTCAGCCCAGTCTCCGCAGATCTTTGGTTCAGAAGTGCGGTTTGGTAGGCTCGGCGAGGCTCTATCGTTCGTCAAATGCTCGGTTACTACATCTGATAGGTGGGGATCTTCAGACGATCTAGCCTTCATAAATTCTTCGAACTGCAAAGTTGTCAATATCCATATCCAAAGGTAGAGATACGTCACATACTTTTGCATCCATGATCCGATCCAATTCCTGCCGTGTTATGGGCTCCTTTCGTTGGTCTCTTCGATCGGAATCACAGCTGTTTTCAGCTGTGGTAATGGATTCTGATGAGAGTGTTCCGGAATCTGAGGATGGCGACTTATTTATATTAGGAAAAGGTTCGATTTTCATCGGCTTGCGGGGGTAGGATGGCTTCGACAGTGGCTTTAGGCTATGGTGCGAAGGTTCACGAGGCTCTTGCCATTCGGCTGCGCCCATTTCCTCAATATCATCGAAGTCATAGAGGTCGTTCTTGGCGAGACTACTTTTCGACCGGTGCTTACCAGCCTGTTCCTTTGAGACCCATGGTTGCCCGACTTCTATAAACCCTCTCGTCACCTGGCCTCTTGCATGGGTTTTTAGATGTAGACCGACATAGACGCTACCAGAAACATGCTTCAAAACTCGGACTTTATCTCCTGCATCAACGGTTAATTTGATCCGGCTTTCTGGATGCATAGAGTATGCTGCTAGAAATACATAGTTCAGAAGTGGATCAGAATCGTTATTAGGAGGTTGCATCCTATAGATACTTTGCGCTAGTCTGTGGGTCGATTGAGTTGCACTCCTAGTTGAAACTAAGGGTTGTAATCTAGATTCGGTAGCAGCAGGCGATGATGTTTCCTCGTTTTCGCCTGTAGAGTTACCCATCTCATCAGCTCTCTGATGTTTCTGACAGTGCTCAGTGCTGATTAAGGTGCAGGTTTCGGTTGTACGGTCCGTGGGCTGAATCGTGGTGCCCTCCTGTGAGCTTAAAGACAATTCTGTAGCCTCTGTCTCTACACCCGTTTCAATTCTGCTGTTATCAAGCGACGGGATCGCTTCAATATTCCCATTTGCCTCGGTATCAGCTTCTATTTCCGCATAAAGCAGTAATGGGGAGTCGTCAAGGAGATTCCTTGGTGGCCCTTTCGTGAATTTATACTGTCCTTTATGGATCAAACCATCCAGCTTGATCCATTCGTCATTAGTAAAATAATCAACTCTTCGCAGGTTGATGAGGGCCTTGAAATGTCAGCTGACTCTCTTTGGCAAGCCGATTGTCTAGAACACACTTCTTCGGCCTCTTGCAAATGCTTTGCAATATACTGCGGCAGATTTCCAGCCATGATGAATATTGAATGGCCAAATTCCCCTTTACCGGGAATTCGTCAATGCTCTTTTGTGGTGGTATGCTTCACCGCCACATTAAAGTATCACCGTAGGTCTGGTCCTCGACGCCAACAGAAATGTCAGAATCTCTTAAGCTACGAAATACGTCCTTCACTGAGGCATTACTTATATCTTAACAAAATAAGGTGTATACGCACGGATGGATGCACGTATCTCCTTTTGTTTTGAATTGCGTAGCCTAAGCGTTTGATCGTCAGTTGGGGAACTAATCCATGCCATCTAACCGGATTTTACCGCTGCACACTATAAAATTCGGCATAGTAACTGTTTCGAAGAAGGGGCATTGGTCGGTATCCCCTTGCATAACAAGATAACCAGAAGTTTCTGTTACAGCTGCCATGCCGGATACCACAGTAAACCAGCAAGCAGGTGCATATTGAGAGGAGAGTATTCTGAGGTGGCAAGATGATATATGAAGCTCGCCCCTTGCGAGTGGTTTTATGGCCACTCGCTTACTAACAAATGACTAATAATACATGTGCCTGAGGCATGGAAATTTCCTGGGCTTTACAGTCACCCCCCTCATGAAAAACAGGACGGACCCCCGACAGTGTACCCACCAATGATATACTCTTGTAAACCTGTAATGTAAACCCTTCTGTAACAGCCCTATCCTCCTTTCTGTAACAGGCCTGTAAAACTCCTCTATCTGTACTAATTGAACTGCTTTGTACAACTGTAACCGTTCTCCTGATCCTCTGCTATTCGATATTAAGTAGATAATTGTCGGGTACAAAGCCGACGTCGAATATACTTCAGCAGACTATAAGGCCAATAGCTGTAACTGTAGATATACATTGATAGTGTTTACAAGTTCAATCCTTACTGGGATTACAAGTCTTCATCAGAATTTTGGAGGTATACTATAGGTAGAAATATATATAGATCAGAGCTATATATCTTTGGTGAAACCTCCTCCAGTTTGATCCAAAGATTATAACAAATATTAAGGTATATAGTAGATTGAATTGTATAAGTAGAGGTGAATTCTCGATATAAAACTATACAAGCCTTCTTGCAGTTGGCTATAAGGAGACCAATAAAGGTAGACTTGAACTCTGGAAGCAGGATGTCGAGGATGTTTGGATAGACCTTAGCAGCAATACTATACTTGGAAATCAAGTAGTCCAGATCAGTATACTTCGTCTTGATAGTATAAATCTATATATCCTACTCTTCAGTACTACTATTGCTTGTATCTTCTATAGTATTATCTGGCTTATTCTAAGTATCGATAGTAGCGATAGAGGCAGAGGTCTATATCCATTTATTAGCAGCCTTATTAGTATACTTGATAGGCTGGGTCATCTATATATTGATAGATAGGGGAATTGTCTAATTGTCAACTGCTGTAGTAATGTCCAATAGCAATGATTTCTAGTTTATATTACCTATACTCTTATTACCCTAGGTATTATCAATATTGGAAGCCCTAGTATCGACTAGAGGGTTTAGGGATTTGTAGTTAGACTTGGTAAGTATAACTCTTGCTATAACAAATCGATAAGTATAGAAAGTATACTCGGTCTCTAGACATTGTACTAGATTGTACTCCCTTATAAGTAAGAACAGAGATCAGATTTCGGCGTTGCTATATTGCAGGTTGTCAAGGGAGTTAGGCTGTTCTACAACTATTGAGACATCAATAGTATATATAGTGTTGACTAAACTGTATCCTTGGTCATTAGTAAAGCCAAGGCAACTAGTAATACCTGAATTGTAGAGAATACATCAAGCCTCATTGCCTTCTATACTGTCAGATATACCAATGATTACTCAATTGTACTCCTGGTCTAGTGATTCAAGGTACAGCTGCTTCAATATATACTAGTAGATGTAGATTTGTATATTGTATAGGGTGATGATATTGAAACTCGATGCTGAGATATCCTTCTTTATACATGTCTTAATAATGTTGACTACAATCAATGTAAAGGTAATATTAAACCATGACTTAGTAACTGAATCGACTATTGACTCTATACTACTGGTCTTGAGGTATATAGTAGGTGATATAGAGTCAGTCTCTCTATCAGTAAGGATTTCATTGATCGCTTCTATAATTGGCTTAGTTGATAGATACTTGTTATCACTAGATATATCAGGACTGTTGATTGTAAAGTTGTAGTAATAGCAGATAGTTGGAATGTCTATAATTCTAGTCTAGAAGTGTTACTGTATCTTTAGCTCAGCCTTGGACTAGTATACTAAGTTGAAGAAATCTATTGCTAATATAGATATATCTTTAAAGAAGCCGGTTGATAGTATAGGTCTAGATACAATAGGATCGAGTTGATAAGGGTCTCCAACGATAATAACTATAGGAGCCTCAATATAAACTATAACCAAGATTAGTTCGGCTATCAAACCTCAATTTATCTTGTCTCCTATAATAACTGTAGCTAGAAAGGATTTGTAGAACAATAGAGTATAAGCATTAATCAGAGTAGTATCTATAACCTTTGTATTGTTTGCAATATATACTCTGACTTTAGTAAGTTCCTTAGTCAGCTACTAGTAGTTATTACTCTTTATATTGTTGCCCAGCTCTATAAATCAGTCAATATAGATACAAGCACTGACAAATTTATTAAGATTGGTGTATTTGTAGTCTGACTTGATAAGGCCGACAACAGCAAGTATAGAGTATCTAATACTCTACTTTACTGACTTAAATCGAGAGTCGTTTACTAACGACTCTCTAGGCTTGAGAGCTTTGTTTATAGTATTGATAAAGTCTTTGGTATATCTAGTATCAACTAGGTCCTTGTTGATAGTATTATCTAGTAATAGAGCTATCTTATTAGTGATAGTAACCTAGTCTAAAACGATCTACCTTCTAACATTATTAATGTAGTCATTGGATAATAGCTCTAGAGTAGTTGGTAGAATATTGGACTTCTTTGTAGACTTCAAGGGCTTTGGTTAAGTACTCTCCTCTTTGTAGTACTACTAGTAGATAAGTGCTATATACTCGATCAATCTATTCTTAGTATCGATGTCTTGCTTCTCTTCTATATACTATTTAATCTAGCCTATATATAGAGGAACTAAGTAGTTAGTAGAGAAGGTTTTCAAGTTGTAATCAATACAGTCGAAATGCTCATCGATAGTTGACTTTAGAGTAGTTGTAAGGCTCTTGAGATTAGGACTGTCTCAATGACTAGTATCCTTCTGTTCTAATAGTATTAGCTGAGATATATTTAGTCTATACTTCTTTGTATAGACAGTAGTATATATATAGATATACAACTTCTTAGTAGCAACATTGTATCTATATACAATAAGCTTACTCTTCAGCTCTAGATATTTCAGGCATTTGGTATATATCTTCTCAATGCCAACATCTATAGATTCGTTTGATGGAGCTATAAAGAGGAACTTCAAGTTCTACTACTCTACCAGCTTTATTGCCTCAAATCGAAGTAACGCTACAATAACTTCAGCTACAAACTAAGTCTTTCTAATACCTGCTTGACCAGTAAGCAGTCTGAAGTTTAGGCTATAATAGACTGAGATAGCTGAAAGGTATTCTAGACATGCCTTATAGTTGATATCGATTAGATGTAATAGGAAGGGCTTTGCCTCTCTAAGGAAATCGAAGTACAATTTGGGAATCGAGCTGTAATTGAGGACCAGCTTCTACAGCTTTGAGATATGTTGATTAGAGATCTACAATCTCTTCTAGCCTGCTGGAGTCTCAATGCTCTGCTTTATATCTCGAGCCAGCAAGCTATAGATATAAATGACTCTACAAGTTGATATATCGAATGTCTCAAGTCGGATATAGACTTGAAGGAGTAGAGCTGAATTCAAGGCATTGTATATTGATTGATCAATAGACTGATTGCTATCTCTATAAGGGACTTTACTGATGATATATAGTTGCTAGACTCAAAGTTGTAGATTGATAGCTATCTTATTAGATTTCTAATAAGGACACTTGGTCAACAAGATTACTTCTCTAGTATATATCTAGATGGTGTCTATAATGACAATAGATTGCTACTCTTTAGCAGAAGCTCTGTCCTTTAGAGTAAATGTTATATAGACAACATCCTCTACTTGCAAGCATTTATTGGCCATCTAGTTGGACTCCAACATTGACAAGTAGTAGATATTGCCGGATTCTAGAATGCTTATAAACTTGACTTAGTAGATAACAGAGTTGAACTTGGTAACCTTGCAGTTCTCAAACTCTAAGACTTAGAGATAACCAAATGTCTTCTATATAATATAGTCGAGTAGGTTAGAATAGATATTAATAGGTCTTGGGCTTATATTTAGATGAGGATTATAGCACAGTTGACTATACTGAATAAACGGTATTGCAGTGTCCTTAGATTAGTATTTCTTATTGTAGAAGTAAGTGACTATAATACTCTTATTGTTCTCGGCCTCGAATTGCTGCTTGAGCTTATCAAGTAAGTCAGCGAAGGCCTTGGTCTCATTGCAGATATAGAGAACTATTACTCTATCCGATTAGATGGCTTCCTTAAGTGTCTCGAGGGAACACTTAATCTATAGACATGTCTCGATCTTCTTTATCTTATCGTTGATATATCGATCGAACTCAAGATCGTTGTAGAGGTTCTTTACTATAATCCCCTCCTTTATAAATGGGATCTCAATCTATAGAACTCTACACTTATTAGAATCAACTTGTAAAATGAACTTATAGTTGTTTGCTAGGCTTAGAATAAGTTTGGTAACAAGGAATACTATATTAGAATCAAAGTCAGCAATATTAGAATTTGTATCATTGATAACTTTATAGATTTTAGTAGAGCCTTTATAGTTAGTATTATATAGTGAAACCTCAATACTAAATCGGTTGTCCTTGTAGTAAAGTACTAATAGTGAAGTAATATTTGCCTTTAGAGTCAACTTCCTATATATCTTATCAGTAGTATTATAGCAAACCTTGATAGTAATATCAGAGTTCTAATCGCTGTTGAAGGAGCCAGTAGTTTATATATTAACTGTCTCGATAATATAGTAGTATAAGACACTGCTTCCTCTAGCTTCGACTATAGTGTCAATAAGTAAGTTGGAAGAGAAAACAAGAGTAGAGGTAAAGTAAAGAGCTGGACTATATTTAGTAGAGACTAGTATATAGAGCTTATTAGAAATATACTATAGTATTACAATATAGAGGTTAGTATAGATATAGAGTATATAGAAGGAAGAGAGAGAGTATTCTGAAATAAAGAGAGTATTTGTATATAGTACTGATTGTACTAATACAAATACAGAAGTGAATACTATTGTCTAGCCTAGTATATATTTGGACAAGTATAACTTAGAGCCCTCTCTTTTAGCAAGGTCTAAGACAGTAAGTTCTAATTCAAGTATTGCCGATTGGTAGAATAATATATATAATAGCAACTCGATAGCTTTGCTGCTAGAGAATATAAATTAGTATAGCTATATAATTAGTAATAGAGAGATAGAGCCAGCTATAGCCTTATATAGTACAATCTACTCCCTGGTGATTAGATAAGAAAGCTGTAATATACCCCCCTTATAATATTTATAGCAATGTAGCTGGAATATATCCCTATTTCAATTTTGTCCAAATCGGATCTGGCTCCTACCCTTTTAAGGGTTTATATCTTTACTCGGTATCCTAGAATACTGTAGTTGTAACAAATGCTGTAGATATACTATAGGTATCCTATTACTATAGATATACTATAGATATCCTATTATACCCCTTCTCTACAACCAAAAAGAATACTACCCAGCATTTAAAAGCAAAATAGATTGGTAAGATCTAAGTACCTACTTCTAGATAGCTCTGCAAATCTTATTGTCGATCTGTCAATTGTAAATAAGAGTAATACAGCTGCTGCTGTTTCTATATATCCTGCTTCCAGTAGGAACTTCGATATATCGATCTCCAGCAAGTGTAGAATATATACCTTAAGATCGTCTAGATGATACTTCTTCATTTTCCTATCTCTATATATATTACAAACTAATCTAGACACTAGTGATCAGAGTTCAACGAGTAAATAGGGTCCCATCTAGTAAGACTCTAGTTTCTTCCTATATACCTTATCCTTTTGATAATTGTAAACAAGTACTAGGTCTCCAATCTTCAGCTTGATCTATTGCAGGTTCCTTGATACTTTCTATTTCTTGTGTACTTTAGCTACCAATATAGTCAGTTGGTTATATTTGTTCTCCTGTTTCTCCTATAGAAATTTCCAATGAGCCTCTAGGGCTGCTACATTTGCCTATAGAATATCGTTGATCGATACTGTATATTCTACTTCTAAAAGCTGTTGTTCTAGAGTATATATCCATTTAGGAGTATAATCTAGCATTATCTCTGATAGATAGAATCTATAGGATTTGATTAATCGGGTATTGATTGCCAATACTGCCTTGGAGAGAGAGTATATCTAGAAGGATACTAAGTACAGCCTATAATCTAGTACCTACTTCTATAGTTGTCCAGATACTAATTGTACTATTTGCTCAGCAAGTTCTACTAATTTAAGATAGGTGATAGATGAGTTGATAACTGTCGATCTATAGGATTCAAACAGAGTCTAGACTTTATTATTGGCAAAGTGAGATCTATTGTCGATATATAGCAGCTATAGCTATCCAAATATAGATACAAGATAGTGTAACCAATATAATATAACTGTTCTACTATCTACTATTGTACTGCTAGTTGTAAAGACTATCTTTATAAAGTAGTCAACTACTACAAGAATATATTGGTCCCTGTTTTCTAATACTAGATTGATAGAGCTAAGGAAATCTATTCCTACTATTGTCTATAGCTTGAATTCAATAATCGGTCGAATCTTATAGCTCTTGTATCTCGGTCCTATATATTGGCAGATATTATAGCTCTATAATCAGTTTTCTACATCTTGCAATCTTATAGGCTAGTAGAATTGTCCAACAATATAGTCTAGTATAATAGCTACTACAAAGTGGCTGTAGCAATTATAGGCCCAATAGAGGATCTTAGACACTTGTGATTTTACAATATATACTGTCTACTAGTTGTTCTACTTGATATAAACCAGTATCCTATCTATAATATAGAACTTCAGTGACTTGATCTTGATCTGTTGCTTTCTAGAACGACTGAGAGTTTCAATACTAGATGTCTCTTTTTAGAGAAAGGACAGAATATCTCGATAATAATCCTCTTTATATAAGTTCTCAAATAAGTCGATAGGTTTAGATATTGTATATTATAAAGGGGTTATAGACTGAATCGGTGAGAATAGTACTATTTCATCTAGATAGATAACTTTCTTCTAGATATAGAGATTTCTACTATTGAAGTCTAAGGTTGCTAGTATAGCTATTCACTTAGCATCAACTCTTATTATATCGTCTATTAAGAATCTAGATAGTTGTAAAAGCCTGTTAGCAATCTATATTATATTTGCTGTATTTGGCCAATAATAGATTTCAATATTGTATTTAGTAAGACAATCTATCTAGTATATAATCTTGCTGTATATATCTATTCTACTGGTCAGAATTGTAAGCAATGTTTAGTAGTCAGTATAAATCTTTGTAGTATAGAGGCTATCGACGACTAGCTATCTAACTTCTACCAGTCTATAAACTACTATAAGTACTTTCTACTCTGTTGTAGTATATTGTATCTCAACGTCTGTAAGCTTGAATAATATAAACATGATTATCTAGACACTTGATTTAAGCTTGTCTGTCCCTTCTGTCCTTATTGGTTAGTCAATTAGTTGGAAGAGAATTGCTCCTATACTCTGCTTGCTTATATTATATACTAGGTAGTACTGTAGATTATAGTCTGCTCTAGCTATAGCATTGTTGTAGATGCTGTCCTTAATGTACTAGAAAGATTCTTGCTATATATTATCCCAATAGAAAGGTTTGTTGACCTATACCATTTGGACAGATTTGATGTCTATAGACTTGAGTGTTATCCTTTCTTGTTTCCGATACAATAACTTCAGATTATCAATATAGATGCTTCTCTCTAGAATAAATATCTGTAAAAAGGAGGTCAGGTATAGGAACTTATCTACTTCCTAGAGAGTGGTTAGAACTGGCCAATTATATATACAGTCCTAGTATTGCTATAATAGATATAGAGTTCCCTCAGCTGCTATAAACTCTACAACCTCGATTGAGCTATAGAATAGCTTGAGCTTTGTCGATTAGAGTCCAATGGGCTCAAATACTACCTATAGAAAGTACTTGAAATATAGGAATTTAAACAAAGCATCGAAGTCTAGTATCGATCCTAAATGGTTGTCTATAAATAGAGTAAAGGCAGTGTTCTTATAGTTGCCAATAAGAGTTGGTATAGATTTATACTTATCGATCTTTAGTATAGGTCTAAATACTAGGTCTGAGAATATACTATATATATATAGTGATCCCTTTAGCCCTTGGTCTATTCTGCAATAAAAGTATTGACTATATAGTATTCTGAATCCTATCTTATACTTGTCCTCTGGCTACAATAGAACTGTCTAGTAACCATTGGCTATATCTATAGAGAAGAAACAGCTGTATCTACTTTGTACCAAGGTGTCTAGAACTTCCTCTATAATATACATTGGATAATACAGCTTTATTGTAACCTTGTTAATCGGGATAAAGTTGTATACTATCTATATTTAATCTGATCCTTTCTTCTTTGGTAGGAATAAGGTCTTTGCTCTCTATTTACTAGTCCCCTTTACAATAATATCGGCTTCCTCTATTTTGGGGAAGATAATCACTACAAAGTCTATTTTACATTTAGTATAGCAGCCTAGCTTAGCAATCATTGGCCTAGTATATAGTATAATGTCAATAGTATACTCGATAAGATCTGTTGCCTTGATGCTCTTTATTGAGGTTGCTATAATATCTCGCTAGATATAGTATAGTACCTTGGCCTTTTCTAATTGCTCAGGAGTGTCTACTATATCTCCAAGGATTATATCCAATGTAGAGAACTAGTCATTGATAGTTTCTTAAGCATCTGATAATAATTTATAGATATATAGTCTCTATATAGTTGGGAATCCAGTTGTAGTATATATAGTAATAGGAATAGTAAATCGAGGTTGAGGCTGGTTAGAAGAAGGTACTCTGCCTTCTAGAGCTATACTTATTGAATAGTATATTGCTGTAATCATTTGCTTATAATCGTTGAAGTTTATATTCCAGAGATAGTCGATATTATTTACCTTGTATTCAGGCTGTTTATTATATTGATAGAACATCTAGTATCCTACTAGCACTTGGCTTTTCTCTATATCTATATAGATGGCTTCTTATTAATGTAGGTTATATTAGTTACAACTGTATCTATATATTCCTATCGATCTTACTGTTTAATTTTATTGATAAGCTTCTCAAGTATCTCTTTTATCTAGATCTCATCGATATCAACTAATTCTATATCTTCTACTAGTATAGCTTTATTACTATCTTCAACTCGAATTTCCTTAGAATAGAAAGGGGTAGCTTGGATAATCTTAACTAGAGCCTTATATCCTTCCTTCTTCTAAATTGTCAGGGTATTGTAGCTGTAATCCTCAACTGCTTAGACCCTCTATATTCAGTTCTTAGATAGAAGTAGACTGTAGATATCTAATACTTCTATAATATATACTTGGAGGTATATTAGGATTCTAGTAACTACAACTTCTAGTAGGATATAGTAGATGATTGGAACGATACAATCGTTTGCCAGCTTCAAGCTCTAGTATTCATTTATTGGAATAAGTTCCAGCTAGAGTTTCTAGACCAATGCCGATAATATCAGCTCTATCATTGACCTGGAGTCTACTATTGTCTAGATAACCTTTCTACTATTTGTATAGCATTCAATATAGAGATAGGAAACTAGATCTTCCTCTGTCTCAAGTGCCTTGTCTAAGACCTTGATCCCTGTATACTTCGTTATTATAGTAGCTATACCTTATATACCTTGCCGATTTGCTTAAGTAGTCTAAAGGTACTTGGCCAGTTGGATATAAGTCTAAAGAGATCTATTTAGGAGTTGGCTAAACTTCAAGGTGATTTCAGTGTTCTTGAGGAATTCTCTAACGTCAAATTGCTTGAGACCTCCGTTGCTGATCAACTTGATTGGAATTGTATCCTAGTTGTATCTAGGGGCTTTATAAGTTTTCTGCTGAGCCTAGTATTCAATAGGAGGAAGCATGTTCTAGAAGAAAGGCCCCGTTTAGAGTAGTACCATTGGAGCTTGCTTCAGTAGATAGAATAATCTGGCCAGGTCCACTTGGTATATTCTTAGGTCCAGGACTACCATTGGTTGGTTTGGTTCCTCTCGTTTATAGATAACATTTATTGGAGGCCCTGGTTGATTGTCTTAGATTGGTACAAAGTTTGTAGTCAGAATTGGTGTAGGTATTAGGTCAACTAGATCCTCTACTAGAGGTATAGATTTATCCTCGGCTTCTCTATTATCCCTATTGCTCGATAGTGTTTAATCTAGATCTTCCTATACTGCTTGCTGTTTTGAGTACATTTGGTAGCCTTCTACCCCTGCTACTAAGTTGCAAAGTTTGTCTTTCTTCTAACAAGCCTTAGATCTTTGAGTAGATATAGCTGTAACCTCCTAAGCAGTATATAATAGTTGGAATTGATTGACCTCTATAACCGGGGTATAGACTAGAATAGCTGAACTAGTAGCTATTGTTTACCCTGAGCCAATAGAGGTTGTATTTACTGTCCTATATTTCGGCTGGAAGACAGAGTGATTATAGCTTCCCTATATCAATTGGGCTATAGCTGCTGTTGTTTAGGCAGCAATTATAAGTAGAGCAGTAGTTCTAGACAGAGCAGTAGAATACTACCTCTAGTTCTCAATGATCTCTTTAACTACTTGCTACTTGTAGAATAGTTGCTATAGTACTAGACACTATAGAGTAATATATCCGACTTGCTTATAGTTATAATATATAACCCTTGGGTTATATAATAGCAGATTGTAGAATATCGGATTGTAGGATAGTAGTACTCTCAGTACTAGAGCTACTATCAGTACAGTAGCAATTGGTAGAATGCCCAGAGGTAAGGCTCTTGATCTATTCCAGTTAATAAACAGGTTCGGAGAAGGAGCAACCGATTGATATAGTAGTACTGGAATTGGTGGAGATATTGTTGATATTGTCGGTTCTATCTTGCTAATATACTAGGACTTTGCTAGGTCCTTAAGCACCTTTAGTATCTATAGATTGATACTCTTAGATGATATATCGACTTCCTTATTATTATTATCGATGGGTTTGAGATCATCGAAGGGGCTTGACTAGCCAATAAGTAATACCGATACTATAATTGCAGATCTAATATTAGCTAGAATAGTACTATCCTTGAGATGCTCTTCTAAAGTAAGCTTCTAGCCTACTAAGAGATAGCTTTGGACCTGGAACTATAGGATATCATCCTTGAGGCCGCTAAGGAACTTGTCTAGAATTTCCTTCTAGAGACTGTCTAGATATCGATTATAAAGCTTGAGGGTTTGCTTGAGATAGACAACAACTGTCTCATTCTCGAGTCTCAATAGGTTGAAGACTTGTTGTTGATACTAGAACGTTTCCTTGAAGGATATCAAGTTCGTCCCTTTGAACCTATTGAAGAAGGCCAGCTTGAGACTTGGCTAGTTCCAGCAAATGTCTCTATCGAGAGGGCTATACCAACTCTTTGCCTTTCTATAAAGTTCTACTCGAAAAGCTGATCGGCAGACTGCTTTGTAGATGTTGTCTGTAAACCTGGATATATTGAGCTCAATCGTCTCAGTATATTCCTTGGGATCTTCTTTGTCGATGTCTAAGCTGTAGAAGAGGGGTCCTATATTCGATATCTTGATACTATTAGAGTCGATGTCAAATAGATAGTAGTTCGGTCTAGAATCCTAAGAGCTGAAAAGTAGGCTTGTAGATTTGAATAGAACGTTAGCAAATACTTCTAAACCGACTGAGTGTCTCGTTGGATAAATGTTTCAATAGGATGGAGATAGAGATAGGTTGCTATCCCTTGTTGGTAGGAGAGATACCAATGGTCGACCGACTAAAGTAATAGTAGTAGCTGCTGTAGATTGGGAGACAGTAAGCTCTGCAAACTCAGCAAGAATATCTGAGCTGATAGAATACTGTCTAACGGCTTCGTGACTGCCAGATTGAGATGAATTGAGGATTGGAGAGTGTATAATCGATCTCGAAGGGCAGAAAGCTGCAGGGTAGCTTCTAGAAGAGGAAGGAATAGATTGTTCAGGAATCTATAACTGTCTCTTTCTTGGACTGGAAAGAGCAGATATATAGGTATACAGTCCTAGTTCTTACTCTGGAATAGAAGGTATAGGGTTAGGTATATCGGAATATAGAGAACTCGACGGCTTTTATAAGCTGGAGTATATAATGATGTATAGAGATCTGATCTGGTTCCGGTGAGAGCTGTACATTGTACTTGCTCTCTTGGATACTTCGATGAGACTAGAGGAGGTAGGAGAAGGTAGGGTCGATGTAAACATGTCGTCGTAGGGTCTAAATCTCGATGGCTTCGCTGCTAGAGGACTGCTGTATATAGCAGTCAGCTTGTCAGAATAGAAAGGGTTAAGGATCAAGAAACTCAAGAGAACAGAAGTGATCAATTGCTGGAATACCTCTCCCTGTATAGGTCACCATGAGAGGAGAGTATTCTGAGGTGGCAAGATGATGTATGAAGCTCGCCCCTCGCGAGTGGTTTTATGGCCACTCGCTTACTAACAAATGACTAATAATACATGTGCCTGAGGCATGGAAATTTCCTGGGCTTCACAATATCTGACCACACACGGGATGACACGACTAAATGATGAATGATGTGGAGCAACCGTATAGGGGCATCACTGGCACTCGTCGATGTTTTACAGAGGTACTTTATGTCCTGTGCCACAGTACTCTACTGTATGTATCCTTTACGGGGGAGACGTCATTTTGGTACTGTGCAGTGCATCCATATAGATGAATTACGTCACGAGACCGAGGACTGCTGTCGTTCGTGCATCCTATATGTGGCATGCTGCTGGATGCCGAGCAAAGTTTTGGTGAACGAATTATAAGAATATTCAGAACCCAGCGCCTCTACAATTCTACTTGCGACCCTTGCTCTTGCTTTACTTGCACTCATAGATATCGGCTTCTCAGGGCTTGGCTTATAGTGCTCATCCTACTTGCCATTCCGCCATGTTGCATGTTACTCGCCAACGCCTCTTCAAGGGCTGATTGGGTGATAGATGCATCTGTAACTGTAAGCATCTCTTCATAAAAATCAAGGACGCGTGTACCATCTAGATCACTAAAGCTGCTGCCCATACTTGGTGTTCCGTCACTGCTTTCTCTCCCAAGGCCCTTACCGCTATTTATAGGACTCCTGCCTGCCAACTCGGCTGTTCGACGGGAAATTGCTGCTTGTCTCTGACTTGTATCTCTAGGATTCGAAGTTGGGGCTGCTGAGCTAGCTGACGAGTCCGAGGTTTGCGATTTTTGGACAGTTTCTCCGGGTTTTTTGGTCGATATTCGACGCGATATCTGGCTAGGATCACCACGAAGCGTAGCACTAGGATCCTGCTCTGAAGGAGTCGAAAATGGTAAGAAAGCAGGCGAATCTTCGTCATCTGCATCTTCAGATCTCTGCGACGAGAATCGCGGTGGGCGACGTATCAGGCGGCTCTGTATTGGACCGGAATCTGAAGATGACTCTTCTGAGCTTGATTCTGCAGGTTCTGATGGTGATACTGGGGCATTTCGAATAGGCAAAGTTCTAGGTTTAGGTATATTTAATGTAGCTTTTGCTGGACGAGGACTCGCTGGTAGGAAATGTCGACTTTGTACTGCAGTCCCCGTCGATGATGTTCGACTCATAGGGGGAGCTTAACAGTCAGTACGGGCTTGATATTCGGAATCGTAGACTTACCGATGGAGCGGCTTATTGGGTCTTTGGTTGACAGCGAAGATGGCGCACGGCCTGCACAATAAGTGATGGACTTGGTTATGGTCGGGTACTTACCTCCAGAGCCTGTCCGCTTCATAGCTTCTCCACCTGTGCTGTCGGTTGATTTGCCAACTTTCCTCAACTGTGCCCGTACTTGTGAAAATTGTCTTTCGTAAAGATATGCCGCTTGTTGTAGTAAGAATGGTAGTGATACATCGAATTTAGTTGCTCTGCTGGTCAGTTTGAGTTGAATGGAAGAATGTAGTCTTACAAGGCGTTCCCTATGATTATTAGCTATGCTAAATAATAAGAAAATAATAAAATAATAAAATAATGAAATACTTACAGTCTACATCACTGTTCTTCGAGGCCTTGGATAGGACCTTCCATAATGACCTGTCCTTCGAAGCGTCCCAGTCGACCTGTACGCCAGCTTAGTGTTTAGTTCCATATGAGGCGAGGTGTCTTACAGGAGGAGGATCAATAAAATCGCCTCGATGGAATGGGAGTCTTATGAAGACAGTATATGAAGGGTCGGGTTTTTCAGTCGCCATGGTTGATTAGAGATGGGTATGGAGGCTCGATGATCCACCTCGTCGAGCTCAAGGCCGAGATCTCGATTGCGATAACGAAGCGACCGACGTTTCGTGGGTTAGCGTGCTGGGTCAGGCACCCAGGCAAAAGGTGCAATGCAATACTCTGGAGCCTGAGAATTCCATCAGGCATACAGGCATCTTCTTAAGCGAACACCATTTACTCAGTAGCACGTGAGTAGCACTTAAACACATACACACCCAATAAGATTTGAGATTACGCCCCACCGTGGTCCTGTCTGTGTTACAATATTCCCGTCAAGCGTCTCCGCGATTTGCCGGATTCATACCAAATCTCGATGCCAACACCCCTGGAAGTAGAGACAGAATCAAATAGAATACTCGAAAAACTATATATTAGAAATAGGAAAAATCCCATCAACTTAGTCTACAGAATATTGATATGTTATAGTGTATATTGTTAATTTGAGGAATAAACATTTTGATTTTGATTTATATACCATTTATATAAATGATTTCGGACGAAATTATATACAACATTGATCAATTCTAAATAAAAACCTAAATAATCAAAGGATATATAAATATCATAGAGCAACCAAGTATTCTATAGCTGAAAATGGAATTAATCTAAAGCAATAATGCCATGAAGTTTTTAAGTACTCACTGTAAGGAATAGCTGTATTTTGACGGGTTGTTAGGGGTTGTACGAGCAGTGAATCACGTGCGATCCGAAAGAGCCTATATTTATTTTGCAACTCTACTTGCGGCTGCGACAACTAAATGGATATAACTTGTCCTATAAACACCTGTAGGAGAAAGGCAGACAAATAATCGTCCCTTCTTGTATTATATACGTTCATAGAGCGCCTCTGGAGGTTCAACTTTCCTAATAATTGACTTTAAGGTTTGGGAAAACCGCAAAGCCTTTCGGCCTAGTTAGTACTGTACCTACAGAGCCGAAAAAAAGGAAAAAGGGTAGTCGATGAGTTCCGATATAAAGTTTAATTAATTTTTTTGTCTATACTAAGCAGAAAATAGATCTCGCCGTATACAGTGATTATTAATTATCAAGAGATTCCAAAACTAAAACTCGAGGTATCGATAATAGAAGAGACAGGCAAAAAGTTAAAAAGACAAAAAAAGTAAACGCATTTGTTTGATTGGGTCCTGCCGCGATTCGAACGCGGGGCCTCTCGCAAATTGTGCTGTAGGGTGAGCCCTAAGCGAGAATCATACCACTAGACCACAGGACCGGTTGTTTTGACGACTTTTCGCTATCTTATATTATACGAGCAGCAAGCAAATCCGGCGTTCTGAGCACATCAGTACGCTGTCGTCGGAGATGCGTCGGAAAATCATTGTCCCATGAGGCGGAGAGTCTTCATCTCCTGTCCGCCTTTCTGAGTCTCTAGGATCTCTTTTGCTCTCTCAAGTGATTACAACATTTCGATTACACAATCTCGAGCATAGAATGCTGGTAATATGAAAATGTAAAAAAGCAATATTAACTGGCTAACAGACCACTTTCTATATCTGCTTAGGAATAATATCATATTTAAAACCCTGCTAAGCCAAGCCAAATATTTCTTGCACACATTTACGCTTAGACTTTCTCTCCGCCTTTAACACTGACCTCAACCGTGCTTTTAGGATCGTCTACCTCCTCTCCCCGAATAATCTCCACGGCATCCAGATCCTCAATCTCTCTAATTCTCCTACCAATACCCGTCGTCTCGTATTTACCAAACTGCCACACACTGACCTTCTTATCAAACATCTCATCAAGCTCTTCGATACTGCGTCCATTGAGCTCTGGAACATAGAATATGACAAACAGCATCGCAATGAGCGAGCCTGTTCCCCAGATGAAGCCGATCTTTCCTTGAAGATTGCCGTATCCTGCGTCTTGGATATAGGGGCTGACGTAGGTCACAACCAATCCGACAGCAAATGAGGTAAATGTTGCTATTGTAAGAGTGCGTTCGCGGAGCTGAGATGTTGCGACTTCGGCTGAAACGATCCAGACACTATATTGGATGGATAAGAGACAAGTTAAAGTCAGCTGTGGATAGCAAACTTACCAGGATGCCCATGAGCAAGCTTGAAATGCTTGCCAGATGAATAGTGCGGCAAGAGCACCTTTCTCTGCAGCAACTGAGGGAGTGCCAGAGCCTCCTGTAAGGCCGGCAACAATATACATTGCAGTGGCCTCGATTAAAGCTCCGAAAGCCATGAACCAGCGTCGGCCGAGTTTGTCTGCGAGATAGAAGGCAGATCCTGCAGACACAGCGTTGACCAAGGTGAGGTAGATATTGTTTAGATATGTGTCCGTGACCCCAACAGACTCCAGGAAAAGGATAGAGTAATTTGAAATAAAGGAGTTGCCTTGGATTTGTTGGCCGCCCTGGACACCCATGGAAATAAAAGTTCGTCTGCGGTTTGTACCTCTGTTACAAAACGTATTAGTAGCTGTTATATAATGTGAGGAAGTTACTTACTTGAAACAATCTAAAAAGCTATGCGCATAATGATTTCTCCTTTGCTCATCAATATTCTCCTGAATGAGACGAACCTCCTCCTCAACGAGTTCCGTAGGAGTGCCTCTTCGGAGAAAGAGCATAGTATTAAGCGCCTCTTCGCGCCTGCCCTTCAACAAAAGCCAACGTGGGGAATCAGGACAAAAGACCGAGGCTAGTATAAAGATGACTGGAACAACGAGCTGGATGAGGATGATAGTACGATATTGCCACTGGCTCTCAACAGTCGACATTTTCCAGCTGGCAATGGTAATCATAAGATATCCAAAGAGAAGCCAGAATTGGTAGAAGTTGATCAATGCACCGCGGATCTTTGGAGGGGAGCATTCACTTGCATAATTAGGCACAATGCTACATGAATATATTAGAATTACTGTCGTCGATGCAAGGAACTGGGGAGAGTTACTTGCAGATGATGCCCATGGAAACGGAATTGACAATCCGGCCCACAACCAGTTGCCAGTAGTCTTGAGCCGTTGCTTGAAGAATAACGCCGACTATGGAGATAGCTGCGAGGATTAGAAAACATATTTTCCGTCCAAACCGCGTGGCGATAGGAGTCGCGATTATGCAACCAAGAGCGATACCAGCTTGTGGGGTGCCAGTGCCAACAGATTGCCATGAAGCAGGGATGGTTATTTTTCCAGTAGTGGGATTGTAGACCCCGAAGTCTTGGTTGAACTGGGTGAATCCCAAGAGCCCAGACCAGACACCGTTGTCTAAATCTGTAAGTCTTCGAATAACAATACCGCTATGAGAAGCTCTCACCAACTCCAAAGCCAGCACCACCAAGCTGCATAGCAGTTAGTCAAGTGTTTAAAATCCATCTATTTTGACAACAGGAGGTTATTTGTCTTACACTTGCAAAAAGACAAACAACCAGGAGTGGCCATGTCATCTCGCGGACCAGATGGCTCTTCTTGAAACTGTCCATGACCGCCATTTTGAATCTTCGTACCTCGGAGCCGAAAAGGGGTCAACGAGGAGAGCACGACTACGATTTCAGAAGAATATTAGGATGGCATGGTTGATTTTATAGATCGAGACCTGCAACCTTCTCCAATAATCTTTATCTGGCGGACACTAGGCGGACATGTGCGATAATGCTTGCATTGACAAGACGAGGCTGCAGCCCAAAATCAAGCTTTCCACAACTGTAAAGATAAGGCTTGAATAGCAACATTGGATATCTAGATAGACAGAGGTTAGAGATAATGGAGATAAGCGACACCGATAAAGAACGGTGATCCGGTATATAGCGGATCACCGATGATGGAAGTGAAGCAATACTGGAATCTAACCGCGATTGGAAGATCGAGTTGGCCTGTGGGCGACGTTACTAAACAGCGGAGTTCTGGCATTGTCATTGGCTTGCCATCGCGACGATGAGCTTGGCCATGACACTATTCTAGTTATAGTGCGACAACGCCGGCCGGCCAACTTATTACCAATCTGTGAAGCGGATAGGAGATGCTTAGGACAGCCTTGCTTGTTTGTATAGACCCGCTGGTACATATAACATCTAATCACAGCTTATTAATTGGCTATAATGGATAGTTTAAAGACTGTCAGTCCGCCTACCCACGGAGACGTAACTCCCGATAGATAAGATTGGTTTCTTCGGAAGACAACATCGTTCTGATAGTCTAGATTTCATAATATTCATATTCATAACTAGCCCATAGGACCAAAGAGCCTCTCAAGGATTACGCTTAATCTTTGACGGGGCAAGCGCGAAAACTCAAATCTCTCTGACACCTTATTCAACAACGACATATACTCTTCAAGCCGCTGTTTTCCCCAGTTGAAGGATTCACTATCGATGGTAGATAACATTAACGTAACCATGACATTTCCCATAATTGTAAGGCTTCCTTTACAGTCTGTTTCATATGTGTTAGCCTGCTAATCAATAGCCGATCTCATTTCACGTTTGATGCTTACAGCTTAGCCAAAGTCCTTCAACATCTTCGTATTGTAGTCTCTTCAGGACTAGAAGTAGGTCATCAAATATTGCTAGAGCTTCTTGTTTTGACGTTATAGATATAGTAGATGGTGTTTTGGAGACTGCCCGCCAGATCGATAAACGTATTGTATAATATGCGAAAGCGAGGAAATAATCTAAAAACATGTTAGTCAACCCTTAATTGTTAGATTCTAACCCATAATAAATACAAGAGACTGATGAGCAGACAAAGGAATATAATATCAAGATTGCTGAAAAATGGCAGTAATGGGCTCCAAATATGAAAAGGGACCTCTAGAAACGAAAGGTTCGTTGATACTCACCGTTAGCGCTCTTAAGCCGACGAAAGACACCATGCCTCAATTTCCAGTCTTCTAGCTTAATAAGAATTCTACTTTCGTGGTCATCGGCAATACTCTTTATTGTTGAGAATCCAAAACGAGTAGAGTAAAATGAGTCAAGAACATCAGCCAAAATGATTGTTAGTTCTGCCAGAGCAATAAATGAAAGTGCTGAAGCCATCATTTCTGGACATAGCACACCCATTTCGTCCGAAAAGTCGCTAAGAGTAGGAGAGAGAGCTTGCCAATCATTCTCCTTGATGTGACTGGGATATCCAAGCCAATGAGCAAGCCTAAACAGTATGTGAGATTATGTAGTAACTTAGACATCAAGAGCTATACCATTTTTCTTGTATATAGACTGTCCACCATAGTATTTTGCGTGATTTCTGTTCATAGATATCAATATTCCATTTTGAAGCATCTAGATGAACCCCAATCTCCTGAGCCATGGCTAATAGCTTTATGGAAATTAGCCTAATAGATTTATATGATGAGGAGTATGAAAGTCCTACTAACAGATGAAGTACGTGACCAAGCACCGGGGTTATTGGGCTCTCGGGTTATGACTGGCGGTATCTGAAGCTGTATAACCAAAGCTTGCACAGTGCGGAGACTCGGGGTTTGGGCTTCGATAGTGAGAGTTGACGAAAGGTAATAATATAAGGCATAGGAATCTGGGCGGCGATGTGTCAAAACTGTGTCTTCATCTGTCAAGAATGTCAAAGCAATAGTATAAATTGCACAGAGAAGTGATGCCGGTACCCGGTTCTTTGCGATACTTTGATCTAAAAGAGCTCGGGGTTCTAACACTGGTAAGGTTGGATGAACAAACTTGTAGAAGCGGCTGAGGAGCAGCTCTTGATAGGGTGCAACCATAGAGTCGAGGAACTTGGTATTGTACATAGCGGGATGTGCATCCAGGTGTACGTTTGGAAATATCTGAGTCTATTAGTTCTGGTACTCTATGGCGTACAACGATCTGTGCCTACAGTAAAAAATACCGGGTCTTGAGCCCGTGGCAACATCCTCCAGACCATCCAGTTGGCATCGCCAAAACAATTAGAAGCATCAAAAGCCAGGTGTCGAAGCAAACAAGGATCCTGGTCACTACTTGGACCCGCAAAAAGGCAGGTCCGATTCTTAAAGACTGTTGATTTCTTGATAACATCATCCGTATCAATATTTACCAGAGGTGCATGTACCGAGCTGGTTGGTTTCAAAAATGATTCCTGGCGAGCTTGGTTTGCAGCTTTGGAATGTGATATCTTGGATTCGGGACGAGATAGGAATGTGCATGTAGTGCCTCGAAAGCGACACAAAGTGCAGTTTTTCATACCATCCTCTCGAATGCACCCAACCCTTCGACGACGACAATTATCGCACCTGTCCACCGTTAGTATCAATCTCGGTAGCCTCTATTCATTCACGCTGCTACAGGGAATTTAGAGAATAGGGAACATACGGTCGGCATTTCTTAGATCGATATCGGCGTGCAGTTGTCCCGACGTCATCTGGTGAAAGGCCGTGGCCGTTGCTGGCCATGTTACATAAGTTGAGGTTTTCACAACCTCGATGACTTTGAGATGCAAAGAAACTGTAGCCCGCGGGGGGATAAGATAAGGATATTTATCGACGACGGAGGAGGAAATATCAAAGGTGGGGCGCGACGGCGCACATATGCCAGATATGGACACAGCCGTCCAGTGGTCCACTAATGTGCCCGGATCCTCCCCGCCCATCCCCGCTCATCCACCCGCGGGCAACAATGGGGAGCCTGTACGGCACCAGCTGGTTAACATCCCATGGTTGAACCATCAGATATATATTATTGACAATCGCAACCCCGAATCATTGTTATCTTGTCTTCCCTAATTCATAGTCTTGAGCCTTGAGCTGTCTAAATTTACACATATCGTACTCTTATGAGACCTAGATTACAATAGATTTCCAGTCGACAATTCTACCTACTGAATAATACTACCATGCCGCACTCAGTTTCAATTCCAGACGTTGAACACCATTATGGCGATTTTCGCGACCAGTTGTTCCAAGACGGATATGTTGTTGTCAAGGGTGTTATCTCGCCGGAGAGAGCAGAGCGATACATGGAGAGCATGATCCAATGGCTTGAAAAGTTTCCTCTTGGATTCGATGGCACCAACCCAGAAACATGGACAGAAGAGCATCTCCCCGCCAATATGAAGGGTGGCATGTATCACGGATATAGTGTAGGGCATGAGAAGTTCGTGTGGGAAGCTCGACAGTATGTTCCGTAGCATTTCTAGAACATGGTCCTCACCCTCTTTCCTATCTTCTTCATAGATATCTATGCTCTACCATTTATATATATATGGTAACTGACAAATTTTCAAATCAGAGAACCAGGCGTGCTTGCAGCTTTTGAAAAAGTCTGGTCAACACCAGATCTCTTGTCATCCTTCGATGGCATCAATCTCACTTTACCAACTCCGACTCCACCACAGCCTAGCACGCCATGGGAGCATGTCGATCAGTCTCCACACCTCAGGGGGATGCAGTGCATCCAAGGTATCCTTAATCTATGTCCAAACGGATCACAAGACGGTGGGCTATTGGTCTTGAAAGGGTCTCACAAGCTCTGCGAGAAGTTTTTTGATATTCATGGCACTGAGAGAAAAGCAGAATGGGGGGTTGTGCCCGACGACTGGCATGGCTTTAACAAAGAAGAGGTAAAATGGTTTGTAGATCGTGGAGCAGAAGTCGTGAAGGTTAATTGCGAGCCTGGAGACTTGCTACTTTGGGACAGTCGGACCGTCCATTGGAATGTTCGGCCTATGAGCCGACAGATAAGGGCAGTATTTTGTGAGTAAGCCTGGATTTCATATATTAGCTTGTGCTCCTCTTCTCATGGTTGTGAATGCAGATGTGTGCTATACACCGGCAAGTTTCGCTAGCAAGGAAGACCTAGCAAAGAAGAAGAGAATATTTGAAGCAAGAGAGCGAACGGTTTGAAGCCACCACTGTTTCTACTCACCATAACACGCAGCTGATATATTGGTTGCAGACTCATTGGCCTCATAGAAATTTTTGGAAGGCGGAGAAGATCCTGCGGTTCGGAAAGGAGGACCCATATCACCGCGATAGACCATTCGACGAGCCAGAGCTTAACGACACGCTCCTGAGACTCGCTGGAGCACTGCCATACTAGCAGTCGCAACACGAGCAGCCATGAGGGAGAAGCCGGCCTTTGAGATTTTGAACTGGAGGCGCAAGGTAAAAAGCAAAGAGATCTAGTAGGAAGGCTAAGTAGGAAAACTAATATGTACACTGTACCTATCTTATATGTTGGAGAATTGAGAAATCTCGTCTGCTCTAATAGAAATTGGTCGTGGTTGGTGCATAGTGCTCGAGGCACGCTCGCTGTCCTTGAGGTTGAGCGTGCATATCCAGTACTTGCAGCGTATGCCTGATTCGCTAAGCGGACCGTATTGTAGCCTCGGGGATTTCATATTTCTTAAGGCATCAACGTATACACACACACACAGACACAACGCGGCGACTCGTGACTCTTCTAGCCCGAGTCGGAAAGCACGACTGGATGTCTACCGCGTCTGCTATTCTTGGCTATCAGCCATGGCAGATGGCTGCCACAGCTGTCACACAAGCAACACAAACAACATCTGGGACCTGAGCGACCAATCGCATCGGACTTTCAGGGCACGTGAATGCGGCCCCTCGTTGCCAAGTAGGAGCACCTGACATCATTGGCATCTCGGACTCTTGACGCCTTAGTCCCCATTCCACACCTTCTTCCAACCTCATCCCATCCTATTCCATCCTATACTATCTATAACCACCCTTGTCGGACGGCAAACTCGATAGTCAAAGGCCCGGACGTCGCTATTCTTTTCTCTACCATCCAACCTATACCCGCCCTTTCCATTTCCCCGCGTCCGGTTCAAAGTACAGTCATGGGGGGTGGCTCCGAATATCTCGCAAGCCGAGACGAAGACAATGTCCCAGAAAGCCACCAAGGGGATAAGTATCTGCACGGCATAGTCGACATGGGAAGGTAGGACTACGCCTCTCTTCTGCGTTTGCTTGTCCTACTCAGCCACGATCACCATCTCACTCTATCCACTCGTTTCCTTCCCTGCACAACAAGCAATGTAATTTCATTAACATACTCACACTCACATCCAACTAGCAATGGCATTCGTTTCTCCGTTTCATCACTCGCGCCTCCTACTGCGCGTATTCTGCCAACTCTTTTCTCCTATCGCCTTGACATCAGCCTCTATAGCGCCCAATACTCGTCCACTGGCGAAAAGATTCCAATCCCTAGTTCAGTCATCAAATCTGTCATTGCAGGTCTTTTGCGTTTTAAAATCGTCTGTGCCGACTTAAATGTGCCGGACAAGAATATCCGTGTCATCGCCACGGAAGCCACGCGAACCGCTATCAACTCTGTCGCATTCCGAAGAGATGTCCACAACGCGACTGGCCTCGCTATTGAGATGCTAGCAAAAGATGAAGAAGGTCTAGTAGGTGCATTGGGTATTGCAAGTGGATTCTCAGACGTAAGTGGAATTGTGATGGACCTTGGGGGAGGAAGCACGCAGATCACGTGGATGATATCACGTGCTGGTAACGTACACCTCAGTAAAAAGGGATCCCGCAGTTTCCCATATGGAGCAGCCGCGTTGACAACGAGATTGGAGAATTTGAGGGCAGGAAAGAGTAAAATGGAGGGTGATATTGCGGTGGCGAAGCTCCGAGAGGAGATGAAGACGAATTTTTCTACAGCATATCAAGAGCTAGAGCTACCGGACGAGATGGTGCAGAGAGCTAAATCCGAAGGTGGCTTCCCACTCTACCTCTCGGGAGGCGGGTTTCGCGGCTGGGGATATCTGTTGCTTTATCTGAGCCAAACAGACGGGCGTCACTATCCGATTTCCCTGATTAACGGGTTTTCCGCAAGCAAAGCACAGTTTGAAGATGTCGAAACGTTGAAGAAGGTGGCCAAAACAGCACATAAAATCTTCAGAGTTTCAGATCGCCGTCGCGCACAAGTACCTGCCGTAGCATTCCTCATAAACATCCTTGCAGAAGCACTGCCGCATGGGATCAGAGAGGCACACTTTTGCCAAGGCGGTGTTCGAGAAGGGTTGCTATTTCGAGAACTAACGCCAGCTGTAAGAAGGCGAGGCCCATTAGAAGTTGCAACCGAGAAATTTGCGACCAAGTCAGCAGACGCCATTAGTGAGCTTATATTGTCCACGATTCCCAGGCTTTCAAAGACAACAGGAAGGAGATTTCCAGAATCAATAAATGATCATATCATCCATGCTCTTGCTAATGTTCTATACGTGCACACACCAATGTCGAAGGAAACGGCATCCACAGCTGCATTATACAGCACAAGTACAGGACTAATGGCCGGTACGCATGGTGTCTCACATTCCGATCGGGCCCTACTTGCACTTATGCTAGAGGAGAGATATGAGGGCGAATTGCCACCCCGGGAGGCAGAATTTAAACTCAGCCTTCAGCAGATTTTAACCGCAGAGGAATGTTGGTGGTCAAAATACATAGGCGCAATCGGTTTGCTCATAAGTAAGGTCTATCCGGCCGGATATATTGACGAAAAGGAACGTCGAATCAAGGCCGAAGCGGAATGGGCCTCTGGTCTTGGAAAAAAGGGCCACAAGCAGGGTTTAAGATTGATACTTTCGATTAAGAAAATCAAAGATGATCCAATGATGTTGAAAGAGGCACTAAAATATAATGTTAAGGATATTCATAAGATTGGCAAGAAGAAGCACTGGGTCGGTGGAAAGCATGGCTGGGGCATGACGATTGATGTTGCTATCAAGGAAATTGACAAACTGTGAACTTGCTTGAACGGAGACTTGGTAGCACTCACACAGTTTGCTCCTCTATACATTATGCATGAAAATGATAACTGATGCTATCAAGTCACCTGAACATAACACGTGAAGGCCACGTTGGATGACTCTATTCGTGCATGATGTTTCATTTTGTTGACAGGCTTAGACCTAATATACTACATTGCAGAGCTTGCAGATATATCTTGAACGAGTGTCGTACTTTATCGACAGCAACGTATCATATACAATCCATCATATACAATCCATCATATACAATCCATCGGCTAGACCTTTTCCACCTGTGATGCATGAGGAGAAGCATTACTATTCTCAAACTCACTGGCCTTCTCATCACCTCCAATAACATTTCAATTACCACTTCCACTGCCGCTCTCCTCAACCATTACTGCCCTAGCTCCCTCTATGCCAACATTAGTTGTTCTAAACTTATCAGCCGTATCGCGGTACGATTGTATGAAGTTAACAGTAAGAGCGTACGTCCACGCACCTACGAAGGCGAGAGGCACACCCATCGCCTTTGCAGTACTATTATTTAGACCTGCAGCTGCACCAAGAAGTGGTGGAACACAGGCGCCTCCCGAGACACCAGCAACGATGAGCCCGGATCCACGCTTTGGTATGCCTGCCCAGGCCTCGCATACCGAGCGCGACGATGGTTGGGAAGCAGATACTCTCGGAGAATAAAGCCAGATAAAGTATTGACATGCCTATATCCCCCCGTTGCGTGATACTAGGCGAGGCGAAGACGATGCAGAGTGTGAGATATACAAGGAATACCCATCGAGGCCGAAGGATATCACTTCGGTATTTTAAAGGAATTCGTGCCTCGGTTCGAAACCTGTGATATCTGCAGTTCGCGGTTTGTGCTTTTCCTTGTATACTGTCCATTTAGGCACATCAATCAGCCACTAGCGAATATACCATGCTACATGCTGCATGACATGCGTTTACTTGGGAGGAAGTTAGAACTGGACGATAGAAAGTAAGAGCCGTTCAAAGCGCATATTTCTGAATTTCTTTTGAGATGACAGTCTCAAATTCAATTCCAACCCCAGAGCACAACTAGCCTGTCTCTTGGTATTGAAGGCTAGCAAGAGACATCGTATCAGATCTATGTCTAGAGATGCATACAAAGCGTCGTCAACCGTGGCCAACAATCAGGATTCAACCTAGCGACACAGCTGTGCTGCCTTCTACGCAGGCGGTACCCAAGGAGTAGAAATGCAATCCTTAGAATGACACTTAAGTACCTGCATCATGTGTAGACAAAGAAACTCCAGTATACTTTGCATCGCTGCAGCCATGGTGGGTCACTGCGTCTCTTTGGTCCTCTTGATTTGCTCAACAAATCCCATATGTGTAGGATCCCTAGGCTCGACCTATAGATTGAACTCCTCTCAACCTCCAAAATAAATCTGAAGTTAAGAGTACGTTTCCTAAACATGTGAACATGCCGGATCTATGTACCTATAACACCCCCCTGGCCTTGTTGTATGGTATCTCGTAAATATCTGCACTTATATGTACCCTGTACTCTCTCTACCCTGTAGAAAGCGAAGTTAAGGTAGCTCGAGCCAACGGGACATCAGCTTCATGATCCGCCAGTATAGCAGCAACCAATGCCGAGTCGACCTTTGGAAATTCCGCCTCTAGCTGTTGCTGAGGTGTCAGGTTATCGCCCGGGAGAGGAACCGAAGTGCCCTTCTTCTTCTTCTTCTGCTTTGGCGCCTTGATATAATCGAAAAGATTGCTGGTTTCCGCAGGTTCAGGATCTAGCCGATAATCATCTTGAATGCCGCGCAAACCCCTCCCAGACCGTATCTGAGATAACTGTGATGGAGCAGCTTGTGGAGATGTGATAGGTGACTCGGTATTTGTAGATGCAGCCGTGGATGAGAGTGACTGGACACGCCCAATCTGCCCGCTTGTAAGGCGCACTTTGATGCCTCTGGGATGGTCTCCGCGAGTGAGGATGTCACCGATATGGCCGGTTGTAAGCTTGCCTGTAGGTTGGTCGGCTTTGAGAACGATATTGACGCCGATCCCAGGGCCAAGCTGTGTCATTCGGGGGACCGTCATTGCGTTAATAAATCGTCTTGTTGCCCTCCGCATGTGTGCTGTGCGGTAGATAAAAGGTTTCGTTTCGTGTTCGACGTAATCGGATATTTGGAATATCTGCCTAAGGCAATAGTAAATTCAACAACAACCGTCGGAAATCGAGAGTCGCTGGGTATTTAACGACTTATGTCGGCTGCCAAAAGCATACCAAAAGAAAGTCTGGGACACGAAATTTGTCACAACAGATACAAGACCGCCTCTTGTGTGCTCGGGCGCAGCGGACGGAACCTATCTACTTTCGTCTGTTGCACTGGAGCAATCAGGCCCGCCGCTGTGAACAAGGTGGCCGACGACAAGAAGCAAAACAACCGCGAAATGTAGAACAACGGCAAGTTGGCAAACGGCAACACGATTCTCGTCACGAAACGGCGAATGTTCTCGGGTGTCACATGTAGCTGCAGTATACTAGGTTAAATGGTGATATAATACTTAATTCTGGCTAAAATACTTATAATAGAGAGTATGGGAACTGCCTTACGTTTATCGAAGCCTGGTATGCCTCGGTAATCGAACCCATATCGACTCAACTAGCTACCGATGTCCCGCATTCTGCATTTCTTTTCTTCCCGTGTGCTCGATGGCGATCCTCATTACTGCCCGCCCGGTGTATATGACGAAGGCCGGCTGCTGGATCTTCTTCGTTTTATCACGGGTATGGCGGCAGGCCAACTCCTCGAGAACCCAGGATACTACCTACCGATTACATGCCTACCACCGTGGACTGACGTGGCAGAAGATCGCTGCCCACCATGAGTAGTATGCCCAACCTCAGCCTCGCCTCCTCCTTGGGGGCCATTTTGCTGAGACCGTTAATCTGATACACCTGCCCTGGTGGACAGACGGCAGACCGGACTCTCAAGTGCCGTCTATCTTTATGGTTCTTCTACCAGCTCCATCGCTCTTGGTAGTGATGGGTGAAGGCGGACTTGCTGCCATCGTTTCCTCTACGGCTCGAGTCGTCCTCGGTGCAGATCTGTCGCCAACACGGCGGCGTAAGCAGCAGGTATGATGCTGCTGACATATATTCCTTCAGCTCTGCACCCCTGCCACTGTCTAGACGCGCTCTCTACCGCGTCAACTACTGGCCAGCTCTCTCAGCCTTGCCCGAGCGCTCCTTTGATTGGCTGCATCGGACCGTTCACGCCGCATGATGCAGCAGGCATTGGACGGCGGCACACTTCCGCCCCCAAATGCCCCCGGGAGAGTTAGGCGGGTTATGCGCTGAGCCGTCGTTTGACTTGAATGATTTCTTCTTTGCATGCTTGGACTCCCCCCGGAGTGGGAGTGGGATTCAATTACATCTATACAACCCTTTCAAAATGAAGCTTTTCGCCATCATTTCCATAATAGCGTTGTCCATTGCCTGGTTACCATGCCATGCATCCGCACAGAAGGTAGTCGCATATGATATCTCGCGCTCTCCAGGACAGAATAGCCAGCCTCTATCACGGCTCCGACGAGACCTCCCAGACGACAGTCTTTTCAATAACATCTCGTATGGAGCCTACTTCGCATTTGTTGGTATCGGCATACCTCCTCAGAATGTGTCTCTAAGCTTGAGCACTGGTAGTAGCGATATATGGGTAATTGCTGAGTCGAGTGCTGGATGCAATGGCAAATGCTTGACAACATGTCAGTACAATTACAATTACTTTAGCCGGATGCCTCGAACTATTTGCAATTAAGTCTGCACGTTAATACTAACTCTGAGTATAGTCAATCCTAATGCCTCTACGACAATCAGCACCGTTGGTGCTGGCGGCTTCGACATCAACTATGTGGACGGCTCAGGCGCCCATGGGGATTATATCAATGATACCTTCAAAATTGGCGATGAGCAGTTTACACTAGAAATGGGTCTCTCCTTTAACACAACTGGCAACTTTAGCGCTTTAGCCGGTGTGATGGGCATTGGGTACGATAGTAATGAGGCCTCCGCCAAAGAGCATCCTAGCCTGCTCGATCAGCTCTTTTTCTATGGCAAGATCAAAAGCAAGGCATTTAGTGTGTGGCTCAACACACGGGAAAGCAGTACCGGCAGTATCCTGTTCGGCGGCGTGGATACCGAGAAGTATATCGGTAATTTGATTACCATCCCGATTTTAGCAGACAATAACAAAAACTACACGAATTTCTCAGTCGAGTTGACATCTTTGTCACTTGTAGGCGCCGAGAACAATGTCACGGATCTCACGAACTCGTTATTCTCTGTGCCAGCTCTACTAGAGGTTGGAGCAACGCTCACCTATCTTCCTGATGATATTGCGAATAAGACTTTCGCACTCCTAAACGCGGTGAATTATTACAACGGCACGTACCCTTGGATTGTCGATTGTGCTCATAGGAGTTCTTCAGAGTCCATGGCATTTGGCTTCGGGGGCCATTCCGGACCTGTCATCGATGTATCATTATCTGATCTCGTGCTTGAGGGTCTGGAAGACCCAGCTCCTACAAATACGCCGTTTAAGAATGTCTGCTGGCTAGGCATCATGCCAGCCGGCTCGTAAGTCTTCCCAAAATACCGACAAAATGTAAACCATAAAATAGAACAGGGCCTAACAAACAACAGACAACCAGCACAGCTTGGGGAGACGTTCGTTAGATCAGCTTATATTGTCTACGACCTCGCCAACAACCAAGCCAGTCTCGCCCAATCAAACCCCAACGCTACCAAGTCCAATTTCGTCGAGTTCTCCGCTGGCGAAACCTCCATCCCTCAAGTCACCGGCGTTCCTGCAAGTTCCACAACCTCCACCCCCACCAACTCGCCAACCACTAGCCCCTCGGTCTCACCCGCTCACAAGTCCAACTCCTCCCACACAACCGCCATCGCCGTCGGCGTCACAGTCCCCGTCGTGGTCCTCATCGCGCTGGGAATCGGCCTCTTCATCTGGCGCAAGCGTCGCTCGGCTGCAGCCCCAGCGTCGCCGCAAGACGCACCACCCAGCTACCAGCAGGGCGAAGCGGCCAACGCCGAAGACAAACCAACCGGAGAGGTCCCCGAGACGAAACCTGTCATTTCGGAGCTGCCGTCTCCGCATTCGCCTGCGAGCGAGATGTTTGCGGGCCCGGTTTCCCGAGACACGCAGGACGGGGAGCAGAGCCTGGAGAGCAGGGCTGGCGTCGGTGGCGCCGCGACGGTGGTGAAGAGGAAGAGCTTGCCACTGAAGGACGTGCCGGAGGGAGAGGGCGAAGGCGCGGCTGAGGGTGCTGCTGAGGGTGCTGCGGGGGAGAATAGGGAGAGCGGACCGTTAGAACATATGCCGGGTAGGTGATGAGGGCTAGGATACGTAATATTATAATGTTTATAACCTTGATAACTATTCTTGAGTACTATGTCCACTAGCCCTGTCCGAGCTGAACGTGCCCGTGGTGTACACCGCGAGAGTTATAAATATAGATGCGATTAATTAATTTAAGCCTGTTAACTCAAGGTGGCGAAGTCTATATTTTATTTTATCCTCGCCCCTCCAACCCAAACTATTGGGGGGTCTACCGCGAAAACCAGCAGGTTAAATATTATTCCATGATCCTTGCCCCCCTCCTCCGTATCTCCATCCGGGAACCCCCAGCCCAAAACGCGAAACAAATATAGAAACACATGCAGTTGACCGAGCCGCCTGTCCGACAAGAATCTCTAGAGGGCTCAATATAAAGCCAGCCCCGTCTCCTCTATGGGCCACTGTATCCAGAGCCGATGCTGCTCGTCTAGAAGATAGTATATGCGGCTTAGGAGATGGTCGCTCCAGCCGTTGATGTACCAGGTAGAATCGAAGCGTTTGAGTATGACGCAGAAGAACGCGAAGACGGTCAAAGCCTCCTGCTTCCGCTGCTGCAACAGATGGAGATAATGATCAGACAAGCGGAAGAGCCAGATGAAAACATCGCCTGATTCATAGTTCTGGAAGTCTGGCGTGTAGGCGATATTGAACGGGCCGCGTAGTTCCGTGATGGCTTCGATGTAGGATGTCAGATCATCTGCGTTGGTTGAGTTCTCGCGGATTAATTGCTGCAGCCTGTCACACTGATCTCCTTCAACCGTCATGTCATTTACGTGTGCGAAGCGGAGCGCCGTCCGCTGCTGACCGGCTACAAACATTGCTCCTAAAGGCCCAGAACGTAATGAGACCTCCGCAGTTGTTATCACAGAGCGAGTGCCACGGAAGAGGAGTAGCCATTCTGCAATGCTATTCTCTCCGACAAGAAGAATATCGTGCGGCTTCCGAGGACTTGCTAGCGTTATGAGGCAACTTAAGGCTGTAAAAATATAGAGAGCAGAGCAGTTCTGCGGTGTAACATGTGCTAGCATAGTCGTTGCTTGACGTAGACCAGCTTGGTGAAGAGCTTCGGCCTCTACTAGATGCATGTCTCTTCTTGGAGAAAACCGTGCCATATGTAAAGCAGATAGAGCCAGAATAGCATGCATAACAAAGTCGAAAGAAAACCCTAGCCGTGGAACGTTTAACCGCCATAAGGTTCTTAGTATCGGATCGCTGTTCAAGGTAAAGCACGTTGACGTGGTGAAGTTGTGAAGGAGCTCGAGGTGAACTAGATTTAGACTTGTAACCTGCTCATGAGTTTGAGGACTCATGACAGGTCTGTCGACAATCGGGCTATGATAACTAGAAGTATTCTCATAGTTCACCGGGCTAGCTGATACCGCACTCTGTGTTGCATGATTACGTGAGTGTGCGCTGGGTGCGTGTACCGGTGGTCCCTCAGAGTTTGGCGGCGCTGGTAATTGATAGATACACTCTACAGTACGGTTGGAACAGTTTCGACAAGACGGTTTTCCCTCATCGCACTAACATTATCAAACAAGAGTGTCAGCCACACAGAGATACCTTTCTACCACCCAAGGGGAAATTAGGAAAAGGGGTTGCATCTCTATCCGACAAATTAGGGAGCTCCAGCCGAAGCACTGATTGAAGAACGTCATGTGACCATAGATGTCACGTGCGCGTCGGAAAACAAAGTATGCAACTTACTTTTATTCTCCTTGCCTTGCAAGACTTACAGCCAGTCCTAGTCTTGCGATGTGGTTTACGCATGGCCGCTACCCGGACTAGTTCACTGGGCCGTTGCTTGGTAGCCGTATCGCGGTTCTTGGTAGGACTGATGGCGTTTCTGGGATCTATGGTTCCCCACAAGTGCAGCTTCGAGAAGTCTCGAAATACCGACGCTAGAAGAGGCGATCTAGATATCTGCCGGCTCCTGTGCGTGTGCGCAGTACGTGCTCAGGTGCTGAGTACCGTAAAGCGTGACGTGATGAGATGAGGCCGGAGCAATAGGAATATCGTAAACACCACCAATACGCGAGGCGGTGAGCGAATGTACAAGCAATGCAAGCAGTGCAAGCAACGACGAACACGTCGGACAATGGCTAGATTGGGGAAGGCAGTGGTGCGCAGGCGTGGTTGATACTCCGTAGGGAAGAAGGAGCACGCACGCATGAATACAAGGGAGAACGAGGGATCAAGGGGAACGAGAGACGTTCAAGTACGCGAGCGAGTACGCTGTCTGGCGGCACATGAACGAGCTGAACTGAGCTGTACGAGCCGGTTGCGGCTATGGACGTGGGAAACTCCGCACCCGCTTGGCGCCGCGCGGTAGAGCAAAGAGAACGAGTACGAGTACGAGCGAGAGCAGAATACGATAGCGAGGGCGATAGCAAGGGCGACTGCGAATGCGATTTGACGCGACGAAAGCGTGGCTACGAGTACGAGTGTGTCTTTATGCGCCAGACAGATATTGCGATTAGATAGGATAGGAGGATGAAAGATTATACTAAAGTTCAGCCTGCCTCCTTTCTGGATATACTGTAACCTGATGAGATGTGAGGATATTGTAAAGGAAGGTAGTAGTGACTTGGGTAGTATTGTTAAGTGATGCCGAAACAGTACCCTGTAAATTGTGTTACAACAGTGCTCAGATAGTCTACTTCTTCAACATCTAGGACAGGATCTGCCTGGAAGTATAATGTAAGTGAAACTACTGGGAAAGCGATTTCCAGGACTCGGCTGTAGCAGTGCTTTACTTGCTCCAATTTGTATAACATGGAAGGACAAGAGATTCTCATGTAGTAATTGAAAAGAACTCGGTATCTGCTAGATCATCCAAAGTATCATTCGGTGAAACATCAGCATAGAGCTTCCTCGGATGTGGTAGCTTTGCTGCATCGCAGTCTGGAAAGAGATCCGGGCCAAATGTGTTAATAAGTTCTGTCACTCGTCGAGACAGCTCGATTCTCTGCTCTCGCAGCTGAGTGAGTGTGCCAGCTGATGAGGGCGACAGACAGAGGACGAGGGGTCGAAGGGACTTGAGTATGTCCATCCCGCTCTCTCCGAGGATCAAAGCAGCATAGGTGAGTATCGGAAAGATGATGTATGCAGCAACCACAATGGTCCAGATAGGAATGTTTTCAGGGACTAGACTGTTGATGCGGTTGTATCGTGTCCACAGTGCAATCACGACAGCGTAGTAAGTATAAAGCAATGGCGCGAGTAGTCCAGCGACTAGGATTTTCCATGTAGCCATAACGTCATTGCCTCGGACCTTCACAGTTGATGCCGCTAAGGCCTCCTTTGTCTTCTTATGGGAATACACCCTAGCGGCAACAAAGATTGGAGAGAATAGTAGAAGTCCAGGCAGTGTCCCAATGGCGAGGACGCTGAGTTTTGAGATGCGGTAGATCAAAGACGAGACAACCCAGATGGATGAAAAGCGGGCGTACTCCACTTGATGATCGCGAATGCCAAGAAGGCGAAGTTGGCAGGCGTATTGGCTGATGGATTGGGATACCCTCTCGATTCTTGGGTCTGTTTTGTACTGGGTGTAACCTTTGACGAGACGCCGATTTATCTCGATAACCGTGGAGAGCGGAAGCTGCTTTCTTGTAGAGGTGTATAATCGCCTCGCCGCATGAATAAGCTGCAATGAAATTAGAGACGAGATAGAGAAGGGGGTAGAAGATGCCTTACCATCATCGTCTCGAAATCGGGAGCGGTCATGGTCACGGCCGCTAAGGACTCGTAAATGCTACTCAGTAAAGAGCCGACACTGTCACGACGCCTGCCGTTTCTGAAATTGTCGACTAGTTCTGCTGAGATTTCCACCGGTTCTCCAAATTCTATAATCGCCCTAGAGCGGAATTTGTGTGGGTGGAAGTAATTCATGCCCACCGGAATTACTGTAACGCGAGTGCCCTGAGAAAGACTACCGAGCGCCATAATTGCGATTCCAGCTACAAGTTGTTAGTACGTCATTCTTGAATCATATTAGGGATGTACCTTTCAGAGGGAGCAGATCTGTGCGATCGTGACTGCCACCTTCAGGGAAAATTCCAATGCATCCATCTTTGCTAAGTCTGTCAAATACCGCATTGTAAACATCAGTCTGGTCGACATGAGGAGCAACCTTGAAGCTTATTCCATCTGGCCGAGAGAGCTGATCAAGAACTTCTTTCGAAGTAGGTGCGAGTTTCAGAATGAGTTTCTCCGGGCCACAAATCTCGGCGATATCGAGTTTCTGAGACCCGCCATTGATGGTTGGCAAATAAATTGAGCCGCCAACTTCAAAATCTGGCCCATCAAACTGGGTTCCGAAACCACCCAGCATGCTTAGATCTCCCTTCGAGTCTAGAAAATGAATACTCCCTTTGGCAAGTTTGATGTTATCCATCGCTCTAGATACTGGTACAGCACCGATAAGGGTGGCAAGGGGACCGATAATAGGCTTATCAAAAGACTTTTCGGCCATGAGCCATGAAACACGCCGGTTCAAAGCCTTCATAATGCGCATAAGAACCAAGGAGTCGACATACTAACCAGTTGTTAATGGCCTAGCCGATGAAAATACAGATTAAGACAAACCTGGTTGGCATGGGGAGCCGCCACGAGGATGACAGCCCCTTGATCAGGGACCCTCCATGCTCCACGGACCTGGACTTCCCTGAAGAAGATTTCGAGTGACGGCGCGAATATATTGAGAACGAAATCATATATCCAGCTAGCTGTAGGTGCCGTTGATGGTTTTCGCGCCATGTTAGGTCGTGTTCAAGATTGCTTGACCGGAAAACGAAAGGCTGTCAGAAGACCACCCGCGGGTTTGCAGAAGCAACTTGGCAACAGGTCATCGAAACGAGAGGACGATCTCTGTTTAGTTTACCTGAGGAGAGTTTGTAAGTCGCAAGATATTCTTCTTGATATATAAGCGTCTAAGCACTAAATCTCATGAGAAACTCGCTTACGTGATGTTCTTGGTGCCTGAATGTCTAACGGCATTTCTAAGGCTCTACGGTGTTGTCGATATCGTAGATAGCATACTATAGGCTGTACAGATCATCCACCGCATCCCAATACTGCTCTCTATTCCTCAAATACACAAACAATGTATCTATTTATATTGAGTTTCCTTCACCTCCAGCCAAAGCCGCAAGTTTGAATATAAAAAATATAGCTTATTCCGGATATTTCTACTCCAAGATCCAGCCAACGACCCTGGCAGGCATTCGTTTCCCCAGCTCTTACTGTCGAATAACTTTTTGATAGTGTTTAAAGCGATTTCCCTCTAATACTTTTGTCTCTCCCGATAAGAAGAAGCCGGTTCTCTCCTTTTTATTGAACTCTAGATCTCTCCAGCAGTACTTTATCCTAAGTCTTACTCTCTTATCTAGCCAACGTCCCAACCTGGAGCCCTCCCATACGGGAATTCCAGTTTCTCAAGTGGCAGCCTACAGCTGTGCCGCGCGTCGAGGGTCAGTAGCCATTGATTCCGAGTTGTCTATCAATAAAGGGATTAAGATTGGAATCAGCAACATGCATAGATTCGTAGCAAGTCCAAAGCGGCTTTCCAGGGACTTTTAGATTGCAGTCTCCTTGATTGGCGTTACAATAGTTAGCTGAGGCACGTCTAATATCCGGCCTTATCGAATGCACGAGATGCTAAGATGCAATGCATGTTGTGGTGCAGGTGCATGCAGGATGCAATGCCGGATGCAATGTAGGATGCAATGTAGGATGCAATGCACACGCTGCAACGCAGGCATATGCAGGTACGATCTCTTTCTTCATTCTCTTGCCGCCTTTCCTCCTCTGTGCCTTAGTCAGCGACCACGCCCACCCGGCGCCGGCCGCGGCCTCATGGTACGCACCGTACTTGACATGCCGGAGTCTCGAATGGGAGATGCCGCGGCGGTATCGCAATCACGAAGGAACGGCACAGATAAAGCATCGTGCCAAGTGGCTGCCGTAGCCGATAAGAATCCACAAACGGTCCTGAGCACGGTAGCCCGCCGCGCACACGAAGGGACGAGATAGCGCAGTCGCAAGGCAGGAGAGATAGGCGCCATCCTGCCAACCACACACGGCTATCAGGTGTCGATTTTACCGCACTGTACTGTATTGTTCCGGCTGGCCGTTGCGACGGCATTGCCGGGCCGCTGGTGCCCGCTCCGCCTTCCGCCCCGCCATCCGCACGGTCCTGTATCGGCTCGACGGGGGGCCCTGCCATACCGTCCCACCGTAGGCCTTGCAGGGGTTCGGCTCCGATAAGCAGAGGGGGAGTGCTCCACGGGCACTCGGCGCGGATGACGGAAAGACGGTGGATTGCGCTATCACGGCCTCGCATGAGGTGCATCGACGTCCCGCCTGCGAGCCTCCTCACGGTGGGCACGAGGAACTCGGGCCACCGAGAGGCGCACCCCAGGCCACTGTCCGCCGTCCGGTAGACGGGCCATGACAGCATCTCCGGAGTGCATCGGATTCACTGCTGCTTGAGATTGGCGGCAGTACTTGGCTTTCGCACGCCCTGCACGCCCTAGCCCAGGCCGGAAGCCGCACCCTCCCCCTATGGCGCCATTGCTGTGGCCACTGGGCCCACTGTGCCCCGGGCCCTGGGAATCTGCCGATGCCTGGTCATCGTTCCGGTATTCTCGGCTGCGCCTGGAGCGCTGTAGGTGCTGTACTGTACGTGCGTGCTAACGTTAACACACGCCTTTACGAGGTGCCATGCTCTCCTTCAAGCAGGCTGTAAGGTACAGTGGATGGCCACAATTGCGGCCAGTGGACATACGGAATCTGCCGGGGCTCCCTCCATCTGCATTATGCCTCGAGTTTGCCGCCAATCCTACCCTCGAGGATGCCCCGGCAAGCTCCATCAATAGACCCGCCTGCCTAAGATACTACCGACCGTGCCTTCTTGTGGCCATAGCCTGGCTGTACCTCCAAAGGTTCTCTTGCCCAGGCGCCTGATCCATTGCCTTACGCAACGCCGCTCTGGATACCCCTGAGCTTCCTGCTTCCATCTTGAGCTGAGATGACTGAAGGTAGCGGAGAGGAGAAGCTTGCCCATTAGATCTTTCCATTGATCTTGTGATCTTCTCTGTGTAACTGACAACCACGGCGGCTAACGCGGGAAGAAAGCCTGTGGACTGAGGTCTCTCGTATTATGCATTTACCCGGTATAAGAAGATGTGTCGCAATCTCCTTGCCGTTACCTATCTACTAGGCGCGGTAGAACGGTTCAAGCCTTTCCCTACCCGTCGTGTTCATCTTGATGGGGCTTCCTCAGGGCAGCTCATTGCATGCTATTGGTGGGATGCCTATATCTTATAAACCAGAGAGGTCTGTCTCAGGTAAACGATATTTGGCAGGTGGCTGGCATATTTGGATTGTAGTTAGTTGATAAAGATGGTCTTAAGGATGGCCTTGAGATTCTAATAATGAAGTTAAGTTGCGTCGAGATTGTTAAATACGGAATCCATCTTAGATTATCCGCGGATCTAGAGTTATTCGTCTCATATTCTCACCATTATTTATATTCCACTACATACAAGTGCGCTGCGGCCAGTCCATGAGGTAAAAGTATCTTTGTGTGCGTGTGTAACTTCAAACCTATATCTCCATTCACTCAGTAATAACAATATAATCGAGTTCTAATGCCATGGATACAAACCGCCTCTATTACGGTTGGCTCGATAGAGTTCTCTGATAGTTTTTGCTGCATGTTCCTATTTTGACTCGAATCCCTCCTCATACCGCGTTAAAATTATTGTGGATGTTTTAGGGTCGATTGAGAATAGGCTGACAATTTTATAAAGCTCTTAATGGCCGATTTTGGCATCTGTGCGAAGCTACGAGAATGTAAGTCATGAATCCATTCGTTAAGTTGACATAAACTCTGTAGGTATCCCTGACTCCTATAATTTTTCGGCGCCACTAGTTCTTGGAGCAATCGACAGAGTACAATCCCCACACGCACTCTAAATTCTTCGATATATTTGATACGCATAAGTATAGTATAGGTAGAGCTTACCTAGGTCCTGATTTGTTTTGTGTGGATACACTTCTAGCATTTCTAGGATGAAGTGGTTGCCCATGCACTCTTTGCTCAATAGGGGCTCGGGCATTTAATTGACGGTGGAGATAGTCGATGCCTAGGCTTCGCGATCCTTGACATGAAGGAGCTAGATACCAGATATGTCGAGGCCTTATACACGGCAATTAAATACCAGCAAAAGGCACAAACATCAAATTGAAGCTGACAAAGGCTCACCTGTAGTAATGCTACCCAGGTACTCTGACGACAACAAGGTGCATCGGCGCATCTGAGCCACTTTCGGGAGATGAAGATCACGCTTGAGACTATGACTTCCTGGGCAACACTCCGATCGGCCAAGTGGATAAAACAGATGTAACGATCCGGGTGTGGGCACGTATTGTGTCGGCCTAATATTACCTTTACGATTCGGCCGACTGTCAGCCCAAACATCTAATTGGACTCCTGAATTGGAGGATACTTAAATGTATCCACGTGCTGACACACATCAGGTGACCCTAGCCTATTTAAATCTTGTCTCCTATCCTTTATAGATCCGATTACTTTCTCGTAATGTTGATATAGGCACCTGCGCTTCCATCTTTGCACCAAACAACGAAATTTCAGCGAGGTAACAAGAAAGCAGGCGGCAAGCTAGCCTATTAAATTTAAAATAAATGCTGATGCTCGACAGACTTGGGACCAATGGTGCCATAAAGGCAGAAAATAGCCACGTTGATGCCGATGAAGCCACTTGTAAATTCATCTGAACATCACCAAGCTCGTGTAGCCGACACTGCAACGGATGATTTTATCGTCAGGTCTCAAGGTGGCTTTAGATCGGAGACAGACTGGCCATTATGATGATGATGATGAGCTCTTGGGTATTGTTTCGGGTTTCCGAGGCACTCGCCGCGTCGTGTACGAGGCCCACAATAAAAACTCGGGATATGCTGTGTTCTAAGTCTTTTCTCGATCTAGACTTCACGACAGGTAGTTGTTTCTGAAGGAGATGGCCGAGAAAGGCTTGCCAATTCGAAAAAAAAGAAGGTGATTTGACGACAGCTACCTACCTGAGAACTTGAGAACAAGGACTGGAATGTTATCAATGATGCTTCAGCACCCTGGTTTACACTTCAAACTGGTGGTTAGAGGGAAGATGGCAAAAGAGAGAATAATTCTTTCGAAGGTATCCAATGTTTGTCTCTGCAGCAGGAGTGTCCATGTGGATGAAATGTGCATTCGCATTGAAGGAGAAAGAGGGATGCAACAATAGCTCTCTTGCCTATCAAAAATGTAAGTGTCTTAAGTTGTTAGCTGGTGTTCTGTCTGAAATAGGTGGGTGTAATTATCTTTACAGTTAGAAGTGTATTTTGCAGTTTGAAGAAGCTCGGATGACTCTAGTCAACACCTTAGGCGCCACCTCAGGCAAACTCGTCTCCCGAAGCGCGACTTCGACTTTGACATTTGCTATTAACGATGTTATAGACAAGATCATAATATCCGGCCTAGCAGCCTCGATCTTGTAGCAAAATACCAGTTAAGGTAAGATCTCGTTTCATAACTGGCAGATGGCGAGGTAGAAAGCAATTTGATGTCTGTGCTACATCCTCGAGTCTGTTATCTAATATACTGGCCTTAGTCGAATCTTGATGTCTAAATATGGTTCTAGGAGCCTTTTTCCAAGTAGACGAGTCATAGATTAAGATGACCAGACGCAGATCAATATTACTATACGTCAAGAAGAGATTGGACACAGCAGGGCGTAATAATCGCATCCGATCGGAATTCAGGTATTTTGTTGCTAACGTATCTATGTGCGCATAAATCTTGCGGCCTCTGGATTATGATGGGTTATGTGACGCCTCAACACTAACTAAACATGGGAACTGGAAAAAAACCGATACACTGAGAAGTACAGGGGAGATGTCTTGATCTCTGATGTCGGTTCTATTCTTGGTACAGTATCTACACGTAATCTCTCCCGTGCTATCTTTCCGTCAAAGTTCAAGGCTACTCAATCATCAAAGCTAATCACTTGACTACCAGAATCCGGTTGTACACTCAGTTCTCCCAATACCATAATCATCCACCCAGTCTTTAGTGGTAACGATATATGCGTCTCAGTCTCTAAGCCTTCACGAGGCCTTCGTGCTGTTGTTGATCGGCTGTGGGAAGCTCGGAAACTTTACGTGGCCAAATTCAACGGACAATGGACCTTGATGCGCGAAGAAGGGCTATCATTTCCCTTATTCCTACAGGGTAACCAGATCTGGTAAAATCCACGAAGATGGGATCTGTGCTCGAGCTCGCATCATAGAAATTCCACACAGTTTGCACGCGGTTTTAAAACTTCAAGTGGTATTTGGTCCGCCTAATTACACAAGTGGTGCGGGCAGGAAGATGGAGGCGCTGATAGACCTACGAAGCATTGATGCAACAATCACTTGTCTACTTTTAACGAGTACAAGAGGCAGATATTGGTGGTTGAATGGCAATAATTACCGATAGAATGACGCAAATCTACCTTGTGAAGAAGAGACTAAAGTACACAAGGGAAGGTTTGATGAAGAATGGCTTGATGATGAGATTATCTGTCGAAGATGAAGGTAACTATAATTTTAGCTTTACAGGGACCACCTGGGAAAATGCTTTCCAACACGCATGTCCCACAGGCCCGAGGTTATCGCATCTAGTGCACGGATCTACTCTTGAGTTATTATCTCTTGTTGGCTAACCTACCTTGATAGTTTCCTGAACAATGCAGGCTCTGCGGCTTGAAGGAGATGGCTGTTAGAGAGAATAGATTTCTCCTGAAAGCGGCCGTTTTTCGGTTGTTGTCGGAGCACCATTCAATAATTGATCTCACAACGGCTCTTGAAGTGGTCTAAGAAGCACGCAGGGTCTACCCGCATCTACATGAAGTGCCAAATGTGCATCAATTAGCAAGAGACGGCAAAGAACTAGGGTGGAAATGTGAAATAGGAAATGCCGGATGGAACTCGCTTACACTATGGTGAAACGATATGCATGTAGAGACTCGGGTACTGTACCTACACTGGGATGGTATCAGTGGAGTATATACACGCATCACCAAGACGAAGACAAAGCCAAGGATGCAAAGTAAGACCACGCGACGAGAAAAAAATGTTGCTATGGACTAACACTAATGCTGTTAAACAGACTATTTCACACAGAGAGGGATGTTGGTAACGGGTCAGGGGAGGTCAGGAACAGTTTATAGTATGTACCTGATTGCACTTGTATAGTTATACGAGGATGTGAGGACTGAATTGTGCTGAGCGCCAGAATCGGAACCGAAAGGAGAGACTAGGAGCATCCGTACTGCACATGAGCAGGTAAGCACACTGTTAGGTAGGCACCCAAATAAGGTAAGCTATCTTATGACTGGCAGGGAGCTGGGGGATACTGCGAAAGCTAAGTACGTACGGCTAACAAAAGAACTGATGACGGGAGATATTGATGGAGCTACGTCGGAATGCGAACCGTGAGTCAAGTCAAGCCCAATTACCTTACCTAGGTACAATAGCCAGGTAAGGAAGATCTGCATGCTAGCAGCTCTGCAAATCGGCGATAGGCTTGTTATATACACCCACCCCTGGTGGAGGGGATGAGCGTTTAGTAAAACGGCTGGGAATCGGAAAAAGGCTTATCGGAGTAAACGCTTTGGCGTTGACGAGATACCTTAGTGAACAACAGGAATACCCAAGAGCCAACGAGAGTGGCAAAACCCTTTCTGGAATAGTACTGTCCATAAGCGCATTGCAGGCTAACTCGAACCAACTAGGTTGTTATATGGTAAAGGACGAAGAGCCTCTACGTATGATGTACGTATAGTACTCCTTCAAAGTTCTGTACGGAGTACAGCTGCGGCATCCCACTACTCCGACCGGGTGTGCATAGCGGACCTTACACAGGCCAAGCAAGCAACACGTGGAACCGTAAAGCCGGTGAGCCGACAAGGCCAGGCTCCCGGACTATCGCCCACCATTTTCGGCTTTATGGCAAAGTTGTCGAGAGGCGCTGGTCTCCCTCCATCAGCAATATAGGCAAGATCCATGCTTGTCTTTCGCCCGTCGGAGATTTTGGAAAGTTGGGCCGTTGAATCACTCCCTGTACCTGAAGCGTATGCCGCGGCACTGGTTATATACAGTAGCTATCCTGGCTTATCCTACCCATGGCAAGGTAAAAGACCGTGAAACCAAACCATTAACGAAGATAATATCAATGATGGGCATGTCCTTCCCCTTCACCCCTGGCAAGTCTGGTCGCCAGGGAGACCGAAATGGACATATTCCGGATTGACGCGTCCCCCATTTACCCTAGGATGCTACAGCCCAGCGGCCAAAGCGTCCTTCTATGGCCTTCCAGGAGCCAACTCCGTACTCCGTACCTTACCTCGCTACTACTGTACAGTATTCTGTACTGTGCTTCTCCCGCTATTCCCTAAGACGGCGCCCGACCACCCGAGAAGCAGCACGCCAGCCTCATCGCTAGCGGTCGCCAAGACTCTGTCAATCTGATCCGTCGTTGCTCTTGTGAGTATACCCCACACCCTAACTGACAGCTTCCGGCTAATCGTCTTTCGCCCTTCTGGACAGCCCTTCCTAGCGGAGGGATATCGGGCTTTACAGGTACCGTACTGTCCATGTGTGCTGTACATAGTATTTGTACAGTGCAGTATGCATTCTCTCTTCCCATTCCATTACGTCGATCACCGATCGCTGCGAGGATCGCTATCAAGGTTTGCATGCCACTAGGACTCTGAGACGCACAGCTGCAAAGGACTCTGTATACCGATACCGACGCTGAGTCCCTATTCTGTCTCCCACGGTTAGAGCAGTAGTGCCGTCATCCTTTTTTTCTAGCTGTCATGACCGGTACCGCAGGATGACTGGCTCGTATTTCGGCAGTGCTTGAGTGTCTAAGATGCATAAGACGGAGATTTGAGTACATGGCCAAGGCAAGGTACGTGGCTACTGTGCAGCAGGACTAAGGCACCATAGCTGCATTGCATATCAAGCACCGCGCCTACTGCACTACGAGGTCCAGTGTGTCGCCACAACAGAGGAAAAGTAAACATACGAGCGCTAGGACAACAAGGTAGGCTCGACGTAGGTGCTATGTTGGCTTCATAGTCCACCAATACCGTCGGTACGATAGGCTCAACGGTTTCTCGGCAATGCTAGATCTAGGGTTGAGCGAATTACTGTACGGAGGCAGAAGTTCTTAATCCCTTTGCCTTGTGGCTATCTATGTGGAGTGTACTGTAAGGTACCTGTACTGTAAGATGGTAGGTCCTGTAGGGTACTCTACGATATGACCCACGCGGAAATTAATATTTCTAGAAGTTACAGCTGCGCTAAATGTTAAAAGCAGATGGTAGTGTGCACCTACATGTGCCATGATGCAGCCCTGCGATCCAACACTACCTGCCGGTCACAGAACCCGCTATAGCATCCGCAACAAGTTACCTACTGTCTATACCCTCGTACGTTATGTTGAAAATTCTTCGGTAGCTGCTAAACCTGTTTTTGGAAGTTTCCTAGCAATCCATTTTCCATTAGGTATAGAGTACGGATAGGTAGTAGTCACCGAAGGCTACTTTTAACTCGTATGGCTCGGCCAACTACAGCCGGATAATCCTAAGGGTGGCTTCTACAGCATGGGAGGTGCCGGAGTGGTGATATATGTACGGAAGGGGGTTGGCGAAAGTCACAGATCATGTAGATTATTATATAACTCAACAACCAATATACCAATTGACTTAAAATCTTGTAGGACCACCTTTACACTTGATGACTTCCTGTATGCGAATTGGTAGCTCATCAATCCACTTGTTGAAAATATCAGGTGTAATATCATTTTCCCAAATACCCAGTGTCGCTTTTTTTAAGTCAGCCAAACTCCAACCACCATGAGGCTTTCTATTCTGCAACTTTTGCTTGATAACCCTCCAAACATTCTCAATTAGATTAAGATCTAGTGACTGAGGTGGCCAATCAATTCGCAGTTTTCCAGTCCGTCGTTTAGTAGCTTCCTTAAGCCATCATGCTCCGGTAGATTGAGGTATACCAACTTCTTTAGCAGCAGCTCTCTGGGACCATTTGGCACTCTCTACTAAGGCACGAAACCGAGAATTTTTGGGAGTAGTCCACTCCTTACAAACACGAGCCATGATTATTACTAGATTTTGTTTAAATTCCATTGTTGTAGTTCTATATACTGATGGGTTTTCTACACTGCAACTTAAGCGATCCGTGACTTTTGCCAACCCCCTTCCGTACAAGGTCTCTCGAAGATAGGGAGTAGGTGAAATGAGACTCTGAGAATGAAGCTCATTCTATAAGCGGTAATGTATGCTAAGTACTGATTAAGGAATACACAATGGACTTTTAACAAAAGGTTAACGCCACCGTTTGTAGACATGACAAGCATTATCACTCACGTCAGCAGAAATACAACAAGAGGTGACCTGAGGCCCGGAGCTATGCTACGGATAGCCCACCTGTCTACCATCGTCCTAGGCGGACTAAAGAATGCCACCTTCACATCTAGTTACCCCGATATTAGAACAGAAAATCAGGACATGTTGCCCCATTGGGAGTTTTGAGAGTATGCTCTTAATTCCTGACTCCTGGGTTCCGGCTTCAGCACCGCCAGGGCTCAGGGCTCAGGGCTCAGGATTCAGGATTCAGACGCAACGGCCAGCGGTATATTTTACACCCTTGACGGGGCTCCATGCAGCGTTCCCTGCAGTGCATGCAATGATAGCCTCTGTCATCAAGGGCCGCGTGCTTAACATTTTCTCCATCCTCTGCTCTGAGATTGTGCGTACCTTACTATCTAGGTTCTTTGCGCTCCCATGTCCCAACATCACTTCCAACTGCTCTCGACGCCCCTCCTACTTCGCTGCCCCGCTACCCTACAAGATCAAGGGGGCCTACGCAGGAAAATAAGACTACCGATCCTAGCCCTCCCGCGCTCTGAATTATTATTATTGCCATTCTTGCGAAGCTCTCGAAGCTCTCGAAGCTCTCGATGCTCAAGATACTCGAGATACTTGCACATACGGAGGACTTGTGGTCCTTTGGGCATACGTCATATTACATACTGACATGGCTTACCCGAGCTCCCGGCTGCGCTTGTCCTGCTGTTGACGGACCCTGCTATCGATAACGAAAGGAATGATTCCGTGGCCAATCACTCCCAAGCTGCATGGATGGCACGGGTGCTATGTGTCTGCCATCCTATGTGCGGATAAATAACGTGATGGAAAACCAGGTACAGATTGTTCTGCTTGTGGAGTTCATAGGCGCACTATCAAGGGTAATATATTGACTAGACACCCGATGTAATGGCCGTCTTTCTCATGATGGGCACACCAAACTGATATAAGATATGAGTGTAGCATCTCCTAAGATTCCCAAGGTAGGGAGATCCAGACACTGCTATCCTTGATATCATTGTTTTTAACTCTCTTTCCTCGGGCCATATTGACCTCTCCATACCTTCACCCTCGACGGAAGATGTCTCGGGAACCAAAACAGAGATACGGTGTCAAGCAGACTTGCGATGTCTGTAAAGTCAGGCACCAGAAGTGTGATAGTGCGCAGCCTCATTGTCGTTATTGTGAATTGCGTAACCTCCACTGTGTCTATTCCAATACGCCAGCTCACAAAGTCCATCGGTCGGCTACTCGAAGAAAGAATTCCATGTATGTAAAGTTCATTGACTATCTAGACTGTCTTGTGGCCTCCATCTAACTCTCATCAGGTCGTTCGATGAAAAGTCATATCATAACGATTCTGTATGAATCTCTCAACCCCTCAGTCCAAAATTATGTCTCATGTTATTCAATGATTAGATAACGGATCCTGTTCTACCCCTCACCAAGCGAAACAGATCGAGTCAGTCTCTTTTTGAGACATATACGAGCAACACCGACATTGATGAGTGCATCCCAACTTCAAATATCAACATCTACAGCCCAGATGACGCCAGCATTTTCGCTTTCTCGTGTACTCTTGAAGATCTTCTGCGTGACAGACTCAGCTGCAGGGCTTCCTCTTTGGCCGAGACACCAATGGATCGAACAAGTAGTCAAGAGTCCCTAAGTAGGCTATTTACGGATTCTAATATGGATCGATCATCGTCAATTCAGTACATTCTTCCCCTTCACCAGGATGCCCGCTTTTACCTAAGCGCTTTCTTTGAGGGTAGCAACAGTATGATTTATGCAAGTAAGGAGCAAGAGGCTCAGAGGCAGCTCGAAGAAGTCTATCAGCAGCCAGAAAGAGTCAGCCATATTAGCATTTGCTTGACTCTTCTTCGAATATCCATCGGAGCACGCCTTGTAGATACTGTTACTGATTTAGAGTGCCAAACATGGTTTGAGCATGGGCGCAAGCATCTCGATGAAGGGTATGAGGAGTCCAGTGGGCCGCTACTTTGGGCCGTAGAGGCCTTGCTTCTCTCTTCGATATATCTTTTCGAGAAAAAGCCAAAAGCGTGTTCAGTCAATTTAGGTAAGCTGCCACATTATACTACTTAAGTTTGCTTGCTGATGCAAAAGATAGGAACAGCAATTCTCATTGCTCAGGCGAACCGACTTGACAGGCCTTACATGTCTTCCTTTCCCATATCAAAATCCGAACACACAGATATGAGACAGGTATGGTTCGGTCTTATTATTATAGATACGTGAGTAGACTCTCTTTTGCCTTAAATTTCTCGTGACTGACTATGCACAGCTGGATCTCTGTTCTTCTAGGTAGATTGCCCCAAATTAGTACAGAAATGTCTGAAGATCCAGTGTTACGAGTATGTATTGCTTCCTATGGTCAAATTAGATATGTTATTAACCTTCCAAGGGCATGTCTTACTGTACAGGTCTTCCTCACTGCACTATCCAGACAAGCTTTACTAAACTTTCAGTTATTGTTGGTCACATATTACGTGATGTCTATGCAGCGAGAGATGTGAAGATCCATGTTTATGAGAGTTATATACATCATCTCGAAACGTGGTTAGCCGAATTACCGATAGATATTCAGCTGGGAAGGAGGTCTCTACGTCAACCACCATCTTCTGCGAGTGGGCTACGGGCATGTGTAAGTATACAACTTATTTTTCAATAGACACTGCTAATTATTAACGAGTTCCAACTCGAACTTTCCTACCACAGTGCAATTATTTTGCTACTACGGCCATTATTATTACGCTCTGTCACCGTCAATACTATGCCTTCTGGTACTAGTAATAATCCTCGCAGAGGTCTTCACGACTATGTACAGCATTGGTAAGAAATTTCACTCTCGATTGTACCTCACATAAATTATCGTCTTTGGAATATTACTTGCTTAACGAACCATTTAGTATCGACTCTGCAATTTCCATGGGACAGATTAGTTCAGCCTTGATGAAGGGCTGCATATTACCGAGAAGAATGCCCATTATCCCGTTAGTATCTGGATGACAATAAAAACCGAAACCTGACAAAATTCTAACTGTGCTTAGCTATTTAAATTTCCATGCCTGCGTAGCCTTGCTATTATGGCAGATTAAGGCGCGAACTTCACCTGTTCCTTCGCCGCGACAGGACCGCGAAGGCCTTCGTATAGACCCAGAAGTATCCGGACTACAGAACTTGGTCGACATTTTGGAATATTGCTCTCTACAAGATGATACATCGCGGCGTTTTCTCCGGATAGTGAAACGGTGGCAGTCGATTATTTCGCAGCCAATAAACGACACAGAGACCCATCACGCACTTTCTTCAATGTTCAGTGCTAGTATGGAAGGTGGAGTTTCCGGCCCTCTGAATGGTGTACAAGCTGCTCCCAACGGAAGCCTCTCCTCATCACCCGATGCTTCATTCATGCCGAATGTACAAGTACCATCCAATCTACTTCTCAACCAACGAAAGCCTAATTTCCAAGAACACGCAAATTTCGAACCCTCGCAACATACGAACGAAGTCCTTATGATAGACACAAACCTCCCATACTATCTTCCGCAGGAAAACTACATGAGCCACCCCGAAACCTTTGCTGGTGCACAGTCTTTTCATACCGACTTGGCCAATAATGAAGTGCAAGGTATAGCACACGGCGTTTGGGGTAATTTCAGCTACTGAATCCGAATTCTGAATTTTGATTCCAAGGACAAAGGCGATTCATTAAACGCTGTATAAAACGTCCCATTTCTTTCCAACCTTTGTTTTTATTTATTGCTTCAAAATTCTCTTTTCCCTTTTATTAGGCACGACCAGAATCATTTGGGTATCATTTAAAGGGTTATATATTTCCAGGGTTTCTTTTTCTTTTCCACTTTAATTTCTAAACTTTCTTTTTTTAAACTTCTTGATCAAGGGCTTGAAATCAGTTGGACTCAATCTGCAAATTCTTTTGGCATGTTGTCAAACAGCTCGGGAACAATCCTGGCTCGAGGAAGACGCGAAAGTAGGAGAGCCATTCTTTTACTTTGCTATTGATGCAAAATCATAGCGTTGGAGAGCTGTGTTATGTATTATTAAAAGATTTCTCGTAGAATCTATTTTTAAATATTGGTTGGAACAAAGGGAAGTGATGTTTCCAATCAAGGAATCTTTTAGAAAAGACATGTTGTGAGGCTAGTCGATAGTCATCAACGAAGTTCAAAGTGAGACGTTCCGTTTTCCCTCTATTCGAGGCGAGGAGGCAAATAAATGGAGAGTCTCCCACCTCGCGGCCTCGGGGTAGACGAGAGGGGTTCCTGAAATCTTCTTACATACTCTGCATAACCGATACGAAGAGATATAGCAACACACACAGCTGCGTCCCAGCAAACCCAGCTGCAGAAGAACAATCACGCTACAATATCCCAGTTATTAACGCTCTCTTCACCGAGCCTTCACGTGCTGAATCCCTCTTCCTAGGTTGGGGGAGGGAGGTGGCGGGCCTAGATGCGGGGGGCTGGGCGCGGGCGGGGCCGGGTGTGGGCTGTGACGGAATGACGACGAAGGGGCGCCAGAGACGACAGGAAGCAGCAGGATGGGAAGGAAACACCCACGCCATCAAGCCTCCCCCTTCTCCTCGAAAGCGCGAGCGAGAGTACTTTTGGGGCGCTGGGAATGCTGGTAACGCATGAATGCGGGCTCATGTGAGCGAGCGTGGGCTCGTGGGATCTATTAACGGATAGATGGATGGGTGGATGGGTAAAGAGAGAGGATAAAAGAAGGAGGGGGGAGCTAAAGGCGGCGGGTAATCCGCGGGGCGGGGCGTGGGTCGTGTGGAAATAGAAGAAGAAGAAGAAGAAGAAGAAAGAGGAAGAGGAAGAAGAAGTGGGGCTGTGGGTTGTGGCAGGGCAGGCGAGGCGAGGTAATGAAATAAAGAAACATGGGAGCCTCAGGTGGGCCGGGGCGTCTGCCTGCTCAAGGCGTGCGCGCTACACGCTCCGCTCGCTGTGCGAGTGGGCACCGGCAAAGAGAGGAGAGACGACATCGGCCCCCCGTCCAATCCAGCGCGCACGTATCACGGCGTGTTGGGAAGCACGGAGCGTCACACGTGCTATCAGCTGCGAGCCCGGTGGGTCAATATCAACACTGAAGATATCTATCTACGGTACATTACGAATACAAACCAAACACGCACAGCACGCCTTTTTGACACCCTTAATCCCCCCCCCCCATATCACCATAATGTAACCTGCCCAGCTCAAGATGAAGAGAGAAAAAACATCTCTCTTTCTCTGCCTCTCCATAAGATGCGTCATGCAAGCAAAAGGCCCAGATGTATTATATACTGATGTTATAAGCCCAGATTTAGTATTAAAGGCTGACGTCTCCCGAGAACTGATTACAGACGAGCTCCCACAAATATACACCGTCAAGGCACATATATATGTATATATATTCCACAGCCGTAAAAAGTCCAGCTTCCAGCCATTTTTGAGGAAGTCATCATCTGTGCTTGAACAAATTGATGCGCCCGTTATTATCTACACTGTGCAGCAAGTAAAAATCGAAAAAGAGGCCTCCGGAAGAAGGTGCCGTCCCTGCCACCTTGGGTCCTTGATGCCGACTCCACAGTCCCAGGCTGTGTGTTATTGTCGCCTAATAGTCGTATGCTGCTTGTGGGTGTAAACACGGCTAGACGTCTCCCTCTCCACCCGCCCGCTTCCGGCTCGGCGGCATCTTTTCCCATCTCCACAAGAGTCGGCACTAAGGGAACAACGACATGTCCGGATTCCCTCCCGCAGTAGCAGCTCTAGGCCGCTTTTCGATATTATGTGTTGGCCTTCGGTTTTGGCTGTTTTGGGTCTGAGTTTGATCGGCTCGCATGCGCTCCAGGAGCTCGGATTTCAGTTGAAGGATCTCTTCTTTGAGGGCAGTATTTAACGTCTTGAGCCGCACGTTTGTGGCTTGTGTTTCTTCGGCTCTGGCCATGAGGTCGCTTGTCCGACGCTTTTGCTTGAGTCGGCACTTGCTAGCTGCTCTGCGGTTTCGTTCGAGAAATCGTTCGCGTTTTTGTGCTGGGTCTTCGATTTTGGGCCGGCGCCCCCGGCGGCGCTTTAGGGGAGGGTCAGGGGCCGTTGGAGTTGTCTCGTTGAAGTCGGGGCTAGAGCTGGGACTGGCGTTGGAGTTGTTGATGGGAGTACTGTGATGAGATTCAGATCTAGTTCTGGCCTTGTCTAGGCTGCTTGGCTCTATTTGTTCTTGGGGTGGTCGGACCTGATCTGGACGTGGCTCCACGCTGTCCACATACGAGAAATGCCAGTTCCCAAGAGCTGCTGTGGTGGCAGGATCTGGTGGCTGTATAGCTGAGTCGAAGAAGGGCGCATTGAGCGGCAGCGATTTCATCGAGTCGTCTGGGTGCCCACTATGGACTGATGAGGATGGAGATGAGTGGGCTGAGAATTCGGAAGCGTCGAGGAAGTTTTGGAAGGCTGCTTGATCCCAGCCATCACTGCCGATGGAAGAATTGGTCGACGACGAGTATGAGTGGCCATACGGGATGTCGGTATACAGAGGCGGAGGGTCAGTGCAGAGCACGGTAAAGTCGACTACGGAACAAGTCAGTCTCAACACGAGGAATCCCTCTTGCCTTGGCCTTACTATCATCGTTGAGAAGGGCATCGCTACGGTACCCTGGGTAGCCCATGCCCCGCAGGGCCATGGCTGTTGAGTTGAAAGTATCCATGGCGGGTAAGGCCTCCATCGTAGTCGAGAAGGAGAGAAGCCAAGAAGATGTGTAGCTGGTGCGTGGTGTAGAGAACAATAGAGGAGGAAGACGGGCCAGCTCAGATGGTATATATAGCCGCCGGAAGGAACAGGAAGCAAGATAACGGGTGGAGGTGGACGTCGCAGGAGGGCCGGGCAGACGGCGGGCACTGGCGATGCAGCATGTCATGCCATGCCATGATGAGGCTGCGGCTCCATTTGGTGGATTGGCTGGTGGGTTGGCTGGTGGATTGGCGGATGGCAGGATTGGCCATCGGGGTCGGGCTCCGCGAAGGGGCCGTGGAAGGCAGAAGAGCGAAGAAAGAGCCAAGCAGGGCAGCCGGATTGGGGAGACGGCCAGGCAGGGCAGGCAGGGCAGGCACGCAGGCACGCAGGCAGCACCCGCCCGGGCGAGGGATCTTCCGAGGAACAGATCCATGGGGGCGGAGGTAGGAGGGAGTGGAGTGGCTGCAGCGCGGAAGAGAAGTGGCTGCAGCTGCGCCGCCGGGGGCCTGAGCTGGGTGCGCTGGGTGTGCAGGGTGTGCCGGCTGTCCTGACGATGTCCTGGCGATGTCCTGGGCGGTCCCGGGATGTCCTGGGCTGTCCTGGGTTGTCCTGGCCATGTTCCTGCGCTGTCCTGGGCCCCCGCAGCAGCCGACGGCGCAGGGTGCGTGGTGTGGCCGTAGTCACTGCGGTGTGGGTCCTGTCCTGGCTGTGTCCTGGTCACGCCCTGGCAGCTTCTCGCAACCGCTCGATCTGATCCACAGCCGCTGCTGCTTATCAGATACGCGAACTCCCCTCTGCGTCCGGCAGCGGCGTCGACGGCAGATGAGGGACTCCAGACGAGAGAGACGTGTGTGCCAGGCATGCGTGTGCTGCTATACATCCAGGGCGCCATGCACCATGCACCATGCACTATGCACAGTATCCAGTGCCCAGTCCAGCCATTGGCACGATGCGGCACTGCCGTGAGAACAGCCGCGCCGTCTGCTACGCCTCCACCGCAGCCAGCAGTCGGGCCAATTCTGCCGTCTGCTCTGCTGCTGGGCACGCCGTGTCGACGGCCAGGCCTGACCAGAACGTGACTGTTGCCTCATGCCTCGGCAGGCTCCAGACGGCTCAACGGCGGCAGCCAATGGCGTGTGCGAGGGGCCCTGGCCGGCGGTAAGCGGGGCGGTAGCTGGCGGCACTGGAGCAGGTGGCCGTGGGTGGCTCGCTAGCCGGGCGACTGCAGCCAGTTCACGCGAGCTTCACGCGAGCTCCACGCGACCTCCCACGGTTCGTGGCAGGCCGCCGTCGCCGCTAGCCCCCATCAGGCCCGGCTGCCCTCCCGCCAAGCCCAATCCGCCGGCAACAACACCACAGCAGCGCCACCCACAGCAGCACAACGAGGCACATGACACTTGACACATGACACATGACACTCGACGCAGCAGCCGCCTCCAGCAGCACCGCCGGGCCGCAGCCCTCCGCTCGTGCTTCCGTATCAGGCTCACCGGGGCCCGTCCGCCGGCGCCCGTGCTGCTGCCACGGCGCCCTCCAGGGACCCGTACTCGCGCCGAAAGGGCAGTGTAGGTGGTGGGCGAGCGTCTCGCAGCATATAAGCAGCCGGCTCGGCGCTTGGGCGAGGGTGGCAAGTGACGTCGCGCTGGCGTGGTCGGGGGCCCTGTGGGAGCATGTGGCCGGTGGCTCTCTCAGCCTCAGTTGTCAGGGGAAGTCGGCCGCACGGCCTCGCACGGCGGATCCTCTCGGCGGGGGGTGCAGGAGCAAGAACGGGCGTCCACGTATGCAGAGCACGCAAAACATGCAATGCCTGGTGGCCTGTCTCTGTCGATAGCATCCATGGCATCAACAGCGTCGGTAGATTGACAGCACCGATGCATCGACACCATCGACATCATCGACAGTATCGATGGCATCAACAGCAGCGGCAGGAGCCGTCTACGGCCCCTATCTATGATGGACAATGGCCAATGCTCGTCCATCTGCCTGCCGCCTGCGGTGGCATCTGGCACATGTCGGCTCTGTCTGAACCATGGCCATCTACACGCACACCACACATGGACAGTGCACCGCTGCCTGCATGGGGTGTGTGCACTGTCCAGTCAGCCCCCGGCCAGCATGTGCCCGGCAGGTGGTGCCGAGACCGGCCGTTGGTGGCGCAAGATGTGGAGGATAGGGTTTCGCGTAGCATCTCCACGATGCGGCTAGTGCAGCAGGTGCAGCAGGTGCAATATAAGGTTGGCTGTTGCTTGTCTGCTGCCTGCTCGTCGCTGGCCACTCACCGGCCCGCCAGCACCGCACGCGCCCCGCTCTGGCCATGGGTGGGATGATAGCAACGTCGAGAGGGCGCTGCGGTGCAGCAGATGGCGGGTGAATGGATGGCAGGCCCTGGCCAATGGCCGACGGGACGGACGACTGACGGATTACGGACCCCTGCACCTTGCCCTGTAAGCCTTGCATGCCTGCTGCTGCCTTGTCGTCGCGGGTCGCGCTCGCCTCAGGCCAACCCAGGCCGCTCGGCGGGCCCAGTCGCGCCAGTCTCTCTCCGGAAGAGGGAGGCCCCGCCCCCCGGCGGCCTCAGTCAGCCGCCGGCGTCACTCCACATTCACGAGCCCCATTGGCTCCATTGTCCTCTTGTTCTTTTTCTCCTTTGGGCTCCTTCCACGGACGGACGTTCCTCCCCCCTCGGACGCTAGACCCACTCGTCGTCGGAAACACTCCGGGCCCCACCTGCTAGCCACGCTGCCACGCTGCCCCTCTGTCTCCCCTCTCTCTGACCAACTTCCTCTCTCTTCCCGATCTCTCTTGCTCTTTTCCTCTCCCTCCATATCCAGCATTCTTCCCCTCCCGGGTTTGCAGTGCTGGTGGCGTGCTCCCAGAGGACCGTACCGTATCGCATCGTAAACCGGGGGTTTCTAAAAGCAGCAACTGGCCGCTGTTGGACCTTATTCAACAGCCACGGCAGCCATGGTCTGACCCCTTCCGGTGGCCCTACGATCTGCACATTCTCCCGTCCTGTCCCTTATCACTCTCCTATCGGTATCTCTACTTCTAGCAATTCCGATGCTTCTCTTCTGATTTTGCCTCGATTCCCATGCCGACGGGGAAGGATCTGCATGAGGATTCGACGATTGGTGCAATCGTATAGATGGACGGGACAGGAAAATCTCCATTTTCCAAATGGGCCGTACATACCGGAGTCTAGATCTTCTCGATGCGCCTGGCAAGGCTGGATGGCATCTTCTGCAACGGAAAGTCGATTGTGATATCCCGACGAGCCGCCCGGCGTTTCCACAGCCATTTACCTACACTTTGACCTTCCTTGGCTACTCGGGATGATTATGGCCTATCAAATCTGTCTGGATGATAGCCAGCCATCCGTATGTCCGTTTTGCATGTGTCTGAGGAATCATTCCACATTGTACTACGACATCCCGATTCTGAGCAATCTCGACTGAGCCGGAGACCGAGCTGAGCAATCGAGGATGGACTATCCAACGCCTTGACCCCTCTCCATCTCGCCGGACAAGCAAACTCCAACCGGTACGGACGAACGGTTTGCAGATCCCAATTCCGGCGGAATTCCACAAGACGGAACAGAGGAAGGAAATCAGCAAACGCCGTCTCCCACGGCGGCTGTATTTTTGAGGGGCATATATCTCCTACGGTAGTCGTATTTTCAGGGGCCATATAATACGTTGAAAACATCGTCTCTGCTTGAACTCTCGACGACGTGATAATTAGATTGGCTCTCATGCAATGATCGGATCGTGCGCCTTACCTGGGCAAGCCTATCGAGACGTTGTACATGAAATGGCAAAACTTAATTGTTAGTTGCATTGCTTCTGCATTGCCGGCTGGTCGACGGAACGTGCGGTGCTTTAGCTGCATTGGCAGGTACATTGTACATGCTGTACCTGCAATATGCAATGCACATGTGAGATGATCCATCTGCTCCATCTGCTGTCCCTGCTGTCCCTGCTCTCCGCAAGTTAGGTGTTACTGTAGCTACCTCAGGCATCCATCCCATCTGATCTCCCCCCCGACTCTTCGCTGCCTGCCTCCCTGCCTGCGTTCCGCGCTACCGCGCATCCGAGTCATCTGGTTCCGAGGAAGCTGGGACGACATCGCTTCGAGCTTCGACCGTGTCACGCGCTTTCCGCTTCCGCTATGCAGCTGGGCACGTGCCGCGGAGAGCTGCGGAGCCGCGGAGGGGTCGCGCGGTGCGCCAGTCGGCCACGGCAGATGCGACGAGCAGGCACAGTCAGTACAGCACCGCACAGATGCGACGGCCACCGCGCTGCGTGCACAGCGCAGCCAGCGACACGCATCCCCAGCCAAACGCGCCCACCAACCGCTCCCGAGAGTGCGATCCCGGGAGCCGATGTCTCTCGCTGCGTCCGGGACACGGGCGGGAGACGAGCGGGGGGGGAAGCGAGTCGTGCCGGCTGGTATACGCGCGCAGGATCCCATGCTGGGGATGCGATGTGTTCGGAGAGCGTGCTGGAACAGTGTACGTGTCTGCTTCCGATAGCTTGCTCCTCGAGAGTTCTTCGTGGGATATGGGATGTGGTGTATCTTGTGGCTGGAAGGGAAGATTCATGGCTGAGATGATTGGTTTGGGGCGAGAGGGGAGAGGGAGAGGGGGAGGGAGAGAGAGGACATGATAGAGGTGTTGCTTCGAGCAGAGAGGCTGGCTTGTATTGTATACTGCTCGGAGAGGACGCTGGTACTCTGTACTGTACGCACAACCCCGACGGTCTGCTTCGTCAGCGAATGACGAGAGCTTGGAGTTCGATTGCTGTATCCGCAGTCTTATTTCATCTCTCTCTCTCTCTCTCGTTCTTCGTCTGCTGACGAAGCAGAAAATGGGTTATATATATATATATATGCTGAAATCTGAGGGCCAGTACCGGCCAGTCAGTCCAGGAATGCCTTAGGCGGTAGTAGCGGGAGCCAGCTCAAGTAGTATTCCTACCAGCCTGTAACTCAAGCCTTAAGCACGCAAGCAAAAGCAGCATCGTCTACAAAACACCGGCAGCCCACAACTCTGTGCCCGATTGCAGCAATACACATATATGCTAGCATATACCGGAGTTTCTTTCCTCGCGCTGCGCGGAGCTTGCGATGCCAGAATCCAGCCTGCATCGCTACCGTTGCTGTATCTGCGCAGCGACGACCCGAGGCTGGGAGTAAGTATACGGCTGCGGAATCTTCCCGCCCCGTGTTCCGCTCCGTCTGTAGATAGCATTCCCGTACCGGACGCCGTGCGCAGAGAACCTTCACTGCGACTCCTCGTCCTCGGTGCGCCATCGCGGGCTCTGGGATCGAGACGACGGACTCGAGGGAGGGTACCGCGCGCAGATTTATGGGGAGGGGGGGCTGGAAAGGCAGAGGACATATGCTACTGAGATGTAGCTGACTGGATGTACTGTAACTGCTATTAAAAATAAAATAAAAGGCCCCGCAGACTCGCGAGGACTCCTATATACCGTCCTGAAAAAGGTAGCTGGATGTAGTATTCGATCGATACCAGGGACCTGTCTCGACTGCGGGATATCAGGCGGCGGAACATATCCAGCTTCCTAGATGGTCTTCTGTACTTGACTGCATCACCTCATTTATGTCCATTCCAAACCGCACCTCCATCGCCACGCACAGGCCATAACCCCTCCCCCGGCCTAGCTGGATGAACAGCGAGGACGTAGAACTCTGAGCATATATGTATGCTCCGCGCAGCAGACGTGCTGGACGATGTGGCGTGCTTCTGGATAAAAAGCCTGCAGGGCAGCGGAGAGAGAGAGAGAGCCAGGACGCTAGAATGGTCTGCAGAGAAGAGAAGCGGCGAGCTGGACTGCCGGTGCGTGATCTGCTGCCTTGGGCACGGGTTTCGCAGCCTGGGCACCGACCCGACCCCGTGGGGTAGCCCGTGACGAGCATCTTGTATCTGCGAAAGAGTAGTGATTGAGTTTTAAAACTCTAGCGTGGACTTCAGAGTCTCAAGCATGTGATGGTCAGGTCTGAGATTGTTAATATCATTTCCAAATCTGGCTGGGTTACTTCTGTTGCGCTTGAGAGGCGATGTATTTGTTGCTTACCCCTTATACAGGCGCGTTCGTCTCTGTGGAAGTATCTTTGACCTGGTATTTGTAGTGTATATATATATAATGTGGTGCAGTTTATCTTGCATCGTCAGTGTCTGTTCTATGCCTTCTGTGCCTCTCTATTCCTTCAATGTGCTTATATGAATCTTCCCCCTACTTCATCGTGAAGGAATGGGAGAGTTCCCGTCTAGATCTATGAGGGATAATATCGTCGTGGGCACAGGAAGGTAGCATTGACGAGGCTCTAGCCAAGGCTTTAAGTTGTTGATGATAATCTGTCGATTGGTTATGTGCTCGCATATCGCGAGTCGTCGTACTGCAGATAAATGGATTATATGATATCCCCGTTTACGGTACATAATAGATAAGACAGCGACAATGCCGACTGATTAACACCATACCCACTACTATACGTCGATCGCATAGCTCCATCCACTCTGTCCATGCCATCTCTACAATCTCCTGACCTGCACCGCATATCGCGCCATTAAGAAGCCCACACAGGACTGTGTATATTACAAGGCAACGCACGCAGCCAACTACCGAGAGAACAGCAAAAAGTAAGTGCAGGTGTATATGCACCCAGTCAATGCCTTGGCTATTGTTCTCAGTACTGTACTGGCTGGTTCGTTGTTGCCATACCAGCCTAAAAGCAGTCGGCGTGGTATTCGGACCGTTTGTGGCTCACAGCTCGAGCAGATACCGGGGTTCCTAGGTTGTGCACGCAATGCCTTCCTCCTTATCGTGCAGGTCTGCGAGACGCGGTTAGACTGGGCGGGGTTTGTGGGGTGTGCTTGGAGAGGGAGAGGGCAGTTTGGAGGATTGTTGGATTAAGGATTGGGGGTGTGGATGTTGGTGTGGAGTATCCCCAAACCCCGGTGGTAAATGATGATGGAGAGTGGGCTTGGGCGACACGATGCGGTGTGGAAGCAGTCATGGCGAAGAACGAGAGACTTGGGATACGAGTACGAGTTGAGGAGGAACGGGGTGCGGATTGCCACATGCTGTGAGGTGGATGTGGAAGTCAAGGGGAAGAGCAGCTTGCGGGGGGAGGGATGAGTGAGATTGAGGATTCCTTATGCTTCCTCGTGGTGTGCGAGGTGGCACGTGGGTAGGTCAACAGTAGGCACGTGTGCTGTACGTACCAACACGCTCACGTGCAGCTCGTGGCAGTGATCCGCCCCATGGTCACGGGGCAGGCAGCATAACTGGCGGTGAGCAAGACCCGCCCTCGGAGTGCACCGTCAGGGCCGAAGCAAGGCGCTCGGAGGACGGAGAGCGGAGTCCCGGAGGGCCACAATCGCCACAAAGCAACAGGCAACAGGCAACAGGCAACCAGCAGCAAACCACAGGCTCCATTCCCGTTCTCAGCGGTTCCCACACGTGACCGCTGCCTCGTCTCGTCGGTCCACGAACCGTCTGACTGGCCGGATTATTTCCCAACCCCGAACGGTCCGAGCGGCACATTGTTCACGGCGGCGGCGGGGCGGCTGACAACAATGACGAAAGAAACAGCCACATCGGCCAGGCTAGAGACGCCACCATCGCGCCAAAGCTTATCTGTTTCACGATCTGCATGTTTGGAATCGAGAATCCCGTGATTGCTGGTGGCTCCGTTAGGTTAGCGAGCTAAGACAAGGCAGGTCAATGCGTTCTGCTCTCCATACATGCAGAGTATACAGTAGTATACACATGTTGGGGATTTGGGGTTGAAAACACGGGGAACGGGGAATGGAGGATGGAGCGTGGAGGGGAGGCCCTTTTGTCGCAGCCCACATGATTACTGTATTGACGGCCTGCCTGCCTTCGGCCTGCCTCCGACCTGTGGGTGCCGGGCTGCGTGGGCTGTGGGAAGGATGGCGGTGTCTGGGTTCAGGCATGGCGAATGCGGAAGGACCAGAGGGTTGGCAGAGCAGGAAGCTGTCGAGAGGGCGACAATGCTTCGTTCTGCGGTGTCGTCGATCCGAATCTCAACACGACAGCCGACCCGCAGCAGCGTCGGTGCTGATTCGACAGATGGGGTCGATCTCGTGCAAGGCTAGGGCCGATCGGGGCAGGCGGTAACGATAGCGCGAGGGTGGAGCCGCAAAGCTGGGTGCCTTTCCGCGATTGGATGCAGTGGAGGGATGCGATTGGGTCAGCTGGATGGCAATTGCTGGGGGGTGGGGAAGCGGCCCATATTTAATGCCCACATTAAATGCCGATCTGCGGTACATGCTACGGTACATTGTACGGTACTTTTGCACACTGACGATGCATTCTACGGGGCATCACACAGTGCGTTACGGAGGACATTGCTGCCCGGTGTGCTGTAATATAATAATGTCTATACAATCCAATCCCTTCATATCTGCATCCCTCAGGCAGCCAGGCTCTGCACAGTGTGCACATGACTTCTCGCGGTGCACGTGCGCCGACAGGTGCCGACTGCCATCCTGGACAGCCAGTCAACGGATGCCTTAGGCCAGCCGGGCCGTGAGCCATGCCGTCACCATCGCCAGGGTGCGTTGGGACTGTAGCTTCTGGTGGGGCTCTTCTCTTCCCTTCCCATCCCTCCCTTCCCCTACTGCACCGCCTGCACAGTCAGCACACCCCACTACGCCCTCTACCCTCTACCCTCTACGTCCCTCTACGTCCACTGCATCTTCGGAAAAGGCTCGACAGGCCCGAACAAGCCTCCGTCTGACGCTCTTGGCCGTGGTCGATGACGCACTTTTGCCCTCTTATACCAAGGCTCTGTGCCGGAGGATGTGGAATGGCTCCATTCTTCCTCCGACGGGGAAGGAGCCATCCTACTGCACTCCGTACTATGGCAGGGTAGCTATAATTGAGGGGGCCCCAAGGGCTGCTTCCTTCCTCCGACTTCCGCTATTAATACTCCCCTCCGTCCCCCGTTCGCTGCCGTTGCGACTTTTGAGAAAACGTTCATTCTTCCAACAATACCAGAGCATACCATACCATACCATACCATTCCTCACTTGTATGCCTTACAACTCGACCTTTTAGGGAAGACCACCAGCGATAGACACCACATGGCAGATAGCCAAGACGGCGCCGCTGCGCCTGTCGCTGCCCATCTTGGAGTCAACGAAAAGGCTCAAGACTCAGAAGCATCTTCTACAACGAAAGCCGAACTTCGATCTGAGGCAGAAGTCGAACACCATGTCGCTCCTCACCCGTCCCGTCACACGCATTTCCCAGACGGTAGCGATGGCCACAAAGACGAAGACGTCGAGCCGCCGCTCGAGAAGGCTCGAACACACGATAAGATACAGCTCGAAGAAGAGGATGTCTATGAGCAGTTGGGGTTCTCTTACCCGGAGTGGAAGAAGTGGATGGTCCTCACTGTCATCTTCCTCGTCCAGGTTTCCATGAACTTCAACACCAGTCTGTATTCCAATGCCATCCCCGGCATTTCAGCCGAATTCAATGTCAGTGAGCAAGCTGCTCGTTGTGGTGCTATGATTTTCCTCGTCCTGTATGCTTTTGGATGTGAGCTGTGGGCTCCATGGAGTGAGGAATTCGGCCGCAAACCTATTCTCCAGGCTAGTTTGTTCTTGGTCAATATCTGGCAGATTCCTGTTGGCATCGCACCGAACTTCGCCACCATCCTGGTCGGACGTGCTTTGGGAGGTCTGTCTTCAGCTGGTGGATCCGTTACACTTGGGATGATTGCCGATATGTGGGAGGCCGATAATCAGCAATACGCAGTCGCTTTTGTCGTCTTTTCCTCCGTCGGTGGATCAGTTCTCGGTCCAGTCGTCGGTGGTTTTGTTGAGGCTTATCTGCCCTGGCGGTGGAATATCTGGATTCAACTCATCTTCGGAGGATTCGTCCAAGCTTTACATCTCATTTGCGTTCCCGAAACAAGAACGAGTATCATGCTTGATAATATCGCCAAGAAGAGACGCAAGGCGACGGGCGAGAATATCTGGGGACCTAACGAGCTGATACCTTTCCGTGAAAGATTCTCGATAAGAGAAATCGGACTTACCTGGCTTCGACCCTTCAAGATGTTCCTTACTGAGCCGATTGTTCTGACTTTGTCATTGCTAAGTGGTTTTAGTGATGCACTGATCTTTATGTTCATCCAGTCCTTTAGTCTCGTCTATAAACAATGGGGTTTCGGGACCGTTGAGTTGGGTCTTTCGTTTATTCCTATTCTTGTTGGATACTTCATCGCGTGGGCCACATTTAGCTGGGCCATTAAGAGAAATATTCACGAGCGAGCAGCAAAGCCTAATGATGAAAGAGCACAATACGAATCTCGATTATGGTGGTTGCTTTACACAGCGCCCTGCCTCCCAATCGGCCTGATCGGTTTTGCTTGGACTAGTTTAGGGCCAGATTATTGCCATTGGATCGGTTCAATGATCTTTGCTGCAATCGTCGGAATTGCCAACTACAGTATCTACATGGCTACTATCGATTACATGATTTGCGCCTACGGTCCATATTCCGCCTCGGCTACTGGCGGTAATGGATGGTCCAGAGATTTCTTGGCTGGTGTCTTGACAATTCCTGCAACTCCGTTCTTCGAGAATATCGGTGGAAAGGGTAGTAAATACCACCTCGCATATGCTTCCACGATACTTTGTAAGTTTGATAATCCAATATTAATCATAGCAAATCTAACAGCTCGTTCAACAGTCGTCATCTCTTTCATCCTCGTTCTTGCCGTATACGTCATCTACTGGAAGGGCCCCGTTCTACGCAAAAGATCTGCATTTGCACAGCAGCTTGAACAAGAAAGAGTTGAACAGAAGGAGAAAATAAATTCACACCTCGGTCCCCCACAGCGACCCGGGGCAGTCAGAGCCCACTCCTATGCAAGATCCCAACAGAGTTTCAGAATCCATCAAGCTATGGGTAGTCACACACACAGCTACGCAGGTAGCAGGAATCAATCACGTAGAAACAGTCCTACTCGAGGCACAAACAGTGCTGCGAATAGCAGAGGTCCATCAAGAAGAGCTAGCTTTAATGGCCCATCTCGGCGAAACAGCCAAGTCATTGAAGAGAATGACAGCGACGAATAGATTATAGAGTGGTAAGACTCGTTATATACCCCTGTCTTTTCTATAGACATAGAAAGATTAAATAGTTAGAGCGTTTACATGGTAGAGTATCAGCATTTCTAGAAAAAATCTAACATTGGATTTTTTTCATGGGTTCGCTTTGATGTAACGAGATGTCAGGAGATATGACGAGATGTGACGAGGTGGTGATGTAAGATCGACAAAAAATGGGATGATTATTCGACCACGGCAACCAACCAATGGTAGAATGATATAACCGTAGAAACCTATAATCAACTGAGGATTTGCTTTGAGTCTGTTTGTACTTTGGGACCGTATGCTTTGAGATGGTGTCATATCTTTGACTAGTTCGCCACATCACATCATATCATCTCAAACCGTGTAATTATTAAATACCATCTATACTCCCATGCCCCCTCCGTCTAATCAACACCCTCATCCAACTCCTCCATCAACCCCCTATCCTCGCTCAAGATATCCTCCGCGCGGCCCTGCCTGAGCAGGCGTCCGTCGCCAAGCACGATGCAATACTCGGCATTCCGGACGGCCTCGAGACGGTGGGCGATGGTTATCACCGTTCGTCCTCTGAGTTCCGTGTGCAGGACGTCGTGGATGAGCTTTGCCGTCTCGGAATCGATTGATGCGGTTGCCTGCTGGGGGGTTAGTAAGTCTGGTATGCTTGGTCTGGGGTAAGGGGGGGGTTGGCACCTCGTCGAGGATGACGATGGGGCTTCGGCGGAGGAGTGTGCGTGCGAGTCCGATGAGTTGGCGCTGGCCTTGGCTGAGGTTGTGACCGCCAGCCGCTATTTTCGTGGCCAACGTCCATTGATGTCTGCCGCAGATCTTCCGCAGGACGGACTCGCATTCGTCGTCCGAGTATTCACTCAGCGGGTCGAGGTTCTGGCGCATCACGCCTGGAAAGAGGACTGGGTCTTGGGCAACGAAAGTGATGCGTTCGCGAAGAGTCTGCCTGTCTACCTGTGATATGTCGATGTTGTCGACAAGTATCCGGCCCGATTCGGCCAAGACGGTCGCGAGAAGTGCCATTGCGAGGGTGCTCTTCCCCGAGCCTGTGCGTCCGATAACGGCAGTACTTGAACCTGCTTTGATTCGGAATGATAGGTCTTTTAAAGACGGGTCAAGGTGTGGCGCATACCGGATTGTTGCGTTTTCGAAAACAATATCGCCGTTCAGACTTGGCCACCATGCTGGGGGACTAATAGTTCCAGGATTTTCCTGCTCCAGATGAAGTAATTCCACGACTCTTTCCACAGACACGAAATCCATTTCGAGCTGTCCATATGTCCTGCACAGATAATGTGTAGACGAGACAAAGTTTGCGGCCGCGAGCAGAACGAAAGCAGTCAAACCGGAAGAGATGCCCGTATATATAGCAATCAGAGTGAGGAGCAGAGTTGAACACGCCGAAAGAGCATCGAAACGATACATCAACCAGGCTTGTAAACTCCAGTAGAAATGATCCATCTTCTGAAAAGCATCGGTAACAGTAATAACTCGAGCTTGGAAGTGATTTTGGGCACAGAACGCTCTAACAGTTGTCAGGCCGTCTAGAAGCGCGCCGAAATTCGACATTAATGGACTCAGCGATACCATCTCTAGACGACGCAGGCTTTGAGAGGTAGGAAGGAACCGCAAGAATATCAGTACAAAAGCTATTGTTAAGGCGAGCGAGAAAACCAGGAAGACGGGTGTGACTGATCCAATAATGACAAGAGATGTAACCCATGTAATCGCCAACAGGGCTGCATTTTGAAATTGGCCGCTGATATTCCCATCTATTGTGTTGATATCAGAAGTGAGACGATTCATCAACCGACCAACTGGTGTAACATCGTAAAAACGGAAAGTAGCTTGACTGACCCTGATCATTACATCGTTGAACATCTGGCGCCCAGTGGAATAGACGATGAGTAGCATGAAGCTTTCGGAAACCAGGAATATGACAGCTCTTGCCAAGGCGATCAAGCCGAAACCAACAAGCCATGGCCATATATCTGTTTCTGGAGAAGGTAGGCGATTAAAAAGTCCATGAGAGGCAGCTCTTTTATCTTGGTTATATGCTTCTCCCCACTGTTTTAAAAACCAGCTCTGGCCGACCTGGGCCAGACGGAACATGGCTAGTAGGGATAGCAAAATGAACCACCATTTCAATTTTCCTGCTTTGATATACTCCCAATATACCGCTGCTTTGACTCCTCCATGCGCTCTATGCTCATCTTCCATGAACTTTCTAGGTGCAGTAGTGAAGGTCTTGTCATCCAGTGCATCCGCCCCTTGTTTTATCGAGTCACTAGAAGCCTCGGTTTCGGCACCATCAGAAAACGCTTCCTCTAGGTCGAGAATATGAACGGTTCCATCCGAGACCTCAACCATCTGTTCTGCCAGACCGTGACAGAGCTCAGTTCGATGTGTGACAAGTATGATCGTCCGGTCCTTTGTCAACTTCCCCGAAAAGCAGTGTTGAACAATGAACTCGGCAGTTTGGTGATCTAATGCTGAGATTGGATCATCGAGGAGTAGGATATTAGCTCGACTGTAGATCGCTCTCGCCAACGCCACTCTTGCCCTTTGACCCCCAGACAAGCCTATTCCATTTTCTCCAATGTGCGACAAATCTCCGTGCTTGAAATTGGCCATGTCTGTCGTCAAAGCGCACGCTTCGAGTACCGTTTTATATCTCTCTTCCTCGTATGGTGCGGAAAAAAGTATGTTATCTCTAATGCTCATACTTTGTAGCCACGGTGATTGCGCGCAATACCCAACCATCTCATCCGGGCGTGAGAGTTCTCCACCTTTCTGATCAAGTTCGCCTAGTATTGCTTGTAACAGTGCTGTTTTCCCCGTCCCAACCTCTCCGCATATGACAGACAGTCCAGGAGGAAATGAGAGCGTAATATCACACAAAACTGGTTTGGAACCACCAGGCCATGCAAACGTGGCGTGCTTCAATCTGAGCTGTCCATTTATCCGAGTGGCTTTAGTACCAGTATGTAGATCCGTATCTAGATCCGTATTCAAAGCCAATACATTACCCTTGTTTATAGAAGAGGCCAGTGGGACAGAGGCAGTTCTCTTCAATTTCGTGTCTGGAATGTCATCATCCTTATTTGGTTCGCTCATGAAACTTTCGATGCGGTCAACAGCTACACGAGCATTGAGAAGTACTGTGATCAAGCCAGGAATCTCGCGAAGATTTAACTCTACCATTGTGAATACTTGCAAGGCAGGAAAAGCAACATCGATCCGGAGAGCATGGCCAGTGAGTGCAGTGTACGCATAGAATGTGGCTACCGGCAACATTCCACTAGCAAGAGAATTTGTGAAGCTGATCACGACGTTCCATAGGCCGGTAACCACTCTTAAATGTAGCTCGCGCTCTCTAGCATCCATAATATGTTCTCGCCATGTATCTTGCCATCCATACCAGCGAAGGTGACGGATAGATTCGACAAACTGAGATACCTTTTGCAGTTTCTTGTCCGTGGCAGCTCGTCGTATTCTTTCCCAACGTAACAATTCTCGAGCAAATAGGACGTTGAGAGCTTGGCCTATGCACACAGTGAGAACACCTATCAAGCATGGCCAGCCAATAATCTGCCACAGTAGGATGACGGAAAATATTAACCCTAGTGGTTTCGTAATCAAAGATTGAAATTCCCAAAACCTCTGAGAGACTTCGTAAACATCATTACGCATGAGATTCAGTATTTTCCCCATAGATGCTGATTCTTTAGCATCCTCATTTTCGGGACGATTCTTTGCCAATATCCCCGCCCTTTGGAAGGGGACGAGAAGACATTGACATAGGTTCCTCAGAGCTTGTCGGAAGCTTTGGAATACAGTAGTGTTCTGTGGTATTGGTTCGCTCACAGGTTTTGTGGAATCGCCGTTCGATTGAGAGTTCTGGTGGACCCCAACAATCTTCCTTGACAAAGTCTTCTCATACAGCATTGTAATCATCTCCCCTCTAGATCTTTCATAGCAGCGTCTCGAGTACCAAAGACTAATGACACCAACATGGCTCGATATGAGCCTAACCACCAGTGATAGTACTGCATAGGTAATAGCAGCGCTCAATGGAGCATTAATATTTTCCATAGATCGTAAAAGCTGTTGTAACAAAACAGGCACAGCGAGTCCTGAATGAGTCTTAACTATCGTACAACCAAGATACAAGGACCATAGCCATACCTGCAAATAAATCCACAACACCAAGAACTGTCAGAATGACTAGGTCGACGCTGTTGGCCCTGAGAAGTCTGTTCACAACTGAGCCTCGAAGTTCGCGGAACTTTTCATGTAAACGACTGTGCTGAAACTCATAGCTTAGCTCCCAAACATCTTCAGGATTCAGTTGTCGACCTTTTCCAAGAGCTATTAGGGGTGTCATCCAAGACACACTTAGGAATTGCCATAAGGTCAGATTGTCTTCAGGACTACGGAGTTCAAATGTTGGTTCGCCGAATGCGGGGGATATCTCATAATTAGGAAGTTCTGGATCTCGCAGTGGCATGCAAAGGATAACTATGGTAGCACAGAGCCCCATTACCAATTGAAGAGCGGCTGTGATTTGCTCAATCCGTGATGCTGGACTAATCTCAGCTATGGAAATACTTTGTGATATTGATATCAATATATAGAGGACGAGCAAAGATTTTGGCGCAGTACTCGGCTTCAAAATAGCGATCAGAAGTATAGCAATGACCTTACACTCAGGTCAGTAAGAAGTCGCCTTGTGGAAGAGATGGTACGTACCCATGCCAGTGCCGGGTATATTGCTTGAATCCGAAAGAAAGGATTCCAAACTGTCGCGACTTGCAGCGCAAAGCCACAGAGAGAAAGTATAAACAACGAATATGTCAAAGTGCTGACATGCTTTCTACGCGTCAACTCGACGCCTTCATGCTGGCTCACAAATTCCGTGATAAAGGGTTGCGACCAGTCTGGCCGATACGGTATTAAGAGTTGAAGGGCATGGCCGAGAACAATGAACAGACCTGTGATAAGTGGGATTACGGATATCCAAGGTCTATACCTGGGACAAATAGATGCATTGACTGGATCCTATCAAAGCAATGATTAGCTGGCCGCCAAAGATGCAACACCCAGAATTGAGAGCATACCCAAAAATGGCTGCAACCAGACGAGTTTCCAGCTTCAGCACCATTGATCAGTACCGGATCCGTTAACCCAGTGGCTTTTTGCTCAATGTAATACTGGAGCATTGTTCTTCTGGGCTGGGACCCGAGCGTCCTTTCCAGGGAGTACTGAAGCAGGATTCATCACGTGTGTGGTCGGTCGTTCGCTCGCTTAATTCGTGGCCGTCGTCGTCGTCCATCACGTGAATCGCCGTCCATTTCCTCGCCAAATTCCCAGGACGATTCCCCATACGATTCCCCATACGATTCCCCGTACGATTCCTCGCTTACTCTCCCCTCCCATACGATTCCCTATACACTTCCTCATTAAATACAACTCGATAGTGGACAACGCAACGCATCTGGGTAGCAATGCCGCATTATATTTAAAACCCGGGTATAGAGTTTAGTAGCAAACATCATCGACCAAATCATCCACGAATGACTTAAGGACGTATAGGCTGTGAAGTGAAACTGTTGATTATTATAACATTTTGACTTGTTGTATTGTTGTATTCTGTTGAAATCCGAGGTCCAGTACCGGTCAGTCAGTAAAGCAATGCCTTAGGCAGCTGTAGCGGGAGCCACCTTCAGTGGTATTCCTACCAACCTGTACCTTAAGCAAGCAAGCATCAACATACAAAACACCGCAGCCCGCAATCTCGTGCTAAATTGCAACATATTCACTGACTAATCGACAGATTACGCCGAAGGTGGTCAGAATCTGACACTTACAAATCTAACGGTTACAAAGCGGAGTCTCAATCCAACGCGGAGTTAAGGTTTTATGGTTCTATGTGATAGATAAGCAGGTCGATAACCTTATAAATGCTCCATCATCTGCCGTGCATTTTCTTTCCTCCAACCCTTTCTAAACAGCAAAGTCTCCAAGTTCATATTCCATCATGCCGACTTACGTTGTCACTGGAGCCGCACGAGGCATTGGCGTATGTTAAAATACCTCCTCCCTCGTATAGAAGAGCTCTGATAAACTTATGCCTACGGGCTGACAACGTGGCAGTATGCGTTCATCAAAGTCCTAGCAGCCAATCCCGAAAACATTGTCATCGGTCTGGTTCGAAATGTCCAAGCTGCCAAAGACCGCCTTCTAGCAGACGGCATAGCCCACGTTGGGATCGTCCAAGCTGATATCACGGACACCGATTCCTTGGTCCGGGCGGCGGCGGCGGCGGCTCAAATCCTCGGCGAGAAAGGACTCGACGTGCTGATCAACAATGCGGCCTATATCAGTGAGGTAACAGGGCTGCGGACCATGGTCGAAGAGTAAGCCCCGGAAGTCCACCAGTAGCAAATCTGAAGCTGACCTGCTTGGTGTAGGGAGAACAACTTGGAGATTGTGATCGATGAATTTCAGAAGAGCTTTAACACCAACACCATCGGTGCTCTGAGGACCATTAATGCTTTCCTTCCCCTCCTCAAGAAGGGCACGTTGAAGAAAGTCGTTGCGATCTCGAGCGGAATGGCAGATATTGGTAAGTTTCAGCCAACGCCGCTGAAACACTCCTATCCCATCTACATCTCCAAACCGTCTAACGCGAGGTACTAACCATCTCTCTGCTCGACAGATTTCATTAACGAGACCCATGTCGCGATCGCTACCCCCTATGCAGTGAGCAAGGCGGCTTTGAATGCTCTGATGGCAAAGCTCAACGCCGCCTACGAAGACCAAGGAATGATATTCCTGTCGATCTGCCCAGGGTCTGTCAATACCAGGGAGGGGTCGCAATGTAAGTCTAGTCCTACTACCCACATTTCCAATTTCCGTATGGAACTCTAGCTAATCCGTGATAAAGACTCTGACGATGATATCGAGCGTTTCCAAGGTATGGCTGCTAAATTCAGTAGTTACTCGCCCAACTTTAAAGGTCCGGTATCACCTGAGGAGTCCGCATCTAGCGTCTTGGCGGCTGTTGAACGCTCGTCGTTGGAAGGCGGCCAAGGTGGCACATTCCTTAGTCACAATGGAACCAAGAGGTGGCTCTGAATATAGGTAGATAACCTGGGTGCTGCCGACATGTTTAGCTCTTGTCTTTTGGGGCTTGTTTGATTTCGAGATATCTGCCAGTGTTTAGTTAATTATCAAAATTGTGTGTTTTGATAACTACAACATCCTAGTGATTTAAGTGCTATTCGGAAAACTATATGCATCAGAGTTCTCGGGTGCAGCATCGTACTTTGCCCGAACGATTTCTTGCAAATCTCGCATTCTAGCCTATTCCCCTAACCCCATCTCCTGCTTCCCGATTACCAGGGCGAATTACCATTCCTTAATCAGGTAGGTAGTCGATATTCGGTATACCATGTTTTAAACCTCACAGATAAAATTAACCGTTCAAGCAAATCAATATTGAGACCAAGTTCAACTTCTCATGTTATGTAAAATTCCTCTCATACTAAGCTAGCGATTATATAACTCACAGGACAGTTTTATCAATTACTATTCCAGCTACCAGCAAATCAACAGTCACGCTCCCGGTAGTCGACACCCCCAGATCAACACCCCCTTCCAAAATATCATACTCCCCAATCGACCCCGTCTTACTCACCTCGACGCTCCACTGCCGAATTCTAGGAGCAAGAGTCCCCTGCTGAGGAACCGGTGCCGAGACCAATACATGCACCGCACCAAGGTCCCTCTTCACAGGTGCAGATTTTGGCGTATAGACTGCAATCGTGGCATTTACAGACGCCCCCGCCGTCGAATTACGGGAGAAACTTAGAGATGGCACAATGAATGCTTGGGTGTGGACTTTGAAAGTCTGGGAATCGAGACCTGGTGCTGAGATTGTGAAGGTGTTGAATGACTGTGGGTCATGAATGGAGATGGAGAATGGATAGTAGGTCGTTATTCCAAAAGTCGAACTCCCGGTCGCTGTCTCGGAGCTGAGATTCGTGCTTCTGGAGTTGGAGATGCTAAGAGAAAGCTTCTCTGGTGAGGAGTTGCCCGTTGCTGAGAAAATCTTTCAGGATGTTAGTTATGCTCGGATTTATTTCGTGGAGTGTCCATATACTCGTATTGCTCCTGAAAACACTAATGCTCCAGCGCTGCTCAGATCCAACGTCGCATTTACTGGCTTGACCGTCAACGGCGTTATAATATCTGATAACGTCACATTCTTCGGTACGGTATCCAGCATCCTCTGCAACAAGACAACACAGGTCTCCAGGAATCCTTCGCCCTGGTTCTGCAACGCTCTCATCGTTACGTTACCATCACTCTCATACAGCCTCAGATCACTCCGACTGCTGGCATTAAAGCTCGTTACAAGTGCACCACCTCGTTGTCCCGTCCACGAAACGTACTCGTCTACAACTCTCGTGTCAAATACATCTACCGTCGTATCAAAATGGACTCCGCCTTCTGTATTGTTCGGTGTGACAGCCGATGCGTTTACGACGGTAGGGAAGCCGCCATGGTGTACTGAGCCCATTGTGTGTCCGCATGCTGTCAGGGCGATGGAATCTGTAGAATTGAAGCCAGCACCGGAAAAGAACTCGAGGGTCTCCTCTAGATCTGTTTGGGGTTCAGGAACACCTGTTTCACCTGGGCCCGTGGCGTCGATGCGGCCGTATCGAAAAGGGATTTTGCCACCTTTACAATTTCCAACGGATAGGACGACTGAGACTGCAAGTAGATCCGCTGCTGCAGAATTGTTAACTAATTGAGAGACTGAGACTAAAAGAATGATGGTTTTTAAAAAGGACAACGCATAACAGAAAGGATGACTAGAAGGAGGTAGTTAAGTGCCGGGACACTTGCTCAGTTGAATTGGAACATTCCGTTAGTAATTAGAAGACAGGTTCAATTGCAACCATGGATTAGAGTGTCCTATCGCCTTTATCCTCTCCCCTCTGATTAAATAAAACCAGTCAGATATGACATACCATAAGATTAAACAACTTACTCGATATCTGAGCATTCGCATAAGGTCTGAAGAAAGAAAACGAATCATTAAATGCCTACACGAAGAATCAGCCAGCAGTATATAGGACCTCTTGTCATACAATCTCAGCATGAACTTACAGGACCCGAATTCTCATCTCTCAGAGTCTCAAAGCCAATACTAGCATCCAGTCCACCCGTACCAGCTTCCACATCATGAGTCACGAAATCGTGAAATGCGACTCTAATCCACTGAGCAGCCGTCTCTCTTCCTTGCGTCGGGAGGCCAGACACGTAATTCGAGCATGGTGTGATTGCGTCTGTGAAGGTAGATCGGTGGGCGCCGTCGATATCGATGAGGATGTGTTCCAGGGAGGAGTACTGGGCGTTGGGATACCAGAAGGACGCTTTGCTTGGTCTGATATGGGAAAGAATCCACAGAAGGATGGTAGTTGTCAATGAGTGCATGATGCTATTTATTTTAGCTATAAATTCTCAGCCAAAGATGTAAGCCCAGATAAAGATATTGAGGACTCTGAGAAGGTATCCGGGATAGAATATCAGGATTTAATTTATCCCAAAATAATTCTACTCGACACCATAAACCGGGAGGATAGCTGCATATTTATCCCCTCCTAGCAGCACAGAATAAAGTCCCAAGCAACCTCCCATAGTGCGCGATATAAACCCTAACAGCCGTAAGTAACCAGCGTGATACGATATATGCATATTATGATATATCAAAGATAAAAAGATAATCCAGAAGTTACTTAAACCAGAGATAAGTGGAGGCATATATCAAGGGACCCCTCTCAGTGTCGAATATCATTCGTGTAAAGTCCTGGACAAGCGAACCATCAGACCTGCCAAATGCAGCTTCCTGCATAGATCTCCATCTATTACCGTCGGCCCCCAGATCCGGGAGGGCCGGTCCGCCGGCTACCAATAGCATCCTGTTGAGATGGCGAAGAGAATAAGCCGACATGTATCGGCACGAAGCCGAATATTGATTGCTGGGTGTTCTGATTTTCAGTGATGTATTGATGTCGAAATATGGCTAGATTACCTATTTATATAAATCATAACTCCCGGGTACTATAAACTGCCACTGCGTCGTGTGAGCCATGCCAACTCTTCCACGATTACCATTAAATTAACTTTGCTCTCTGCAGTAATCTGGACTCCCCTCGCCTTTGGTGGTGTTCTTTCCATAAACGCTGACTAGCAGTATTTGTAGACTGTAAGGCATTCACTTCCTTCTATTGTAACGCCAGCGCCACTGTTTCCCATTTCATTGCTCATTAGTGGGTTCATTTTCATCCATTACCTCGTCTCCTCTCTTGTCTCTTCCTCACTGATTATTACCTTGTTTCGCCTCCATACCCACCTTGGTCAGTGCCGCTCTGTAAGTTTTGTGAGTATCCACCCATATATCTCCCCTGTGCAGCACCCATGTCAACGCCGGGATTGTAGTCGCCCTGTATACCAGTGCTATCCTCGAAGCTATAGCCAGCCTGTGCAGTGCCCGTAGGATCTCCGGTAATATAGCCACCCTGTGTGCCACTGGTATCATAACCAACCGGTACTGTACCTCCAGTATCGTAGCTTCCCTGTCCGCCAAATTCATCCTGTCCATCGAAGCTTCCCTGTGCCAGTCCACCAAGTTCCAGCATCCCACCACCAGTATTTCCGACGCCTAGACCACCCGGACTCATAGTCAAACCATCCATATCCATATCTGTAGTCATAGGATAATTAGTGCCCGAAAAAGAAGTATTATGCCACGGTCCAAACTCATCAAACCGTCCGTAAATGTACGAGCTAAATGGTTGCAGAGAAGCAAAAGAATCCGGCGCTGCCTCTACATTACTGGCATAGTCCACCTGAGGTGGGAAGTCTTGCTGCATTTCGTATGGTGTCTGGTCAACCCAAGCACTTGTGCTCGTCTGGTTGGCACTGAAGTCTTGATTCGACAAAAAACTAGGGACTTGCTGCGATTGCCTTTCAGACGGAGAGCGAGGCTTGGATCCGAAGCGGCTCCAGTTCCAGTCTGGCGGGATAGGTGCGGTTGGAGGCATATCGACTGTATTGCCTCCCACTTTTGGAGCAACCTGCCGGAGTAAACTATCAAAGATTTCCCAACCTTTACGTGCGGCAATTGATTCATTGGCCATTGCACGTAGCCATAAGACGGCCTTTTTCGAATCATCTAGTATATCTCCAGCTTGGCTGGGGACGTGCTCGGCGCGATACGCGAGCTCGAGCATCAGGACTGATGCTGCTTCGATGACGTAGTGCAGAGTGTGCCACCAGGGGTTGATCATGTATATTGCTGTTGTGTCGCCGTCCACTACTGGCATTAGATTGATTACATTCCGTGCGGATTGCACACAGGTTGTCACTGCTTGGGCGTTGAAGTCTTTGGACCGATCAGATTCATGCTTGATACGGCCTTCAAAGCGGCACAGACAGGGCCGGAAGAGAGTCATGCGAGACGAGTTAAAGAACATAGCCAATCCAATACGCTCGAGGTCTATCTCATTCTTAGTCGGCCATATCGGGGTAGCAAACTCGAATTGTTGGGGTAGATTCCTCTTCCAATCCATAAATCTAGCATCAATCCTACGAATTATGTCTTGAACCTCGATCCATTTCGCCTTGACTCGTGCGGCACAGTATAACTGGGTCAAAATCTCATGGGAGATGATAGACAGTTGTGTCCTATATATGAAATATGTCGATGATGTAATGGTGAGTTGGGCTACAGGGAATGAAAAGGCCGATACTGGCGGTGATCTGGTTCCTGGTGACATAGATGTCATTGAGGAGGCGATCTTTGATGTAGACGCCGACTGCGCAGGCGTCGGTAGTTGACGAATGGATACCTTTCCCTTGTTCTTGGACGTTGAGTATTTCCTCGCTTCTGAATGTGTACGGTAATGTCGATCATAAAGTGGTCGATCCAGCCGAAACTCGTCCTCATTTTTGTTTATAGGTAGTGGCGTGCTAACATCGCGGTCGGAAATACAACTAGGTCGGCCTGTCAATTCCGCGAGAAGGCGTTCCTGGGAGTAAAGCGACCACCAGAGACGAACTCGGAATTCTTTATCGACATCAGTCAGATCTCTTGCGTCATTACGGATATGTAAGGCAAGTGCCATAGCATGCCGGATCGCTAGGCCGCCCATAATCCACGACCTACTGTATTCAGTAATGGATTTCGTCATCATCCGTCACCACTTACCTATTCAGCTGATCGCTCATCAGCAAGTAAAGGCTGAGGAGTCCAAGACACGAAGTGTGTTGCAACTCTGGGTCTATGTGCAGAGTTCTCTGATCCATGCCAAGGTTCTCAGCTCGATAATAATAAATGAGGTGATCGCGATCATCACCTCGAAATTCAGCCTTAGCAAGATGGGCGAGCTTCGCACTGATAGCAAACACTATGTTGAGGATCGACAGCCATGCTTGTTGCTCAGAGGAGAGCCTTACATCGGCACCGCGGGGGAATGCGTTGAAGGTGGCCATGAAGTCCTTCTTCAACAAGACTGGGAACGTCGGATGAACATTGGCGAAATATGAGTGGACCAGAGCGCTTGCAACATGGGGTGTTGGCCATTCGAGAGCGTTAACTGAGTCTCTTTCCACGACGGGTAAGTTGACCCCGTCGGCATGATAGCAGGACGAAGTAAATGCGTTCTCTGTGCCTGTTGTTCTGGGGCTTTCGCCACCCTCCTCTTCAATATCCATGGCATTCTGTCTCTTCGCTCTCTGTACCCAGGTAACAGCCGAGGCTTTCCCCATGAAACCAGCAGCTCTCGTATCCTCATTCCTATTAGTATCTTCATCTATAGCATCTAGTGAGCCTGTAGATCCAACCTCCGCGTCGGCATAGTTTTCTCCGTCGTCTTCCTTGTGCCTTGGTTTGGCTTCTGAGCCAATGTTTGTAGCCGAGTCGTCATCGTCCTCGTCCTCGTCCTCTTCGATATCGGGCGTTGGAGACTAAGGTCTGTTAGCGATAAAACTGCTTTGCCCAATCGTTGAATTACTTTGGCAAGAGCCCTTTCGATTTCTCTCCGCTTCTGGGGAGCTACTTCCTGACTTTGAGTCACGGATCGAAGCAGGTTCGTAAGTTGTACGTTTCTATAGGACAGCGTTCCGTTCTGGCTTACGAGCCTCTCCATCTCTCTTCGCTGAAGTTAGCGTTTATTATGAAGATTCCCAACAATCAAATAGCTTACTTCCGTTCCTTATCTCTCTTGCCAGCTCCGTAAATACATTCTTTGCCTTCATTTTTACACTTAACGCATGGCTGGCCTCCAGAACACTTTGCTTTGGCTCTGCGACATTGATCACAAGCATGCGACGTCCGATGCTTCTCCATAGCCTTCGACGACGCGGCACCGGTGGCAGGCTTTAGGAGCGGTGGCAACAGCATCTTTCCCGGCGGTGGAAGTGGCAAAGGAGATGGTATTTCTCGGTTCGTACTTTGCGCATAGAGGGCGTTGTCTTGCACCTCTGGTTGTGATATCTCATGAGTCTGACGTCGGTATGTGCTCTGCGACGAGCTGGCGGATGGCTGACCAAACGGTGCAACACGGCCACGCTTAGGTCCTCGCTCAGGCATATTAATGATGGGGATTATTCGAGCGCTTCTTACATACGGTCTATGGAAGACTTTGAGCGAAGCTGCATATTGCTGCAAGCTGGCGTGTGTCAGGGATAGAAAGTCGATCTATATGAAGTCCAACTTTAGTATATACTGTGAGTGCGGGGAGCCCTCGTAGTGTTCAATGAGGAGTTATGGAGCAGTATGAAATGCCAAGGTCGTCTACTTATGACAACGACTATCTTGTATTGCTGGTGGGTAGCCGAGTGCTTGATTGCATTGGAATAGACGTCGTGTCGTTGGAAGAAAATATGCTTGCGGAGACTCTGGTTATGGCAAGCATGGTCTTAGGGGATGGTTTTCCCTGGATCTCGATCGATGATGTAGTTTGGCCACAGTGCCCGGGCGACACTCCGACAGAAGTAAAAGCGTGATCTGCGTATGTCTCGCAAGGGTGATATCACTTGCAATCCCGGTAGGATAGAGTATGCTGCAACTGTAAATAGGGATGTGGCAGATTACTGTGATAATTGATGCTCACGTGCCTCGAGCAGGCAATGCAGTTGTTGGTGGGAGTAGGATCAGAGGAGGCTCGTCTTGGGTATTCGGAAGAGGGAATTACATGTTCCTTACGGAGGATGCTCCGACTTTAATTACTCGAGAATGGCATGAGCGAGGATGCGAACATGCGAATTTGCTGCTTTTGTCTCAGCAATCCCATTGGCCGGAAGACTCCTCCGGCGATATGAGCCAATGAAAACACCACAAGTAGGGGAGGCAATGAACCGGCCGGACACGCTGCAGCGCAAGGGGAGGTCGGTATTACAGTACTCGGGATGGGTGTATAGGTGCCGGCAGTGCCTCAACGAGCCCAGCTTGTGTTCTTGGTCTTCCCCGAAGCATCTTCAGTGACGCAAGAGCTTCTGGGGTGTGGATTCTGGGGTTCTGGGATTCTCGGAGTCTGTAATAACACAACAGTATGCCGGTACAGCATTATGATAGTACGGTATGATACGGTGGTCTGGTAACATAACACATCATATTCGGGGAGCGACGGGTGAGGGAAGGCATCATAAATACCGCGTACTTCCCTCTAGCTGTGCGAAAACCCCGTGCGGATGCTTCTTCGGGGTGCCTGCCAGTCGTATCTGTCTAAAGAACTGGCCGAACTGGTCGAGCTGGTCGGGCATATCTATCTGCCCAAGAGCATGACGCCGAATATCCCGCCATTCCGCCAGTCACTGCCGACATCTACGCTCTACAGAGACATGCCTAGGAGACTAATAACGGGTACCTGTTAATCAAGCAGGCTATCCTCATTCTACCTCAACCCATCTTTTCCTCTTCCTGCACGAATAGCCTCCTGCTACCCGGTACGTACGGTGCATGTATCTTATCCGCCATCACTTAAGAGTCCGCGACAGGCGAAGGGTGCATCCTGCAGATCAAAGTCGAGGTCGCCGGGGGAGGGAGCGCAAGAGGATGTGGCATATGCCCTTTTGGGCAGCTATGGCAGCTTGGTACGATGCACCGAGACGTTATATGCATTCCCAGGACAGGCCGTTTCCGACATTCTCCACATACAGGACCTTACATGCCCTTGCATTGCCACACTACCACACTACTCAAGAACCATCCCCGGTACTGTCGGCCCCATCAATGGAGACCCATATCAAGGTCCAGCGCTACCAGAGCGCCTGCTATTCTGCACCTGCCCAAGTCCGGCATTGAGGGAGGGAGTACACACTCGCATACTGTACACTGCAATGCTCGAGTCCTCGATTCGAGTAAAGGCAACCCGAGTACAAGCACGAAGACTGTGTGCTGCCTCGGTATGGCGACTGTGGCGGGCTGGGTGGCGACTGGCATGACGTCAACCAGCCGCCCCAGCTGAGGCGTCGGGTTATGGGTCATCCATTACCAATCCGAAGTACCCTGCTCCGTAGAAAGTACATGATCAGATTCTGGCCACCGTTGAGGAGACGCCTGCAGGAGAAGCAGGTGGGAATAGCAAGGAGGAGTAGAAAGGAGGTCTGGCAGGTGGGAGAGCAGCAAGCAGGAGAGCGGGGGAGCAGCAAGCGGGAGAGCGGGAGAGCAGAGAGCAGGAGAGCAGGAGAGTAGGAGAGCAGGAGAGTAACAAGCAGGAGAGCAGCAAGCAGGAGAGCAGCAAGCACGGAGTAGATGGAGTAGATGGAGTAGGGAGGCGCTGCAGCCAACACCCGCACGACAACGCACAGCCGATCCGGCCGAGTCTGTCTGATAAGCGCCGGCTGATCGTCGCAGCACAGCATCACAGCAACCTGGAGTTACACAAGGGCATGTGCGAGCCGCAGCTCAGGAGAACCACAGCGCCGTCAGCGATGGGCCAGGATAGGACTCTCGATTATATACGGAAGTACACGACTTTGCTGTAGTTTGGCTCTGTTGGGGGTTGAGAAATGCCATCTATCTGTCGCATTCCACGCATTCCGATTCTACTCTGTTTTCAACATCACTGCACATCCAGTGGTAGGACTAACCTCGTTTTCAACCGTTTTCAACCGTTTTCAAACGCAACGTCGGCCTGGTGGGAGGTTATCGCGGTAAACAGCCGCCGTTGTGCCATGCCGAGACGTACTTGCACAGGCACTTGTCGGTCGCATCGCATATAAGTAATCCACTTCCTGTCATGAACTTCATCTGCACTCCCCCTACCCTGCCCTGCCCTGCCCTGCCCATCTCCCGCGCTGGAACAACCTTGCGTGCCAGATCGGCGCGTGTCCAGGTCTCCCCGTAGTTTGAGGATTGCCGGCTGCCGAGGCATCATGATAGCTCACGGTCCAACGGCCGCGCAGGCCAGCACGGCCAAGTGCCGGCGAAGAATAGGGCTCAAGGAGGCATGTATATGGGCTGCAAGCACCGGAAATGCTGCGTACAGCTCATACAGACACAGTGGCGAGACAACCAGCACCATCACCACCATCCGACTCTGTACGGCTATGCGCGTCGCTTCACCTCTACCGAGCAAAAAGCTCCAGCGAGCTCCCCCTCAAACCCCGCATTCACGCTCTCATTCAACCTCGCCGATTCCCAAATCCACAACCCTCCTCACCAGCATCTTCGCTCGTCTCAACTACATCCGTACGCACCATGTCCTCTTTCACCAGGCCAAGCTTTGCGCGCGTTAGCACCTCAGATATCGCTGAGCGCGATTACTTCAGCGAAAATCCACCCCCAAAGGCTCTCGAGGCACATTCCGCGGCAGCCAAGGACTTTATATCTTTCCACGCCGCTGCCAACCGCCGGGTTGTCCTCGTTACCTCCGGCGGGACCACGGTTCCCCTTGAGCGTCAGACCGTGCGGTTTATCGACAACTTCAGTGCCGGTACGCGCGGCGCGACATCTGCAGAATACTTTCTGGACGCGGGCTACGCAGTCATCTTCCTCCACCGGCAATTCTCTCTCCTTCCATACTCGAGACATTACAGCCATGCGACGGACTGCTTTCTAGACTTTCTCCACGAAGGACCTAATGGCAGCGTTGTCGCGAATGAAGAATACCGGGAGAAGATGCTGATGGTCTTGAGGGAATATAACGAGGCGAAGAGGAAGAACCTGCTATTGACTCTCCCGTTTACAACAATCACAGACTATCTGTTCGTTCTCCGCTCAGTCTCGCAATTGATGCGCCCGCTCGGGCCCAATGGACTTCTCTATCTCGCCGCGGCCGTTTCCGACTTTTTCGTCCCTCCTGCGCGCATGGTAGAGCACAAGATCCAGTCCACCAATGCAGTTGACTCTGCACCAGAGCCCAATGGCGAAAATGAAGAGAAAGAGGAAGAATTCGACAACTTTGATTCCTCGCCTCGCATTCCCCGCTCCAAACGTCTCATCGTCGATCTTGACCCCGTCCCGAAATTCCTCAAGAACCTCGTCGACGGATGGGCGCCTGAAGGCATGATTGTGTCCTTCAAACTCGAAACCGATCCCCAGATCCTCGTTCACAAAGCACAATACTCTCTGGAGCGGTACCAGCATCACCTTGTGATCGGTAACCTGCTAAGCACGAGAAAATGGGAAGTCGTGTTCGTCAGCAAGGATGGTGAGAAGTGGATCCGCGTGCCCACATGTAGAAGAAAGAAGAGCTTTAGCGGCATCGAGCAGATGGTGGGCATGTCGCAGAAGGGAGGTGAAGTCGATCGCCCCAGTGATCCTGACAGCTTGCCGGACACAGAACCCGAGATAGAGATTGAGAGTCTAATTATCCCGGCAGTAGAGGTCCAACACACAAAGCATATCGAGAATGCGAAGAGACTGAAGGCGTCATGAGAAGCAGGTCTGAGCGAGAAAGTATGAAAAAGAAGACCTGGTTCCGCGTCTGGAGATGCGAAATACATCCAAGCCGGTACTGGCAAGCCTCTGATCCCACGGCGTCTCCAGACTTCAAGGTTGAGGATGAAGAGTAGTCCTCTAGTAGCATTCGGGATATACAAAGCGGTCAAGACGATACTTCCTACAGGCAGGGAGATGGCAGTTGTATCGACTCCAATGGTAATCAAAGGACTGTATCCTTCAACAAGATCCTATGAATTCACGAGTCAACATTGTTGGCCGTCTGGTTGATCTCTGTATATACCATACGTAGATCAAGTACTATAATACGTAGCTTAAATGCCTCGCCAAAACAAATCTACCTAGTGTTGATTATATTCGTCAACGTTATGGTTGTATGTTAAGCTATACGGTATACCCGACTAAGCTCCGGCCAGCCCCCTATATCGATCGCTACGGTACGTAAATCCGAGGAGTTCGAAGCTGGTATGTATATTGTAGACACGATATCTTGAAGGGCATAGTAAGGCAGTATACTAGGTAGCCACTAATTAAAATCTCATACATCTATCTGCTTGTAGTATCTGCAAGTCAAATATTACTATCATAGGCTTGAGGAACAATCGAATGCCATCCGTGACTCGTTGAAATCAAAACATGAAAAGAAATTTTAAGATTTAAAAAAAAAAGGCCCAAATCATATTCCAGAGAGAAAAGAACCCAACCAGAATCTATCGGTACTTCAGCCCGTCTCAATATCAATCAATCAATCCAACAGGCGTCGACAATCCCGCAAAGAAAAGGCGCCGAGGAAACCCACGGCGAGAGCACGGCTCGCAAGAGAGAAAAGCGGTGAGGTCGCTCCGTCCGGCAGAATGCTCAGAAAACCCAACCCGCCCGCGCCCTCCAGACGCAGGCAGGCCTCTCCCTTCCTCGCCGCCGCAGCCCGAGGTCCAGCAGAAGCCCACGCCCTGCCGCGCACCCACCGAATGGCGTCCCGCACGCCGCCGCTGCTCTCGCCCTACCTCTCGCTGCCGCCGGAAGCCTCCGTCACGCTGCTGACGTCCGTGCTCGGCGCGAGCACCAACTGGCTCGTCCTGCGCCTTCTGCACGCCGGCCTGCAGGCGCTGCAGGAGGAGGGCGGCACGAGGGTCGTGCTCGTCAGCTTCCTGAGGGATCTGGCATTCTGGAAAGAGGGCGCTCGGAAGCTGGTATGTTTGGCCCTTGTTTCTGTGCTTCGCTTGGGTCTGTGGTTGTATTGGGCGGGGGGGCTCAAAGCACGTCGTTGGAGGAAGCACTGCGTACGGGGAGTGGGGCTGACGGCGTGGGTTAATAGGGCTTGGATCTCGATAAGCTGGCGCTGAAGAAGAGGTTCGCGTTTGTGGATGGCTTGAGCGGCTTGTTTCTGCCTGCAACGGCGAAGGCGAGACCTAGCAGCGACTGCACGAGTGCCATAAGAAGTACAGAGCTCAAGAGCGTATCCGACGACATACTCGGCGCTGTTAATTCATTGCGGGCTGGGGGTGCTGGAGGGAAAGTGGTGCTGGTGATTGATCAGTTGGACCTTCTACTTGCAACCTGTGGGGACAGAATCAGTGCAGTGGGCTTGGGAGAGATGCTGATGGATCTACGAGAGGTAAGTTTAGTTGTCACCTTGGCGTAGACACGATAGCGATTCAAACACAGCTGACAATCATATCCGTTATAGCAAGTCCACGCCACGGTTCTCACGCTTTCCGCTGATGCACCGTTGGTGGTAGCGCAACATACTCCGTTAGAAACAAACCATGCAGCATTTCTATTGAGCATAGCACACCAAGCGGATTTAGTAATGAGTTTAAGATTGCTTGACACTGGCACAGCAAGGGATGTTAGCGGAGTCATAAGGATCGCAGTCGGAGATGGAGCAGAGGCTGGAGGAGAAACAAAGTTGGAAGGAAGAGAACTGCTATATTTCGTGGGTGGAGATGGAGCTGTGAAAGTATTTGAGAGAGGCCAATAATGGAACGTCTGCGACTTGAAAGATTGCACACTTGAGTGATAATGTTGTGAAAGCAAGCGCATGCAATACGGCTTGACATGTAATTTACACTATACCCCTCGTACGCTCGCATATCGATTGTTCGCTAGCTCCATTGTCTTGATTGATGCTTCGGATAGATGTTCACGTTTGGAGGCGTTGTTGTAGTCACTCAAAAACATGACAAACTCGATAACAGTGAAATTCCTTGAAGTTGAAATCGAATGACATTGAAAGCGTTCCCTTGTCCCTCGTGGAATATCACAAGCAACCAGCTAACAAGCCCAAATCACTCCACGTTCCATATGCATTCATTGACCGTCCTTTATTCGTCCTTCTTGGTTGGTCCTCTTGAGCCAGTTGGTACACCAGTCTGGAAGCCGTTCTTGAACTTCCTTGGGACCTCCTTCAAGTGACGCATACGTCCGGTACCGGTGGTCTTCCTCCGCTTGGCCTTCTCGCCCCAGTTGTCTGTGATTGAGTGTTAGCATTCGGGTCTCCAAGTCGCGTGCTCGATTGATCAAGTCGTGCAGATGAGCGTGGGAGTTGTCTGGGTCACATACATTGCCTAATCTTGGCTGCTGGGTATCCGCATGATGAACAGGTGTGCTTTTGGATGTGTAGGGATCGGCGACCTGCAGAATTGAAATGTCAGTTCAAAGTCGTCCAGTATGAGCTTCAATCGTTCTGTCCAACGCGCTCCAACCTCCTTCACAATGGATTTCAAGGGTACTGACCACAGCGACGGCACAGAGTGTGCGACTTGTTGTGGCGCTTTCCGAAACTGGCTGTTCCCTTCGCTGTATGGTTGTCAGTAAATGCATCGAGCGGTCGTCATCGCGGCCCGTGGGAACGTACTCATTTTGATTAAACTAGAGTATTGAGTCAGTATACGACAATGGCATGAGTAGAGTTGGGAGCTGTGTCACATACCTCGGTGGCCGGTAGGTTGTCGAGTTTTGTCGTGGTCCTGTCTTCTCGATGAGGCTGTATCGGTATTTCCAAGTGTGGGAGATTTTTTAGGGCACGTAAGCGAATCTCACAAATTTCTCTCGACCAATCAGCGGAGGAATTGGCAGACCGCCTAGAAGCGATTCTGCCAGAGTCACCTGACCTTTGTTAAAGCCTCCAACTTTGCGTGCATTGGTCACAGAAATAGATTTTTGGAGGAAGAGCGCTCGTAGCACAATTTTGTTAATTATTTAATTAAGATCGGTGATACTGTCAGTCATGGGCTTTATGTTAATATTGCAAGCGTATTGGTTCGTTTCAGTCGGTCGACGCACAGGTTGGTAAATGTAAATCAAATCACGTGACATGTAATATATCCTCGAGACTCTCAACCTCTGATCTTATATTTGAAGCTTAAATTCGAACTTTGGTATCTTCATACAACAGTATGCAAAACTCATTCCCCATAGGGAGCCTTATAACTTGATGTTATATTACCCTGTGACTCACCCAAGTGACGATTACAGTCGTATCAGGTTCCAGCCCATTGAATGAGGATAAATCCGGCTATGCATCTGATATTTTTAAAAGGCACCAACTCTCACGAACTGTCTCCTTTTGCCCATTTTACGAAGATTTTACTATTACATCCACGTACCAGATCACTCAACGATACTCATGATTCTCAGTTAGATATTCATTATGTGTTGATCATAATTTTGAATTTCCACCTTCACGGTTTGTAATGCACATCCAGCAGTACCTCAAATAAACTCATGTCCCTGTTCCATCTGGGCAATGCGAGATCAAGCAACGCCAAGTCCCAAACAATATTCCTCCAAATAACTCCATGGAAGCCTCTTCCCTTTCTAGTCAAAATTTCAAACTCAATTCTCCACATCCAGCATGACTTTCAATCCGCTCTCCACAGCCCTCCACCATCTCCCCCTCTCTTCTAAATCATCTCCTACTCCGCCCAAAGCCTCTTCCTTCCTCCTCTTCGCCTCCCTCGCCGAAGCCGTGCTGCCCAATCTTCTGACCTCCAGCGGCTGCAACTCGGCCTCTAACCTCTCCAATTCTCTAGTCTTCCTAGGGACTGCTACTTTCAGTTGCTCCAACTGATGATCCAGCTCCGCCCGCTCCCTCTCTTTCTCTTCCACCAGTGCAAGCGTCTTCTCCAACGGGAGGCTCAAATTCGGGTTCGGGCCCGGCTCTTGCGCGGCTTTTAGTTTCTCAATTGACGCATTCAGGCCCTCAATCTTTTCCGGGAGTTCTTGTAGTTGTAGAGTCTGTGTTTGGATCGTCTCGTATTTCATGCAGAGTTCTCGCCCGTGTCGTTCTAGCTCTGCGACCATATCCGCGACTTCATTCTTCTGTGCCTTCAGCGACTTCTTGACACTGGCCAGCTGTGCTTCTAGCTCGACATTCTCCTGATGTTCAACAATGAGAGGCGGGTCGCCGACAATGGCTCGAATGAACTTCTCCTTCGTGACTTGTTCGAGGTAGGAAAACCGAAGCTTTGAGAAGAGTTCCTGGAGAATATTAGCACCCGAAGTGCCATAACATATCAAGCTTGCAAACCTTGTAATGTGATAGATCGGCTTCCAAACTTGCGGGATTTGGGCTTTCGAATGCGTCAGCAGATACGTCTGATATGCGTGTACTAGCTGCTTGGTGGATTGCTGTGGATATTGGTTCGCTAATCTTGATGATTGACAACTCCTGCTCTTGCTGAGCTTGGGTCAGGGCCTCCAAAACATCATCGTACGTCTGCACCATCGTGGACGTCTCGAGAACGAAATCAGTGGTGGGGGTGTCTATAAGCATTCACGTGTTATTGAGAGCCGTGATGTCAAGAGCTTGACTGTTGAAGTCGCATGGGCGCTTAAATCACTGGTGCTGTAGAATTCTGCTTGTCTACAATATATCGACAGGCTATACAAGTGAAGGCGTCGTTATCGGATTTCTAGCCTTCTATCGTCGCGACTTTGTTTACATGGATACTGCCGTAGTTCACCGATCTAGGTCGCCGAATATGGCGATGTTTGGGCGGTGAGAAATGGCAAGGGCAGGCGCCGATAACGTCAACGTCGATGACTGGAGACCTGAACGCTTCGCTTTTATAAACCAAGACGACAGGTTTAGTTCGAAGAGACACTGGAGTCGTTGTTCTCTGGTTGCAGGTGTCTTGGTACAACAGATAGAGCTGCTATGACCAACACCGACCATTTGAGCGACGATTATGTCGCCAGTCTCCTAGCAAAGGATGCCAAAGAGAGTTCAATCAAGTATTCAGCAATGGGAATGGAAGCTTTCTTACCTTCAAAGTATTAAGTTTAGTCCCCAGCTACCAAGGCTATTATAATAATTATAATAGGGCTCCAGCAAACAAACCCAAACCAAACACGCGCTTCTTACGCACCATCATCAAAGAGACAGACAACCACAACGCCGCCCTCCTAGCGAGAGAGGCCGCAGAGTCGCGTGCCCGCCTTGAGAACCTCGTAACTAAAGATCACCGTGCTGCTTCGGATGTCAGACGGCGACAGCTCGGGCAGATCACAGCTCTCCTGACAGGCGGGCCACCGAAGAGAAAACGGACAGAACCACCGAGGTCTGGTAAGCGGCCGAATGCCAGCGACGACGACCAGGCGCAGGACTCAGGAAGACATTCGAGACACAGAGATAGAGAAGCAAAATATGGCAGAGATGGGCGTGACAAGGGAGAGGATCGCTCTACACATCGTCACAAGCGACATAGAAGTCGCTCCAGCGAGCGGCCGAGTGAGAGACGGGATCGAGACCAGCACAGCTCGCGGACGCGCTCGCGGTCTCCCCGCGAACACCGGAGCAAGGAGCCCCGACACCGACATCGATCTCCTCACCGCAAGCCATCAGGGGCCGACACCGGGAAGGAGCGCGGTCACAGACATCGCCGCGCGGGATCACCCAGCCTCGAAGACGACGCCAAAGCATCCCCAAGCCGGCCCCAGGCCGCAGACTACGACTCGGACCCCCTCGACGCCATAATCGGCCCGCGCCCACCCCCGCCTCCCACGGTCCGCTCGCGCGGCCGCGGCACGACGTCGGCGGCGTCGGGCATCGACTCGCGCTTCTCGTCGACCTACGACCCGGCGGTCGACGTGCAGCTCGACCCCGGCGAGGAGAACGACTGGGACCAGGCCCTCGAGGCCCTGCGCGACCGCCAGAAGTGGCACCAGCAGGGCGCCGACCGCCTGCGCGCCGCCGGCTTCACCGAGGACGACGTCGCCAAGTGGGAGAGGGGCGGCGAGCGGAGGGAGCAGGACGTGCGCTGGGCCAAGAAGGGCGAGGGCAGGGAGTGGGACCGCGGCAAGGTGCTGGACGCGGGCGCGGGCGCGGACGAGGCGGGCGTCCTGCTCCCCGGAAGGGATCTGGACGTCTCCTGGGGGAGGCTGAAGGGTACGTGACGCTGCGTGGCTGCTTTCACGAGCCGGTATTTAAGAGTGTGCTGGATATAGTCAATTCTACTTTGGATATGCCCCAGATCGCTGCTTTCTGGAGCTTCTGCTGCGTCTCCCTGATTTGACAGCACGTGAAGACCCGAATGCTCTCCAAGCTGGACTAATGCCGTAGCACAGCCGACGCCTCGTACAGCCCCTACATGCCGAGTGCGCCGGGATTTGGAAGGCCTACTAATCTGATAGAGACTCTGCATGAATACATATACTTCACGAATCAAGCAGTCATTGCAAGAGCAGGGCAGGCATATACCATAAGTCATTGCTATCTTGACCAGCCAGGGACAGCATTGATAGCTCATCTGATCCACAATCTCATATTACCTCCCCTCATACACTCGAAATATAAACTAACAACGCAAACATGAACAATGGGTACAATCGCTTCGCTGCGCTGCAAGAAGTCTCACTTTTCCGGCCGGCCGACTGCCTAGCTGATTGGCAATGCATCCCTCTCATCCTTAGCAAAAGCCAATGCATAGTTGTAGCAGCTGTACAACACTCAGCGCCTAGCGCAAAGAAGGTAGGTATCCACCATCTGAGTCTTTCGTGTGAGAAGGCTGGTATCATAACATTCCTGATCAAAATGTGCTAGAATGGGATTAACAAAAGAAATAGTCCACGTCTCAGAAGGTGCGTATGCAAGCCCAAGGATTAAGGTGTTCCCGTGACCTTGAAGCCGTTGCCAGATATCACGTTTCGGACCTCCACACCACGCCAGGGATCAGTGCTTCTTTCCCTTGAACTCGCGGTGTTTCAGGCGACTAGTTCTCCAGCCCTCGTACCAGAGCTCGCGGCTTGCTTCCCTAAGTTCTCCTCGCCACTCGGTGAACACGGCTTCCTTGAGTCTTACGAAGTCACAATGCTCAACATTCAAAGGATCTGCGAAGCCCCAGGGGAACTTTCGACCAATAACACCGGGCTCGTAGATGTCGGGGCTGATGATCGAGAGCGGGAGATAGGGCATCTCTGCCGTCGTAGACAGATCATCATTGGAGAGTTGGCGCTTGTGCTGGCGGATGGAACCAGAGGATAGGAGGTGAGGGTGAGGCGAATGCGGCGCGGAAGGAGCCGTGTCGGGGTTTTGGATGGGAAGAGCTTCGTTGGTGGGATCACTGTTGGCGCCAGCATCGGCTTCGTCGTCCTCCTCTGCCTCGTCCTCGTCTTCCTCGTCGATGCGAGTTGATTCTCGTGTAGGACTCTCGGCATCCGTATCATCAAGTCCCAGGGCTTCCAGAGGGTCAAGGTTGGCCTTCCGCAGACTGTCCCCCACCGTCTTCTTCAGGTGCGTCATATGGGCTGTAGTGATCGTGTCTGCCTTTGAAATCACGGGTACCACGATGGTCTTGCCCTGCAACGTGCGTAGGACGGAGAGATCGAGATCTTCGTCCAGCCCTCCGATGACACGGGGTGCTGAGGCGTACTTTCCGTTTGCGCCATCCTGGCCTCTCGACGTCTTTGCTTTCGCTGCTGCGATGTTCTTGTCTAAGCGGGAAGGGTCGAGGATGAGGAACGCACAGTGGATGTGGGTATCCTGCACTCCTGGTGCTCTTACAACCTTCATCTCCTCGGTGAAGGTCTCTTCGAACTTGCTCTCGAGGAAGGACGACATCTCGCGAAGCTGCAGATCGACGACATTTGTCTCCAATCCTTCCGAGTCCCACAATGTCAGGCCGATCCGCTCGCCATCAATCTCGGTTTCGAGGTAGTGCGATTCAAAGTTGCCAGATTTCGTGCCTTGCGCAAAGCCGTCTTCGGGTGGGTCAGATGGGCGGCCGCTTCTCTTCTTCGCAGGGAGGGCAAGTGAGGTTTTGAGAAAGTTGAGGAACGAGGTCTTGCCAGAGCTGCGTGCTCCAATGATGAGGATGCTAGATATTATCAGCCGAGATCATAATGATGCGGGGTGCACAATCAATGCTTACTTGAAGGGTGTCGGGTCCTTCCTTCTCCTCACCCTTCTCGGGCTGTTTATAGAGCTCACGGCACTGCTTGCATAGCTGTAGCGGCCGCGGTGCGTCATGCTCTCCGTACGCGCATACGGGTCAACCCAGTCAGCCTTGCGAGTGCCGTTCGTAGGGGCCTGCGGGAGCGGTACGTTGCTGCTGCTGGCGATGGACGGCCTGCCTGGCTCGATTGAGCCGCGGCCGTTCTGATTACTGCCGACTCGGCCAGACATGATTGCCACGGAGTCGGGGCGGTCGTCGCCGCCAAAAGATTGCAGCTGTGGGGGCGCGGCGCCGTTGTAGAGGACCGGAAGGCTCGGTGGGTTCTTGGGGATGGTAGGCTCGCGCTGCTGACGAAGGAGCTCCTGCTCCCGGGCGTGAGCTTGCTGTTTCTTGCTCCCTTTGACGCCGAGGTCACCAGACTTGGACCGGCGTAGGAGTATGCCGAGGCTGGAGCGACGCGGTGGGTGAGATTTATCGCTTTCGGGGATCGAAGATAGTCTGTCTTGTGGTGGTGAAGCGCCGCCGCTTGGAGTTCGAGGTCTGCTCGTACTGACCATTCTGCTGATTGGGCGTCGAGGTGTCACAGGTTAGCAGGCCTCGCCTGATTTGCCCCAGATGGACTCCTGGAATGGCAAGTCGAACAGATGAAGCCGGCGGAATGTCGAGACGGACAGGTATGGCAGAACGACTATCTGACAAAACGCTAGCTCGATCGATGGAGAATGTATGCGCCTTTGACAGGTCTCTGCGGTGGCAGAGCTGTCGGCGATTGCACGGATCCCGTCGCAGGTGGAAGTGCAGCCAGCGACTTGCGAGAGGTGATTTCGAAGTCGGGGGATGCAATTGATGATCTCACGATCTGGTGTCGAGTCGAAAAGGAGACGTTGGGCGCAGGAGATGGCCCAGACTGCGGAGGTGGGAGGGTCTCGCGCGCGGACCAGAGCCGTCTGCGATGAAGAGCCGAGAAAGGGGGGGGGGGTGCGAGGGAAGCTGTTTAGGCGGGTTAGGCTGGGCGACGCTCTGTTTAAGCAGACGAAGAGTGGTGGGCGCGATGCATCCTTCTGTCAACGAGCGTAGTGAGGTTGGAGCTGGAGCTGGAGCTGGAGCTGGAGCTGAAGCTGAAGTCCAAGTTCACGGTCACGGTCACGGTCACGATGAAAGAAGAAGGAGGCGCGCAACGGAGCAGACGCAGCTGCTGTTGGAAGGGCGGCAGCGTGCGGGCAGGCAGGCGTTGGCTCGATGGATCCCTATAGGGAGCCGGGGCGGAGATGGATGGCTGAGCTCAGGGGCTCTGGGGCGAGATTGACGGCTGTGCGTTCAAGCCCCCGGTCATGGCAGATTGGCAGGGCGGGAGGAGGAGAAGAGGTAGCGAGGTTAGAGAGGTGGTGAGGTGGTGAGGTGGTGAGTGGTGAGTAGTGAGGTTATAGAGGTTAGAGAGGTTAGTGAGTAGTAGGGCAGCGAGTACAGTAGTGAGTAGTAGGGCAGTGGTTAGTGAGGTTAGCGAGGCAATCAGTAGTGAGTAGAGAGGTTAGGGAGTAGCGAGTAGTGAGCAGTGAGTAGTAGGGCAGTAGTTAGTGAGGTTAGTGAGTAGTGAGCAGTGAGTTTGAGTACAGTAGTGTAAGTGTAGTGCAGTGGTGAGGCAGGGAGGTGCCAGTCAGTCAGTCCAGTGCACGCGGTCTGGGCAGTACGGTAGCCCCGTCGCTACAGGGCCGCAGCCAGATACGCCAGACGCAGCAGGCCCAGCGGTGCATCGTGGTGCATCAGGGTACATCAGGGTACATCAGGGTCAATCAGGGTACATCACGGTACATCACGGTACATCAGGGTACATCAGGGTACATCACGGTACATCAGGGTCGTCCCAGCGTCCCCAGGGCCCTGAAGCCCACGCGAGACACGTTTGCCACTTTACGTACTGCAGCGTCGCGTGGCGTGTGTCGCTCGCTGGGCAGGCTGCTCGTTACGGCTACTGCCCAATACTGTCCAATACTCCTCTATCCTCTATCCTCTATCCTCTGCACTGCCCAATCAATACCTGCAGAGAAGAGTCTTGCCTTGCCGCCCTCCCCTGCCTCCCTTACAGTACACCAGCCATCCAGCCATCCAGCCATCCAGACACCCAGACACCCCAGCCACCCCTGCCGCTCCTTTGTTTCAGGCCCTGAGATGAAACAAAACACCCACCCAATGGCAGTCGACAACCCTGAATCACTGTACTGTACTGTACTGTACCGTACCGTACTGTAGAAGACGATCCTTCGCGACGGCCAGCGCCGCACCGGTCGCGTGTCGGTCGCGAGGGGCGGTGTGGGTCCGGCCGATACTTGTACAGTACAATACAGGTACACCAAGTACGGTACTGTACGGTACTGTACGGTAGTCTGTACGGCACAAACAATGCCCATTGTCGCTAGCCTCGGCCCACACCGTCCGTGCGAAATAAGCTTAGGTGCGGTGCGGTTCTGTCGCCGTCTGTACCTGCCTTAGGGGTCGCTGGTGCTGTTCTGTCCTCGTCTGTACCTGCCCTGCCTTCGGGGTCACTGGCTTACAGCGACCAAGGGAGGTCCCGTGGGTCTACAGTACTGCGAGAGTGAGATGGAATCGGCACAAATACAAAGTACAGAGTACGGAGTACGGTATGACAGTCGTCTGCTGCCCACGGAAGCATCAGAGGCCTGCTGTGCTGTCTGTCGGCACGCGTAGGGCTTGTTGCCTGCCTGCTCTCTCTTTCTCTCTCTCTTTCTCTCTTTCTCTCTTTCTCTCTTTTCTTCTCTCTCTCTCTCTCTTTCTCTCTCTCTCTCTCTCTCTTTCTCTTTCTTGTCCCTATAGTGCTATGCGACAGTATATTACAGACTGTTACTTCCTGCGTCCCCTTTGCTTTCCCATGCAACACCCGTACACGGTCTCGCAGGTCTTTCTGTTCTGCTGGGCAGGCGTAGAGAGCCGGCTGCTTCCCAGCCCATCTATTCTCCCCCCATCTCTACTTCTCTAACCAGCCATCCAGCATCATCACGCTTCGCCATCTTGCATCCGAATCCCTCTTCTCCAACAGCTCCCGCCCGACCATTTCCAGCCCCGTCCTCGTCAGAGATGATGCCGACGCGGTAGACCGTCCAAGGCAGACCCGAGCCGTCTTTCTGGAAGGCGTCGTCGGTAGCAAGAATCTCCTCGCAGGCTCCGTGGCAACAAGTAGCCATACCGCAAGCGAGAACTCATCATCGGGAGTCGAGATGGAGAACGTGCCAAGTGCCAGAATTCGTGGAGATGTCGCAGGAGCACCCGGTAGAAGTCAGCAGCCGGGGTGCCTGGGGCCTCTGGGTTCTGTGTTGATGTGCAGTGCATACAGCGATGTGGACCTTTTCCTGAGGGCATCTCACAGGTCTATATACAGTACTATGCTTGCAGTGGTGTCCCGTGCAGGGTCGCCCATCTCTGCACACATAGGCTGCTTTGTCATTTCGGGGTGTCTCTCTATTACCAATCTTTAAACAAATCCCGGGTTCTTGGATGAAAGGTTATTCCCATCTTCGCGCCCATCGCATCCATCCCCATTCAGAGATCCGGGTATGGGCGCGAGTGAGCGGCCGAGCTGCTAGAGGATGCAGGGGCGGCTGCAGGAGCGGGTGCTAAAGGGCCTTAGTCGCCTACTGTGTAACAGAGCTGTAGACGTCGAGCGATTCCTGATCCGACCTTTTCCATGATTCGAAGAATCATGGATTGGGACCAGGAATTGGCCATCATGTCTAATCATGGTGTTGCATAGGCGCCCTTACCTTGGGTACAACTACATGCTCGTAGTATATCTACGGAACAATACGTGTAGAACCTCTAGACGCCAACCCTCTTGTTCTCTTTCCGAGAACTCATCTCTATCATTTCCCTCAGCCTATGCTACAACATGGCAAATTTCCGGCTCTATCGTTCAGTGAGAGCAGTTGATTTGGTTCGGTTCTTCCTCTAATATGCTTCACTTTTCTCATGTAGAAGAATAGGCATATGTGACAAGTTCTCTACCTCCTTTGCAGGCCTCGGGATGGAGGGATGCGAAAGCTTCAAGATAGACAAGGCCACTCATGGCCGAAGATCTGGACATCGTTGAAGAAGAGAAGGCATTAGAGTAAGAAGCAGATAAAGCAGAAGATTTAGAGGTAGAATCGGCAGTACGCCGATCAAAATAGAATAGCAGTATGCCTCAGGCGTTGGCATTGCAGTGTACCTCCCAGCTCCAATCTGCCGTCCGAGCCAGAATGCCCCTTCAATGCCGTGAGCATCCCGTATTTCCGTATGCGGCGTAAAGCAGCGCGATGCGCTCGCGACAAGACCGCCAAAGCCCTAGCTCTGAGGCTTCCACTGCCGCTGTGCCAAGCAACACTTATATACCGGCCGCCATAGGCCGACCCCTCCATCTCCGCATCGAGCATCGATCAAGGTAGCGGGCGAGAACACCGGACTTTCTAGCTTCCTCTGCTTTACGAGTTACCTTGATCGTTATCATGTCAGCGCCTACTACAGGCCGTCGCCGACTGGCGGGAGGAAGGCACGGCAAACCGTTCCTCGGGAGCCGTGTGGGCTGGGCCGTACGGGTGTATGGGTATCATATATAACAGCCGCCTCTCTCGGTGGGTTGATCGGTCCCTCCTACGCTTCTCCCCTCGTATCGATTGACCAAACAGCAGACATCTCGCCCTCCACGGTCTCGCAAGCAAGCCAGCCAGCCAGCCCCACCGACTCACCATGAAGCTCACCGTCGCCGCCCTCGTCTCCTTCGCCCTCGCGGCAGCAGCACAGGACCTCCGGGGCGAGCCCAGCTGCGCCGTCGCCTGTCTGGCGAGCGCCATCCCGGCCGCCGGCTGCGCCCTGGACGACCAAGGATGCCAGTGCGCCGGCTCGGGGCAGGCGGCTATCGCAAGCGCTGGGGCTGCCTGCCTCATCAGCGCCTGTACGGCATCGGGCGACCTCGTCGCGGCGCAGACGGTCGGCCAGGCGCTCTGCAGCGCCTACTTTGCCGCCATGAGCTCTGCCGGCGTCGTCACGACTGGCAGCGCCACGGAGACGCCGAGCGCCACTGGATCCGCCACGGCTACGAGCACTGGTGCCGGCAGCGCTGCGACCACGGGGAGCGGGAATGCGACGACCCTGGGTACCACGTCGACCTCTGGGTTGCCGACAACAAGCGCTGCCACGATTACCGGATCTGCTGCTTCAAGCGCGGCGAGTGTCGCCTCAACCGCGGCAGCTGTAGGAATGATGCCCAATGGTCTTGGCGGGTTGGCTGCTGTGTTCCTAGGTGTTGCTGCCATCTTCTAGGACGCCTCGCGAACTGTATATAGGCGGTAAGATTATGGTCGTGTTTTGTTGGTGTACTTGTGGCATCTTATTTCCATGATTGGCTATATGAGTCGGAAGGAGGGTCCTGCTAGTAATCGGCAAAAGGTTTCAATTCAATGGCAACGTTTTACAATAATATAATTTTATAATATCATGATCCTCTAAATGAGTCGGGAACCTTCCCCTCACCTCCATGAGCTGAGAGATTCTTGGATGATTCTGGATAATTTCCCAATTATGTCACTTAAGACTTTCATTAAGCAAACCCCGTTCCGAAGGCTTTAGCTTGGACTTTGCCTATAACAGTCAAGACGGAAACACAGTCGCCTATAAATGCTAAAAGAAAGTCATGTTGCTCTAGATCGAGTCTTAAAACTTTACCTCTTAAGCTACCATGATTTTGTTTGTGGTGTTCACAGTTAATAAGGGCAATCGGGCTGCTTAATTCAGCCAAACAGCAAGCTACCATGGCAAATGTAATGGCGTAGGTAGATTCTTTCCCAAAACCGCCTCTGCAGTTCCAATGTCTCCTATTGCCACGATTAGCATATCTATTGCCATGATTTGTGTTAACTTACGCGGTCCTCTCGGTGCCCAGTACTCCCCCGTCTTTCCTATGTTGAGGTCCTCTACCCACTTAATCAAGCTCTTTGCCGCCACATCTGGAGTCACTGCTCCACCATCGTCCCAATACTTATCAAATCCCACTCCCTTCGTCATCTCAGTGCGCATGAATCCCGGATGCACAATACTAATGACTACACCTTGCTCCTTCAGATCTAGGCTCAAGAGTTTTCCAACCATGTTCAATGCGGCCTTTGAAGCGTGGTGAGCGTAGTTTCCGCCACCTTCGGATTCGTGGCGTAGCGTAATCGACCCGGATTCAGAGGAAACAAGGATGACTTTTGAGCCTTTTCGGAGTAGCTTTGCACGCGATAGGTTATGGACGATGAATGGTGGGGATATGGCGCTTGTTGCTGGAGTAGTTGAGTGATTAGTTGAGAGTCCACCTAGGGATGGTAAGAGACACGAACTGTACATCTTGACTTCTTCAGCCCACTTAGGGCCAGTTTTGAAGTCTTCAGTGGCAAAATACCCCGCAGTGATAATCTGTGGCACAGTTAATGTCGTTTATCGAGCATTAAACGTTTGATGGTCATACTACAACGTCAAAGTTTTTGACTCCTCCTTCCACCATACCTCCGCTAATGCCGTGCGTAAAAAGCTGATTGACAAGGGCTTCACCAACACCTGGATCAGTAGCATCGATATTTGGAATCCATTGGATATCTTTGGATAGGTTTTCCGTGCTGGGAGCAGCAGACGATCGTGATGTACCGAAGACCACACTGCCGTTCTTCGCGTATTCGTTAGCAAGAGAGGCGCCGAGGCCTCGAGTTGCTCCAATAATTAAGATGTTTGGCATGATGGATGACTTGCTTGTCAAGAAGCGTTTGACTGCGGGATTGATTAAAGAGATTGTGTTGTGAGGTAGATATCTCGACATGAATGTAGAAGTTAAAGGAGCCCCATTAGTTGATGACGTCTATTGCTCAACGCTCGAAGCTCATGTCGTTATCGATTAGAAATTAGAAGTTACAGGGGCACGAGTGGCACCCACCTAGCCTCCCCGGGGTAAATGTTAGCGTTCATAAAACTAGAGGTTACACTATTTAGAGGTTTGGGGTCCTGTTGCGAAATAGAGTGTGATTTATGCCTAACTATGTAAAAGTCTATGAATTATGCGCTGTCCTTATGCTCCCACTAGCGTTACCCGGAGGTCACGTGTGCTAAATGTTAACAGGTTTTATATACCCCGTCTGGGTGTTGTAAAATGGATAGCGCGTAGGTATATATTACAGCAAGAGTCTCAAATGCCCCTCGAATCCGCAAGGCGTTTAAGACGGCCCTAGAACGGCGAAAAAGTAGGACTTTGACACTTTCAGTAGAGACGCGTCGATTTCCGTCTTCGATAGCCAAACTTACTATAAGTGATTATGGACTTGCGAGCTGCGAGTTGCCTACAGGACAGAAGCAGAAGAACTCCGGATAGTTCTTTGTAGATTGTTTATGTACTCTCTTGTAATTCAGTAAAATCATGCCTCTAACGCCTAGGCACATGTCTCATAGTGTAGGGTACAGCATACTCGCCAATAACTGATTTATGTGCCGGAATGGATTATCAGATGAATATATCTTCATAATTACGATCATCAGCATCTGTCTCGTAGCTTGAACGGGGGTCGTGGCATATTCAGCATCGGAACATACAAGAAGACATCATTTTCATTGCTCCATATTTATTTATTTGTACGGTGCTGCAAGGCGCTAAAATAAGAACTAGGACCTTATCACCCCTGAAACTCCACGAGATGTTCCGATGATAGCAACGCCATCAGAGAAGAAATGAAGTGCAGAATGAAGCATTGTATTAGTTGGGCACGTGAAAAGTTGTAGAGAAATAGGCAAGCTTTCAAGATTTAATAAGGAGTCAAGACCTAGTGAGGCGCGCGAGTTTCTCGAGGGGAGATTCCTCAACCTGATCGAGAATGATCTCTTCCTCTTCCATATCCAGTTGGTTATCTACAAGAGGTAAATTAGCTAGCTCTCCAGCCCCAATGAGGTCTTCGAGAGATGAAAGCGTTCTTCCAGGTTTATCAAGGGCCACAGGACTATCATCCACATTTACGAGACTGCCGGTTTCTGGAAGTAGCGAGCTAGCCTGGCATGGTGCTACCAATGGTGCTAATGGTTGAGAGCTGCTTTGGGGAGATGGCACTGTGTTTATTCCGACACTCTTTGGTATGTAAAGGGGGCCATTCAGATCTAGTATCAAGCTCTCGTCCACGGCATTGGCCTGGCTACTGGTGTCATGTGTTTTGGTGTGTTTTCCTATGGAAGTCTGGTGTAACGCCTGCGTCTCGGAGATTTCGCAGCAGACATGATTCTGGGAGTAGTGCGCAGACTTTGGCCCATGTGGCTGCTCTACCTGCTCTCCTTCAGAGTCAACATCGTCAGGTCTAAAAAGATCCAGGAACTCTCCACGATGAGTAACGCCTTCAGCAGTCTCCACAAAATCCTCAGAATCTGACTCGTCATTTTTGGACTCTGAACGACGACTTCTCTTCGGCTCTTTTCTCGTCAAGAAAGGCAATTCGAGATCTTCGAGATCTTCCCGTGCCTCAATTCCTGTAGCAATTCTGCCAAGGACGTCATGGAAGAGCCATGGGAAGCTCATGAGCGGCATATACTTTGGTTCCATTTTCCTTTTTGGGACTTCTGTGCCACCGACTATTCTTGTAGTACGGCACTCGTGGAGAGCAATTCCCATCTCCTCAAACGTGACCCGATACATGGCAGCAACGAAAGGGCCAAGGTGTTTGAATTCCTTACTTCCGGCGGCTTCGGTGCACACTCGGCGAAATCGATCCTTAAGAGCCCCAGTGATAATGGCCATCTCCTCTTGGACTTTATAGTCACTGCCTACACGCGGCCTAGAGAGTACGAATGTAGACCAGATCTCAAATTCGGTCTTGATTTCTTGCTGAGCCATGATACGCCGCATAGCAGTATCATACTTAGTCTTGATCTGCCGAGCTGTCTTCAACATGGCATCGTCGCGTTCAAAAGCCTTCAAGATACGTTGGTCAAATGGCGCTTCATACTGCGGTACGAAATCAACTCTTTCAACCATGTCATAGAGCTGGCCAAGTATTTTGCTGGAATTGTAGATTTGTTCCTTTGGCTTGTATTTCTTCTCCATAAAGTGCGGCCACTGCCGAGGTTTAAGCTGTTTCGGCATCTGAGCCGACTCACCAGTCTTAACGTAATCGACTGCCTTGGAATGTAGTGTTGCAAGTTCTAAGCCTGGATATTTGTTAGTAATCAATGAGGTATCTAGAACTGGGTACTGACATTTAGGGTCTTTGACAGAGAGATCGAGATAATCACTCTGCGCAAGATGAGCGTGAGCAATAGTCGGCAAAGCATCATTTTTCATGTACTTCACGAAAAATTTCATCAGATCCTCAATCTCAACTGGCCGATCCAGCTCCATGGCCTTCGGAGGCGTGTAAACCATTGGCGCAACGTTCCACTCTAAGGGTGTCAGCTGGTCATCCCAGATGACAAAGAAATCATCCCCATCAAGATCACCTCCAGAACACATACTAGGAACGTCTCTGTCACCAAGTTGTGAGAAAACGACCACATCACGAAGATGATGCAGTGCTGGAATGTTTACAGCTTGTACAACACGTATATCTCCGGGATGTAAAGATGGGTTACGGCCCAACAGGCAGACACCCTCAATGACGCAGTAGTGTCCAGGGTCATTCTTATTAGGAACTTGAACAAATATTTGCGGAAGTTCGTCCACATCGACCGGAGAATGCAATTCCGTGGTAGTATTCTTGTGACCTCGGAGAGTGCCCGTCTCATCTGTCACTCCTAATAGGAATGCGCCATTCTCAACGATAATCTTTGCTTTCTCTTTCAATAGCTTGATGGACCATGATCTCCAAAGATGAAGAAGCGACAGTAAGAATGGCTCCCTGAACTCCATGAACCCGTTGATAACCATACCAGCCATCGTCAGTGTGGTGTGATTGTCATCGATGTATCTTCCAAGGAGGTTCAGGGCCAAAGTCTTGTCGCTCATGGCCGAATGGTAGTTGGAAAGCTGGGCAGCTAGCATTTTATTGAAGACATAATCGCCAACACCTAAGGAAGAAAGAATGGTTATTGTTTGGCGGTTCAGCGTAGCGGGAGAATACCGTGAGCATCTAATGATCTCAAGGCCATTATAAATAGCACTAAACTTTTGCTGACTCCTTCGCACATGGACCTCTTGGCCCTTGGCATCTGGCGATACTGCAAGGATGCCTTTGCAGCCACCCATACGGAATTGAAAGGCCGATGGAACAGATGACAAGCCAAGTTCAGAAGCTATCATCTTGGCAAGAAAATTAGATATTTTGCCAACACCATCAGTGAAGCAATGGTCATTGCGCTCAATATCCTCAATCTGGACAATTTGAACCTTAGTGCTGTGGATGGCTCTAGTTGTCGAGAAGCATAAACCTAGTCGCGCAGCATACTTTGCGACAACATTGATGTGGTCAAATCTTCCCATCCACTGACGGATGTGATTGCAGGTCAAGTGTTCTGTTGGACAGAAAAAGTATGCTCCGTTCTCACGGAATTGTGAATTCCCGAAAGCCAAAAACTCGTAATGCCGCTCCCCTATCCTGAGGCCGTTGAGGAGTGCCCGAAATACCCTGGTAAATATCTCATCGTTTCGCGCTTTATCAGCACATGAGTTGATACGGCCCTAAATCGTTCAGTTAGTCCTCAGACAGCGGCTATAAATTAATGGAAATGGACCATTTATAGCATGTTGTATTGTAGAGCCAGATGTATTACATACCTCAAATTTCTCGTCTGTGAACTGAATACGTAAAAAGCGGTCACCGTGTTCAGAGAACCGTCTTATGACACGATTGGAGGTTTCGACTGTGGGTGTGCTGTAGTAGATCGTTGTTGGGGTAATAGTAGCCTTTCGGGCATATGCACAGTAATGTGGGATCTTTGAATTTGCAGAATAGCAAAGTGCTTCCGGGTCCTGGAATATCTTCATGGGGTCGTAGATACGACTGTCCTGTTCTGCAATGTACTCGAGGATGCTTCTTGCCTTTGTTTGGTCTTTGCTTGCCAGATCACCTAGAGCATCCACAAAATCCGGGGTGATATTATGCTCGTTCAGGACATTTCGTGATATGCAAACTTCCAGTTGGTATCTGACCTCAAATGGCAGCATTGACCATTTATTCCCATGTAATGAATTGAGTTCTGAGCTAGGTGAATCAACTTTAGGGGTGTTTATCAAAGACCAAATGGGAGCCTTAATCCCTGGGACCTCGTGGAAGTCCTGAAAGTTGAGAATTTCAATATTGAAATCCTGAAGCGCACTCTTAATTTTGTCATATAAGCCGGAATCTTGTTTACTGTTGTCAAACAAGAAACTATATGTAGTCCACCGTCCTGCTAAATGTTAATTCCTGTAGTTATCAGGGTTCTTTCTAGCTTACCAATATCGATGATTGCCTGCTCCTTGTTGAGTGTCACAACAGCTGTCTTCAGTGCTTTAGGATTGTAGACAATATCTGTCTGTCTATACCAATTTTCGAAATCGCTCCACGTCAATGAACCTTTTACGTGTGTCTTTTCCATTTCTAGCCGCTTACGGAAGAATGCCGGCGGACTGTCTAGTGTAATAACCAGCTCCCACTGCTTCTCATTTATTTCCACTCGAGAGATCTTCTCAAGTTGTCCAAAAGGGATAGTAAACATATATGTGTTAACACGATCCAATCTTCCACTACTCTCATCGTCCGTTGGATCTCTCAATGGAACTTGGAAAGTTGCAGTAATTCTCAATCGAAGGAGATCCACCTGGAATGGCAAATTGTTGTGCAAAGAGCCTATTGCCTCATACTGTTTCATGTAGGTAGTAGGACTCGACATGAGGCCAAATCCAATAGCCGACGGATATATTATCATCACTTCTGGATACCATACAGTCTTACGAATAGGACTCTGGACCTCAAAACGGCGTTTCTTTGGTTCAGCCTCGGCTCTAAGCGTAAATGCACCGTCGCCTTCAGGCGTTGACATTATAATATCTCCATTCCAGAATGCTCCACGAGGGGGTGGCTGGAACCTGATCTTAGCCCTGCCGTCTCGCTTTCCTTGTCGGTCCTCGTAGATCTCGATAAACACAATGTTTCCTTCACGCTCGAATCTCTTCCACAGATCCCAAGTCGAGATAGTTTGAGGGAGTTGATACAATCGCACGGTCAATTCTGGCCAAGTCTGCCACTGCTCACGAGAGCGAAGTATTGGGCCGGGTTGTCCGGTTCGATGTGTGGCTGCCCACTGCGGATGGCCAGCTCGGGCTCTGATGTGGTTGTGTGCGGCATAATAGGGAGCTTGTTGTATGCCGTTAGATGCATGAGCATTTTGAAGGTAATTAGATGGCCGCTGAGTGCGAAAGTCTGGTGAGTCTCTTTGGGGTGCAGTAGGTCCACGTCGAGCTGAGAAGTGACTGCCCCGTCTATCATGAGAAGACGCCATTATAAGATCGGTGAGTAGTACCAAAGCTGCTATTACAGACGTGAGCAGACGTGAGCAGACGTGAGCAGATGTAGAGTTAAATATACTTAGGAGAGTTACCGTTCTCTAATCTCAAAGTGAGAAACTCAGGTGTAAACGTGGGAGAAGCACATCAGTTTGCTGCCTCTGAAGAAGATAGTGGTTGGCTGTCAAAATATTGATACCAATAAATCATGGATCAAAGAAAGACTGATCGAAATAGAGGGAAGGCAAGTACCAGCCCCTAAAGCTTTAGTACTCGACAGAAAGAATTATTGTAGCCTCTCGTCAGTCAAGAGGTGGCCGACGAAAGTTGAGTTTGAGGCTATTGTAGAGTGCAGTCGGTTTGTGAAGAAAAGATTTCCGAGCATAGAGAACCGAGCGGCGGCTTGAAAATCATTGGCCGTGGCACTGGAGGCCAGATTTGGCAAAGGCTGGCAGACGTTGTTCTCAGTGTCTCTACCAACAGGGCACATAAGGACTTCAGGTATAAATAATCATAGAAAATTACCAAATACTTAAGATTCTGTAGGAGCAGGATTCTCCAGAATTCACCCAACTAATACACAGCAAACCCTTCACCATTGCTAACACAGGACGACAGTCGGTAAGCAGATTTGAACAACACTTGTTTGCTGATTGGAAGCAATGGATGCTGTCGCCGCCCCTCGATAGAGAGCAATCAAGCAATTGGACTCGATATGGACCTCATAATGGTTTCCTCTGGAAGGTTTCCGGTGCGTGTGCATTCAGTCATATGGTAATTCAACAGAGATATCAAACTGTGCTGCCACCGCAAGCCATCCGTGCAGTCATGTTGTTGAATTTTGGTGCCTTAGGCAATACAGCCTGCCGCCGTTGTTCGCTGACTAAACGTCACCACCGCCTACTTCCTTAGCCACCGCAATTCTAAGAAATATGACTTTCAGGTTTACTATTTGAGGCCCTGCTGCGGTTCCTGAGGCTATATTTATGCAATCAGATTAGCCAGAACTAAAAAAGAATACAGAACATGGATGTTGTTGGCTTGTCAGTTGCAGTTTATCTGATTCCAGCTCATTCGACTCGAAGGTACCATTACTTTCCATGCAATAGAGCGAGTCCAGTTCCCCTTAATCATATAATATATATCCGGTGCATTGCATATATCCAGTAGTGATCTCAGCTTCCTCGACTAAACACTCCATGAGCTAGAAAACCTAGGATAATACAGCTCAGCTGCAACTTGTGATATCTCATGTTTGCAAGCGAAGATTTAAATCACTCTCAGAATCCAAAGTCCATGTCCAGCAATACATCTGAGATGAGCAACAGAGTAATCGGTACTAGATGGCGTAGGCATTGCTTGTCTCCCTATTCAATCCCCGCCTTAAGTGGTTATCGGGTCAGAAGAGATAAGATAAGATAAACCAACGGAAGAATGGAAGAATAGAAGAATGATCTCTCCCCACACATGGCAAGATAAAAAATATGATCCTACTTAATAGACGTCATTAAATACAATTCAGTGAATTTATTATCTCGATCTCACCCTCAACTTCTCTAAATATATATACTATATAAGCATTTTGATATTTAAAATAGCATTCATTAAAGCTCTAAGCCTTATAAGGTCTCGTTTAAACGTCCTCTTCCAAACAGCCTTATCTTGCTCACTGATCGTCTTGTAATCTGCATCTTTAATGTCGACACTCTTGTCCGCCAAACAAGAGTTTGGGACTACACTAGTGGGATATAGTAAATGGTAATTATAGCCTTACCACTAGTAGTAGGAAATCAGACAGTAACATATTTTAGACTATCGCTGAAATAGTATGGAATAGTATATCTAGAGATAATTCAATGGTAAGATCTTTGTAAGCTGTATTATGTATATAAGAAGAGCTATTACTCTACAATCGTGGTGCCAACCAAAGTAAATATCCTAAAACTCTTCGCCCTCTCTAGAAGTTTTGCTCTTTAGATGAAAATCTAGAAACGTTACCTCTACATTTACATAGACATATTGACAGGTTTCGAATCATGAGCATGATTGGGAACATATTGGCATTTATTTTCCTATGCTAGTTGCATTCATTTTTGCAGCATCAAAGCACAAGTAGGCCCGCTGTACTCCATCCCGATAATAATCCCTCATGCAGAAATAGCCACTTACTGGCCGGCAATGGCATGTGCACGTCTGCGGTCTCTCTCCTCAGCAATAGTGAGCTTAACACCCTTACCCTTAGGAAGCGAAATCCATGGTTTCTCAGAGCCAATGACGAAGACATTGTTCTCACGAGTAGCGAAAGAGTTGTCTATGGCGTCCTTGATGTGGACAATGTTGAATCCTCCGTCGTGACGCTCACGATGAGTGATAACACCAACACGACCCATGTTACGACCACCAGTCACCATTGCAATGACACCAGTATCAAACTTGATGAAGTCGGTGATCTTGCCGGTAGCAAGGTCGATCTTGACGGTATCGTTGACCTTGATGGCTGGGTCAGGGTAGCGGATACTACACATGAGAAGTTTGGTCAGTATTTCTGTTAGATTTGTATAGCAACCGTCGGTCTAAGCTCCAGTCAAGGAGGATCGACCAAAGCTTGGACCAACGGCTGAATGATGTCTGACAGAACTTACGTTCTAGCATCGTGCGTGACCAAGAATGGGATTCCGCCCTTGCCCAATTGTACTCTCTTAACCTTGCCCAGTTTGTATTCAGCCTCCTCTGCCTGAACTCGGTGAACGGTGAAACGGCCCTTGGTGTCGTAAACCAAACGGAAGTGCTCGCCGGTCTTCTCGATGGAGATAACATCCATGAAACCTGCTGGGTATGTTGCATCGGTACGGACCTTGCCATCAACCTTGATCAGGCGCTGCATGACAATGGCCTTCGTTTCGCGTGCGTTCAGAGCATACTTTAGGCGATTTCGGATGAAGACAATCAGTGGCATGCAGTCGCGGAGCTTGTGGGGACCGGGGGATGGACGGGGGGCATAGGCACCGGACAGTTTGTCCAGAAGCCAGTGCGATGGCGCACTGAGGCGCTTTTGGTGCTTCTTTCTGTACAGAGGAACTCATATTAGCATATATCAACCACGGAACACAAGTTGGGGATAGGACTAAAGGCGCGGGTCGACAATCGTATGGAACTGGTGACACTGAGCAGCGTGAAGCAATGCAAGTATTATGCCTTCAATGTTTATCAAATGCTATTGCCAATACAAGTATCGAGGTGTTCCTTGCACGCTGTAGCAAGACTCCCTCCAGATTCCATTCGAAGTCGGCCCAGCAGCACCAACAATGAGATGATAGCGGAAGTATACTTACGGTCCTCTGCCCATGATTGCGTCTCTGGTGATTTGAGAAACAAAGGGTTATGTTGTTGTGAGGTTGTCGGTCGTTGAGTGCGCCTTGGCTGGAAGTTCTCGTTTGGCATTAGAAAATTTGGTGTGCCGCACTAGTCTGTTTTAGGCTCGATAGGGTTTGCCGACCCTCGAGCAAAAGGTAAAGCGTTTTAGTTTGCACTGTTTGCACTGTTTGCACTGTTTGCACTGTTTGCACTGTTTGCTCCTATAATGTCTATATACAGTATGTTGGGAGAACCGGTCATGTATGCAGAAGGTGGTAGACACAAGTAATAGCAGGACGAACTCTAATGGTAAGTTATAATTTACATTAATAGGAACGGACTTGTCACGAATAGACTAATGATAATAATTAGTTCGATTTTTAACTATCGATTCAGAAATACTCCAGTTGTCCATCGGCTATCGTCAAATTCTGGCTGTATTGCTCGTTTTTTAGAGTAACTATCCTATCGAGGTTTAATTCTCCCACTGATTTTATTAAATCTCGCAGATATTGTAACTCAGTTAGTCTTACTTCGAAATAATTTCAGTTTCACTAACTAAGGCACTCTTTTATCTCGATTCAACTTCAAATCGGCCATAAACAACTAGCTTTATATTTCAATTAAGCTATATTGTAATTTAGCACAAAGTTGTAGGCTGCGGCGTTTTGTAGTTAATGTTGCTTACTTACTTGCTTAAGGCTTAAGTTACAGGTTGGTGGGAATACCACTTAAGGTGGCTCCCGCTACTGCCTAAGGCATTGCTTTACTGACTGACCGGTACTGGCCCTCGGATTTCAACAAACTCTGTCTGTGCCTATTTTAATATATGACCCTTGATGGCTCTCTAAGACTGTTGAAGGCAAAGTGACAGACTTATAAAGTAGACAACAAGATATTCCTCTTAATGTACCGATAGCCTGGAAAAAATATACAACAACTCAAGAGTATATATAATCAGAGTATCATAACTGCTGATACAAAGATTGGGTTGGGCTTAGATGAGGAGACATACGAAGTTGTCCTAGTCGATAAGGTATTGATTGACCCTGATTTATCCCGATTTTGGTCGAAGGAGAAATCTAAAATTGGCAGGAATCAGAGGAGTATTGATAAACAATACCTGAGGAACTGGCTATAAGGGGAAAAGGAAAATAGAAATGCCAGAAGAGGTAGTCGAGAAGACCGGTATCTCGTGTATAGGGGCCTTTCAAAAGCTGACAGGGAAGAATTTGAAGGAGGCGTTGAAGGATCAAAGATGAAATGTTACAGTAGATAGGCTTCTAATTGCACAACTGATCTATTCATTTTGGATATTATACCTTTAATATCTATCGAATCTATATATAGCCCTTCAGTACAGCAGCCTCTGCATTCAATATAGATGAACCAGCAGCTCCAATAACAGCTAGATGGGATTAGCACACATAGTCAAATTTGAGACGGATTGAGCTTACTATTGTGGCTCAGTGCGACAAACTTTATGTCGAAGATGCCACTCTCGTCTTCTCTTATTCTTCCGACACTGACGGTATATCCTCCCTGCTTCTCCCGATCTAGTCTCGGCTGTGGCCTGTCCGGCTCGTCCATTACCGTAATAGCATTTTGCGGAGCTGAAGGGCACCCGAGTATCTGAGCTTCGCTCACGTATTCCCGCATAGCTTTCTTGACTTGCTCTGCGGAAGGTGGAGGGCGCTTAGCAAATCTCAACGAGACACAAGCTGTATGTCCGTCAAGAACCGCAACGCGATTGCAAGCAGCAGAAATCTTCAATTCCTTCTGATCAGCAAACCCTGTAACTTCGGAATTGACCTTCCCAAGAATCTTTTGTGCTTCTGTCTCCAACTTGTCTTCCTCGCCAGAGATGAAAGGTACAACGTTGTCTAGAATATCCATGCTGCTGACACCCGGATAGCCAGCGCCTGACACAGCCTGGAGTGTGACAACGCTCACTTGATCTACAGGGCCAAACTCCCTCTGTATCGCTGCGAAAGGAATAACAATTCCAATAACGGCGCAATTTGAGTTGCAGACCAGGAACCCTTTCTCTAACCCATATTGCTTTCGCTGGTGTGGTATAACGTCGAAATGCGGAAGATTGACCGTAGGCACAATCAATGGGACTAGAGGATCCCGACGGTAGTTTTTGGCATTCGAAAATACTGCCAAGTTGGCCTTCAGGAAGCTCATTTCTGTACAATTCATCAGTAATGTGCCCTAGGCCATACAACAGCATCTTCAGACCGTACCAATATCTCCAGCAACTTCAGCATCGAGACCGCTGAATATCACGTCGCAGTCCAAGAATTCACTTGCTTTGCATTCCTTTACAACCAACTCTCCAAGTTCTTTGCCCATTGGAGTTGCCTGTTTCCATTTTACGGCATCTTTATACTTTTTACCTGCAGATCGTGAAGATGCGCCCACGGCATGAAGAGTAAAGTGAGGATGCTGCTCAAGGAGAAGAATGAATCTTTGGCCCACGGAGCCAGTGCAGCCAAGTACGCCTATGTAGGATAAAGGTTAGTCGACTCTGATGACAGTCCCATACCCTTCATGAAGCAACGAGGGAGATACAATTGCGGAATACTAACCACACTTCTTAGTTGGGAAGGGTCCAGCCATGTTTGTCAGGATACAGTATGCTCAGTTATTTGAACAATGCCGGATATTAGTAAAGACGTTTGAGTGTGTTTGCGTTGAGGACGAGTTTTGAGGTGGTGAAGAGTCACAGGCCATCTAACTTTTTGAGTGCTTGGCGCGCAATTCCGCGCAAGGTTTTGATGGCCGTGATCGGATCAGGCTACATTGTCTAATGGACCGGACCAATGGTCAAATCACTGGTTTTGCGCAAGACGTATATTCAGCAATGCTTAATGTTCACGCAGTATGTTTCAAGAAGAATAGGCTTAATACAGTATGACTTTTGTAATATAATAATAAACGCTTGATAAATCAATTTGTGGGTATATTTACACCTAACACCGAAAATCAACCAGATTCCGATTCCGAAGAGTCATGCAGCTTAACAAATCGCACAAATCTCAGCCAAAATTCAGGCCATTGTCTCTTTTGGTAGGTAATGGCAAGCTAACTATTTGTGGCTGTTCATCTCCTGCCATTCCGGGCATGCCGTAAACAGGAACAAGCTGAGACCCCGGGGCCTCGTTGGCTGTACATATGCTGCTAATGTCTGTATAACTTGGCTTCTGCTTTACATGGAGATTAGAGACAGAATTCCACGTGTCATCCATAAGCAAGCGTGATATATCCATTTCCCCCATCCCGCTCGTGAATGGCGCAATATTATCAGCCCAGTCGAAAGACTGAGAGAAGGGGAAAGCATCAGGAGCGTCAGTGGTCGTCGTAGGCTCAAGGATATCCGAGAAAGGATCCTTGAGATTGTAACTTGAGTTGAATGGCTGTGTTGGTGGCTTGGAGACATTCTTCATATCAACACACCCTGGATATTCGTGAGACACGAATCTTTCCTGGCTTGATAGTGGGTCCGAAAGTTGAGAGAGCGCAGTTACGCTATTAGATGGTTCCCTGGTGTTGGTGTTGGCCAGAGGGTCTTCAGAAAAGTACTTATCTGGATATTTATTTCGAAGTCTGTCTCTAAGATCTGTGGGGCGTCTGCTCTGAAGCCCGAACCGAAAATCGCTCTGAATCAGTGTCCAAGACGGGCCATATTGTTCGAATCCTGCTAGAATTTTCCGGTCCTCTTCATCGGTGAAAGGGCGACGCTCACGACGTTGCAGCTTCCTGAATGGTTCTTTAATACCAATTTCGGCAAGATCCTCCAATTTCTTGCGATGTGCACGGCTCTTACGTTGTTTTGGTTGAGAAGATGATGGATGAGTGGGGACCGTCTTGTTTTCATTGCCAGACTCCTCGCTTGAGTATCCTTCATCAATGAGAATATTCTCAGACATCAGACTTGACTGAGACTTGAGCTCTTTTGCCGGTCCACCCCTCCGAGTAATGGTGTTGAGGGTGTTGCTTCCCTTTCCGCGTAACTCTGCAGGACAGCAAGTCCTGAAGCGATCTTTGATATCAACAGCTGTCCGTCCATTGAACTTGAAGTCAGGATCTTGTAGAATCCGAGTCCAATTTCCGATTCCCCATCTAGCAACTCCAAGCAGCAGCTGCGTAGTCTCTTCATCGGTCCACTTATTCCTTGCCCTCTTTCCTGTCTTCTTTATCGCCGGATTTTTTGCTATCGGCTCATCTTCTCCAATAGTCTCTTTGGGTATCGACAGAATTTCAGGTAAAACGTCATCTGTAGAACACTGTGACGGTGCAGTATTCAGAGAATTCCGGCCGTGAGAGTCGTGAAAGGAACTTGAAGTGATAGGTGGAAATCGTGCAGCGTTGGGTGGAGGCTCAAAAAGCCCTATGATTATCGGCGGTACGACTTGTTTGGTTGCCTTTTTCTTTGGGGGTTGAGGAAGCTGGACAAAGTCATCTTTGCTATTATCGCTTCTTTCCCTCTTCTTGGTTGAAAATGATTGTATACTCTCAAGTCCATCACCAAGTATCTTTCGGAGTGACTGAGGTGATGAGTCTCCCAGTGCTCGGCCCCTTGCGATATCCGATACTTTCTTCGCACTTGTTCCTGTCCCTGTATTACCGTGGGGTGTTTCGAGCTCAAGTATTCCGCTCTGCGCTGCCACTGCAGCTAAATGTTTGGTAGCACGTGTACCTGCATCAGGCTCAAGCGGAGATGGTCGCCCTGTTGTCTGGAGGTTTGAATGGTGAAGAGGTGGAAGATCAAGGCGAGGATAGGCGTCTGGCGATTCATTGGCAGTATCGTTGTTGAGCAGAGCTATCAGCCTTGGCTCTATAGTTGCATACATTGCTTTTGATAATCATTGCGACTCCAGTAGGTGGTTGTAATCGTGATTTCGCAGAATGAGGCTTGTCACACTGGTGTAACACATCGGCAATCGGAGGATCTATTAGCCGGGCTTTCTCCAAACTTCGTACCTAATATATACCTCAATGAATAGCATGTTTCTACTGAAGACCTCCTAAATCCCGCAATGGCATCCGTACTCCCACCCATTCCATGCTTCATTTTTACGGTTTTTGAACCACTGTCCCTGTTTGTTCTCCATTCAATAAGTTATAATCATCTGCTAATCATTCGTAGTATCGCAGGCTTTGTAGGCGCAGTAGCCGATCCAGAATGGTTCATTGCTGAGCAGGTTGCATTTTCGCCGGTGGTGAAGCTAACTGCCAATTCCAAGGTAGTCGCTCTCCAATTGGGGAATATATATCTCTTATTGGCAATGGCGGGTGTCGCCGTTTTATATTCCACAACCGAATCAAAGGTTGTGCGAAACTACCTAATCGCCTTGGCAGTTGCAGACATCGGACATGTCGCTGTAACATATTATATCCTGGAATTTGAGAAGTTTATCGACGTAGCAAATTGGAATGCTATGGCATGGGGTGTATGTTGTCTCTCGTCCCTAAGCGCCATATCTGTAAACTAGAAACCAAAGCTAACTCGCATCTTGATGTTACTAGAATATTGCAGTTACAGTATGTTTTATCCGTATATGTTGAACTATCAAAGTTGAACTAACTGACTTGATTGCCTCAGCTCGTCTTGTTTCTCACTCGTATCGGTTACTTATTGGGGCTGTTCGGGCCAGATCAACGGATCGCTTTGTCTCCTAAACTGAAGAAGAATCAGTGATGTTGGGCCCTATCTAATATGCTTAGTCTGGAAGATGGCGGTGTGAATCACAGATTATGTCTAATTAGACATATTGGAATTGATGGAGCCAATGAAACATTCTCAAAACATCTAAGCTATTTTGCTGGGCCTTCCCACACTATGTTGGCCGGGAAGACTTCTGTAGATAAACAACGGTAGGATTACATCGATGATGCAGGGCTCTAATGGCGGGTGTTCTCGATATTTACACCAAAACATGACAAAGATAAAGGGGTCTCGATATTCCAAGTGGCTGGAAGGGATTAACAAAAGTTGGCAGTGCAGCCGGGGCGATACTTAGGCTACAATTAAATATCGCTTTCTCATGAATAACTGACAGGAGATTTTTACTTATTTTCATATTTCATTCAGTAGAATACCAGGATCAGAGAAAGGCCAAAGCGCGGGAGTTAACCCCGCTTAACGCCGGCTCAAAGCGATATGCTAAGATAAGCTTTAGATAAGTCTCCAGCCGAGGAGTCCATCATGTTCCAAGTTCCACCTCATGTCGACTTTCTCGAAAAGTATCGGTGTATATACTACCCAACAGGATGAGTTCGAATGAGCATGTTGACCAAAATGGCAGAAGGTTGCAGGACTTTCTTGAAGCAGCGGCAGATTTGAGTCCTAGTGAGACTAGGGGAACTGAAATTGGAGAGTCTAGCGACGACATAGAGTACGAACCTACTACAGAAGCAGAAAGCGAAGATGGCTTGCATGAGTTCTTTGAGCGATTGATTGAAGAGGGTGGGGAAGAGGATGATGGAGAGGATAGCGATGAAAATGATGCATTTCATGGTGCGTTATTATCCTTTGCAATATCTCCGAGCTCTCCTGATACTTTGTCATTTGGCAGATGCAGAAGGCGGCTATGCTGGAATCGAAGGTCAGGTTGGTGACCAAGATGACGGTCATACTGAGGCAGAAGGAGCACAAAATAACACCACTCATGCCGAAGGCAAGATGACCATCTCCTTTATGGTGGGAGACTTCACTAATAAATCTACAGCTCGGCGTGAGCAAATACTTCGACTTCTTGCTAGTTCTCAAATTGGAATGCTTTTCTTGCGCGGAGTAGATGACGGTGATGACTATGCGAATTTTGGGATCCGAAGGAGAAGAAGAAGAGTCAGGTTAGACCCGAATCGGTAGATAACAAATTGTTCCCTTTTGTTGCAAATATGTAACTGATAACGTTTTAGTTTTCCAAAAGTGCCAAGTGATAAGGGAACAAAACTTATGACCTCTGGAGATTTTGGTACAAATCCGATACAAGCCTTTTATACCGTCAGACAGAAAAAAAAGCTAGCAAGGAGGATATTGGACAGAGAAATGGGGATGGATGGCGGCCCAAGGCAGAGGGCAAATCAACAATTAATGGCCCAGGTATATTATTCAATGGCTGCAAACTGGTATATAACTAATGCTGGCAGGACATGATTCCATCTACAAATGCTGATGTTATCGTTCACTATAACTCACCTGTCTATTCGGGTCAGTTTTCAAATGACGGCAACTTCTTTTTTGCTTGTGTGAAGGATTTCAAGGTACGGATGTATGACACATCAAACCCATACCGATGGAGATATTATAAGACTGTTGAGTATCCTTTCGGGCAGTGGACCCTGACAGATGCAACATTAAGTCCTGATAATAAGTATCTTGCATATACTTCAATCGCGCCAAAGGTTTGCTTAGCACCTACAGATCCAAATGACCTTGGTGACCCCTATGATCTAGATCTGTCAGATAACGGTCGACGTGGTCACGCTGGGGGGTTTCACTCACGGCATGGATCTTTTGGCATCTGGTCTATCCGATATTCTGGTGACGGGCGAGAACTTGTCGCTGGAACGTCTGCCAACTCAATAATTGTCTATGACATCGAGAGCCGCCGCAGTATTCTTGAGATTCGGGGTCATGAGGATGACGTCAATGCTGTTTGTTTTGGCGATGTTTCCTCCCCTCATATTCTATATTCAGGCTCGGACGACACAACTCTCAAAGTCTGGGATCGTAGAAGTATGGGTGACAGTCGTGAGGCGGGTGCCTTTGTTGGTCATACAGAAGGTCTTACCTATATCGATTCGAAAGGGGACGGGCGATATATCCTCAGTAACGGTAAAGATCAAAGCATGAAGCTGTGGGATCTGAGAATGGTTATGACTACAGCAAGTTTTTCTGAAATTGACACGAGGCTATACTCAACTGGTTTCGATTATAGGTTGAGGGATTATGATGAAGATGACTACGCTCCACACCCTAATGACAATTCTGTTGTCACATTCCGCGGTCACAAGGTACTACGAACACTGATCCGTTGCCATTTTTCACCAGCTGGCAGTACCAATTCTAGATACGTTTACAGTGGAAGTGCGGATGGAAAGGTTTATATCTACAACATGGACGCCACACTAGCTGGGAAGGTCGACGTACTTAATGCTACAAAAAACACAAGACCATATGACATGGGCTCAATAATGGATGTATACCAGTATGATGACGACGATCGCCAGTCTAGGTGGAAAACATGTGTGAGAGATGCAAGTTGGCATCCTAATGCTCCCGTCATTGCTGGTGAGTTCCTCCAATTCCTCCTCTTCGTGTTTGTTAAGAAATGTTAGCTTCATCCTGGAATGGATATGGTATGTCTAATGGGTCCGTGTCTGTGCACTCCTGGAATGATGGCGCAGAAGATGATGATGCTGAGCCAAAGATGGGTATAAGGCTTGATGAGAAGTTATCACACGATCCATCCTTATACTCGATTCAGCCTCGAGGCAGATATTTAGGTCGAAGAGGGGGTCGAAGAGCAAGGACACCTGACGATGATGATGATGAATAGATCAAGCAAGAACTTTGTTTGGAAATACATACGGCTTGGAGATATGAAACTGCTTACGGAGGGATCGTGTTCAATTGGCCTTGGAGTTTCGGTTGGGTACCCCATCCTCATATAGGCCGTATAACTTGATAGGAATACAATTCCAATATTACATACTAGGACTTGTTATTTGAGATTAAAGAGTATTAGAAATCCAAATAATTCCCATACACTTACAAATCCAATGGATCAGCAGTGTTGAATTATTTTAGACTTGTAACCGTGCTCATGGTCGTATAAGGGACTGCAAGTACTGTATGAGGCTTCTGAGGAATCGAGCGAATTGTGTCCATCCGAATATCGATCGGCTAAATTCCGGCTAGTGGTTCAGGGTCACTCAAGCTCGGACGCGCGACAACCTACACAAGGTCCTGTAAGCTGCCATTAACTGTTAACTCAATCTCACTTCGGTCTTCGACTCCACGGGCGAACGAAAAAGACTGCCCATCTCTGCAGCGTAGCCACGATCCTTATTACGACAACAGCCATTTTCGCAAAGTCTGCGAGAAGTTATCTGCCTACTCTTTCGAGACTACAAACGATCGATCTGGACTGGGGCATCAGGCGGTTAGACTTTCGGGGGCTTGGGGTAGCTGGTCTTCTTCTTGCGCTGACCTCTTACATTCAAGTACTATTACTTCTCAGTATCTGGATTTGTGGACGAAGCTCCAGACACGTTTTACCTATTCCACTTCAATTCTACCTGTAACGATCAAATATCGTCTCGTGAGATTGCAAGCATAGAGCTTCATCTTCACATCTCTATTGTGTCTGCATCTGCCACGGAAGGCTATCAGACCTTGATCATTTTGCAATCGGGCAAGCTTTCGGGAGTGTACGTATATGCGCGCCCTTTATATCATGTACATCAAATCTGCATACTTGATCACCATGTGGCATACTGCAATCTTATATGGGTCCAGTCTTTTCTTGCGCTGACCCTCGTGTTTGTATAATACAGAGTGTGCTTGAACTACTTCTTCATTACCATATCAAGCAGTCAATAGGGCACTCTTCCTCCGCAGTGCTGCATCTTTGAACCACACCAGCAGCTATTTTCTTCCAAAAATAGACGTTCGAACGTCAAATCTTTCCGTCATGGCTGACGATGACTTTGACATCGACATCTACGGTGATACCAACATAGAGCAAGATGGACCCTTCAAAAAGGATGGGGAGGGTGATGTGAAGATCGAAGGGATCGAAGGCGCTAATACTGATTCTGCTGACATCAAGGGGGTCAAACACGAAGATGAGAAAGACGAGGGTTACATAGACATCAAGGTTGGCAGTGTCGACAGAGACCCTATGCAAGGACAACAACAGATTAAAAGCACTGATGAATCCGGACAAGATGTCCTGAATATCCCTAAGCAAGCACCGCAACAGCAAGGCGTGAAGCGTAAAGAAGGCTCGGATGACAGACCCATCGACCCTGGTGCGACCACTGCCCTGTTAATCGCAGATCTCCATTGGTGGAACACTGATGATGATGTGCGTGGTTGGGTCAATCAAGCACGATGTGAAGATGAATTGAAGGAGATCACATTTAGCGAGCATAAGGTCAACGGCAAGAGCAAGGGGTACGTATGGAGCGCTATTCAGTACAAGACTTTATTCACTAATTTAATTCTGCAGGCAAGCTTACGTCGAGTTCACCTCGCAACAAGCTGCCACTGCCGCGAAACATAAGATTGATGCCTTCGGTAAGGGCCAGCAATACGTCAAGAAGCATACAGTAACATATTCAAATCCAAATGTCAATCCCTTCCGAACACTTCCAAAAGATGCTCCAATGCGTGCTGGAAAGGAAAGCCAAAACACTCGAGCCAGTGGCGGGAACTACAATGATCGGAATGGGCAGAACGCAGCTGGCAATTATGGCAATAACTTCCGCGGACGAACGCCCGGCTACAATTCAAACCGCGGTAACATGAGCAATAATATGGGCGGCGGCTTTAACCGAAACTTTTCTGGCCCAGCAATGGGAAATATGGGGGGGGCTTTCCAGGCACCGATGGGCAATTTTCAAGGTGGTTCCATGGGTGGCCAATTTGGTAATTTCAACCGTGGTGGAATGATGAACAATATGCGTGGGGGATCGAACGGTATGCGTGGTGGTCGCGGAGGTATGAATAACATGATGGGGGGGATGCCGATGGGGGGGATGCCTATGGGTGGTATGCCAGCTGCCATGGTAGGCTTGGCAGGCCCTATGAATATGGGCCAGATGGGCGGTGGAATGCCAGGTATGATGGACCCCAGTTCATATCAAATCTGCAATAGTTCGTCTGCTATCAATGCTCGAAGTCAAAGCAGAGATGCAGGTGATCGTAACACCCCAAATTTCAAGACTACAGTACCTCCCGGTTCTTACAATACGAACTGGTTTGGGACACAGTCATACGGCCAGTCGCCTCAGCCCTCTCTCTCTTACGGATACTCCATGACAAACACTGTCCAATCTCTGCCTCAGATTGGTACTAAATCGTCTCAACCAACTACAGGCCCCGGTTTCCCGGCTTTACAGCCACATTTCAATCCGGCTTTTTTCCAGCAGAACCAAACTGCTGGAGGCGACTGGCAGAATCCTCACGGTGCGAAACGACCAAGACCTGAGTAGACGAAAGCTTCGGCAGCTCCAGATCTAGTCTTTCTCTACGCCTTAGCAAAACGAGGCAGCACCATACTTTGAGGGATTGGGGCTTAATATGGCGCTCAATACAGGGTAATGCATCCATGGGAGTTTGAGACTTGGTGATTTCGTATTTTTGTGCATTAGTTCATGCAGACAGGGACAGGCTATTCTAGTCTAGAAAATAAATGTATAATAGTCGGTGTTTTGAAGGAAAAGTTATGGATACCTGAGACTGCCCGAATAACTCACGGTCATTACAGGCAGATCGTGATATATTAAGCAGTCTATTCTGCAATGTGTTCTTGTAGTAGTGAAGTGGGCATATTTACTCTAGCCTTCGAGTATCACTTAATTTTCCTGGTCTCGGTTCTTGGTTCTCGATTTCGAGGAAGGTCCACTCTCCCAAGTTGTATTGGACGCACCTTCCGTATGCTTTCGTAGCCTTGTCCCCATTATTTGCTATAGCAATCGTCACTATTTCTATCTTTAATGACAATCGTGGCTGCTTTTCCCCTTCTTGTACGCATGTATTCTCGTTATCCGGGGGCACATCCAGGTCATCTTAAGATCCAATACTTTTGTATTAAACAGTCCTACCGGCTGTAGGCCACGGCTCTCGTGATAGAGGATCGTCTTTACTCTATACGACCTGATACACGAATGTGAGAATCTATCGAGCGAGTTCTCAGCAACAACCTCGCAAGTTAGATATCAAGAGACGGCCAGGTTTGGTTGGCATCAATTCTTCTGAGAAGCTTTAAGACCATCATTTATGCTTCACAGGTATGGAATCTTCCCATGTCGGTAGCATAAGCGGCATCCATATTCCCAGCGTAAAATTGCCAACAGTGGTTTGCTAACAGACTTAGCAGATCTGCTGCCCATCCTTCATTATTGGTCATCATGGGAGGCAATCCAATAAATGCTTTATCTGTTCCTTCGAATGACACCAAGACGGAAACAACCTGTAATGAATATCTACGCTTCAGGTTTAGTGACGAAAGACAGAGGCTACCTTGGATTGGATTTCTCGTGGTTGCTTCAAGTTTGCTAGTATTAGCAGCACTACTGGCTGGTCTTACTTTGGCAATTTCCAGTATTGACATGACGCGGTTGTATATCTTGAGCAAAACGAGTAAAATAGACAAATCTGGGGAATGTCAAAGGTACATAAGTCTCCCTTTCCATCGCATATCACATTTATTATATGCTGAAGAAAAGGCAGGAAAGCAGCTCGAAAGATCATTCGCATCAAGCAGAAAGGAAGCTGGTTTATATGTAACCAGTCTCAGCTCATCCTAGTTTCTAGTTTCGTTAAACTAATACACCTGTTACAGGTTCCATGATTATCGTCTCAGTGGGGTGCTTGGAGGCTTTGCCTATCGTCGTTCAGACAATATTTGGCCCAGGCTGGAAACCTATCGTAGTTTCTACCATTACAGTAGCTCTAGTAGCAGAGCTACTCCCTCAGGTTCTCATACCTAAGAAGGCGCTCTTCTGGGGATATCATTGCCGCTGGTTTATATGGGGCTGCATGTGGTTGACATGCATCATCAGCTGGCCCCTGTCTTATCTATTAGATAAGTTAGGTAGCAAACATGATGATAGAATCGTGTATGATCACGAGGAATTCTGTTTTTTTATCAAGTTCAATGAACGTCATGAAAAACACGGTGGCTACCTCAGTCCAGACGCAGGAAGAGTCACGGCAGGCGCAGTAAAACTCGACGGGCGCACTCTTCAAACTAATTTCTACCAGAGCATTAGAAAGGGCAAAGGAAGATCAGTAAACGACATTGATATTGAGAGGGGCTTTGCAAGCAACGCCGGAATCATTGTTCCTTGGTCATCAGTTTGCCATGTTAACATCAAGGATGAGATCACCAGAGATCTAATTTCCACGATTAAGACATGGTCATATAGTCGCATTCCGGTCATGGGAGATATTCATCCGAAGGGTGTCAACACGCCAGATGATCCACCGGGTTGGACCTCACGAAGAGTTCATGGTTTCCTACACATCAAAGTACGTAAAAGATGATTTTGTATAAAACCCCCAACTAACATGGATCACTAGAATCTCATCGGCTTAGACCTCCACAGTGAAGAATGCCAACCACAACAAAAGGTGTTTGTCCAGGATTTACCTCTATATCCGCTACCTATTATCCGTGATGACATGAAATTGTACGATATTCTAAATATGTTCCAACTCGGCATATCAAGGTTAGTACTTCTCAACCCCTATCCTTGATGAAAATGAAAACGAAGTCCCGGATATTTCAATCAGAAGACAAATTTTGATGCCACAACTAACTAGAATTAGAATAGCAATAGTAATTCCTACCCCAGAACAAGGTCAAAATAGGCTGCATGATGCTAGACGTCGAGTGAGCACTGAAATTAGGAGCACATTAGACTCGCCAATCGCATGGACAACTGATTTCCTTGACGCTGTTAACGATGGCTGTCACATGTCTCAACAGCGCAAGCCAAGTACCATAGGAATCGGCTGCCCAAAGCCACTCGGAATTGTTACCTTTGAAGACATTCTTGATGCTATATTGCAAAGAACTAGCCTCGACGAAAAGGATTACTTCGACAAAAAGGCGCCATTTCCTCCAGCTAGCGATGTGGAGCTACATCCACAAGCCGAGAACACCGCTTCAATGAAGGTTCAAAAAATCCGCACCCGCTTTCAGAAACTAGGCGAGAGCAGAGGAACCCTCAGAAGACGTAAAGTTTCTGTTAAACCAGGTGGAGCTGACGGTGCGGATGATTCTAGCGGATATGGTCGTGATGAGAGTAACGGTCAAAGTAACGCAATTCAACGGCAAGATTTCAAAGACAGGAGCTCATATACACAAAATACTTCTGGTGGTTTTCATGGCACGAATGTATCCATGGAAACTCTTCAGGACGCGATCCCGCCTTTCCAGAATGAGAATGAGCTAGCTGAGTGCTCACTAACTTCACATAGACCCACCCACGCAATCGCATCACGGCCCAGCAGAATAGTCAGCTCTCCCGCTGAAAATATCTTATACGGCAGCTTTCATGACGATCCGGCTTTACTTCCCAGTCAGAGGCGATTAAAGAAAAGAAGCTCCCATGACGGAACAACTGGGAGAGCCAGCTTATGGTTATGAGGTGCGATACACGTTGTATATCATTATCAGACAGCATCAGTCTTTTTCTCACTTGTTACTATTGCTGCAGTGCTATCAGCTCTGTACTTTATTGATTGCTAATTCTAACAAAATAATTATCTGTTGCCATCGCCTGTGAAGTGTGCCTCTTTGAGAATCGAGCCCAATTTTTGAAGAGTAGATCTCTTGTAGTGCATTTCTTGCTTGCTCTTTGTACGATCTCAAAAGCGTTAACAGGAGTTGGTCAACTTTAACCTGATCCTTCTCCCCATCGTCTTCGCCATTCACAAAGCGATACCATGCCCTGAGAGGTACACATAGCAGCCTTAATGCAACCTGCGTCCGGTAGCAAATTCCTTCTCGATCTAGAGCATAAGTTCCAAGAAAGTTGACCTGTTTCAGTTGATCTCGTTGTTTCGCAGACAACTCAGGAATGATCACGTGGTCGAGGAGAAGCTCGTCAAAGCGGTTTTCGGAGAGGACGAACCCATATTCTGAGAGCAGAAAATCATTGCTATGGTTCCCGTACGAGATATAAATCTCTTCACCCTCCTCGTAAAGACGGTCACTCATGATTGAGAAGCCATCTTTGCCAAATTCGACCCGACATCCTTGATCTGCATGGTTAAAGTAGTCTGCAAATGGATTCAAGGCCATGCAGTCATCTCTTGACAAGGGCTTCTTGGTTCCGTGAGTGATATAATAGAACGTACGGGTGTTGACTATAAGCCAGTTGTATATATAAAGTTCTTGCTCTAGTTGCGGATAAGCTCTAGATGTGGCGGTCCAATCTTTCTCGAACTTCTTCTTCTGATTTTCAAGAAGCGTTCCTGCTGCGGGGGGAAGTAGCATCTGTAGAGATTTTTCCCACATAAAAGGCATAGACTCTTGGAAATCTTCTGTGGTAGGAAGGACGGCTCTCCAGGGCTCCCTGATCGCCGATGTATCTAATGCTAAATCGGTTGCGAGAAGGCCATGGACGGTGATCTCTCCAATATTTCTTGAGATGGCTTTTGGGACAGTGTGGGCAGTACGCAAGGCGTTGGTCGGTACTGATAGTAACAGCGCTCCGGGCTATTATAATGTCAAATCTGTGTAATGATATTTAGACTGCAAAAGGAAAATACTCTAGGCGACTGCCCATGTTGTATTGAGTCGTTTGAAAGAGACAGCCTAGAACAAAAGAGCGAACAGTTCGACCAACCTTATGCTTTTCCTGCGCTATGATGCCAAGTCCTCGATTTGGAAATTTATGAGCTGCAATGCCATTAATTTTGACACCCTTGCTAGCAGCCCAATCTGTGAATTTGTAATGTTTTTCCATACTGTCAGAACAGCAAAATCATAGCCATTTCGATCTTGCAGACAGCAGCAGGGAGCAATGGCTAACGAGAGCAGGTGGTAGAGGAAGGAGGTTGCTATGGTGAAGAGCTAAAAGCTCAATTGTCTCTAAAATTAATGCGAATCTAGAAGTGCGGAACGGTCCGCGCTCGCGAGCGCCGTGTATATACCCTATTCCTAAACATGAGCTTACTCTCTTGTGAACAGCACTTACAATGGCCTTACTTCTACGCCAGTCAGTGTTTCGACATAAATTGCCACATGAGCTACTATCTGTATGCACACTGTCCTTAAACCCGAGGAGATTCTCGGTGCTCAACAGGCCACCGCCAAATTATGACGGTCACATTCCACTCACAAGAGTCGAGCAAGCAGGTCTCGCCGTTGGATCAGCTATCATTTCAATACTCAATCCGCGGAGAGGAGGTACGTGAAGACGAGCTTTCCAGCCACCTTAAATCACTAACATCAAGATCTAGACATGATTGCCGCATTGGGCGAAGCCACCGCAACTCCGTATTTCATATACAGATTGCGTGATGTAATGCTCTCCGACCCCACTGGCCGTCGTATACTACGTGACCGACCTCGCATCAGCTCAAAGAACTTAGTCATGGGAGACCTACGAAAACTACCCCAAAACAGCGTTGGGCGTACTTATGTCGAATGGCTAGACCGTGAAGGCGTAACGCCAGATACCAGGAGCAGTGTTCAGTACATAGACGATGAGGAGTGCGCATATGTTATGCAGAGATACCGGGAGTGCCATGATTTTTATCATGCAGTAACTGGTCTTCCAGTTGTGGTCGAAGGCGAAATCGCAATGAAGGCCTTCGAATTTGCGAATACCATGTTACCAATGACGGGACTAAGTATGTTTGCTGTCCTGAGGGAGAAGCCTGCTGAGAGGGCACGATTTTTCAGGATATATCTACCATGGGCCATAAGCAACGGTCTTAAATCGAAAGAAGTCATCAACGTGTACTGGGAAGAACAGTTGGAGAGGGATGTTAGAGAGCTCAGAGCCGAACTAGGAATTGAAAAACCCGTAGATTTGAGAGACATTAGGAAGAAGGAGAGACAAAGGAAGAAAGCTGAGAGGGAGGCTAAAGAGAGAGCCGGGGACAGCTTGGGCATAAATTAATCACAAACTAAATGTAATAATACGAATATAACTCCCAAGGTATTCGATATTACGTCTGCCAATGTTTTGATTACGACGATGCTTTAAGAGGATATTTCCAGCCCCTCATTCACGATATAGAGCTTCCAAACTAAATGTAATATTCCTCTGCTATGAATTGAGGAGATCATCCAGATCGCCATCGTCATCATCCCAACCGCCCTTCCTTCTGCTGACAACAATCTTCTCTTCTTCCTTTGTCTCAGCAACAGCATTTAGAAGCTCCTTCAGCTGGGTCTCAGAAACCTTCTGGCGCAACTGGCCTGAGCGTGCCAGCATAATCAACCGATTCTCGACATCCGTTGCTCGTGATTCCTTGACTAGTCGTATCCTGCCCAAACGGTCTGCTGCTGCTGGTTCCAGAATTTGTTGCAAAATTGATTGTCGCGCTTCCGCTGCGACATGGTCAGTGGATCTATCTAACTGTTTGAAGGAGCCACTGCATACCTTCTTGCTGTCTATAGTATATCAGTACTCGTTGCTAGCCTAAAAGCCTTGGACAACTCACTGTTTCTGGTCATTCTGTCCGCTGTTGGTAACACTACCGCTTGCTCCACCACCGCCACCGCCCTGGGCTTTTAGCTGTGTAAGCCTAGCTTTCCTGATCTGAAGCACCAGTCATCAGCAATGCTAACATACCCTGAGAAGCAACATACACACCTCTTCAAGGTCCGCATCTGCCATGTTGAGTTGTATGTATAGTGGCTTCTAGGTTACGACGCAGAATACGTTTAACTGGCAGCCTTGTCGCTTGCCACGGGAAATTTGGTGGTAATCGATTTCATGTACACGAGGCTAGACAACGATTGGCATATGACCATTTCTATTGAGCAAAGCAACAAATATATACATTCATAGGCGTAAATACTAGCCCGAATCGCCAGTCGCTAATATACATTATTGTACAAAGTAACATTACAAGCTAAATAACCGCCCTTTCTAGAGACCATATCAACTCTCTCCAGCCTCAAACGGTATGTAGCGTCCTTCTTCCTTACTTTTCATCGCCTGTTTGGCCTTCACCATTTGTACTATAGCCGTGTTTACAGGACACCGGATCCCCAGCTGCTGACCTCGATTTACTAGGTAGCCATTGATGTAATCTATGTCCGTTCTTCGCCCTTTCCGAACGTCTTGGAGCATAGAACTAATATTTCCGCTTGTCTTTGTGGCAACTTTAACCGTCATGTACTGAAGTCGTTGTGGAGCGAAGTAACTCTCGAGTCCCTTGACCCCATGTAGCTCCGGGAGACTGAGTATGATGAACGAAATTTCTTCCAAGAGTTCCCGCATGAGGCGCGTCACCGCAAAATTGTGTAATAGATCTCCATTGAAGCAGTCAAAAACGACGGATAGAGGACTTATGACTGCATCGATGGCGAGTCTCTCCAGCTGTATCTGGAGGATATCTTCAAATCGAATTCCAGTAGCAGCTAGAGTTGGAGTTCGCATTAGCGTGTGCATGAGACTCCTCGACGATGCTGTCCAACCATAGCTCATGCGCTTCACCTGTCTGCTTTCTTTGTTGTTATTGAATTCCTCTCTCACTTCTCTATTTGTGGGCACCAATGACAAGTGTATCTCGCCCGGCCTGTAATGAACAGTTGTGAAGATCCTCGGATGATCTCCAAGTCCATGAGATGTTACCCCAATAATGTACCTAGGACGCGTAGCTGCATTAGGAAATATCTTATCATTAACTTCGTCAATAATACCCATAGCATTCTGCAGAAAGCATACGGTCGATCTGGGTCCTAGTCGATCCTTAATCGCAATGAGGGCGGGTATTGTTAAAGCAGCTGTCGTGGTGACTATAAGCTTGTCGATTGCCCAGTTGCCTTCATCGGACGGCACGTCTGTATTAGCATACGTATTGATACCGAATCTTTGTAGTCGCATCGTCGAGGATGAAGGGTTGAAAGCCATGGAATGCTCAATGTCAAAGCCAGCCTGCACATCGGAATTTCCGTCCTTAATAAGCTCAAGAACTTGCCCTTCATCGTGCCACTGTTGAATCTGAAGGCGGTGATGCAGGAGAATTGTAACTGGAGGTCTATCCCCGATGCCTGCCAATGAGTGTGCAACAAACTTTCCAACACTTCCAGCGCCTAGGATGTATATCCTACGATCGGCGTCAGGGGTAGTAAATGTGGCATTGTCCTCTACGTAGTGATTAGTCTCGGTGCCATCTAGAGCAGAGTGCTCAACCGGGACGAGAGGTCTGAGGATCTCTTGTTTGGGCTTGACTTCATATCTTTCATAATGTGTTGTGTCCGGCACACCCGGTGAAAGAAAGATTTCTTGACGACTATCCATCAAATCCAGTTTGGAGTGAGCGTGCCCTATCATTCGACTATTCCTAGGCCCAAAAAGCTCGGTATCCTTCCTTCGCGGCCACCAATAATTTCCGTACTGGACTGAAAATTGTCGCCTGGCCACCCGGCCATCAAAAATGTCACCGTAATTCCATTGAGAGTGTCTGTGAGGTATTCGAGCAAACCTCCGCGACAGCGGACGACCCCAAAGTATAATAGACAGGATGATCGTTTCTCAAAGATTATCAAACTTATCTCATGATAGACGCATCGTCTGGAGATTTAGTTGGTAGTGGTAAATGGAGGACGTGTTGATAGGTCCAAGTCCAATTACAATAACAGGTGGAGGGTGAAGGTGGAATTGCGACAAATTTATACAACACACAATCTGAGCATCAGATGATCAGACTGGCCTAACATGTAAAAGTTGTATTAGGGTTATACGTCGTACTCGAGTCCTGTTGAGACAATGTAGACGACAGCTTCAGGAAGCAGAGAAACAAAATCCATAATTCGGCCGATCCCTGTAAGACATTATCCCAGTCCGCTCATTCGCTCGCAATTAAATTTCCGGGAATACTTTCCACCGTTGTCGCAACCGAAACAAAGCAAACCGAACAAAGTCGAAGCTTTTTTAATTCGCATTCAACATCTATACATTCAAATCTCAATGCAGATACGGTATAAAAAGTACTCTCTCTTTTAATATTCCTAGAATTACCACAATCAAGGATCCTTATCACTCGGATCTGCCTCTCAAGCTAGGGCTTTGAAAATATGGATTCTACCGACGTTCTGTCTTTATTAGAGCAACTCGACGACGAGATCGACGACCTGGAGGACTCGCTCGCGCCAATCCTGAAGACTGCACTCTGCGGTACAGCATCCAAGCTACCACTCCTCGACAAATCAAAGCTGTACATTCTTGTAACTTATGCGATCGAGTCGGTTTTGTTTTGTGAGTGCTCCATTTCACTTTTATTGGCAAGTGTACTTACAGTATTTATTTTAATAGCATATTTGAGATTGAATGGCGTCAAAGCTCGCGAGCACCCAGTCTTCAAAGAGTTGACCCGAGTCAGACAATATTTTGATAAAATCAAGGCAGCGGAAACCCCGGCTACAAAACGAGAGGATCTCAAGCTAGACAAGCAAGCTGCCGCAAGGTTTATCAAAGCAAGTTTGGTGAGCAACACATACCTTTCTACGCCCTTAACTCCTATTAAACCATGGTCACAGAATGGCAATGACAGATATGATCTTGAACGAGCTGAACTTCAAGCAAAGGAAAGAGCCAAAGCTCACATCAGATTCGAGGATTTATCGCTGAAGCAAAAAGTTGAGGCTGAGTCGAACCCAACGTTCGAACTTGATGACTCCTCTGATGATCCTAACTCCAACTCGGATATGCAAGCATCTGAAGCACAGAAAGAGCATCCAGTTATAGCTAAGAAGCGCAAAGCGGATACTTTGAAGCCCAATCCCCAAGATGATGGAGTATCTACTCCCTCGCAGTCTATTAGCTCAGAAGCAGAATCATCTAAATCAAAGAGAAAAAGGAGCAAAAGCAACAAGCATAAGGATAAGAAGAAGGCCAAGAATGATAAGAGTCAGAGCTCACATGCATAATTATCATAGGGAAGCTAATTGCCTTTGATTGGCATGTGGTGTATACCGACCTCTTTAAGGTAGCGATGGCGTTTGATTGACTTAGGCTAGGCGTAAGATGAGACAGGCATGCGAAATACGGAAACTGGTCACACAGTATATTCCATGCATAATAATGAGAATGATGATTTATTTGTCCAATTGGCTGCTTTTCACCTTTATACAAGTCGAAGTTCTTAAATAACAGAATTATGAAATGTATTGTTGCCTGAGAATGTCGTAAATGTTCCAGGATCTTGCTCCTCGCCAATCAAATTTCACCTAATGACTGACCTCGGCAGTGAACGGCTAGTATTTGGTTCAGTGGACAGAGCTCCGTTACTATTCTTTAATATTACAATTCATCATCACCGTATTTATCTACCGATTCACTTTTTAATTTCTTCGATCAAGATGGCTCGTCAGGGAAGATCTGGAGGTGGAAGCCGACCTTCTCGCCCTACTGTAGCACCCTCAAGACCAATTGCGCCTCCCCGCCAGCAAACTCGACCCGCCACTACCGCAGCCTATCCTCCATCGAACACAGGAGCTGCCCCTCAAACAGCTCCACAAGCTCAAGCTCCAAGTCAAGGACCCGGTCTTTTCGGCCAGATGGCTAGCACTGCTGCGTGAGTTCCTACAACAACAGCTATCATAAATGTGTGCTGGACGCAGCATTATGTTTAGGACGCAAATTTTGCGAACAACTGCTAACGTGCCTTGTAATAGTGGTGTAGCAGTCGGTTCATCCATTGGCCACGCTATTGGTGGCTTCTTTGGTGGCGGTTCCAGCACACCTGTGGAGCAATCTTCGAGCGCTGTTGCTTCTCAAAGTCAAGACCAGGCGCAGAATAACAGCTGGGGTCAAGGAAGCTGTGAAGTAGATGCGAAGCAGTTCACAAAGTGCTTGGATGAGAACCAGGGCAACATGCAGATCTGCGGATGGTATTTGGAGCAACTCGTACGTTCTTACATTGTCACTCACGAAAGCGGAATACAATAGCTAACATGGTCCTGTGCTCATAGAAAGCCTGCCAGAATGCTGCGTCACAGTATTAAGCGATGTAGAAATCAATGCATTGGATTCTGTCATAACATGTTAGGAGTGTTATAGAGAATAAATGGTTTAAATATGCAATTCAGACATCTCTTCTATCAAGTTCCTAGATAGTCTCTTTATTAAAATGACGAACATGCATGCCAAACGCCAGATATTGTCATTAGTATGTAAAATAACAGAAACATGGAGAATTAATCTTCCTTTCCCTCGTCCCTCCGCGGCTCGAAATTTAACTATCAAGCGTTAGTGAACGAGAATAGTCAAGCAGAGAAAAGGAGGGGAATACAGCATTGCCGTTATAAAATTGGTGGTCTTCTGAATCTCGTTGCTCTCCAACAGTTCTGATGCTAGCATGCCCTGACGGTGTAGTTGGATTTGTGTTGCCGTTTGATTGGCTAGAGGGAGATCCTCCAAGCAAGTTTCCCAGTGCTCCTGTGATTAGTCCAACCCCAGACGACAACAGTCCATAACCGGCAGAAATTCCGCTTGTCAAATAGCCAGTTGCGCCACCTTCGTACGCAGAAGTGAAATCCTTAATTGGAACCAGTATCAGGGTAGCACTGGGAACCAATCCTAACAAAGATAAAGATTCTTCTTCTTCTGATATGGTAATCGTCCGATTAGGACGTGGAGTCAATACCTGTTTAAAAGTATACGGAGTATCGCCATTCTTTCTTTGGTCCTCAATCCACTGTCTAACTTCTCGGAGAGAATCATCATGACGAAATCTTGATCTTATCGTCGTCCCATCAAAAAGGCGCACTTGCAGTGCGCAATTCTCCGCACCTGAAGCAGTCTGCAAGCTGGTAGAGGGTGATTGGACTGTACTCAGCTGGGTATCATGGCCTTCAGCCGTCACTCTCACTAACTCTCTTCGGAGAGCTTCGCGTTCCCTTCGTTCGGCCTTGTCATCCTCAACTCGTTTTAGAATACGTGCTCGTTCATCCCGCGCATCCTGCTGTCGCTTCTTTTGCAAAAGTGCATACTTCATATCCGCTGATTTCGGAGAATCTGCTGGCGTAGCTGCTTCCAGAGCTTCTTGACGCGCCGCAGCTTTTTCAGCCCGTTCTGCCTTCGCCGTAGCTTCATCTTCTTTTTTCTTTTTCTCAAGGCGTGCTCTACGCTCTGCAAGGAGATCCTGAACTGCTTGAGATTGTGCTTCCTCTGTGGCCATAGAATCTTCATTCGAAGATAGTTGTGTTCTAGTATTCGATGAACTTTCATTATCTAGAGATACACTCTCTGTGTCCAGTGTTGGTGGTTTGGGTCCTTCATTAGCAACAGATACAGGCTCTAGGACAGCTCTCAGCCTCTTCACAAAGTCTTCTTTCAGCGTCCCAGCAGTTAAATACTCCTTAAGTTCACCATTCCTACTAAAGGTCAGTTTATACTATAACTAGATCGATCGTTAACATAGGAAGATATCACGGGACCCCCATCAATAATTGACACGACATTGCATGATTCTCTCTCTGTAACCTCCAGATTAGGACAGAATCCCGAATCACAAAAATGTCCTATCAATAACAGACTAATAGTTCACAGCACTTCTCACAGCTATATGCAACTTACGATAGTACTAATAATGTGGGAGTTTTGGGCAATGGAAAAAGTTCTGCGAGAAATGACGCTTCTTGGGACCCAGCAACTAGTCGCAGCAGGACTGCCTTTGAAGAGAGGAGAGAGGATAGCACGCTATCTGACAGATATTCATTTTCCCAGGTCGCACTCTCGATTTGGTCATCTGGATCCAAATGTAAGTAATGGCCTCGAGGGGGGAGGTGGCCCAGAGGTAAACTTGCCGCATACGAAGCATGCCACAAGCCGCTTTTTAGATATGGCCTCAGCGATTCCGCTTTGGAGATCACCTTCGTAGAACATCTTAATGGGCTGAGGGAAAGTCTTTAGGTTTAAGGCAGACAACTTCCTCGCAAGGGTAGAATGGTACGTGGAGCTGCGGGTTATCGCCGACGAGAGCAGCAGTGTGTGGGTTTATTGTCTCTGTAAATGTGTGGGGAACCCGACGGATAACGAGCTCAAGTGCTGCCTAAGGCTCGGCTGCCAAATAACTACCTTTATTCCTGAGAAGGCAAAGCACAACTCAATCAACTTTGAATATGAATACCACTTTTCCCTTGCGTCAAGCAAGTACGGTTCTCGCAAAATCTATTATTCGGGAAAGATCACATCAATTGTTATTTCGACAATGTCCATCATGCCGTGGAATATCAAGAACATCCCGAATTCATGCGCGAGCCGCCGCCGACGACCCCGGATTCACTTCCATTGTTGACAATCCGCCAAATCTTGTGAGAGCGGGAAAGAAGCATGGCCCAGGCATAATAATATTAGGTCAGTACCTCTCGTGCTACTGTCTGAGCATACCTAATGGACTTGCAGCATTGATCCCAATTACAGCATTTGCGCTAGGTACATGGCAAGTGAAACGATTAGACTGTGCGTATAGAGTATGAAGGACACGGTTTTGGAGGCTAAATAAAATAGGGAAATCAAAACTCCTAGCACGCCTTGAAGATCGTTTGCTTTTCGATCCTTTACCTCTTCCTCCACACATCGATCCGGCAGCGATCAAAGACTTCGATTATCGAAGAGTATACGCTATAGGTCATTATAGGCATGATCAAGAGATGCTTATAGGACCGCGAATCCATGGCGAGAAAGACGGCTACCTGGTCGTAACGCCCTTAGAGCGTGAAGGCGAGGGTACTACGATTCTCGTAAATCGAGGTTGGATCCAAAAAAAATTCAAGGATCAGAGCTTACGAAAAGATGGTTTACCAACAGGAGAGGTCACTATTGAGGGACTACTAAGGGAGCCTTGGAAGAAGAATATGTTCACACCGGATAACAGCCCCCAGACGAATGAGTTCTACTTCCCAGATGTGCAGCAGATGGCACAATTAACTGGAAGCCAGCCAGTCTGGGTTGAGGAGACCATGGGTATGTCGATTTTACTTTCTTCAAATTATGCATATATATTACACACTCCATCTAACCATCATGCAGAGCCAGACTTGATTAAGGCATGGGATCGGGAGGCTCGAGGTATTCCTATTGGCAGACCAGCTGAAGTCAATATCAGGAATAACCATGCTCAATATATATTTACATGGTAGATTATCCCTTTCGCCATGTGCATAATCCACCCTATGCAGCCTGTGCTGACATAGTCCAGGTATGCGCTATCAGCAGCAACATCTGTAATGTTATGGATGGTCGTAAAGAAGCCCCCAAAAGATATAGCTCGTCGGGTACGCCAAAATAAAGAATGGTCATAGTTTCAAAACTTTAGGGGGCTTTGTGAAGACTTCACTCCACTTCTTCAGTATCTTCCTCGTTACCTTTTTTGAGATTGCGGCCCCTTTTCAGCTTCGAAGGTGGAGCCATACGGAGGTCTTGGAGAAGTTCTCGCGGCAGATGTTTCTGAGCAAGTGCAAATGGCGTTGTGGTAGCATTTGTCTGGCGTTGCCTTATAGGAATAAATGTTAGTTTTATATCGCTAAAAGATCATCCGTCCATCAATGTGTACTTGCCTCTTCATGAGAGTAATGACATCGCTCTCATCGATAGTCTTTCTGCCAGCGTGGTTTGCGTATGTACCTAGATCGTCGCTAACTTGCTCGAAGAACCAGTCCGAAGCTTTCATGATGGCCTCCAGCGAGTCTCTACTAATCTTCACTTTGCTACCACCGCTTGTCCTAAGAAAAGTGGTTGCAAGCTTTTTGACTACACCCGCCGGCAATGAAGAGTATTGTATGCCGTGTCTCGATACTTTGATGGTCTTTTTAGTTCGCCCAGGAGGCTTACTTCGCTCTACAGGAACCTTTTCTCCCCCAAGCATAGTTGGAGCTCGCATACTAATATCACCTTCCATATCGATCCGATCGATACCTAGATCTTCTAGATCTTCTAGATCGTCGGCATCACCGTCGCTGTGTTCATCAGACTCTGGTTCATCATTATCGTCCCCATCAGCTGGTTGTCCACGTGCTTGGTCGCTCGGTCGGCCAACTTGTGATTCTCTCCGAGGGACTGTAAATACAAACGTATTCTCAGTCTCATCATCGGGTAATTCTGTCGGTCTGATATCACTTGTCCGCCCAGAGGCTGCAGATGCTCGACGGATCACATTATTAGGATATCCACCAAGGTCGCCAGTACTTTCTCTGTTTTGGGTCAGCATAAATGAATTAAAACTTAGGAATTAGTATACAAGCTCACCTCAAAATACTTGTTTCCTCTACTGGATATACCTCTTCGTAGTCATCAAAATTACCTTGGATAAAGCTAGGATCGAATCCCTCGGATGTCAGTGCCTCTAAACCAAGCTCGCTCAAGTCTCCAAACCGATCACTTGTTCTGATACTCCCAAAACTTCCACGCGAGAGTCTACCACCTAGTTGTTCGCTCGTAGCCCTTCTTGGCATCTCTACAGACCGCTGAGTAATATTGTCATCTTCAAGTAAGCTCATGGATCGAGGTGGCGGGAGTAATAAGCTGTCATCATTATCCTCTTCATCCTCCAGTGGCATCGATAATCTTGGTTGAACTGGCTCAGGGCCATCATCTAGGTCATCCCGCCCTGTCAATGGTAGCTTGCCAGCAATACTCCTTTCGACTTGTGGCGATGTTTCAACTGGTCTTGTACCTGGAGCTAAAATTTTGCTTAGCTGCCTCAAGACGTCTCTAGGTGTCTCTCGCTGTTGTCTACCACTACGCCTTCTATCTTTGCCAGGTGTAAGTGCTGCAGCTCTACGAAGCTCAATCTCGCGCATCGCTGCCCGAGCGTGAGGCGTTAACGCATTTGGTCGCCTGGTAGATCCAGGACGTTGAGCCCCTCCAGGGGTCCTATCAAGTGCTGCCGGCGTTCTTCGGATGGACCTATGAGCAGATGGAGGTCCCGCACTTGAAGCTCGTCGCAAAGGCGTCGTAGGTCTCGGAATAATATTTGCTAGCTGCTTTAGAGTATCATATGGCGTCTCCACAGCTTCATTTGCAATGGAATTCCGGGGGGTTACTCGGGGCTGTGGATGTTGCGATGCGGCATACGTTGAAGCAGAGACGTTCTCGGGCACTAATATGGCTGGCGCATTTCCGGTGGCAATGCTGGTTCCATTCTTCCGAGAGCTACGTCGAGTAGACATGTTTGTGGACGCAGCTTTGTTATTCTAGACAGTGTTAGATCTCTCGTCGCGTATCGATATCTAGGTGCAGGCAGGCTCGCGTCAACAATTGCTTGATCAGAGCTAAGCGTGCTAAGATAAGCGATAACAGTGGCTCTTTTTTCAAACCCCCGAAGGCGGTGAGATATTAATCCCTGCTGAACGTCTACAATTTCTCGACCAAGGATTTGTTTGAGCAGATAGATCTTTTGAAGCCATTTACGCTACTTTTGACTACAAAATGTCTGCTGACGATCAACTACAAGAGCCTCTCGTAGAGCAATTAAGCTCCAGTCCGGAACCTTCTTCACCTAGAGATCATTCGAGCAAGAGAAAGCGAGTTCCAGATACAGAGAAACCAGTCAAGAAAGCTAAAAAGAAGAGCCAGAACAAGAAGCAAAAGATTGCAGAAGACAATGACCTAGATCTTCATGCAAGCATCAACAAAGCTTTCTCGCAGATGGATAGTCAGTTGTTAGCAGACTACATGGCACAACGTACAAGGAAATTCGAGAGCGACCTTAGCTCAGTTGAGTTGGAGGATAGGTACATTTCTGGTAATATTCCGGGTTACAATTATGATAAATATGGCTAATCTTAAAAAGCCAAATCTATACTTGATACTACCACTTACAATATGCCACGAACCCTCGATAATTTACCTAGCTTCCTAGAGAAGTTCTCGTCGAATCCGACGAAGCTCTGGTCTGCGTCGAAGAAAAATGGAGCTCCGCATACTATTGTCGTGGCTGGTTCTGGTCTGAGAGCTGCAGAACTAGCAAGGTATGTCTTTGAGGCACTTTTCTTAGCATCAGCTAATATTATTACCAGGGTTGTCCGGAAGTTTCAGACGAAAGACGCATCTGTAGCGAAGCTCTTTGCAAAACATATCAAGCTCAAAGATGCAGTAAAGTTCTTGCAAAGTACGAGGACTGGAATGGCAGTTGGTACCCCCACCAGGCTGAATGATCTGATGGAGGATGGTACGTTCGTCTTTCGATATTTTGTTAGGGTACTAACAGTTTATCACAGGAGCATTAGCTGTGGACAGGTTAGAGCGAATAGTTATAGATGTATCCCATATTGACCTGAAAAAGAGGGGTATCTTAGAGATGAGAGAAACTCAGGTACCATTGGCTCAGTGGCTGAATCGGAAGGAGCTAACGGAGAGATTTGCTTCAGAGGGAAACAGTATTGACCTCATCTTCTTCTAAAGAAATTCATAGCACCCTTGCAGAATCGCATTTTCTTCCTTCCTGTCTTATATTATAGTATACAGTTCATGAGCGTTGACGCTAATCCCATAAACCGACGAGACATTTTCAACGTTGGACAGATAGGACAATAATCTGCTATATCTTTCAGCGTCAATACGATCTTACTATACCGAGTTAACATACGTATTTACCTTAGTCGCAAGCAGTAGCAAGATATAGGTAGCCATTGTGAAGCGTATCTCGGGAAATAGTTTTGCCGGTCCCTACCAAAACTTTCTTGAGCGACGATAAGGAAAATATAATAACATCGATCTCGACAAGATCAAATCGTGTAGTTTACATATAATCTTCGAAATGGGTCTCTCCAAAAAAGATAAAGATCCATCAAGGGCAGAACGCAAAGCGAAGAAACGCAAGGCTGAGGACGCAATCCCAGATTTACCGGGCGACACTGAACTCGTTGATGCCGCGACCGTAGCAGTAGAAAAGCCATCGAAGAAGAGGAAGCACGATAACGTAGGTAATGAGAAGGTAGGGAACTCTGCACAAAAAGATTCTAAGGAAACAAAGAAGGACAAAAAGGGTTCGCAGAAGGACCAAGGTGACGATGTCATTGTGGAAGTTGAAGGCGGAGAAAGTCAAGGTGCCAGGGCGAAACTCAAGAAATCTAAGTCTGAGGGATCAGAAAACGCTGGGGAATCAAGAGCAGAAGATGAGCCAGTGCACGGCAAAGAGGTCGCAGATGCTGTGCAGGAGGTTGATCAGACTCCGAGGAAATCAAAGAAGGAGCGTAAGGCTGAGAAGAAAGCTGCCGAGGCCATCGAGGCTGCAAGAGCGGCATCTACCACGCTTACTCAATCTACACCGGATGTAAATATACCTGCCGGAGCCGATGAGAAGGTTGGTGAGACGAAATCGAAGAAAAACAACCGGAACAGAGAAAAGAAGCGGAAGGGAACCAATGGCGAAGTCAAGGCGGCAGTTGGCAACAAGGCTGATGAGAAGAGTGCGCCTCGGTTCATTGTCTTCATTGGTAAGTTCACTCTCCCATCGATAACTGTTTCACTAACATGATATAGGCAATTTACCCTTCACCGCTACGACAGAATCTATTCAACAGCATTTTGTTGCAGTTCACCCCAAGTCCGTTCGCCATCTCACACAAAAAGATGACCCTATGAAATCTAAAGGTTGCGCCTTTGTCGAGTTTGAAGGCTATGACCACATGAAGACATGTCTAAAGCTCTATCATCATTCCACCTTTGAAGACGGCATATCACCTCCCAGAAAAATCAATGTTGAACTCACGTGAGTCTAGATCAGAACACTTGATATTCATTGAGAACTAACTATCTTAAGCGCTGGAGGTGGTGGCAAGACCAAACATAGACAAGCTAAGATTGGAGAGAAAAATCAAAAACTCAATGATCAGAGAACACGACGGATACAGGAGGAGGAGAAGGCAAAATTCGCAAAGAAAGGAGAGGTTGCCATTGACCACAGCGACGTCCACCCTAGTCGAAGAACACGGGTGCCAGATACTGTGTAAATCAAGTACGTCAGATGAGTGGTTGAGCGTGAAGGATCAAATCAATCAGATGCATTAGTGGTGTGCGTTCGGGATTGGTTTCTCGTGCAATATCTACAGAAAGTGGGATATCTTGAGATGCAGGGGCACGCTTGCGTGCAGAAATTTGGAACCCAATAACCTGTACCAACAATAAGGAGACATTTGACATGGATAGCGGAGCAGTAAAGAGTGCTCATCAAATCGCTCTAGCCAGAATATGTTCGCTCCGAGCGAATTATGATCCGCAGATTTCTTCAGTAGGCCTTTGATAAATCAAGCCTCCCAAACTTTCCATCCTCTCCATTGGATGCTCACAGCATATGCCACCTCTTAGAGAATAGTACACTTTGATTTCTTTGTTTTGCTTGCCTGTGGACGCGGGCTTAAGACGGCGCTAGATCAAACATTAGCGACAGAATTCATTACAAAGTCCTGATGAGTTCCTTACCGGATAGCTTCGTCAAATACACTCTTTAAATTTCGCTGAGTAAGAGCTGAGCATTCAAGATATTTGTGTGCTCTAATTTCCTTTGCTACCACAAGCGCCTGATCATATGACACAGGCTCCATCCTCTTTTGTCTCAGGCTCTCCAAGGTAGCTGGATCTTCTCGCAAATCGAGTTTCGTTCCAACCAGAATGATCGGGACACCTGGAGCATGGTGATCAATCTCTGGAAACCACTATTACCCCAAAGTCAGCATTTTACTTCTCTAATTCCCTACCAGATATAAATACCTTTGCGCGAACGTTATCAAACGACGGAGGGCTAACGATTGAAAAGCATATTAGGAACACATCAGTCTGGGGGTATGAAAGAGGTCGCAATCGATCGTAATCTTCTTGGCCGGCGGTATCCCATAGGCCTAGACTGATAGGCTTGCCATCAACCATGACACTTGCCGAGTAGTTGTCGAATCTGGAGCGATTAGAGGTGAATAGGTATAAGAGGGTGACCCAACTCACACAGTCGGTATGTATTCGCCTGGAAAGGCATTTGTCGTGTAGGAGATTAAAAGACATGTCTAGAGTAGACGTTAAGACTGTATTTCACAATATTGTCCACGCCTTTTGAGACGTTATCAACACGCACCTTGCCTACAGCTCCGTCACCCGTCACAACACACTAAAAACCTTTATTAGCGAGGGGCATTGCTTATGCCATGGTAATCATCTAACCTTGAGAGATTGAGTTCCTGGGGCTGCCATATTTGATCTAAATCTGGTCTGATTGAAAGGAAGCAATGGGTAATATAATAGACGAAAGGTTGGTATGCTTGAGAGAGATTACTAGAAATGCATAACAGTCAGAAATCATTTTGACACAGCAAGAGCTGTACCTTCCACCGCAGACTCTGCCCAAGTGTGGATGTTTGTATTCCGTACCTGTTCGTCTGTGTTGTTCCGGATGTCAAGAGTCTCGAAGTTGACGCGATATTCTAAATAACCGCCCAGATTAGGTATCTAGATCTCTGCGAACAGAGACTGTGCAGCTAGAAAGGTAGGGATTGATTGCGTGGACCTTGAGAGATTTGTGTCGAGGTGGCACTTGAAGCAGATCTGTAACCGCTCTAGAGGTATGGACAACCGAGTAAATGCTTGGGTATAAGGTAACGAGGAGAGTTTCAATGCAAGTGACAGTGAATTTATCTTAGTGGATGTTCGTCTGAGGATCATCAGGTGTCGAAATTCTGCAGACTCCAAACAAAGCTGACTGTCTATTTCAAACTCAGATCGTGAGTCGTGATAGAATGACTGATGTCAAATCGTGAGTATACTGTATTTGCTTGCCGCTGCTACAGGGCCTCGACTTGCATGTTACTAGTACTGTAGGTCTAATTTGCGGCGGTCAGTCAGTGGTCAGTGGTCAGTGGTAGTGGTCGGTGGGTTATGGACTCACAGTTGTGAAGGTGGTTGGTTAAGAGAAGGGGTACCGGAGTGGACTACTACTCGCAGTAAGGCTCCGATTACAATGGAGTGAGAGGACTGGGTGATTGGGTTTTGTTGATGGGGTGGCCTTCCTCGGGTATTCCGAGTCCGCTCTTCTCAGCCAACGCACGCACAGTACGCCAACATCGCCAGTAGTAACAGACCGTGTACGGATTAATTCGTGTGGTGTGGTGTGAGAGTGTATAATCCTTGTTAAGATGGTTTGGCGTGTCTTGTTCCCTGTAACTCCTAGCAATCGCTCGGAAGGAGGTTACGAAACGGGGAACGTCCAACCCCTTATCCCTTATCAGATCTCAAGGTAATAAGGAGTATCTAGGTAGGTTATCAGGCTCGCATGCTCAACAACGAATGCACGGGGGCCTTCACGCTGCGGCTATGTTATGTAGCCTTGATGAGGTGTTGGACAGGCTTAAATGCAATCAGTCAGAGGTTTGAATAGGGCTACCTTAGTACTACTACCTACCTCCTAAGCTCTACCTTACATAGACCTTCTTCGCTTTAAATCGAACCAGAATCATCTAAATTAGATGACATACCTACCGGTGCTGACATACCTACCTGTACTATATATATAATAAGTAGCTGCCAATGTAGTACTTCATAAGTACCTACTAATAATAGTACTGACTACCGTCCTTTATATACTCTATGCGAGTACTTATGATGAAGTAGCTTAGATTTCTTTACAAACAAGTACGGTTATTAGATTTACCGGGATAGGTTCTATCCCAAACTTTCATATCTTACTTAGATCCACCCCAAAAATATTACAATTCTTTTTGTAATCCCAATTCTTATCCAGATGTAAAATAGCTAGTACTATATAGATATTACGGAATTATTTGTTGTTATTGCTGAAATATACTGAGAGATACGCCCTTCCTGGATATTTTATCTTGGACATTGCATGCTCAACAGTAATGGACTAGGTACCCAAATAATATTTAGAAATATGTATAAATAAATAGTAGGGATATACTAAGGTATGTACATATTTTGTACTATGGAATGTACCGTATATACTATATAATTAAGTATATATAATAACGGTTATTTACAGGCCTCGATACTTATTAGATACTCCCCAGATGATGTTTACTGAGCCCGATTATCCACAGGTACATGACTGCATATTTGAAAATGTCGCTTAGATTTGTGTTAGGTATAATTTATGAGATATGTATAACTACCTATGTTACTGTATCTAGGTTAACTCGTCAGGTAATGTCACGCTAATACGAAAGTAACTAGCACTTGAGAAACAACATTATTAAAATTCAATACTCGCTGAATTGTTGCTCAAAAATTGCGCTTTTTGTATTTAAGTATATCTAGATACCTACCTAGTAGTACTAGTATGTATAATGCCGTACGTAAATAAATTAGTCCGAACGGATCAGAATAGCACAAATATAGACCATAATACCTTTTTAGGCCCAAGTTGGAACCTTTGTCTCTACAGTACTTTTGTAGTGTAAAATGTATTTGCTAGAAGTATTCAAAATTGTATCTAGTTTAAATTTGTACACTATTATCCAATCTACAGCTATCTTTCTGTGGCGGATATATTTTGGGCTCGTTATACAGTACTGCCTTGGTCAATTGGAATATTTATGAGTAGGTAACATTACCTACTCATAAGGGTCTGAGGTATGTCCTAGTAAATAATAGATACTGCTATCATACTTTAATAGTTAGGCACATAATACATTAAATGATTATAATGTCTTACTATATGATATGTTTAACCATACTTCAGGTGGGTTGGAATAGGTTCTAGTAGATAGCTGCAGCTGTAGTTGTTATATGTGCTCTCTTTAAATTGATTGTTTAACTTGTTGGATATGTTATAGACAGTAGACGTTCATCGGAATTTGTATATTTATTGTATACAAGCAAGCAGTCTATACAAGCAGGAAAAAACTGTAGATGTAGTAAGCAATATAAGCTTCAACTCTAGGAATAATAACTACTCTAAGCTATCAATAGACTCTTGATACTTGTTGTACAATATATAGTACTGTTGCTTTATAGTATTTCTTATATTCTCCTATTATATTTCAGCTTCAAGAGTAGTATTGTATATAATTTCCCCTCTTGTATAAATATTTAGACCATCTTTCTAGACAATATATTGTCTCTGTTTCTATTCCTTCTATTTCTTGATCTAGTTTACTTCTTGTAAAACCTTGATCTCTATCTCTAGAAGTATAGCTAGATATCTATCCATCTATACAAATTAGATAATAGAAATATCTTATCTATTTATAGACTGTATAGTTTTATCTCTCTAAGCTAGTAACTACTTTAATATTAGCAATTACTCCTATAGTATATATAGCTCTACTAAAGTTGGAGATATTATAAAAGTATACCAGCTAAGAGTTATCTAATCTATATATAAACTGATTCTTAAGAAATCAGAAAGCTTTGGAAATCTAATGCTTCTAAATATAATATATATATACTAAACAAGTAATATCTCTCTATATAAAGTTGACTTTTGTATATTGTATTATATATTATACTGTATATATAAGTAATAAGGCCGACTGTATTATATTTTATATATAATATTATATAAGTAAGCTATATTTCAGAACATCCAGTTATAGTCTTACTTATCTACCTAGATAGTGAAAATTACCTTACTCTCTTAAAATGAGATTACCGACTATTATATTATATACCTTGTTTTTATTAGTGTACTAGATGAGTTGATACAGAATTGAACAATAGTTTATATTATCTGAATTATATTATTGATATCTCAGAGGCAAACCTAAAAATAAATATAAATAAATCTGATAGATAATATTATAGCAATAATTCTGATTTGGTATATAGAGATAGTTAGAGGTACCTGTATTATAGTACATCAGAAATATAGAAAGAAAGTAAGTTACACTGGTACTAATGAATGTACTTAAGTACCTTTAAGGTTTTATGCACTACCAACCAAGTTCTGCACCTTTTATGCACAACCCAGGATAGGAATGCGCGACATGGACAATCAATCCACCTAGGTATATGCGCTAAGGTACGTGAAAGCGCATTACGAGATCACTGATAGCAACCTTAAACTATTCCCGTACTGCAGGAGAATACCCTATCCGCCCTTTAAGCATACAAATCATATATGATTGTGACAGCTTAGGTTTTAAAGATCCCTTTAACTATACAGCGCTCGAACCAGAGATAGTCATCCGAAAGTGACATCCTGCCCCAGTCATATGTGATCTGTCCAAACTATCTAGAGCTTTGACTGATCAACCTGGCTAGGTATGGAGGACGATCAAAGGAACCCAGATTCCCTTCTCTCGGAACCTCAACATCAAACCCAGTCTTACGCAAGAGGTGAAGGCATAACGGCACCAAGTGACGATGTGTATGTAGTCAATGGGGACGATGTGAGCCCTACAGGACACACAAATAACCAGAATGACCCATATGCCGAACAAGTACAGAGTGTGATCAATTCAGAAGTGAGTAGAGCACAGACAAGAGACGCAGTATCTGACCATATATAGATTGGTGTTCAAACGCTCCTGAATCGGCTCAAACAAAGCGTTGCTTCTGCAAAGGTAGGAGGCATCATGCACATCTTATACCATACTGTCCTAATAAAACGGTGCTATAGGAGTTTGCTCTATTTTTAAAGAAAAGGTCCACACTTGAGGAGGAGCATGCAAATGGTCTTAGGAAGATCAGCAGGATCACACACGAGAACCTCCGACGGGCCGAACACCGTCAGGGCTCATTTTTATCGTCATATGACGACATTACGCGGATACACGAGCGAATTGCAGACAATGGCATTCAGTTTGCTACATCATTGCATCAAATGCATGAAGACCTTCTGGAGTTGGCATCCAACGTTGAACGAGGACGAAAACATTGGAAGCAGACGGGCCTAACGGCAGAGCAAAGACTCGTAGACACAGAAACAGCGATGAGGAAATCAAAAGCAAAGTATGATGCTATAGCAGAAGACTACGACCGTGCTAGGACGGGAGATCGCCAAAGCGGAAAGATTTTTGGAATAAAGGGACCAAAGTCAGCGGCACAGCACGAAGAGGATCTCTTGCGAAAAGTACAAGCTGCAGATGCAGATTATGCCCAGAAGGTGATAAATTCGCAGAGTGCACGTGCTGAGCTCCTAAACAAGGGTAGGCCCGAGGCCATAAAGAATCTACAGGATCTCATTAGAGAATGCGATTCAGCTTTGACCTTGCAAATGCAGAAGTTTGGTAAGCTATCAAATTGCTGAACTCGAAACTGTACTAATATCGAAAAGCATCTTTCAACGAGACTCTTCTGCTGCACAACGGGCTGAGTGTGAGTCCGCTCAAGGGCCACACAAACGAGCAAGGAAAGGAGCCTCGAAGTCTCCAAAGTGCAGTGGCGGCAATTGATAATGAAAGGGACTTGAGCTATTTCGTTGCTAGCTACGCATCTAAGGTACCGCCGAAACCAGCAGAGATCAAGTATGAACGTAATGCTGTAAGTACTTTCTTGACTGCACTGGAGCTTAAGTTGATTTCGGCAGGTACTGAGTCCAACGGCATCCACGATGTCGTCCTCTCAGGTCCAGCGACAGTCCGAGCCAACACAAAGCTTTGCGTCAAGACAAGGCCCACCACCGTCATTTCCTGGCTCGCCCCTCCAACAATCTCCGTTAAATCAGGGGTTTGGTCAAGGACCTCCTCCTCAAGCACAGCAGCATGAGAGAAGTGTTAGTCAGGGGCATGGCCTAGGACCCTCAAGCCAACCTGGACCGTACAATACTGGTTCCTTAGGACGAAACGGACCTCAACAAAATTACAACCCGGCATCAGTCAGTGTTATTGGCCCCCCTCAGATATCAAATTTACCATTCCAAAACTCTACACCAATGTCAAACTCATTTCAGCAACAGCAGATTTCGACACCCTCGCCCCCTCCCCATGCATTGGCCAAAGCTAGTAACCTACCACCGTTAAAACCTGTATTTGGCATGACCCTCGAAGAGCTCTTTGATAGAGATGGATCTGCCGTGCCTATGGTTGTATATCAATGTATACAGGCTGTGGATCTTTACGGCCTGGAAGTTGAGGGCATTTATCGACTGTCAGGAACTGCTTCACACATCGCCAAAATTAGAGCAATATTTGACAACAGTAAGTTCCGGTAGCAATACCCGACAGATTGACAACTGACCATGACCAGATGCTTCACAAGTAGACTTCAGAAACCCAGAAAACTTCTTCCACGATGTCAATAGCGTGGCTGGACTTTTAAAGCAATTTTTCCGAGATCTCCCAGATCCTTTGTTGACGGTCGAACATTACCCCGCATTCATTGAAGCTTCCAGTAAGTGATACGGAGGATACATGAAATAGACACTACTGACTGGCTCAGAATCTGAAGATGATATCGTGAGAAGAGATTCGCTTCATGCGATCATTAACAGCCTCCCTGACCCGAACTATGCCACATTGCGTGCACTTACCCTTCACCTTAACCGTGTAGTAGAGGCCGCTGGATCTAACAGGATGAACGCAAGCAATCTTGCTATAGTTTTTGGCCCAACGCTGATGGGTGCCAATACCGGCTCAAATATCCAGGATGCTGGATGGCAAGTCAGAGTAATTGACACCATACTGAATAACTGCTATCAAATTTTCGATGACGATTAATGGAACTCTACATAGAGAACTACTTGAATCTTTCTGGGGTGGGAGGTTAGTGAAAGGATGGGCGGTTTTTTGATCGTTGCATGGCGTGTACGAAACGGGAATGGGACTTTGAGCATCTTCATAGCTTGCGAGAGCTACACACGCGTCATTGGAGAATCCCTCTACCTTGTATTATACCGATTCTTTAGCTGTGCTAATCAAAAGTAATCAATCGAAGCCCACTGCAATTCTAATATCTAGAGAGGTTTTGTAGATGATGTATGAGAGAGAGGTTCCTTAAGATTAATCAACGATCAAGTACAACAAACGGCAACTGGAGAAATGGACCGGAGGCTCATGTGGTATGTCATGTAATTGTAATATGTTTTCATCTATATCATATCAAACAATGTTCTTCTGTCCATACCATGAGTTACTTAACATTACAACCCGCTGTTTTCGAAGGTACCGTATAACTCTGAATCCGTGTTGCGGAATGTCTTCTATGTCGTACTATTTAGACCTTCCTTGCTTGGAAAAGCGTCAAGCTGAGACTTGTATCATTCTCCCCAATATTCGGGGTTGGTTCACTCAAGTTCTCCCAACGTCTCAATGGGTATGGAACCAGCTTCCCATTCTGGCTCAATTGCAGCCACTCCATAGGAGGGGGCATGTAGCCAAAAATATACCGGACTGCCTGGTCCATGGTCTTATCTTTGAGGGAGCGCACACAATGTAATCGAACATCCTCGGGAAGGTCATCGATTAGGAGCAGTGACACGTCGAAAATGCGTTGAATTAGGGTAATATCACTATCGTCGTCGTTCTGGAGCTCAAGCAGAAGCGCAGAGAGGGACAGAAGGGCGCGGGCGCGGATTTCGTTACCGGTCCTACCGAAATCGAATATGTGCGCATGTAAAGTGATAAAGTCTAGTATAAAAGGGAGCCATTTATCACCGACAGCTTGCTTCTGTTGCTCATCTCCCTGTGAAGTGAGCCACCAGATATCATTGAGCTTCTCGACGACCTGGACACCTAAGGCTGCGTTTCGTTGAGCTTTCATGCTATACGCTGTATGATTCATGATAAATAATAATCTAGATGCATGCTCTGTGTCGTCTTTGTTATTCGGACCTGTAGAACAATCTGTCTTTATAGAGGGAACAAGTTGAAGGAACAAGCGCTCAGCTCTCTGACAAAGATGGCGGGCGATCTGCTCATCAAGAAGAGGTATAATGCTTGTCCACGTTTTGTTGTTGTTCCGAACTGCTGAGTCAACAGCTCTCTCGAAGGCTTCGAGGCACGAAGCACCGACCGAGTTCTCGGTGGACAGATCGTGTATCTCAGTAGCAAAGATTAAACGAAGTTCAAGCTGGCAGAATGGTAATGTGAGATCATCTGCTAGATCAAAGGCAGTCTCGATGCGGCGAGCTAAACTTTCATCTTCGGAATAGCTAGTGTTCGAATTACACCTAAGTAGCCTACTAACGAGAGTGCGTAGTCGGTCGGGAATGGCGGGGGTTTGGCTTGTAGCTAAAGGGATAAGCGTCCGGCTTGCAGTGTCGAGATCTGCTAGGACGAGATTCTGCAGTAAATGGTGAATGGCTCTGTCCTGACTAGAAGAAAGTAGCCGATCTTTCTCGTCATCGGCCACAGATGAAGTGAGCTCAATTGATCGTCGTATAATAGACAATACCTCTGCCGGAAGTTCTCTCTGTACCTGAAGTCTTTTGATAGCCAAGCGATAGGCTTCTTCGGGTGCCATTGTAGTGGAGTTATGCGAGGATCCTAGTAGTAAGGTGAGTGTCTGGGACGCAACCTTTGTTGCGAGAGAATTATCGTTCTTTGCCTCAGTACCATCTAAAAATGCTGTACTGATAGCGAGAGCGTCTTTAAACTCGAGACAATTACTACCTATCAGAGGTCCAAGTACGTGGTCTAGAGTCGGACGAGTCGAGGCTTGAATAAACCTGTGGAGCCAAGAAGTCATGAGTGAGCCAAACTGTTTTGCATCGAATGATTTAAGTTTTGTTAGAAGCATAGCACAACTACGCTGAGGTGTAGTAGCTTTGGTCCATGAGGCCTCAATGCGAACCATTATCATATGGAAAAGACGCTCGAGAGTTGCCGAGTCCATCGAAGTACCGCTCGCCAAAACTTTCTCTATCTCATCTGAGAAGTCAGACTCTGAGTTCTGTAGGACTTCAGCCATGTAGTCCGAGACAGGAGAGCATGCTTCGGCCGCAGTTTTTCGGTTATTACGGACGACTTCTTGTGATAATTGAAGCGCTACAGTCTCTGCACCAGGTAACCTGCTTGCCAGACTATAAAGCGATGTGAGGAGGATAAACGAGTCCCGATCTCGGTCCGCTGACAATAGTCGAAGACGAAGGAGCAGAATATCAAACAGATCCCTCAGCGCACCGATAGCAGCAAAGGTTTCCAGATGAAGATCTAGTGTATCTGATACTGATGCCAATAGTTTCGGATCATCAGAACTCGAAACAATCTTCAGCACATCTGCGAGCATAGACATATCTCCAATCTCTTCTAAAATACCACGCACGATGTTAAATTCGCTAGGTGTGACTGTAGATCGGATACCGCTCGAGGAATCTGCTTTCCAGTCATCCGAGAATAAAGCTACAGGCTTGATAACAATAGCGCTAACATGATTCCTCAGCCACAACCCCAATTCCGATTTGATTGTTCGGCTGAGAGTTGACAGATGACTGAGCCCATTATAGACTTGCGGCTGCTCTTGGGCACCCAATTCATCTTGAGAAGAGACTGGGAGAGTCGGGAGGCATTCCATCATGCTGGCAATAGAGGATCTGATTGATCCATGCTCATCCTCCACAGAAAACGATGCTCGGCTAAGTATAGTCTTCCGAAGTCTATGGATGTTGTCTGGAAGATCATGTATCGGAAGTTCTGCGAGTAATCTTGTCGTACATGGACCATTAGTAGTTAGGTCTGCCGGTCCATGTATACCCCCTCTGGCAATGAGCCACTGAATGTATTTAGAAATTGAGAAGTGTCCTGAGCGCGTGAGCTCCGATATAAGATGATATAAAGCTTCCTTAGAAAGTCCTGCTTTCTGCAAATTTGAGCCTATAAAGCCGAGTATGGTATCATTTATGTCGATACCAGATCTACCCCAGACTCGCAATAGACGAGCACCGATGTAGACTTTAGTAAGACCGCAACGATGAGAAGAAGTTGACCATTCCAAAACGGTTGGCAATATTATTCGTTCATCTTCCACAACTAGGTAGCAGTCTTTTGGTAAATCATTCGAGAAAGGAATTGACAACGATTTGTCAAGGAGCTTTAATAGGCGGCGTCGCGGGGTATGTCCTGCATCAGCGCTGGGAGGCATAAGGCGTAAGTTGCGCTGGTCGATGGACGCACATATATGTGATAGGGGGTGACTCTCAGGTGCGACGAACGATTCTAAAATATCCCTATACTTTGCCCAAGTTTTGGGTAATATAAAGCTCTCTGAATGAATCTTCATTAAGCCACCAAGTAGGAAAACTATACGTTCTGTGAGAGGAACAAGCAGTTCACGATCTGCATTCTCGTGGGCCTATGGAGGTGTCAGGAGGAGAAACCTTTACGCAAGCTGAGATATTTGATACGTACTGCTTGAAGATGAGCACAAAGTGCACCCACTAACCGGCGACCATATTTGCGGTACTGGAGAAGATCACCCCAGTATACTTGGGTAATTAGGAGCCATATAGGCACCTTCGCCAACGAAGAACCCTCTAAAGAGGATGAGAGCCAATCCAAGTAATGCTCGCGATCTAATAAGTGCTCCGCATATAGATGTGCTGCTAGTCGAATCCTGCGAAATATAGTTAGTTCGACGTGTCCCGTTACTATCAAATGTGACCTACGCGTATAGGATTTTGGGCTTCCATTCTTTCTCCCCACAAGATGTGATGATGCTTTCCACAAATTGCTCTACCAATGCTGTCCAATCGCGAATCCATTTTGTCTCGCCTCCTATGGCAAATGCGCCAGTGACTCTCTTTCTCTCAACAGCTCTTATTTCGTTGGCTCCGACACATTTCGCCAGCCATACAGCTCTCTCTGTTGGGATTTTCTTGCTAAGGCATTGCTCAAGCAGAACTTTCCCTCTGATCCCGTGCGGAATGGTCCTGCTGAGTCGGCGCAACGACATGGACGGATTCGCTAGGTCTCGCAACCAAGTTTCCCGTTTTGTATCCGTCAATGTAACTCTGGGAGGAGGCTTGAATGTAGAAGCGGATGTAATCTCGCCGTGGGTTCGCCTTTGAGCTAGTACATTTGTGAAGAGAGAAGAGAGTGTGTGGAGACTACTCTTATGTTTCAGGACTGGAAATATGGATGCCTTCGCTGAGCCAGTTTCATTCTGCGTTGTCTGTGCCTTATCGAAGAAGCCCTGCCGAATTACGTGGTCGGTGAGTCGGTCTTCAGGATGATCACCTGTCCAGGGGTAGAAATCGGCATGTCCTATAATGCTTTAGCTTATTTGTACGGTTAGGTAGAAGGTGGAACGCTTACCTTCAGGTGGGTAATGAGGAGCAAGGGAAGGAGCTTCTAAAGTGTAAGGTTTTGGCCGTGCATCTTTCTTTGTTGCATTTACTGGAGTCGGAGACGGTCTCTTTCCACGTGGAGTCAGGCGGACGCCCTGACCAGGCCTTTTGGGTAGAGGCAATGGCATCTGATTTGTGCTTTTTTCAAATGCACGTGCGGAAGAAGGAAGCGGAGCACTGTTGGGACCGTGAAGCTCGAACTGGCTGATCTCGAATTTGAGCCTGGGCTTCCCTCGCGGAGGAGGGGCAGGCTGGAAATCTGCCGTGGGCTCAATCGGCCTGGGAGAATCAAGAAGTATCGCAATATTCTTGGAGTCCTTGGTCACTTCGAGCTTGAGTTTTGACCCGCCAGTCCTCGACGTGCCATGACGAGTGTGGGCAGGCTCAGAACCATCGAAGGTCAAATCAACAAAATTCTCATTCTTCCTTGCAGGCGAAGACGACTGGTATTGCTGAGAGAGACCACGGTGAGGCGTAGGTCTAGAAGACGGTATCATGCCCGCGCTACTCGACGATCGTTGGGGCGGACGCTGAAGGCCCAGAGGGGGTCTGGAGGTCATCGCGGATGTTGTGTGTAATGCGCCATGCCTTGTATAAGTGCGCTTTCGATGTTCATATAGATTATCTAGAGCAGGGCGCGGAAGGACGACTGCGGCTATTCGGATTAGGATTCGGATGTGAAGATAATGTCGTTATCGCTGTGTGAAATAAGGGATGATATAATTTGGAGTGGGTTCACAGCATACACACTATAGTACTGCGATTCTTGGGAGCGAGCGATCAGGTCAGTGTGTTGTTTGGTGGCCTGGTTGTCAGTTGTTCATGGGAAGGGAAGCGGGTGCGTGTTATGCCGCTGGGGCAAATGATCAAGCGTACGCCCGGGGGAAGGCGGAGCGAGGCGAGACTAAGGTACCCTGGGCTGACAGTGACACACCTGATTACGGAGTAGTACTGTATAATACTGTACGGTGCCTTATCCACGTTGCTCGATTTCTCGGAGGACTTGTTATTCGATACTCGTTATTCGTGATCAGGGCATCCTAATCGACATGCACCTTTGCACCTATATATGTACAGTTGTTACGAGCATAGGCTACAGTGTTTAGGAAACGGCTCCACACATTGGAGAGGTTGTCCAACTTGAGGTGTTTGCTCTATGCGTAGTAGGCCTTATCCACATGTAAGCGGTTGATAATACTTTGGGCGGACTATTCGGGAAGGCCAGCCAGCCACGGCAGCGGCAAGTCAGCGTGACGAAGCGCGCAAATGCGATCAGTTATTAGAAGCGCTGGACAGTAAGGTATTTTCGAGTGGACACTATCATATCGGCGGAATTAACCTGTAGGTTAATGCATGGGCAAGGTAGGGACGGCTAGGGAACTTTAGGGAACAATAGGGATTCAGTGTGCAGCGGAATACTCCGTAAGAAATGCTGCAAATCACTTTGGTCGATCTAGCACAATGTATACAATATACTCTACTCGTATAGGATGGGGGGAAGTATATACAGAAAGTCACTGATGTCAGAGTTTGGCACTGGTGATTATGAAGGAAGTAATAGGTCTGACAACCTTACTCAATGATACTCTGTGTAGGTAAGGTTAGAATACGACCTTGAACATCAGTGCGTAGGATGTGCGGAAGCTTCTCGTCAACAATTATACAGTTCGCTTCCTTAAAACTAAGCAAGCTATAGCATGAAGGCATCTCTGTGCCCTGATCCCTGGTTGTCGATTGTAGATAAGAAGGCTCACAGACCAGCCTACTACGCCTGCACGCCTACCTACCCGTAGGCACCTAGGTTCTTCGTCTCTTCGCTACATTAACCTAGGAATGGACGCTTGCGCTCTCGAGCCGCTCCAACGCTCTTGACACCAACCTCACGCTCAACTGCACCATAGCTCTTTGTCCGTCAATTACTCTACATCGAAAAAATGGCCTCCAAAAAGGACATGCGCAGGGATGATTTGAGTAAGACAGATCCTGTGCAAACAAAATCACACTGTGCGCAATTGATGCTGCCGCTAATAGTTTCACAGTCATTCCCTACCAAGCACCCGTCGAGAAGGACGGCTCCGGAGATATCAGCAGTACCTTAAGTAGCACCTTGCCAATGGCTGCTATGTTCACAAGGAATAAATACATGGGATGGTACGCGATACTTCGATCAAGACGAGGCGCGAACTAACGTTTACAAAGGGGGTCTGTGGTATTAGCACTCCAGAATTGGCTCTCAGAGAACCCCGAGCAAAGGAAACCTTCCTCCCAACCAGCATACTTCTCTGTTGGAATGGCTTGTGAGTAACGACGGCAGATTCCTAGAAGATAAAAAACTGACTTGTTGGATGTGTCGTGAAGTGCTGGCTCTTACAGTTGTAAGTTGCCCATGAATATCCCTTTCCAGCTGTGCATGGCTCATGAGAATATAGGCATATCTTCCAATCTTTCTACCCCCCCCACAAGCAGCAGGAGCTGCACGCACTGGAACGGAGGCACCATCAGCAGTACCACTATCATAGGGACTTGCTTCTTTGTACAATAGTTAGGGGCGGGCTTGCATTCGGAGTTCAATATATGCAGCGTTAATACATAAGCATATTAAGGACCAGTTAAGGTAGATAGCTATGACGAATGGGTAGCCTAATATCACGCATTACTCTCGTTGCCATCGATTATTCAATGCCGACTTCTTAAATGAGTAGCACTGTTTTACCAAACTGGAACCCTCCATTGGAGGATGCGAACTCCCGCATACCAAGGCGATGCTTGACTTAATATCTTTCGATATGGTGGCACTTCCGTACAAGCCCTGGAATATCGGCCTGCTAAACATAGTTGGCTAATTTGATGCCATGATGAACGATAGTTTCGCAGATATATCTACTATATTGACGTTGCGTCATCTGTTAAATAACATCGACTTTGTTTAGTTTAGGTGAAAAGTAAGGTAACCGATGCAATAACGAATGCAACTTTAGCCCTATCTAGCTTCGGCGAGAAATTGTGGTATTGAAGCTCAGTCCTCGCGTGCTCAAACTCATCGTTCGCTTTAACCGCCTAGGCTTTGGCGCTACCGAAAAGAGGAAGGTTCCCTCGACAAATCCTCTTACTGAGGCACTCATCATCCTTCCACAAAGCCAAAGCGCCCCGCGCCTTACAACTGAATTGTCAACCAACAACTCCACCAGCAAGCAATCTCCACTCCCATAACCTTTCAGAAACCCCCATACACAGGCGACTACTGTTCGCACTACAAACCTGATTCTATCACCAAGACACTTAGTTCAGAAAGACCCAGTAACACTCGAGTTTATGTCAATCGAAAATCTCAAGACCTTCGGTGAGTTTGACCCCTCCAGCTTCGTCATCAGAAGGCTCGTATCTACACTGCCGCTCCTCATCCAGCATCCATCTTCTAGTAGCGGGTTACGATTATTTCATTTCGCAAACTACGATATCTTTCCTTCTTATCGCTAGAGACCTAGAGATGATACGAGCTGACATCATCGTTTACAGACCCCTTCGCCGAAGCCGACGAAGATACAGGAGACACCAAGCAGTCACAGAATTACATACATATTCGTATCCAGCGTACGTTTTCAATCTCAAGCTTGTCGAACGACGTCCCGAGTCTCGAGCTCGATGTTCAAATGTGGGCGTTCAGCCTTGTGACCTAAACGCCACCGTTTGTGATAAGCGTGCTGACCAGAGTCTTCCATAGAGCGCAATGGTCGTAAGACTCTGACTACGGTCCAAGGTCTACCCAAGAAGTTTGATCAAAAGAAGATCCTCAAGGTCATCAAGAAGAAATTCGGTAGGTTGCTTGAATCGGCGAAGTCACGACTGTATTTTGCTAAAACCCTTGCGATAGCTTGCAATGGCACCATTGTCAACGACACTGAGATGGGAGAGGTGATCCAGCTTCAGGGGGACCAGCGCAAGGATGTCCAGGAGTTCCTCACCGACAAGAAGGAGGGATTAGAACTGGATGCTAAGACCATCAAGGTATGAAAGGCTCATTTAGCCCTAGTGATGGGTTGTGCTAACATCAAAGAAAGGTCCATGGTTTTTAAGCCCATCAAGTCCCGCCCCATCAGCCGTCTTTACGAGGACTCTTCGATAGAAGTACGACTAGACAACTCACTTTTTTCCGCTTCTTGCCTCACCTCTACGACGGCTAGGTCAATCGTTCACGATTCGATATGGGGCGTTGGATGGTAATACCCGCATTCTTAATAGAAGGCAAGGATGGCATGGCATGGCCAGGATGAATGGCTCGGATTTTACAATGGCAGGGATTACTTATTTGCTTTACAGACAGACACATCATCAGGGAACGCAGCTCAGTGGGCTCAATACTGTTCTGGCAATTGACAATATGACCGTAGATACTTATATGGCTGCAATACTGTGATAATTGATGCATATTTGATGGCAGTGAACGTGACTTGGTTTTGATGGAAAGTGTCTTTTAGTAATCCTCGAGTGTCCCGTCACTTTTGCCTACCCCAGTTACATTCATCAGTCACCAGAGTGCCGTTCATTGGATTTAATACATTGAAAGATGCCAAAGTGTGATGTCAGTAGTGGCACGTATCCTCCCGTCAATGACCGAAAGCTGTCTGGATACTCCCCGGAGCCAATATTTAAATGACGTGCACTCGGGGTACATACCAAGGCGCGATCTTGATGATCTTGACCTAGAATGTACAGTAATACGACTTATAAATCCGTTCCTACTGGGCCTATTCCAGTCATGACTACCTTCCAAACGAACATCCAAACTCGCTTTGCTAATAGAAATAGTGGTACAGGCGGATCGTTTGCTCGAGAAAGATGGAGCTGCAAAAGTAACGAAACCATACTGATGAAACTAGCTATAGAAAATACGCTGATCGATGCTGTCGTCTCCTTGCGTATGTTGATATTGCGTTGCATAAGATGATAGCAGCACGTTAGAGTCTTCATAGTATGTTAGTGGGCTTATTTGTCAAGTACGCAAATCAGATACCAAACAATAATGAAAGATCACTACGTACACTGGCTATGCTTATCCATGCTGGGAGTAAGAGTCTTGGGTCCTCGGAGCCTCCTGAAAGCCAGAGTACCCACGATGTTATATAAGCATTTACAGAATTGACAGTGAGAAGGCGTACGAGAGTCGCTACAAAATCTTCAGCAAATTAACAGACAAAAGAGGCATGTCAATATACCTTGTGGAGTGTAATATAACAGCCTGCGATCGTGTTAGTCTATTTCTAACCATTGAGTGGTTGTGGTGCTATAAAAAAGGGTAGAACGTACCAGCGTGACATGAGACAGTCCGTAAAGAAAAAGGATAAGTAGGCGGATGCACCGCACTGTTTGAAAAATGGTCAGCATTCTACGATTCTATTTATCACCACAACTCGTTCCTCAAACTCCTCATGCAGTTACTCCATCATTTCCGCTGACCCGTATATGTTCATTAACAGAATAAATAATGTGTCACATACCCATAAAATCGACAGAAAGACCTCTGTGATCCTGAACCTCTTCTCGATACTCCATGGCTTCCCGTCGGCCTCAGCCGCTCTCAACAACTCGCCGAGAAACGTCAGGGCACACCGCAAACCCCACCATACTGCTGGAACAGTGCTAATGCCACGGCAGAGCAAGAGTGGGGCATGCCAGCGGCTACTGACGCCGAGAAGCACAGCTACACGAGGGTGTAAGACAGAATTTCTCCTAGTCAGCGTTGGAGGTGATGGCGAGCGAATCTGGGTATCTGGGAATATGGTAGATGTCGCTTTGAAGGCGGATGGGGAAGAGTGAGGAGGTAGTGTACGGGCGCGTGCAGAGGATGCAGGACGGAGTGAAGCCAGAAGGAGATGGGCTACGGCATATGCTGCCGCACCGCATTCGTGGTAAGGTAGTAAGAGGAGGTTGTAGAAAGAAAGAGGTGTGCGTGAGTAAAAGAGGGGTTTGAGGATACCAGCTCCTAAATGATGGCCGCGTATTAGCAGTGATGCACTCTGCTTGGAACCTTAGCGACCTTACCCCGGATTTCTAGGCGCTTGCCTACTGAGGAGCTACGAGTCGCTGGACAATACCTTGATTCTAAGCATAAATTACTTCGACCGAACGTTCTGAGTGCAATAATATAAAATATACATGAATAAATCCGACAGCTTCTCAGCACAGTCTAAGGTTTTGGCGGCGAGTATTGGCTGTGCTGAGTTTCTAATCTACACGTGATTCTAATCTTATGGCATCTTCTGGTATCAAACTGCCGAAGCTCTCCAAAAAGTTTATATAATACGTACGGTCTGGTCCGATACGGCACAGTACAAGTACGCAGACGCATACACAGCAAGTTTTAGCTGTAGCTGTTTGCTGTGATTAATTCTTCCTCCACCATGGTGCAATATTTGCGACAGCCATTCCTGTCCGCCATCGGTTGTCGGTTCTCCGGACAAATCCAGCAGCGTGCTTTCAGTCAAATATTCCCTAGATGCGCGTTCGATGGAGGCCGACGCCCACCCCAGGCCCAACAACCTCGACCACTTGCTGAGAAGAGCGTACGGATAGCAGCCAAAGAGATGAATCAGATGGCATCAGACCTTGGCCTTCTTCCAGGTAGGAATTACTCTGTTGAGACCAGACCAATTCCCTGACAGCATTGACATAGACACATTCATTGCTCCTTCAGCCCCAAATCGACCATCTATTTTTAAAGAGCCTGGCAAAACAGCGAAGTTCCAATGGGCGCGCGTGAAGCGGAAAGCCCAGGATCTTTTGGTTATAGGTATTTATAGATGGATGAATAGGAAGAGCGTGCAGATTCGACTTCGCCAGACAGCACCGACAGCCGTCGCTCTGCACCGCGAAATGTACAGTGCATTCGCAGAAGGTGATAAGAAGACGTTAAAGAAGATTTGTGCAGACGGGTTATTCGATAGTTTCTCGGCGCGGATACATGCTCGGGGAAGAGAGAAGGTGAAGTGGGAATTGGTGAAGTATAATGGGCGGCCTAGGGTTATGTCGAATCGGGCGGCGTCCTTGATGATGGAAGGTGCTGGGATAAGACAAGCTGTGGTGAGGATACGCTCGCGGCAAAGTTTGACGAGGTATAAACCAGATGGGACAGTAGTGCCCGGAAGTGGAAAGGAAAAAGATGTGCAAGAATATGTCGTTATGCAGAAGAAGCTCTTTCAGGGGAAGGAAGAAGAGTGGATAGTTTGGGGAACCACCGAAGAGACCACAGTAGAAAAGCTTGAGGAGTCCCAAAGAGCTACATCCGGCTAGACAACAGTATATATCACATTGTACTATATCTGCATTTGGGAGGAGTCAAGTGGAGCAGAGATGTATATTAATAGACTGTACGGATACTTAAGTGAAGAGCAATCTCCAATTACACAATCCCGCATCTCAAACGACTCATCAATCTCTGCAACTTAAAAGTCTACTATTCGTGGGCGGCTAATGTGATCACTATGGGGTATACTTATCATGCTTTATGTAAATAGCTAATCGACCGTCACACACGGACTTTGCAAAGTTTGTATCAGAAATGTATTTTTTAAAGCTAGTATACAATGAAATAATATACATGGAGAGAAACTCAATAAGATCAGTAAAGACCATATTCTATGTCCGTCTTGGTATGTAGAGCAGATCAATAGGAGCTTGGATATTAAATCTGAAAGAAAGGCTAGAAGCCCTACGATTAGAAGGAGAATCGAAAATAAAGCAATTGACAGCAAACACTATACTTGTGTAGTGGCGATTATCAAGTGAAACATCGGAAAATTCATCAAGGCAAATTCAACTGCGAGGAAGACCCATCTTTCGAAATGATGTTGACGTCCGACCTAAGAGGTAGGGAATCAAGGTCACATCGATCGATGCTGATGAGCGCTGATGAATTTATAGTGACATAATTAACCGATAGCCAAAAGCCGAAACGCATGGAAGATAGTTGGCTTTCGACTGTCGCTCGATATAAGGACAAATTATGGAGCACATTCTGAATATCAACAGAGAACATGTTTCTCACAGGCCGATTGTAAGTCCAGTGCCGTTTGAATCTGTCGATAATTGAGAAAATATTGCTCATCAGCGACTGCAGATGCTCAGTGGAGATCAGATGAAGGCTCAGCGGTGATGTGATCTTCTGCATGTGCGGCCGGTGTGGGTGTGCCGACACGGTCCCCAGAAGCACCATCAGCTATGTGAGTTTGAGCATAAGATCCTGGATAGTACGATGCAGGCGACGGCGAGTATTGAGCAGCCCACCACTCGGCATGAGCAGGTGATGGATGCCCTGGCCAATATGGCGAGGGCATGCCGGCGGTGTCGGATCCAATGGTCTGAGGAGGATAGCCCGGGCTTCCAGACCAGTGGGATGGCGAGTACGCGGCGGCATAATAGGTAGGAGGGGGGTAATGAGGACCTGGGTGATAGCCTGGAAAACCCCCAGAAGAGTAGACGGGAGTGGGAGGATAGCCGTAACTGTACGGAGTGCTGAATACCTGTGGTGACATGGAGACTTCGTTCAAGTGAGGAGGAGATCTATAGGCAAGCGGGGGGCGAGCATATTCAGTTGATCGACGTCGGGAACGCTCCTCTCGGTGGTTGTCTGAGTTCTTATGCGCAACGTTCAGACGCTCCCCACAGAATGTAGACCCATGCTGCAAGAGTTAGAGATGAACCCTTGAAAGGTAAGTACAAGACATACCTTTGAGTCTACCGCACGCATTGCACAAAGATGGTCCTCGAACTCGACAAATGAAAACACATTCAGCTCATATCCTGTGCTAAGTTAGCAAAGCTCCCGAATCAAAATGGAACAAGTTACCTTGCTTAACTGAAGAACGACGATGAAAGTCGATGTGCCGAATATGGCCATAGTGGGTGAACAGGTCCTTAACGTTCTCCTCAGTGGCATCCTGTGGAAGGTTTCCAACAAAGATCGATCGCCTATCAACATCGTGTCTATCAATATACTCCTTGGCAACCCGACCACCTGTTGGTGTAGCACGGAATCGATTGCTCTGACGAGGTGAGATGAGTGGAAATTGCATTTGCTCAAGGTTGTACTGTTGGTGATCACGGAATGCCTTTGAACCTCGATCAGCAGGGGTTTCTCCGTGAGGATGGATGAGAGGAATGGGCATGAACTCACAATCAAAGCTTCACGGCCAGCTTCATAGTACTGAAATGTGACGAACGAACCACGAGCGATATCATAAACGGTAATCTCTGTGTCTGACGGCGACCAGACACGCTCGATAGTACCATATTCAGAGAGAATCTCACGAGCCTCCTCAGGGGTGACATCATTGCCAAGGCGACGTGAAAAGAGATATGTTCCTATCAAACCCTTAGCTAATGTCATGGATGGTATATTAAAGTCTCACGGTGGGCTTTAGCCTTTTCTGTACGGCAAGGTCTACCATGAATCATACGGCCCTTTCCCTCCATGACAGCACGGTGTGCGTCGGTCTCGTTCTGCGATACCATATCAGTACTGGATTGATTAAGATTTAGTGATTGATGGACTCACAGTATACTGACAAAATGCGAATGGCATATTTTTGCCATCACGACGGATCTTGACAAAGACAATACCAAACTCTCTGAATATCTTCGTTACGGCATATTCTAGTTCTTCCTCATCCTGATTCTGAGAGAGACTATTTCGATCGTTAGCGAGAGATAACATCATGGATGTGACAAGACTTACTTGGCAACGAATACACAGTCACTGGGTAAGTACCGGCCCTGAGCATTGGCAGCCGTGATAGGTGACGAAATCTGGGCTGCACCTTCGCGTTCCCATTCACGGGATGACTTAGGTCTAGAGGTTTTACTGTATGTTGGAGAGGTAGCACTATTGCTGCTACCACTACTGCCAGACCGCCAGTTATCGGACACCCTTGATGGATGATGATTGCCGGTGGGAGTGTTGTGAGGAGAATGCTTGGCGCTTGTACGGTCTACAGGACGACGCTCTCTTCCATTTCCGGGGGATAGCTCGATTAGCTTGCGAGGGGTTGAATTGAAAGGGTCTTCAACTTCGCTGGTTTGAACAAACGAATTCCGGTCACGATGACTGGAAGAAAAGTTAGCCATATGTCGGATACTTTTTCAGGAACACTTACTGGGGAGAGCGATAGGGGGCCTCATTTACATCATGAAAACCCAAACGATCCAAGTCCTCAGCGGCAAGCCGAACACCTGAGAGCTGTGTTAGCAAGAATTTTAGAGGACAAAATCGACGACTAATAAACGAAAAACACAGTGGAATTATTGGCTTAGTACATGGATAGAAAGAATCACGGTGCGATGAGGTGAGAATGAGTTGGCAGACCACATCTCTACAAAAAGGAATGAGAATGGTTCCGAATATAAGGACTAAACATTAGCGGCAGTGCCAAATAAGCCCAAAGCAAGGCACAAGAAGACAGCTACGGAATATGAGGTAGTGGATCTAAAGCGGTGATAGAACAACGATGAGAACGATTAGAAGGAAAAGGAAAGAAGCAATAATGATATGGGAACATAGGAAGATGGAGAACGTATCATAACACGAGATTTTAGGCAGATGATAAATTGATGAAGGTCGAAGGAATGAGAAGATGCTGACTGAAAGAAGGAGCACTGTCATAGGAAAGCTTACCCTCGTTATCGCCGCCATCCGTGCTGGCATTGGAGGTCATGATGTCTGATGCCTGACTGGAGGTATCATCATGAAGGTATTCCTTTGAATCAGCGTACTGGTGGTTGACGAGCTGTTCCATCGAGGAAAACATGGCACTACTTTCACCCTTGAATGGAGTGGTTTGGGACATGGTTACCGAGGCTGTGGGATATGGTACAGGTGGTAAAAGAGTAGGAAGGTTGGAGTGATGGTGGATCGGAAGTGGAAAGGGAAGATGTCAGTGAAGAGGGTGGAGCTACTCAGCTGTGATGCTTGAGTGATGTCTGGGTGCTTGAGGGAGGTGAGGGAGGTATGCTTTGCTTGTTCTTTGGGAGATGAAGCTTGCAGGTCGAATTGGTTTTGGCGTGCTTGATCTTGAATATGTGGTAAGAAGGAAGAAGAGTTTGGGATGGAGGGGCTTGGGGGCGATATACTTATAGAAGTGAGGCTTGGATCGACGAGTCTCGAAGGGGCAATGAAAGCCATGGGAAGCATTGGGGGGATTGCCGGTTTCAGAAGACACGATACCTGATTGGGAGTGGGAATACTGCTTCAACCAGACTCGACGCCAGATTAGGGAGGGGAATATTGATTCTCATTTCCCTGTCAAACTGGATGCGGCAGCCGGGGCAGCCACAGGCTCCGACGGGGTCTCGATGGTGTACGGGAGGAGGCGATGGACGGCGCACTTGAGAGGGAGCAGATGGCATCATGTGGGGTCAGGTGGGATTACGTTGGGTACCTCCGTTAGGTAGAGACCTTGCCTTGCCTAGGCAGGTACCTCAAGGTAGGCAGGTGGGTTGGTAGGGTACTGGCCCTTCAGTCCCTTCGGGCAGGCACCTTACGTGATCCTAGCCGTGGCGCTGTAACTGTTGGAATGATGGGCATCACGAGAGCACGAACAACCAGTTGAGCGAGCGAGGAAGGAGCCAAAGTCGAAGTTGTCTTCCTTCCTTCCTTCCTTCCTTCACAATCGCACAGCAGACCTGACCATAAAGACCCAGTCAGCGTCCAGCCCAGTCACCTTATCAAGCCTCTGTGCCTTGCGGCCCATGTGGGTTGTTCTTGTTCCGGCATAGTTGGACATTGGGCGGGGGACCAGATCATGTGTCTCCAGTTGTCTCCAGTCGTTTCCAGCCGTGCGTGTGCTATTACATGATGGCGGTTTCGGAAGTCTGTAGTCTATTCCAACGTCCTTCCTTCTAAGGCCACTGCCATCGTCTCCCATTGCCCTATGCTCCCTTCCAGCCCCTTCCAGCATCCAGAAGCTCCCACTTTCCAGCGCTCATCTTTGCTTCCTCAGTGCGCCGTACCGGGTGCTGAGCCCGGGCATGATAGCCTGCCAGAGTGTATACGCAGAGAGCTTTCAAAGGACTTTCAATCGAGCCATGTCCAACAAATACTAGCGATATCAAACAAGTAGGTGTTCATGGTCCTGGCTGCTGCGCAACTTGCATTACACGAGAACATGAATTATTGAGGAGCAAACCAACACAGATAACCACTAGAATCATCTATTCTTGGAGTACCTGCTAAGCTGGAAACGTAAAAGAGAATTAGGCTGATGCAAAGAAAATAACTCGTGTACTAGGCCTACTACTTACACAGTGCATTGGCATCCCAAAGATTGTCAATTTGTTGTAGACTTGTCGTTGTAGTCGCCTAGCCAATTAGTGATAGCGCCTCTATTTCGCAGTCGGCGTACGGCGGCTCGTCCCGAAAGTCTGTCAATGCCAGTTACATAACCGTGCACCATTGATTGCCCAGCACATCTACCTAGGTCGGAATTCTGGAGTCTGCCTCCAACAACGATGCCTATTTTATATATGTATCACTGAGGGCTTTCAAGTAGAGAATTCCTGTTAAATACCTCAACATGAGAGTGACGCCTAGCTTGGCCCGGGGGTTTTTTGGCCGAAGTCTTGACGAATTCCGGAGACTGTCGAGAATAGGTAAGTCGGCTCCAGTGCAACCGGAAGGATTGCAAGTGTCGCGGCTTGGACTAATACTCATCATTGTAGCTCTCAAAGCTGAAGGTACCAAAATTCCGACTGCGCCCTATATACTCGCAGCCTTCCACGACCCCGAGTCAATCAAAACATGTAAGGTCATGTCTGATGCGGACATGGGAGGCTTCTCTCGAGCGTCCCTCGACTGGGTTCCACTAGCCACAACTACAAAACGATCGCCATTGGGGAATCCGAAGGGGCATGCTCGATTTCACGGTAATATTTCAATCGAGCTTCCCGTCAACAAACCCCAAATACAACGGACCGGCTACGCTGCATGGAGGACGCTTGACCGGCCATCAACAATTTTTGGAAAGAGTCTCTGGGATATTGATCCATATGCATACCTAGCCCTACGCATAAAATCGGATGGGCGTAAATACTTTGTTAATGTGCAGACTGAATCCATAGTACCGACAGACCTTCATCAGCATAGATTGTATGCAAGGAGGCCCGGGGAGTGGGAGACAGTACTGATTAAGTGGAATGAATTTGTGCGGACGAATCATGGTATGGTTGTAGAACCTCAAACAGAGCTTCTGAGACAAAAGGTCAGGACAGTGGGCGTGGGATTGATTGATCGTGTACCAGGGAGTTTTGATCTTTGCATTGACCGAATATGGGCTACAAATAGGCTGAGCGAGCAGGATGTCATAGAAGATGATAGGCTAGAAGAGGGCCAATTGAAGAGCAAGGACGGGGAAAAGATCAGATGGAATGATTACAAGGCTGAGAAACAGACTGTATAGAAAATTTGAAACTATGATTCAAAGCCTCTCATTAGTAACCAGGTAGTGCTTGCTATTAAAATTCGCCTAACACACTGAACTGAACTGCTCAATATTTTCACTCAATGTGAAAATACATAGGTGTGATAGAGAGCTTTAGTAGGCGCAGAGCCATCAATTTACTAAGATATGCTAACTCAATCCTAAATCGGATTTACAAGAATTGATAACAAATAGGCTCTCTGTAGAGACGCTGTGAGCATATCTGGTAGATGATTACAGCTTTGCATAACGAGCAAACACAAGCGCGCTTCGCGCTCCTTCCAAGAATCGCGTCTCCAGATGCGCGGATCACGAAATCGGATTTTGGATGTAGTATTAGCATTCAGCTGGACATACTGGCCATATCAATGCTGCTTTTCTCGATTGATGGCGGTTCAACGTTCAATACACAATCATGGCAAGATATCTGACCCCCGCCAAGATAGGGCTTTTAGCTTTAATCGAGCTTTACACGGATTCTGTAGTCCCAACTGACTCGACCATCCCTATCCTTTCCTTTGTCATCTCTCATCTCCTCCCTTACAGTCTAGCGAAGCCACATAGCAATACCGCTGGTGCCGGACTAGGTGACAGTCGCAGTTTCATCATCTCAATAAAAGACTTCGAGAAGCTATTAAGTGCACATCCATCCGCCTCAGGGCTGCCAGGCCGGTCACTATGGGATATTTTTCTAAAAAAGCTATGGGATATCGATTCTTTGGATGCGCTACATGCCTTCTTTGATAGCAAATCCAACCTTCTGGCCAAGACGCGGGAAGATATCCAAAGAGATACTGGTATGGGCATTCCGCCTGCATCTCAGTCAATGATATTGCTCTCAAGAACCTCTCCTTTCGGTACATTTGTCCGCCGTGCTCAAGTAGAGTTCACTCGCCTGAAGTTCCACGATGCTACGAAACTCTGGAAGAGCTTCATTGCATATCGCCAGGTCACACTGCCCATGTGGCACAAGAGGAACCCAAATGCCGGACAGTGGAGCTTTGACGTTGTGCTGAATGAAGGTGACGAGGAATGGTCACAGGACGCGTTGGAAAAATTTGCAACTGTGGCATATGGCAGCGTACATCCACAAGTTCTAGAGGGACTTGTGAGCACAGACGATGTTGAAAAATTACTCGAGTTTCAGGTAGAGCAGATGCAGAGTGAGTCCACTGGGTTGTATAAGATGAAACTGTGCTGATCAAATAGAGCTTGGGAATAGGGTTCCAGAAACTGTTCAAAATCAGTTTCGAGATGTGTTGGATAGTAATATTGTGATACCAAGCTTATCTCACTATGTTAGGTATGAATATGTTCACGAGTAGCCCAAACTGATTGAGCCCGCCGCTGACAATTGAATAGTTTTCTTGATGCATGGAGGATAGGAGATTATCCAACCTCATTTGACAACCTTCATCGGTTCTTTGACTACACCATGCAAAACAGAGACAGGCTTTTCTACCAGTATGCTCTACTCAACCTAGCAGTCCTCCAGGCAGATTTTGGTTGCTACCAAGAAGCGGTGGCAGCAATGCAAGAAACCGTGTCTACTGCACGAGAAAACAAGGACATGGGATGCCTGAACTTTAGCTTGAGCTGGCTATATCACTTCGGCAAAGCACATCCCAATGTCATTAATGAAGCCGACAAAACCAACATGCTTGGTGTAGAGCGGGAAGGGTTGGCATTCCTTCGTGTGAAGGCTAAGGAGTCCGGTATGTGGAGTCTTTGGAGCTCTTCGCTGCTCACCGAAGCTAAGATGGGGCTCTCAAGCGGTGAAAGTGTAGCTACTGCATTCGAAAATATACTGCGTAGCTCACAGCTCAACGTTACAAAAAACATGATGAATAATGTGGGCGTTCAGATGATGTTACAGTCTTCTTTATGGAGCCGTCTGGGAATCACACATCTAGCTTGGTCATACTGCGAGGTGTTCCTCTGCTGTCACTCATCTCGCGCACCTTTCGACGATACCTTGAAGTTTACTTGCCGGGCTGCCTACCTGATGACAGAGAAAGGTCGATATGACGAAGCAATGGAGAAATTGGAGGCTCTCGATCCAAATTCTTTACGATCACTGAGGTCGAATCAGTATTGGCTAATGTTCCGAGGAATCCTTAGATTGAAACGAGACCTTCACCGAAATAATCTCGATGGCGCAGATCAACTCCTGGCACAACTACTACAGTGTCGAGGTGGAGATCCTGATCTTGCCTTCGAGCTCAATATGCAACACATCGATGCGATGATGCGAAGAGGTGATTATAGCGGTACTCTTGCCAAAATCGAGGAGTTGGCAACAGAGCTCAAAGAAGACGGAGAAGATATATACTTTCGAGTTGAGCTTTTAATAATAAAGGCATTGCTCTTCGAGAAGTGCGGAAGACCGCAAAATGGTTTCTCTGTGGCTGTCAGAGCTGCTACCATAGCATGGCAAGCCCGTCTTCTATCCTGTTTGTGGCAGGCAATGGGCGCAATCGCAAATATCCTGACGTCTCTCCACGAGTTCGAAGCATCCTTGCAAATCCTTACATCTGTACTACCACGAGCACTGGAATGTGAGGGCTGTGCTTTGAGTGCACAGCTCTTTTCCTTCCTTGTAGATGCACATATGGGAATGGCTAGCCAGGCAGAGCCCGAGTCTCTGAAACGGACGGAAAATTTGACAAAGGCGTTAGATTTTATTGACAGAGCATTTACTGAGTATTCGAGTATCGAGGATATCAACGGACAGTGTGAAATGATGGCCAAAAAGGCTACGATCATGCAGCTTGTGGGAGATTTGGTCTTGGCAAATGATTATGCGGCGGCGTATTTGGACTTGAAGAAGGAAGCGCTGGCGATTATGTAGATTTCATGACGTTACATGAGCTAACGAAGAGAACCAACATATTTTCAAGAGTGCAATAATATTTCAACTGGTCTCGAACGGTGTTGTATTGACTTTAGGTAAAATGTACAAGCTAGCGGTACGGCGTATCTACTCCATCACTGTCTCCATGAAGAGGATTTTCACTTCGTCCCCCCCTCGACTCGTAATGTGCTTCGATTTATTCGGGTTTCTTGTGGTAGTTAACCTTGTCATTCCAGCTATATATACGTCAGTATCCATCTACGTGCATCCTTTTTCAATGCCCGCCCAAGGATGTCTAAGAATATCTAGCGATCCTTCTTCACTTCATATCGTCTATAACTGAGATGGGGGTTTGTAAGCTTACAACAAGGTCTGTTATTTAGATTAGTTTGTAGTCAAATGAGAACGGTGCAGTACATCAGCTTACCTTGTCTCCATCGCCCCAGAAGAAGTTTCTGCTTCTGACGTTCTGGTATGGGTACTCAGTGCGCTCCTCCAACGGCGGCAGGTGCTCCCAATGGCTCCAATGCTCGTTCCAGAGGTAGTAGGCATTGGCTCCTGCAATGAGGAGGGAAGGAATCACAACACTATATCATGTTAATCCTGACCAATCTCCATTCTATTCATCGTTTCCAGAATCATTCGATTCAAGGATCTGAAGACCAGAGCATCTTACTAGATTGACAGCTTGCGCCACAGATCTAAAACTTCACATTAGCCTTCGTGACGTCCCTAACAATTGTGGAATATAACTAACCACTGGTTCCTGCAGCGTGATCTTTTATGGCCTTCCGCTCGCGGTTGAAAGCATTATCCTCGACTCCGTGGAAAGCACTCTGCTCAGTGGTGGCTAGTCTTCGCTGGAACGAGGATCGTACGACTGGTGATCTCAATTGCGCAGCAGCGCGTAGCATGGTTCGTTGGGGGAACATGGCTTTGTTGATAGGTTCAATTGGTATTTCGAAGCTGGTCTTCAATGACCTTGAGATGGATGCCGGGGCCCCGGTGGAGTGACTTAGTGGCTTCTGTCTGCTTAGTCATAAATACTTTCACGTGACACCGAGCTAATTAATGACATCGTTGTGATAGGACTATCGCGAATGCCTAGCAAGCGCGGCCAACTTCTCTACAGTCGAGTTTCTTAGACAACCAACTTCAAAGCTCTCCAGTTTCCACTTATCTGACTTTGTTAGCACTTCGGCGATGATTTCGAAGCTCTTACGGACGTCAGATTGTGGCCAATCAAGATGGGGCTACGAATAACGACTTGGAATGGTAGATTTAATGTCATGCACCACTGATGATACATATTGCTAACTTTTGGCAGTTAATGGAATCAGGTTTGTCGCACCTTCTACCGACTACCACCTCTTTGGATTAACATCCATATGAGATCCCATGCCAGTTATTGACACTTCGTAACCAGGAATCCGTTCGGATACCAGCCGTGGCGCGACAAGAGGACTTTTGCAGTAAGTTGAGCATATAGTGAAGCTGGTGCTGTAAACTAATAATGCTTTAGGCAATGTTTGACATCCTTGAAGGTGACATTGTGGTCATGCAAGAGACGAAGATCCAGAAAAAGGACCTTCAGGACGATATGGTGCTTGTGCCTGGCTGGGACGTCTTCTTCAGCCTTCCGAAATACAAGAAGGGTAAGCGCGCACGATTTAAAGCCTTTCTGCCAGTATTACTAACAAGAATCTATAGGCTACTCTGGTGTTGCAATATACACCCGTACCGCGGTTTGTGCTCCCATAAGAGCGGAGGAAGGCATTACTGGCATCCTCTGCCCACCGAATTCCACAACTAGTTTCTACGACCTCCCCGAAGGTCAACAGATTGGTGGCTATCCCAGTGTATCTCAGCTCTCAGACATTAATCTCGATATTGCAAATCTTGATTCCGAAGGCCGATGCGTTATTCTCGAATTCCCCGCATTTATCCTCATTGGGGTTTATGCACCAGCCAACCGCGATGAATCAAGAGACGATTTCCGTCTAGGCTTCTTGATTGCTCTGGAAGCTCGTGTGCGAAATCTGGTGGCTGCTGGAAAGCGTGTTTTCTTGACTGGTGACCTCAACATTACCCGGGAAGAGATTGATACAGCAAATTCCGCAGAGCAGCTTCGTAAGCATGGTATGACAGTAGAGGAGTACGTTTCAACTCCTGCGCGGCGCCTATTTAATCAATTACTGGTCGACGGGAAGGTCATTGGAGAGCGGGACGAAGGGCGAGAGAAGCCTGTGCTCTGGGATATATGTCGGGCTTTTCATCCCAGTCGCACAGGCATGTTCACTTGCTGGGAGACGAAGAAGAATGCGCGACCGGGTAACTTCGGGTCCCGTATCGACTACGTCCTATGCAGTTTAGAATGCAAGAACTGGCTTTGCGAATCAAACATACAGGAGGGATTAATTGGCTCAGACCATTGTCCAGTTTATGCCACTATAAAATCCGAGGTTGAGATTGATGGCACCACTGTTTATATTCGAGATGTTATGAATCCTCTAGGAATGTTCACGGAAGGTAATCGGGTGCGAGAATGGAGTACTAAGGATCTTCTACCCATGTCTGCAAAACTCATTCCGGAGTTTGATCGTAGACGGAGTATTAGGGATATGTTCACCAAGAGGCCGTCACTATCGGCTGGGGAGAGCTCTAGGAGCATAGCCAAGGATGCGCCTTTGAATGAGAGGAAGCCCGATACTCTCTCTAGAGCTGATGCCTCTGCATTGGAGGAGCGTGGAGGTCCATCTCCAGTCACCATGACCGCCAACCAAGCTCTAAACGTCACAGTAAATCGCGCTCCTAGTTTTGCGGAGTCAAACGTCAACGGTGCGAGTCTGCTTAAAGTGAATGGCAAACGAATAGCGGATCAAACAGCTTCATCACCATCTCTTAAACGTAGTAAATCTAGCACGTTCAGACCAACCATCGCCAATAAGCAGCCACAGAAGGGGCAAAGTAGTCTTATGGGATTTTTCAAATCGACAACTAGCACAACTAATGGAAGCGTGTCCGCACCTCGTGGTGCTTCCTGTGATGAAATTAACCAGGATCCGCCTGCAGATACTGGAGTTGACCTTGACCTTGGGACTTCTGCTACCTCGGCGAATGAAAGGTCGGATTCTGGAATATCAGTAACCCGTTGTGATCGAAATGATACCCCGCAAGATAGCAGCTACTCGCTACATGCACCATTCAATCTGGATGACCAAAAAGATGTGATTGATCCAATTATTGCAAAGGAGTCGTGGTCAAAGCTGCTTGGAAAGCGTGTGGTACCTCGTTGTGAGCACGAAGAACCATGTACAAGTTATTTGACAAAAAAGCTTGGCGTGAACTGTGGTAGGTCTTTTTACATGTGCTCAAGACCTTTAGGACCATCTGGCACGAAGGAAACTGGGACGCAGTGGCGTTGTGGCACATTTATATGGAGTAGTGACTGGAAGAAAGATGGTGCTTGATTTTATGATGATACCACTGCATCAATGATAGCATTTGAGAAGCTTTTGTACTACAATATCATACGCTTGCTGAAGTTAAGAGGTATATTGAATGTCTCGTCCCCTGCTCCTAAATTGACACTCATTTACATAGTCTCAATATCGTGACAGTCGTGTAGCCCCCTACCCGTCAAGGCCTATGACACCCCATTCTCGAGTTGAGCAATAAACATTTCAGACTGCCACCTTTCTCTTTTCTAAGACCCTACCTAATAGTCCTTACTTCCCCACTCTTAGCGCAATCTTCCCAGCCCGGCTAGACGCATTGCACACACGCTTTGCGCGTGAAGCGCAATTCTTATTTTCCCGGGGGGGGCCAAATTTGGCGCTAAGAGTAACAATTAAGCGAGCGGCTGATCAAATTTCAACCAACCAGAATTAAGGAATCAAAGTGAAGATGTGAGTTTGAGAAATTGGAGGCAATTGAGGAGTAGGCTGTTAAATAAGAGGTTCGGGATGAGGTACATTTTTAGTTATGTCAGTGGACATGCTCGATCTACAAATGGAGCCTTTGGTGAGCAACAAAGGTGGGCACTTGTTAACTGAGGCTGTGGGTCGAAGTATTGGTAGAAATTGAAATCCTCATTTGCACTTGCATCGCTGCCTGTTGCTATGCGGTTGCCATGCAGCTGTACCTGTAATGGCTGACCATGACAACAAATTTAGGTCAGGGCAAGGGCAGCAAGAGTTTTTCCCTACCCACGTGATGCTGGATACAGAAAGTCACAATTAATTATCATAAATCACAGTTCGAAGAAGCGTTTTATGTATTGCCATTCTTATTGGGCTTGTGTGCTATCTAGGTTCCGTAGGATGAATGATTCTAAGCTTAAGGCCTCGTTTCATCATTGATGTTCGGAAAGAAAGGATGAAACATGAATGCAAAGTACAAGATCGCAAATTGAGTCTTGATCTCTCCCCAATGCAAGAAATTCAGTCGTATGACGGGTGAAGTGGGTTTCCGAGAAACTGTGCGAGTCGAGACAGGACGTCGAGTTCAAGGTGTGCCTACGCCAACAGAAATAGACCAATGACGCCGAGATGCAGCTAGAACATCAACTCGGACTGCAGACGCAGTTGGAGTGTATGGTGAAAGGTGATCTCTTCCAGCATTTGGGACAGACTGGGCATGATGATTTGAAAGGAAAATATTGAAAGGAAAACATTGAAAGAGACATTTCGAGTATGCCATGTGTTCAAGGTGTAGAACAATTACATCGAAATGACAGTGCAGTAAAGGTGAAGTGAATGGTGTACAAAGTGAGCTGTCCCCATAGGGGATGGTTCATTTGAAAGTGTTAAGACAGAGCTTTTGATGGTCTACTTGTATAACCATTGGCGTGGGATTGTACGAGGACAGCATGCCGATGGGTATTACTGTGAAGGTCAACTAGTTGAACAAGTAGGCACCTGGCGTAATGGTTGCATTAGCCATGGACTCCGATGAATTTCCCGAGTTAGCACCATCTGCTTGGGCACTGTATTTGTTGAGGGCATCCCAATCAATCGTGTCGAGGTCAGCTTGCTGCGCGGCAAGATATTCTTGACTTGGTCCAAACTCCTGTGGCACGAACATAACAGCCTCAACGGACTGAGCCAAGTTGTGTCGGCTAACAAGCTGGCGAAGCTGCCCAGTCCCAGGTAAAGTACCTTGACGCTCTGTCAACCATGTGCCAGTGAGCTGGGTGAAGTCAAAATCGGGGACAGTGGGGGCAAGATGATGCTCTGGCATAAGACGCATGGTAGACTCTTCGGTAGAGATCTTAGCAGCCAATGCGGCAGCCTTTTTCTTGGAAGACATCCGACGCTTCTTCTCAAATGACTTGCGAGGACGGTACTGGTAGTTAGGATGCTTGCGCATGTGGTCCAGCTTCAGCTGATCAGCCTTGGCTTTGAAATTGGCCCTAACCTCGTCTGTTGCTTGCTGCCACTGCAATCCGAGGATTCGTGCTTGGTAATATCAGTAGGTGAGATACAAGATGGGATGGCGCTGAACTTACAAATCTCATTATTGTGGATGCCGGGGTTGGCTGCCTTGACAATAGAGTGATTTTTCTGGCGGAAGAGGATGAAAGCATTTGCTGGACGAAGAACTTTATCCTGCTTTGCAGCGGGCTGGGTCATAGCTTGAGAGGGTGTAGGTGCAACTATGGCCTGGGCGATGGTTGATGAGGGATTGGCAACAGGACCATTGGCAACAGGACCATTGGCAACAGGACCATTGGCAACAGGACCATTGGCAACAGGACCATTGGCAACAGGACCATTGGCAGCAGGACCATTGGCAACAAGGCCATTGGCAACAAGGCCATTGGCAGCAGGACCGTTGGCAATAAGACCATTGGCAGCAGGACCATTGGCGGCAGGACCATTGGCGGCAGGACCATTGGCAGTCGCAGATTGAGTTCCAGCAAGGAACAAAACCTGAGATGGGTCGGACAAGAAGGGGAGCCGAGAAGTTGCCATACGCACCAAGCATGAAGCTGGGAAGGCATGGGCAGGTCCCAGAAACACCCGGTCAATGGCAGAGTCATTGACAAGCACGTAGGGACAGCCCATGGTAACACTGCACAGATGATGTCAGTTATGTGATAGTGAGATGTTGAGGTGAAACTTACGAATATCGGTTAGCCAACCAAGCCTCCTCTCGTGGAGAGAGAGCACCAAATACGGGTCCTGGAATGGAGATCACGAAGTTGAAAGGTGTGAGCTGGGTCTGCAATGCGGACCAGAGTGAAATGATGTGCTGGGCCATAGGAAACATGTTCACCGCTACCGGGGCGGGTGCAGCAATGGTGGCTGACATTCTTGCGAAGTGACGTTGCCGTTGATGAGATCGCAAGAAATGACTTGACGATGAGATGGATTGAAGGGTATTTGAATTTTGTGTTGATGTAAGGTGGTTCTTAATGGTAGAAGAAAGAAGCTGCGTGGAAAAGAAAGTTGCAAGAAAAAGAAAGCTGTGGGAAGAGAGTTGTGGGAAGAGAGTTGTGGGAAGAGAGTTGTGGGAAGAGAGTTGTGGGAAGAGAGTTGTGGGAAGAAAGTTGTGAGAGTATAGCTGTTGTGGGAATGTTGAAATGTTTGTGGGTGAAGTGAATTGATGGTTGCTATTTTGGTCATTGGCGAATAGAACGGCCTAATCAAGGCACCTGTAAATGTGAGGGGCTGGCTGCGGTTCTTTGTTCATTAGGTAGCAACCCAAACAAAGCCATCAATGCAGTTAGGGCTTCGAATCAAAGTGCCCATAAATTTAAAAGCAGCAACCCAGCATTTCAAGCTTGGACACTCATCGCTGTACATCCTAAGACACCCTTCTCAGACACACTCTTGGCTCGAGTATCCGCCAACTAAAAATCTCACATCACACCAAGCCTCACGACAAAGCTTTCACACACTCAAGCAAAGACACAATGGTGTTGGATACTGGCTATGATCTAGCAACTGTTAAGATGCGTAACATGGTATCTGAAAAGGAGGAGCTCACGATGGGTGAACTTCTCGACGAATTTCTTGTTTTCAATCAAGAATTCGAGGAATACTATGACGACTCGATGATTCCGGTAAACATGGAAACATATACTGATATTGGTCCTGTCACGTATGATTTCAAGACAAAAGCTGGCTGTCCCATCAGCCCCGGTAGCATTGACATGCTCAGTGAGCTAGTCACCAAAGAGAAAGAGTTCGGCGACATCTTGATAAACATCCTCGCTACTACAAATCGCCTTTCCTGTGGTTTGGAAGCTCCGCTAGACTGGATTCCAGCTCTTCTGCGTGCTGCGAGCCGGGCTCTTCTCCAAGAGTAAGTCTGCCCCTATAATGCCATTATTCACAAGGCTGAAATACCTAAGAGCAACAGCAAAGTTCGTCGATAGACATGATCTTGCAAAAAACAGAGATGGTCCACCAAAGATGACTGCTGAATTGATACGCGGATTTTGGGAGAAGTCGGAAAATCCAAACTATGCCGAACTTCAGCTCATCGCAGATATGTACCCAAGGCAAGTTGGTAGCCATGCACCTTTGGCTCGAATTTATGATATTGCCTATTATGGTAAGATATTCTTGCTTCAATATTTAGAGAGTCCATGGGAAAGTCAACTTACAGAGATATAGTTGCTGTCAGGCGCGAGAAGTTAAAGCCGGTTCGTGCAGTGCTAAATACCAACCTTGCGAAATTTGTTGAAGATGGTATGTGCAAGCACTGGATGATAACACTTTTGAAGACCTCGCTGACCTATTCACCAGTACTGAAGAGCAAGACATCGAGCCAGGGCGAAGAAAAGGTTGAGGAGGATGATGAGAAGAAGGAAACCAAGCCATGAAGCAATCGAGAAATGATTAAGCTTAAGAATGGAAAGGAACGGTAGCGGTCATGGCATATCATTCTATGACCACTCTGAACAATATACAGAAATTGAGAACCGAATTCTTTGAACTTGAATGCTTCCAGCTCAATAACCCACAGAATGGTTGGCATATGATATGAAGATTGAGATTCTTGCGCTCTAGGTCAATAGAATTCCCATTCTATGCTACGTGTTAGGAATGGCAACTGTATATCTATCGACACGCATTTATAGTAAAATTCTGTGTGTGCTCTAACAGGAAACATACTTAACGAGTATATGCTCTTCTGACTATACAGTTTTGAGCTGTGAAAATTGCCTGGAAAAGATAGTCCATCGGAAGATAGGTCGCATGTATCTGTTACCATTCGTTAGGGTTTGAAAGTAATCGCCACGTCATATGGCATACAATCTTCCATAGTATGGTTCATGTTAGACATCCCTCTGCCCAGAAAATACCAAAATTTTGAACTCGTACTACGAAGAATTCCAGAAGCTCTTGGAAAAGTTCATGGATCATGCGTGCAATAATAACACCATGTCTTCGACAGAGTAGCTTGTACAGACATCCTCGGCCAAATAATACATGGGAGTATATTAATTCAAACTCTTCCTGGACCATTGTTGCTATATGCTAGACATATCACAGTCATAGAAGGTTCTGTGCTGTGATATGACTTGTTGACCAGAAAAAGAAAGTGTCGATGATGTTTTTCAGGTAAGTAGCAAATACTTCAAGTTTTGCCATTTGCAGAATTTGAATATCTCGCCTCAATCTATTCCCGACGTCTTTAACAAAAGAAGCAGTCGAGTCGATGGAATAAAGAGGACTATATATCGATAGTAGAATTAGACCAGTCCAAGTCTGATTAAGCAGGCTCAATCATATATCTTTCACGGATCCTTGTGGTGGCAAATCCAAAGCCTCACTCGAGAAGTTCTTGCCACTTATGTGTCATGCTATAGTATAATACGACGCGGGCGAGTACTTTACTAAGCTTAACTGGACCGTGGGTTCCAATGATAGCGGCTACATGACTTTGAAGCAGAGCTCGCCACCAAGCATCACAAGCTTCGATCAAGCCATTGTACACATAAGTATGAACATGGATGTTGCCCTGCTCTGCATCAATCATGGCCACATGCCGGTAGCCGTAGAGGTATTCTAGAACATAAGCGACAAGGAGGGAATGATGGCATCGGCCCCACAATTCAATCCTGCCATGGCCAAAATGGGCTTCTTCTAGGCAATTAGCTTGAACCCAAGAGAGTTGCGGCGCATGTCTTTGACTGCGACACTAAATACCCATTCCTCTGGATCTTGTCAACCACACTAGAACCTCCTGCCGCTTTGACTACTGCCGTAAATCCCACAACCAAGGCCATGAAGCGTTTATTGGACCCCGAGTCTTTCGCGAGCAGCTTATTCCTAGCCCCAAATTCCAAGCAGTTGTAGTATGAATGGACCGAAAGTATGGGGAGCTCTAAGAACCCCACGAGCCACCTCTAGATCTTGGCAATGTTGCAGGAGATCAATTAGAGTGGAATTTTACTGACATCGACAACCCGGGTGCTCTTGATAGATACTTAGAGAATTGTGGTCACGAGTATGACTTTCCCTACCCCAACTGTAGGTTCTAAATGGCATTCTTTCCGCATAATTGCTAACTCTTCCCAGTGCCAGATGATCCAAGCTTGAGTTAAAACTTCAATGATTCTTTCTAAGCGATGCCATCGGCTTGCTGAATGCTCTCAAAGTTCGTGTCATATCAGCGGTCTCGTCTCGTCAGACTAAGACGACTCATGTACCCAGTCACTTGCTATATTGCCGGGCTGCTAGTCAATGGCACTTGCAACAACTGTACTTTGATTATTTTCTTGCATTACCTTGCACAAGCTTTCGCGATAATGGGCACGATTTCTAAGAGGAGCGGCAAATGGACACAGCACCAGGCTGGTTGAACCCAACATGAGCAGCAAATGTACTTAGATAGGTATCAATGAAATACAATAAATGCCTGCGCTTCAATCAATGAGTTGCGGCAGTGTTGCTTCTGTGGCCCTTGCTTCATTCTGGAATGAGCGACATGTCGTCGGGATAAAGAATTCGCCAAGCGGCTAAGTTCTAAGATAAACAAGGATTGTGGCGACGCCGTTTTGACGCGCGGAAATTTAGGCCCGCCTGTCCTACTGTACAGTATGTGCCCGCGACTCCACATGCACCCGCCAACCTTATAATGCTTATAACGGTGTATATGCAGAGACGTATGACAAATGTAATGACGCCTATGCTCGCTCTTCTCATGGACCCTAAATATCTCTTAGCAATTCAATAAACCCATTACATGTTTCTGCTCTGCAGCGCTGTGGACAATTCTTGCCCTGTGCGCTAATCACATCGCAGTACATGAACAAAGAACACCTTCCGCTTTCGAGGATCAAGGTACAACAGTCCTATTGCTGCAAGTACCACCACTATAGGAGGAAAAGAGCTTCAGATTTCCTAGTCTGTCTCTTAGATTTGGTATTACACACCACAACGCTGGAGTCGGTCAAAAAGGCAGCAGTAAATGTGTGCCGTCTGTTGATTAATCGAGAGACACACAACGTTTCCTTACATCGACAGCATGGACTGACCAACTGATCAATCATCATACATTTTTGGCTGTTATGGATCTTTTGAAGCCGTTGCCTTTCATTGAATTCTCTGACATCTCGTAGCCTCATTGCTATTTTTTATAAAAAAGGCTAAACATGCTAAGCATACTCGTAAACACTATCAGCCATTAGTCTGGCGTAACGACTGTTTCATGGAAGAAAGGGCGACAAATCTATAATCTTCAACATTCTATGACTAGTTTTGATTTAAGCTCACACGAATCATAAATGGGATTTGAGAATCAACCATGACTGCGATCATTTAATCACAGATCACTGCATTCTTTGTGTTATATTTGCAATTGCGTTGTGCAGTTCCGACGACCGTCATGCAGGATGACATTACACCGCAACGCTAAACTAATGTATCCCCACCACTGATCTGAAGCAAAAATCCAATCTGACCTATTCCTGGTATGATACCTTTCTCATCTCGCCTAACCTCTGTCGTGCTGCCGCGAGATTATTCTCGAGCTGTAAGATCTCGACCTGTTGGTACAAACTGTTAGTATATATTTTCCAAGGACATCCGAGAATATATTCTATGTATACATAGAATCTAGCCATGAAAGGAAAGTTACTGACCTGCTGCTCCATCTCCCTAACCTTGAACTCGTGCACACCCAACTTCCCATAGTCTATCCTTTCATCCTCTTGGTCTCGATCCTTAATCATGCTCTGCACTTGCCTAACAAGAGCTCTGCATGCGGCACCGACGGCTTTGCTAGCCGTCTCAAGCTTCTCTTGGCTCTTGCTCATGAAGCCAGCCTTGACTCTGCTGGCTGCGACAAGTTGCGCCGTAGATGCCGCGACATCATTACTGGCTACAATCAACTGTTCAGGAGTATTGCGTCCGGAAAGGACACCATCGGCAGTCTCGATGAGGGTGTTGGTGGAAGATGCGACAGCTTTGGCGGCGGAAATGAGACCCTCCGTCCAGCGGTTGTTCTTCTTGTAGAAAGCAGTTTTTGACGAAGAGCCTCGACCGGCTTGGACAATCTCCTGCTGGGATGCAGTAGCAGCTTTGATCAATTGTGCAATTGCGTTGGTAACGGCAATGGCAGCATCTAAGATTGAGTCGTGAATGCGTAACTCGTATGTAGAGTATCCATCCCTGGGCTTGGATTTGAGCTTTGCGAGACGTGCAGCCGCTGCAGCGATGGCATCGGCAGCTTTCGTAAGTTCGTTATCAACGAGATCACCAATGTCACCTTTGCCAGCCGTAAGCTTTCCGCTATTCGGCGCAAAGGAATCAACAAGCTTGTTGAGCTTCTGTAGATTAATTTGCACTTCGTTGTTGCTATTGATGACAACATCAGTCTTCTGCATCGGATCCATGCCATCAAGGCGAAAGCTCTGCAGTCCTCGGAAGAACTTAACAGCAGATTGTGCGGATTGCCTGGCCCCAGAAACTAATTGATCGGCCTTCTTGTCATCGGCGGCGAGGCGTGTGAGGCCCTTTGTGTTGCTGAGGACATCAGCAACCGAGCCTGCAAAGATGTTAATAGTGCGAATAATTTCAGCATGGGTGCTATTGGGGCCATCGGCGATAAAGTTGTTGAAGGCAGTTGCAAACTCTGTAGCAGTCGACGAAGCTTTTTCAATTTGCGAAAGAACATATGAGGGTGATGCATTTTGGTTACCAGCTTGCATTGAAGAATCAAGTTCATAAAGAGCGTCGTCAACACGTTGAACTCCACTCTGCAACACAGAGTCAATGATATCGTTGATTTTGGTGACATTTGCCAGGAGTACAGCATCAATTTGCCCATCTAAAGCATGGTCTGTCTCTCCCTGGGAGAGCTTAAAGTCGTTGAGTTCGATCAAGGTCTGGTCCATTCCCATCTTTAAAATCTCAAGCTCGTCCTCTTTCTCCCGCAAGAGACGTTCAAGGTCGCCATCACCTTCTCTATATTTAGACTGAACTTCCTCCAGGGCGCGCGACTTGTTGCGAAGGGCTTCTTCAAGATCCGCCATTTCTCTATTGTACTTGGAAAGCATTGACGACAGCTCATTGCCCTTGCTTCTCTCGGTATTATCTGCGCGATCCAAAGCCATCCGGAGTTCCCGCTTGAGTTTCTCTAACTCTTCACGATTACCGCCTGTAACGCGGTCCTTCTCATATAAGGCCTTATCTCGCTCACGAATCATGTCTGCCAGCTCGAGGTTCTTTGTCTTAATCTCGCGCTCCAACTTTTCTCGCTTGTCAATAGCTTCCTGTGCCGATGCTGCCTTCAACTGCACAGACTTGAACTTCTGCAATAGATCCAAGTGCTCAGTCCTTAACTGTGAGTATAACTTGGCAAGTGCCTCGTACTTTGTCCGCCATGTATTAACCTGCTCCTGTAACGCTCGGATTTGGTCATCCTTGCTTCCAATCTGCTGACCATAGTTGTTTTGAATTTGCTGGAGTTCGCCTTCAAGGGCTTTCACGCGCTGGTCGTATTGCTGTAGCATGAGCTGATCTCGTTCATATTGTGCACGAGCGTTCAGATTTTCCTGCTCAAGCTCTGCAAGTCTACCTTGTGTTTGCCATTGGCTCTGCTGTTGCATCAAAGCTTCTTGTTCTCGCCGTTGCTGCTCAGCAAGTTGACGTTGTTGCTCCTCAAAGTCCCGTTGGGCTTGCAAAGCTGCCTGCTGCTGCGCGTATAGCTGCTGTGCTTGGCGTTCCTCTAAGACCCTCTGTTGCTCCTCATATTCTCGCTGCTGTCGGTTCTGTTCATTCTTCCAAAACTCCCCAATGTCATCTGGCTCGTCTACTTTGGGAGCACGAGGCGGGGTAGGCTGTCTCTCAATTTCTTGTTTCGGTCGTTGCGGTAGTTGTGGGGCAGACTCGTCTTCAGATAGAAGATTCGGCGGATCTTGCGGAAGTTTTGGGACCGTAATTAGGCTGGTAAGGTACCTGAGATTGGAGCATTCGTAGTAGAACTTAATGAGCCGATAATGTTGAGCATCATAGCGACCGCGTAGAGGTTCCAAAGCGTCATCATCGCCGGTTGCTGAACCGAATTAATATGGGATCACATGAAAGGGGTATATAGTTGCTTACTGGTGTGCATGGCTCGAAGCATGCTGGTGACGAACTTGTATATGCCATAGCTTTCCTGCACCAGCGGTACGAGCGCTGATATCCTGCATTCGTTGTTGGCGCCACTTCGGAAGTGGGAGAAGATCAACTTCTGAAATTGCTCGATTTTGTCCTGGAGCTGCATAAGATCCGTGATAGTTTCGTAGCCTTCATTTGGATCATTGATCGACTTCAAGCTAATGTACTCCTCGTATTCAAATGTCCCATTGAACTCTGGATGCTGCTGGTGGAAGGTCAGTTTCGCCAGTAAGAAGTAAACATATTCCTTAATCAGTGGCCCGTATCCTCGCAAGCCTTCGCCGGATGTGCCGCGGTTCAAGCTGTCGATCCAGCTGCGATTTGCCATCGCTTCACGTATAGTTATTGGGTGGCCTTCTTGCAAGACTTTATGTACAGTGATAAGAGCTTTGAAGGTCTGGATTTCGTCTGCGAGAATAGGTAGCCTGCGAGTGTACCCGTAAGTCAGTTTGATGCTACAGTAAGGCTGATATCATTGTTCCGGGAGGGTTCATGATGGCAAACAAGTAAGAGGCACAATATGGGAGTACTAACACCTTCATCCCAGCCCAAAAGGACTGAGAGGACTTATGGTCCCATGTGTAGACGATGCAGCTCCTGACATGCTTGCGCTTCGGGGCTGTCTCTTCAATACTGGTAGCTTTCCGAATATTTACCACCAGCTCACTCTCCGACCTGTATCAGATGGCGGTCAGCATATTGTGCAAAGCATACCTCCAAGGAACGAGAGTCTATCAATGTAGAAGCTTCCAGGCAACCGACTTAGTATGGTCGACGTTTCTCGTCGTTTGCACATGAGCCAGCGACATTCTAGCACGCTATGCCCAAAACCCACTCCCCAAAGCTATGAGGGGTGTTCAAAAAAGCAAATCTAAAGACAGAAAATTCAGGTAGAGAAGTGAAGGCATGTACTTGTCGTAGTGATAATAGAGTGGTGGCATTGAAATGATGCGCCCGCAATAGCGGGACTTACCGAGGAGGCGAAGCGATGATGAAGCTTCGGAGTCGGAGGAAACGCGTTAGGCTAAGACTTTCTTTCCAAACGTATACGTGTTTATTCAATTAAGAGGATATAAAGAAATGTAAGGTAGAAGTTGCGATTGGCATGCTAGCATTTTATAACGGATTAAGGTCCAGTTTGGAAGGCAGGTGGTCATAGGACAGATGTGATTTAAATGACTCATGTAGGTAGTCTTACGATAACTCACTGTAGTCTTAAGAAATGCTTGTGTAAATGTTAATATACTGGGAGGCTTTACGTGCCTATCATAATATTTCTAAAAGGTTGCCTCGGCCCATCATTCCGGAGGGCAATTCCATCTACAGAGATAACGCTATTGATCAGAGCTGTAACTCGCAAAATGTAAATCTTGCATTCATTATTGCAAAAGGAGGTAACAGAAATATTGTGTTGTCATTTTGCCTATGATACTCTATCCTTATAGTCCCATGATTTCGCCGCCAATGCAAAGGATACCACCAACGCCTACATGAACTGAGAATCTTCTCAAGTTGATCAATTTAAGAGGGCTATATGCTAGAACAGTGCTCATCGCGCTTTCACTTCGCGATGCATAAGACCATTTATTGGGTTTTATTGATGCATATTTCCTGCATCCTCGTCAACGAATATGCTCTTTGCCCGAGCCTCTTCCTCTTGGGCAGCTATCCATGTCGGCAGGCTTTTATTATCTTCCTCGGGACTACTGGACGAGTATTGCCTTCTCCTTGGAAGAGGAGGATTTTGCCAATCGGATGAGACTTCAACTGAGAGATCGTCCTCATCCTCCACATCGTCGACATAAGGTGGTAAATAATTTGGCTCTTTCAATTCACTCACTGGTGTCGTGGGCTCGGAGTCTGGTGGTGCTGCGACGATAAATACATTTTCATCATCAGTGGTTGGGTTCATGTCAGGTCTTCTCTTGGGAAGTTTCGGTGGTGATCGTCGTCTAGCAGTAGTTGTGAAGTTTTCTTGAGAGTTACCTAAGTGTGGCCGTTGGGGTAGTTTCGGTGGGGGTATGGGCTTCCGCTTTGGTACAGGGATAGGTGCTGTCTTGGTATTCCTTTCTGGAGGAGGCAGAGGCATACCTGGAGGTGGTAGTGGTCTCCCGCGACCCATTGGCTCAGTAGCGGTAGGGGCCGCGTATGGACCGTCCGACAAGCCATCTTTTACTAAATCACTGTTTCGTTGCAGTGCATTCAAACCCCAACGCCGTGCACTGGCAGCAACGTTTGCAACCGAAGTCAGAGAAATCCGCTTCTGTGGATTCACATTGCTGCCAAGGGTGTTTAAAGATTTCGTAGACGACGTCGTTGAGCTTGGACGCCTAGAGTCGCTACCAAAGCCTTTAAGGGAGTCGGAGAAGGGAGAGGCCCCGCTTATGCTGCTAGGGCTCGGCGGGTACCGCCCAAAGATGGAATTCGGTTCGACATCAGTAATAATCCGCTGAGACGGCTGTGCTGTTAGTTCCTGATCAATGCTCTTTTCAGAATGCTTGGAATCACGTGATGAAGTTGAGGTATGGTTCCAATTTTTCACGGCAAACTCTAATGGCTTCGTTGGGGATCCAGCTGGAGTATGAACTGGCGATTTTGCTGAAATTGCTGCCATAGCAGAAGCTGCGTGACTTATTTCAGGCGGAATTTCCGCTTTGAACGCATCAATATTCGTCACGTCTGTGCCGACAATCGGGGAAGCGCTGGAAGTAAAGGAACCATGCCGAATTGCTTTAGGCTTCTCCAGTACAGGTGACTTGGTGTCGATACTGGACGATGATCCAGTGGATCCAGAAGTTCCCAAGTTCAAGACAGACTTCGCAGCTTTGCGGGCAAACACTCCAGCTTGTGGAGATGCATCGAATGCCGGCACGTTACGGCTCTTTTCCATCGTTGGCATTACGATGGTTGACGGATATGCTTCCAGTTGTTCCACCTCGTCCACCTCGCCGTATTCGGCTGCAGTAGTCTCCACGTCTGGCGGTGTGCGCGAAGTGGTATCGTCAACCCAGACACCTCCCCGCCATATTTTCCCCTCTGTGGAAAAGAATGCAACATCATCCCAAAATGGCATAACAATGGATTCTGAGATGACTTCCTTAATCCGGTTCTCTATCTGTCGAAGAATTAAGGTATATTTGATCTGCCGGGAACTCACGATAGGCTCAATAGATAAGTCTATCTTCGGTGGAGTGGCAAAGGTAACCCAAAACCGATTGCTAGGTGGCGGTTTAATCCTTACAAGCATGTGGCCTTCAATTCTTTTGACGGTACATGCTAGAACCAGATTTACAGGTCTGACCTTAAATCTAGTGCCCAAATCAATTTTGGCCGTTGCAGCGATTTCGAGACGAAAATTTCCAGTGTACCGCATATCTGCCTCGATGGTACAATCACCGTCGACGGTTAGGTCCTTTAATCGAGGATTTGTGATATACGGTGCCCCCTCGCCCATATATACGTCTCGTAACACAATGCCTGATAGGAAGGATGGTTTTTTGACTCTTGAAATCTTCTTGGTGATCTTTGCTCTGATGAAATTCTCTACTTCGGTAGTCTTGTATATACCGAGGAACATCCTACCTAGCATAGCATTAATCCACCTGGTCTGCATATGTTCCTCCGAAGAGTGTAGCCGTTGAACCAGGTCTATGATATGTTTGACGTCGAATTGGAGGGGTACGGGAGGAGTGCTGTGAACTTCCGGGCGTCGCTCCTGATTTTTGAGAAGAGCAAAGTAGAAATCCTCCTTCTCAGAACAGTTATCAGTGAATAGAAAAAAGGGCTTCGACGTTGTGCCATCTGCGAGGATTTCGCCAGCGTCCCCTCTTCTAGACAAGCAGAGCGCATTTCTCTTTATGAATAATTCACCATCTGGTATTTCTTCCCCTCCACCATATATGGTAACGTTGTGGTGCGCCAAGGATATAACATATCGTACTTCTAGCTAATATCAGAACCGTCAGCGTTACTGGCGGGGTTGGGGTCTTGATATTGGGGAGAAGAAAAGCTACCTGTTCGTCATCATCAAAAAGCATAAGATGCGCATGCCTATTGACAAAACTCAGTATAATATTCTCCAATTAAACTTCCGATGGTTAGTTAACAAAGTATACTTTACCTCAGGACTACAAAAAAAATATTCCCGCCCTTCTTCTGCGGCTTCCCCGCACCCTTGTTATCCAATGGACTAGGACTTTGCTTCCGATCGAAAATGCTCCTATACATGCTCTGATACACACTAGGACTGGGCGAGGTTACGACTGTGGAACCTACAGGCGTTGTACGCTCTGGTGGTTTCCCATTGACGCCTCCTGGAACATACTCTCGACAAACAGCAAAGTACCCAGCGGCTACATCGTAATCTTGATTTCCACGAGATTTGAATTTGTCCTCGAGCCCCTCTGTTGCCGATTTGATAGCATCTGGACTGTCGCCACTTTGGAGAAGCGTCGGTTCATTTGGCAATGATGCTGCATCACTAAGTACTGGAGATGTGAGGTATGCATGAAGGAGAACAAGTACAATAAGCAGCGGGATGAAAGTAAGCCCTCCAAGAAGGTAGATAAAGAGGAAGCTTGACAACGCCCCCATTGCGAGCCTGAGATCAGCTTGGTGGGCTTGTTGAAGCTTCCATGTGAGCGCCGATGTGATCCTGTCTGAAGTGCAGAGATAAGGACAGGTACACTATACACTTCGCTGATACTGCATCAACAAGGCCAACTCGGCTCGCGCCTCGCTTTAAGTCCGTTTGCCGTGATTGGCTTAAGAGAACAATGGATCACACAGCCTTTGCCACAGCCGCCACAGCGGGATCACCGGCCACAGCCTTTTGTCCAACAGTGCGCGAAAAGACACTGTACAGGTGGTTCAGTACTATCAATTACGACATGCGATTATTTTCATTCAATTCACAGAAAATACCATCAATTAGTGTAATTTGTATTTGGCAGTAGGCAGGAGTCTGACTTTTGTTATTTTAGGCTATAGTGGCCACAGAATCTTCTGCGATTTGATGTGTATAAACTGCATTGTCTCGGTTTGAGACGTGAATGTGCAGTACATGTTGCGGTGTTGATATTTGTCACAATGCCAGATCTAGAAATGTTACCGTTACGGGTGGGTATATATTTATCTTATCCGATACATTCTAAGTATAAGCTACAACACTAGACCTACATATCTACAATTTCCTCTGCAGCATGGACTTAAGATGCTAGACAGAGGGCTAAAGAATGTACTCGCTCTGCCTATCAGAATCCATATAAACGAGGCCGTGAACGTCAATCGAGGCCGGGCTCACCACTCCAAATCTCCCAAGTCGACGTCGTTCCCCTGCAATACTCTCATCACGGGCTCAATGATAGCCCTCTCTATACCTAATCTAGCCCTTTGTCTAGTCCTCGAGTAAAACACTGGGCAGTCTTTGCTATCACATTTAACATCATCGCTCCATGAAAAGCCTGAGCAGCTCTGGCAAATTCTCTCGAGATCTTTGGACTTTTTTTCCTCGGCATTCAGTTTTGTATGTAGCGTCAACAAAGAAGCTGGTCGGTTGAAGACACAATTTGAGCAGATAGAATCCCCAGACTCGAGCTTCTCCCGACATACTAGGCATGATGAGGACTTCATGTACGATTCAAGTGTCTTTCTGGTCATTGGAACATCCTTCGACTGGCCTAGGAGCTGTAAATTGGCATCGACTCTACGAATTCGTTGGATCTTCGGCATCTCGTCGTACCAACTTCGAACATTCGCTCCAACCAGATTGAAGATTCGCTCTAGTGGTGGGATGAGATTCTTGGAGATGTAGTACTCTGCATCTAATTCGTTGTGGTCGCTGTTGAGAAGTGTCTCAGGAGCTACACAGCGGTCAATTAGTCGAGCACCTGGCGCACCCGTGATAACGACATAAGGAACTCGTTCTCCGTATTGTGGTTCTGCCCTATGATCTTCTAACATACGACGAGTACTGATGAGCGCACCTGGCGGTGGTAAACCGTTTTCGCTATACGTTCCCAGCTTTACTTCCCTTGCAAAACAGAAATCTTGAATCGAGACGGAGCCTTTCATGATCTTTTCACACTGTTTCTGGAAGTACGTCTTGACTTGGCTAAGATCCGCTGAGCGGAAGAGAATCTTCAACGCCTTCTCCTCGATTTTTTGCTCTGCTGGTGTGCCATCCCGACGTACCGTTTCAATTCCTTTGGCATCAAAATCAGGTTCATTTTGATCTTTGCTCTCATACTTAAAGCCAACGTATCGCTTTTTGGCTAGCAGCACACATGGGAAGTACACTTTCTCAAATTTGAGTTTAACTGGTCGGGGATTCATGTTGGTGATCGTTTTGGCAATCTCATTTCCAATATCAAAGGCCTGGTCTTTCGTCCTTCCCTTTAGATAGACAAAGAGACTATCAGTATCCCCATAAACAACCTCCGCCCCCCAGCGCTTCACTGAATGGATAATAGCAATGGCCTTCTCGAGGGTCTCGCGGCCTGTCTGCACGATACTATCCGCGATTTCCGAGCAGGGCATCCGTCCAGAGAATGATGCGGAAGTGTAGCCATATGTAACGTTAGCGATCAATTTCAGAGCTAGCTGTCTGTTATTAAGAAGTCTTTGAAGTGTCTTATCATCCTTGTCAATCTTCATACCGCTCTTAACCATCACGCGAGTCTCGAGAATCTCTCCCAACATTTTGGCGAGAAGTGACTTCCGTATCTCGGGTTTGACGTACATAATTCCATTGGGTGAAATATTGATGTGGTCCTTGAGAAGCTCCAGAAGCTGTTGTTGACGCTTGTACTCCGTAAAGCCCATCTTATTAGTCCCTCTCCAGTTTACGATCCGGCCAAGGAAAGTTGAGTAACAATAATTGTATGCAATCATAACACTAGGATACAAGCTCTGAAAGTCAAGGACCAGTAAAGGACTGTTGTAAAAGGCACTCTGAGGTTCCATTACTAGAGGCAAACACTCTAATGCATTCTGCCCTCCAACTTGCTTTCTACTCGGGGACACAAGAAGGAAGTTCTCCGGTTTCGCAATGCGAAACATGAGTGATTCGACTTTAAACTGCGAGCCCCTAGAGAAGACAGAAAAAAAGTCAACTCCCAGTAGACGAGCTTGCTCACTAGTTCGGGAAATGAGATCGTTTTGCTCTAGGATCTCCAGGTCCAGCTGTACTCGGGAGATGTAGTAATCAAGCACCTTGGCAAGATCCTTAGGTTTGCGACTGGAATACCATGACGTCAAATCCCGCCATGAATAGTGTGGTATTCGGCGATGTAGGAGATGGAAGACAACATTCTCCATTGTATACTGAAGTAGGTTGAGCTCACTACGCATTGCCCTCCAGATGTTAATCATATGACGGCCCGTTACCCGGACTGTGGATGTGTTATTAAAGCCCCATTTATCATTGTCTTTGCCAAAGCGGCCGTGCGATTGAGACTTCATACGAGAAAACTCATCGCAGAGATCGTAGTCATACTTAAGGCGTGCCCGTTCGATGAGATACCCCCAGGAGCCCCCGTGAACTTCATACCCCGTCAAGATATCTGGGTCATGGGCCCTTACAATCTCCACAATACGTATCAAGAGGTCGAGTTCAGTTATCTCCTCCTGAACTTCGGCCAGGTCTTGTTTTGAAATGTTCTGCGTAATATTGCCGTCTTCTGAAAGAACCACAATTCCTACACGAATTCCTTCCCCAAATCCGTTGCTCTCTAGGCCTTTTTCGTCTGACTGCAAACACCAGAATACACATTGGACCTCGTCCTCCTCAGGATTTGGGACAAACTTTCCTCTAGTGTTGATATGAACCTCGAGACTCATTGTGCTCATGTACTGTACTTCGTGTTGAACGCTTGTTGACTTTTGATTTTGAGTATATTTGAAGCCATTCTTATTATTTTGAGTTGGTCCTTCGATCTGTGATAGCTTCTCCTTGGTCCTTGGAACATTCATAGGTCGGGATGGGATAGCGGTCTCCTCTTCAAGAGCTTGATCCTTAGCATGTTGATATTGTAGCCACCTTGTGACTTCATCTGCAGTGGGCGGAGATTCTCCGATCTCCCAAGAGCGCAGACTACAAGCACCCCGGCGTTGGCTGAAGTTTGCTTCCTCTTTAGCCTTATCTAACACGACACCCGGTTTCTCCCCAAATGTCGCAGGAGAGGTTCCCGTCGCATCGAAATTGGGAAGAAATGGAACCGTCAAGCTCTCAATTTTAAACTCACGTCCTGCCCATTCTCTCGCACGTTCTGGGACATCTGATTCGTCGTTGTAATACGCGTCTTGGTAAATAGTTGGTAAGAGCCCAAAATCTTGCATGGAAGATACCACCTCTATTGCCCCCGGCGTGGCTTCGCTAAATGCAAGTAGTCTTACGTCTGCGCTAGTTTGAAACTCTTTTGTCATACTCTGAAGAACTTGAGCAATAGTTCTCGATGTGGCATCAGCATTAGAAGCTATACTAGGACTTAGCACTGTATCTGGATTCTGAGCACTTTCGGGCAACGGTATTCTAGGATCAAAGGAGACATGCTTCTCAGGGAAAGGATCCAATGATTTCTGAGAAGAGTTTGCTTGGCTGAGTCTTAGTACCGTGCTGGGCGCTTGAGGGTTTTTGACGACCGGAAAACCAAGAGTCTGTGACCCAGAACAATAAACCATTCTAAGCGCTTCTTGAGAAGACGTTTTGGTCCCCTTTGCAACATGGGCGATGCCATTGACAGTTGGGCGTGCGGAATCATTCGATAGCCTTCTTTGTCGTGTGGCTCTACTCCCAGGTTGGCTTTGCGAACCCAGTTCATCTCTGCTTCCCGAAACATCCTGCCGTTGATTTATATTACTATCCCTTATCAAATCTAATGACGAGGCCGCTTCACCGCTAGCAGTACTGCCGCCAATTCTTTGCCGCTTGTTATACTCATTTTGCCTGAATATGTGTGACCTGGGTCGTTTGATGCCAGATCCGGAGGCCGAACATGGCAATGATACCTTTGCATCTGCCGATACTGTTGAGAGATAGATATATGACTTCTTATCCGGATCCGTAATATTAGAAGGCCGAGCTAACGGTTCATGGGTCGAGTCGTTCCTGGTCGTGGACAAGTTCTGGGAAGAACTCTCCCGACTCTCCATCACCTGCTTATCAGTTAGGTCGATAAGTTGTGTGCCGTATTGATCCTCGACCTGCCGTGTACTTTTATCCATTTCGCCCTCGGGTTTCTTGATATCCAATCCAAGGTATTCCTCTTCCGCACGGTCTCCTTGTTTCCGCTGCGAGAGATTTATCTCGCGCATGATCTCTTCATCTGAATCGTAGGCAATGTCATTATAGTTATCGCTGAAGTTGAAGATAAATCGTTCGTCTACCTCTATTTCCTCCCGCTTGCTATCTCTGTCTGAGATCGCATGGGTCTTCTCATACTTCAAGCCTAGCACTGGGGCAAGGTTCTCTGGGTATAAGTCTTCAACGGACTCTAGCGCAGTCTTCACTGATGATTCGAAAGGTACACGCTTTACAAAGCCATCGAAAGTAAGTGCGGCCCCATCACTTTTGCTCCTCTCCTCTGATATGAGGGAAAGAACGGTCTCCATGTACTCTTCTTCGTGGATCCAGCCCCCTTTTTGAGAATTTCTAGGATCCGCAGACATGGAAATCATAACCTCGGGTGGAAACGGACTGCTACCGGGCTCAGGATTGACCATTTTTAATTTGCGCCGGCGCGTCTCGTCGCGCCAGAGTCCAGCCATACTATGCACGAGCTTCTCATCCGGTGCCAAAGGATTCAACCGTTCGATAAAATCATGATGTAGTGGTCGTGATATTATATCCATCCTGTTCAATATGTCCTGTACACATATATCGACCTCGATTGAACAGTGGCTGACCCGTGGCAATACACCGTCTCGGATCAGATACTCAGCCGATATGGAACGATCGTGCCAGAGGTGTGATAAATGTTCCATTTCCTGGTACTGTGGGACTGGCTGTCTAAAGTACGCCTTGCGGCAATCTATGTAGCCACAGCCGTAAAGATTGTAATCCGCCATCCATTGAAGCAGATATTGAAGATGTGCCTCAAAGGGCTGAAATATTTCTCTCATCACAACACCTTGACGCAGGATATCTGAAAGGCGAGTCATAACTATTGGGTCTAGCATATATATTTTGATAAAATATTTATAACCGACGTGGTAGCCGTAAAATGGCGTGCCTTTGACCAGAGTAATCCGTGCCACAAACTTGCTCTTTGAATCATATACATTTCTGCGATAACTAACAGCTAGAGCATGGTCGATAGACAGGTGAAGGCGGTGAATATAGGCTCCAACTATATTTATGTCAGCTTAGATATATATATAGTGACGGTTTCAACGCCCACCTCCATCTGGGCTGAGACTGCCAGTGTATTCGATATATAAGTAAGGGAAAGCGCCATGAATATGTGCGCAAACTTTTTGACCAGTTTCTGTGGATCCAAAAACCCTGATTACAGGGACTTTGGGCTCGTTCTGCTTTTGAGATGGAGCAATATTACTGCGAAGTTGTGGGTCGAACTGCGTTGGAGAGGATTGGTAGTGGTCGATACAGTTCAAGCGCACACGGAAGAGATCCATGATCAAGACCTCAACCCGGTTGTCGCAGAATAAAATGAACAGACAGTGACATGTTGATAGTATCTAAAATATAATGGCCCTGTAACATTCCTTGTCCGTTTGTTGCCTCGACGCGATCTAGCTTGTTATCGCTGATGATGTACAAGTGAAGTCACGGTGTCACGTGCTGATTAGAAATCACATCCCTGCCATCTTTCTTCGCCCGCAGATAAACTGAAGTCCATCACCTACCACATCTAAGTTCAAGCGAGGAACCTAGTACAAGATGCCTCCAGCAGGTACGCAGCCCCGTAAGCCAAATGCGCCCTCTGTAGCCACAAAAGAAGCCAATGAGTATATCCCATCCTTCATCTCCAAAAAGCCTTTCTACATCGGAGACGATGACGACCAGAACGATTACCTCGAGCATCAACGGCTCCAGAGAGCCCAATCCGATCAGTCTAAATGGTACGACAGAGGCAAGAAACTTGGCCCTGCAGCAACAAAGTTCCGAAAAGGTGCCTGTGAGAATTGCGGGGCGATGACCCATAAGACAAAGGAATGCCTGAGCCGACCAAGAGCCAAAGGCGCGAAGTGGACTGGACAGGATATTCAGGCAGACGAAGTTGTGCAAGATGTCAATCTTGGGTGGGATGCGAAGAGGGATCGCTGGAATGGTTATGACCCAAAAGAGTATAAGGCCGTCATTGACGAATACGCGCAACTAGAGGAACTGAAGAAGAAAGCCGCGGCGGAAGAAACTGCAGAAGATGGCGACGATGCTGCTGATGATGGTGCAAAGTATGCAGAAGAGTCAGATATGGGTAGACAGCAGAGCACCTCTACAAAACAACTGCGAATACGAGAAGACACGGCAAAATACTTGTTGAACCTCGATCTCGACTCTGCAAAGTATGACCCGAAAACTAGATCTATGGTGGACAGTGGAGCTACCGCAGATACAGCTGCGGCCCTTGTGGCCGAAGAGGGTTTTATGCGAGCGTCAGGAGATGCCGCCGAGTTTGAGAGAGCACAAAAATATGCCTGGGAATCGCAAGAGAAAGCCGGCGACACCAAGCAACATCTCCAAGCAAACCCCACGTCGGGAGAGTACTACCGGAAGAAGGAGAGGGAAGATGCGGAGCAGAAGCGGTTGGCACATAACAAGATGCTGGCAGAAAAGTATGGCGGAGAGCAGCATTCAATGGCCGCTCTCCTTCATGATGCAGCTGTCACTGAGTCTGAAAGATATGTTGAGTATGACGAGTCTGGCGCGATAAAGGGTGCACCGAAGGCTGCTGTAAAATCAAAGTATAAAGAAGGCGTGCTCATCAACAATCATACAGCTATTTGGGGCAGCTGGTGGTCAAATTTCAAATGGGGCTACGCGTGTTGCCATTCAATGGTCAAAAACAGCTACTGTACTGGAGATGAGGGCAAGAAGGCCTTCGAGGAAGCAGATCGCCTGCGTACTGGTGGAGTCCTAGAAGATAAGGAACCTGCTAAGGAGATTGAATGGCGCATGCTTGACAAGACTATCGAGGATGTACTTGTCGAGCCTGAGCCGGCAATATTACCCCAAGCGAAGAAGCGCACTATGGAAGAGATGAAAGGAGGGGTCTCCGAAGAAGACATGGATGAATACAGGCGGAAGCGAACAGCTGCAAACGATCCTATGGCAGCCTTCTTAGGCAAGGACGAGCTTGCATGACGGCTTCTCTATGTTCTGTTGCATTAGCGGGCGTTATTATGTAGGCGTTTTGAGGAACAATCGCGAGAAATTTCACATGTGTAGCATGGCATCGTAGCAAAAAAATGGCAAGAATGTAGTGGAGCAATTTTACTTTGCGCAACGCCTAGAACTGAGATTACTGTCGTTACGAAGTGACTAGAGTCACAGATAGTGACAAGACGCCATAGCTAATTTCCATCCTGGCCATGAGTGCGTATCTATTCCTCATCTTCCTCAGCATCATCACCATCATCCTTCTTCTCAGCTGCCTTGGCCTTCTTCCTCCGAACACGTCCTGGGCGTCCACCACCGAATGGCGAGCTCAGGGCGAAGTCGATGTGCTTCTGGGAATCAAGACGGACGACGAAAGATGGAACATTGACAATCTGCTTGCCAACACGGATGTGTCTCTGGCGGATGAGAACACGGGCGTGATGGATAGACTTGGCGAGACCAAGCTTGTAGACACAGGTCTGTAGACGGCGCTCCAAGAAATCCTCGACCTTCAAGGCTAGAACGTAATCAAGCTTCATGCGAGACTCATCGAGGACACCAACACGGACGAGACGACGAATGAGGGCATTGCCTTCGAATAGGCGCTTGGGATCCTTCTCGTCGAGGGTCAACAATTGACTGTCACAATTGATTAGTAGCTAACCTATATCTTCCGAGACAACTGTACATACCGAGCAGCACGACGAATCTTGGACAGGGTGAGCAGCACGCGCCACACTTCACGCTTATTGCGCAGACCGTACTCCCCGACGGTTTTAAGTTCTGAATCACTGGAAGACTGTCAGTCGATTGACAAACGACATAAACAGAGACAAGCTCATGTTCAGTGGCCGGAGTGTACTCACAGACGTGCCGATTCAAACGGGCGTCTGGGGACCTTGTAGGTCTTGCTATAGCTTCGAGGAGCCATGATTGTGTTGTCGAAGTTGTCGTTGTACTTCTTCGAAAAGCCAGCCGCAAAAGTCGTGAAGTTCAAAAAGTTCGCTTAGCGGTTGGTGTGGTCTTGGCATTGTTAGCGGCTAGGGTTAACTAATCACGTGGTCTCCAACCGAGAATTTACCTATTTCACCTTCACCTGCACTGCACTTATCACCTTCAAACTAGATTATCACCTGGAGTACCAGACCTCCTAAATATCAAATTCAATAGGTTGTCGTCGATTACTGATACGCGTAAATATGGCGATTATTCTTACCCTTGTAAATTGTTTCTTAGCCAAAGCTATTTACAACCTGTATACGAGTCAAACAAAACATATCAATGCTTTAGCGTTTACTATCACTTTGAGGCATTACCTAGGGTAGTGAGTGATATTGGCAAATAAATAACGATCAACAACATTATCCACACCTTCTCTCGAATCCCTAGTAGTAAAGGCGCAATGATTAATACATCAAAGAACATCAAAGATCCAATTCTACACCACTGGGCGTAGTTGCGACCTTATGGAAATTTGGGCGCTAGGGATGTCACGGCAATTGTCAATAACTGTAGCGTTCAAAGCACATTACATGGATAAAGTAAAGAGAGTTGGCCGAATATATATGAGTGCAGGGTAGATTGAAAATGGGAGGTATCATCGAGCTATCATTCAGGGATACAGAGCCGTCTAGCTACAGAAGAATATCCCAGGGAATGGGTCTACCACCATACCCGCCAGTGCCATGCATCATAAAACGAACGCCAGAAAAGACATGAAGCGACTCAAGGATAAAATTTAGATCTTGATAGCGCTGTCAATGGCCTTTTGCTTCTTCGCAGTTCGTGCGTTTGCCTTGGCCTAAAAGGTTGTTAGAAGAATTTTTTTTTGATAGAAGAGAGGAGTGAAACTCCAAGGATATACATACTCCCATAATGCCACCACCCCAGTGACGCTTGGCCTCCTCGTACTTGTCGGCGTATCCATCCTTGATGGCCTGGACCAACTTGGACAGCTCGGACTTGTCCTCTGATCGGACCTCAGTAAGAGCAAGAACAGCAGCAGTCTATATCATTGTTAGAAATGTGAACATCTCCATCTGACAGAGTTCCCGGTTCGCCGCGACCAGTTAGGATGTGCTTACCTTCTTGTGGACAACCGTGCCGAGTCTCGCCTTGCCCTTGACTATGGCGTATGGGATACCCATCTTTCGGCAAAGAGCTGGCAGGAAGATAACAAGTTCGATTGGGTCAACATCGTTAGGGATGAGGACCAAAGCAGCCTTCTTGTTCTCAATCAGGCCAACAACGTGGTTGAGACCGTACTTGACAGCGTATGGCTTCTTGCTGACGTCCTCCTTCTTCTTGCCCTCCTTGATAGCAGTAGCTTCCTTCAACAGACGCTCCTTCTTCTCGGTCTTGCTTTCGGGACGGTACTTGTTTAGGAGCTTGAAAGCCTGGCCGGCAGTGTTGCGGTCAAGAACGTTCTGGAATTGGGCAATCGCAGGTGGGACTTTCAGGCGGAGATTAAGGATTTTCTTTTGGCGTTGCAGACGAACATACTCTGGCCATCTCACCATGCGGGAGAGGTTACGTCTTGGCTGGATGTCCTGTCCGATGCCATAGTTACGGGTGCGCTTTTCAATAAGAGGGTTCTGCTTTTATGTGAGTATAGCTTCTGTAACGGTTTTGAGAGCATGGCGACATACCTTAGCCTGCTTCTTTGATGCAGCACCGGCCTTTCCCTGGGGGAATGGCGCGGGAGCAGCTTTCTTTCCGGATCCCTTTGGAGGCTATCATTGAGAAAAGAAGACATCAGCGATTGTTCACCAATTCAAGTCTTCTTTGAACTCTAAAGAGACAAACACGAGGCATTTCTGCGCGAGTGTAGCTCAAGCCAAAACATCACCATTGCCCGCAGACAATTGGTGGTATCGCATTTCGACGTGCGATTTCTCGTAGAGGTACGAAAGCGGTGGCAAGTCGAGTCATATTATCATAGCATCATAGAACTATCAGTCATATTTAACATACCATTTTGATCGATTTCGCTGATTTGAAGAGGCAGCGAGTGTCGTTGAATTAATTTGGCGATGAATTCCGAGGAAGATTTTCGTTTCGCGCAGAACGTGTGGGCATGAGGGCTCGAAGTCTTGGCGTCGGCGGGAGCTAAGTGGAAAGGGGAGTTTGCTTATCAAGCAAACACATATTTTTTCGACACCCGACATGACTTGATTGATAAGGTAAGAACTACGCAAATAGAAGGAATTCCCCTCAAAAGAGTGGCATATTGAAGATGGCGCCAACAATGTGTGCCATCTGCAAGACTGCACGGGCACTCATAATACGCCCCAAAAACCATCAAAAGCTATGCAAAGCCTGCTTCATCTCCATCTTCGAAGCCGAAATCCACCATACTATCATCACTACATCCCTATTCTCGTCTGGAGATAGGATCGCAATAGGTGCGTCTGGCGGAAAGGACTCTACTGTCCTAGCATCCGTTCTGAAGACGCTGAATGAGAGACACAACTACGGTCTTGAGCTGGTTCTCTTGTCTATAGACGAAGGCATCAAAGGCTACCGGGACGACTCACTTGAGACGGTGAAGCGAAATGCAATACAATATGACATGCCGCTGAAGATTGTGGGTTATGATGAACTTTATGGCTGGACCATGGACCAGGTTGTTGAGGCCATCGGCAAGAAGGGGAATTGCACGTACTGTGGTGTCTTCAGGCGACAAGCTCTAGACCGTGGAGCAAAGATGCTTGGGATAAATCATGTGGTCACAGGTCATAACGCCGATGATGTTGCAGAAACTATACTTATGAATTTGCTAAGAGGAGATCTTCCGCGTCTGGCCCGCAGCACGAGCATAATGACTGGCGACGAAAATAGCGAAGTACGAAGGAGCAAGCCACTCAAGTACGCTTATGAGAAGGAGATCGTGCTATATGCGCATCACAAAAGGCTCGATTACTTCACCACAGAGTGTTTATATAGCCCGGAAGCGTTCAGGGGCAGTGCGCGAAGTCTGATCAAGAACCTTGAGCGTGTCCGGCCCAGTGCGATCCTTGACGTAGTCCGTAGTGGTGAGGACATGGCGAAGTTGGTTCCAGAAGAAGTTACAGGAGGCAGTCATTGCAAGGGCCAGAAATCCTCGTTGTCAAGTGCTGATGTCGAGGAAGAAGGTACTGGCGGCTGCGGTAGTACCAGTGGGAGGACTAGTGGCGGTGAGATGGTGGATATGGAGAAGAAATTGAGAGATGATGAAGTGGCAGATGGACGAGAAGTTGAGATTACGATACCTTCTGCCAATGGAAAGCGGCATGGTAGACAAGGTCACACGGTGAGTGCGCGGCCAGGAGTATTTAAGAAGGACGCTGTGAGGAAACTACCCAGACAGACACTTGGAACTTGCCAGAGATGTGGATACATGTCAAGTCAAGTAATTTGTAAGGCCTGTATGCTCCTGGAAGGTCTTAATAAGAATAGACCGAAGCTAGAGATTGAGGTCGGAGTGGAGCAAGAAAAAGAGAGCCTGAAACTTCGAAGGCGGGTGGAAGGCATAGCTTTAGCAGCTGGGTAACGAGCCAATATCATACGAAGTCAGCCCTTGAATCCCGTTATATTATGTTGTGCGTTCCGTTTTGAGTAGCAATTTATGAGTATTCATCCCCCCCTTTTTGTTTAAAACATCACCGAGGACCCACCGACAAGCCTGAAGATCTTTCTATTGATAGACCATTGCTATCGCTAGACTAGTTATATTTTGCCTTTGATTTTCGCACACGGGCACTTAATTCCGGAGAATACAACATCACAACATCCATCTATCCGCAATCAAGATAGAGGCACATTAGCCTGGATCGCTGAGCGCCTCCGCGCCCACCTTGAAACAAAAAACACCTCCGTAGAATCGCTATTAGGATCTCTTTCATAAAACGGCAAGTTTACCTCCTCACTAACATGATAGCTCCACCCCCTATTCATTGGTGGTATATCGGGCGCCAAGGATCCAGATGGCTCAGATGGACGAGACTTAGCCCTCGCTACACTAAGCATCTCCTCCCAGGCCCTTACATCTTCTTTCATGTCGACGGAGCTTTCATCAAGTGGTAGCTCTGTCGCAGTTGAAGGAGTCCCCACATCGCCGACCCGCTGCGATGAAATCCTATACTCTTTTCCCTTTGATAGCCAGCTCGTTGCGATCTCGACTTGCGGGGATGTGGGGAGAGAGCGGCAAGGGATGCTAGACATTATCTGGCGCAGTAGAGGACGTAATGTGGCAAGAGAGGCAGCTATTATGCCGAGACCAACTTCAAGCTTGCATATAATTGCAATTGGAACGAGGGTGTCTGTAGATCGGAATAATCTGTAAGCAAAGAATTCACAGTGATTGTCCCCTGATATATGCAAAGATGCAAAATAGAACTTACATGTAAGGTCATCTCGCGTAGCCAGCGCCCATGTATATTTGAACCGAACAAAATTAACCACACTTGCTCTATATACAGGTCAGCTTATCTGTCTCACCTTATATATTTATCCAAGCCACTCACAGAATTCCCAGGCCAAGGACAATGCCAACGAACCACTTAAGCCTAGCCTCCATTTGCATATGCCAGATTATACATATTGGTAAAATTGCATAAATACAATCCGTTACAGCACTTATGGCTCCATTTGTATAGGCAAGGGCAGCGAAAGTTTGCATACTTTTACAAGCCCCTTTGGACGACTTGTCCCAGTAAAACTTCACAGGCAGGCACTGAAAAACAATAACAAATATGAATATGATACCAGAGACTGTGTAGAGTATTGACGTTACCCAGATGATGATTCGATGACAACGCTCTTGAGCCAAACGGAGGAGAAAGATCGAGATGCTGAGCTTGACCGTCATAGTTGTGATTATATATATCACCTCTTCTATAAACCATATCTTGACAGTGTCAGCCTTCTTGCTATTCGCCTTGCACATATTTCAAGGGGCCGTACTTTGAGGATCATGGAGACTTGTTCAGGACTCAAGTTCCTTAAGTGTTGACCAAATCCATTCTTCGCATTTACAACCATCAAAGCCCCCAGGGTAGTGAACAGTAGCAGCGAGACTACCATAAGCCAATCATCGGGAGTGAAATTGTTCAGGATCTTTTGCTTGACCCAACATCTTAGAAGAACGGTAATCCAAGCCAGAGGTAGAAGAACGGCACCTGTAGCAATAACTTGAGCATACGAATAAGCTGACATTCAGGGTTGTAATCGGTGTCCTCCCATCGACTGGTGCCGACCGGAGTACCAATATAATTTTACGTCGATGGATATAGACAGATGGGCAAGTCGAATTCTGCACCGAGGGTGCTCAACTTATACAGCACAACCACCAGGGTTCCAATCTACGAACAGAAAATCCCCCGGGGCGTAAACTTGCGATCTAAGATACGCGAAGGCTTTCATGGAAGGTGAAATGGAAGTCATACTTACCATATCGAAGCTGTTCTGGACCTTCAGAATCCCATTATCGATGTTTGCGGCCATATCCTCTTCCCCGCTACTCTTGATATGGCGATGGCACTACGCAGGCCGATTATGTTCTCCACCATAAATCGACGGGTTAATTTTGTGAAAATCATAGAATGCAAACGAATTAAGTTTGCATTATTGCTCTTGCATCTAGATATATTTCAACGGTTTGGCGGCATGGCCAACGAAATTATACCTGATAGAGTTTAGAGGTTGTTGGAATGTTGCCCCGGGTTTAAAGCGGGAACGCCCGACGCATCTGCCACGAGTTCCATACAGTAGTAGTAGATGATTTTAAGCTTCCATTCCATACAGTGGGATGACAGAAGTAACCGGTTTTGCACGGGCCACATTTTCTCAGCCTCGCCGTCAATGAATATACACTGTAGACACTGTAGATGTAATTAATATTTTGTATACCACCCCTCTGCCTCAATAACTGTATCTACTCTATGTGACATTGAATTACTGAGGTTAACAAGAAGCTCATTCTTCAATTTTGACCAAACCTATTGTGCTGCTCTAATTAATAGATCCAAATTATCATCATTTTGTCAACAAAATTCCAGCTCTGGATACTCCTTACAGATAGCATCCTTTTAAAAGTGTCCAAAGATTCTCAATTGGATTAAGATCTGAACTATAAGGAGGCCAATCTATTAAATCAATTTCTATTTCTTCAAACTATACTCTGAATCTCTGATAATTCTTGCTCTATAAATACCAGCTCTATCTTATATAAAAATATCACTTGGATAATCCAAGTGATATTAAGAATTGTTACCAGATATTCTTTAAGAACATCTAAGTAAACTTTAGAAGTAACTTTATCTCTTTCAGCTATTAAATCTCCTTCTATAATTACTAGATCTATATAAGTATTCCAAGAGAATATAGCCTAAAACATTTGTTGTATACTACTAGTACAAGCTTGTAGCTGAATATTTTGTAGAAGTCGTCGTTGTCTGTCTGTCTATCTGTCTGTCTGTAAGTAGAGGAAACATGAAATATATATAGATCAGCAGCCTTGCCTCTAGAAAATATAGCTCGTGTTAAATTAGTTACTTCTGTCATCCTACTGTAAGTAGATAGGTGGGTACAGATACTCTACATGAAAGGGAAATTGCCCCAAGATTTTCTATCGAAAGTTCGAGAATTATTAATGCCCTTAGAGCTATACCGGGATGTATTCTATAGCTCCTTACAAACTTTTAAGGATTTTCTTTTAAATCCATATTGAGTTATTAAAGACATTCACAGAATTTATCCTGCTCATCATGTTTCTTCCGGTTTTATAAGACCGAGCTTACTATTTATTTTCAATTAAGTAGAATAAGACGTCTGGTATCAGCTTCATGCACCCGCTCCAAAAATGCTCATAACCATGGCATCGACAGATACTTGGTTCTCAACCCAACCCTTTCTACGCAGATATAGTCAAGACACTCCCAAACCCCATATTATGGTCCCAACCAGTTCGCCGATGCAATGCTGTTACCACCCTGGGAATTACCAACACAACCGCAGCTAAACGTGCTTCTTACGGTCTCGAAATGCCCTGTCGTGCCTAGAAAGAAGATATGTTAGCGGCGAACCGACGGTGACGGGGACCTGAAAACCTACCTTCATCTGCTCAATTTTCGCCTTTAATGCACTCGTTACCTCAGCGGCGCGTTTCCAGCTCTCAACACCCTGACCACTATCAGTAGCGCTACCTCCACCAATATCCCTCCTCTCAGATCTGTAGGGTTCTCTAGCTGGACTTCCCCTGCCTGCGCTCCCACTTGCAGAAGAATCTCTCCCATTGCCTAATAAATCAGGACTCCGGAGCTTGCTTCTCGAAATAGCCGCGTTGTCGAGACCGTTCTCCTTTTCCTCGCTCATGCGACTCTGGTAAGCCATTCGAGTCCCTTGTTGCCCATACCCGCCAATGCCTGGTGTCCTCCGTCCTTCTTGCTGGCCTCCATACATGCTTGTATCACGGTAAATAAGGGTGTCTTCGCTGCTACCGCTAAATTCTCTATCCCGCGACGGACTAGTTGCGGCATTCGTCTTTTCGGCCGAAGTAAGTGCACGCTTAAGGCGCTCCATTTCACGTCTTAACTGAGCACACATTGAGTCGGAAGCTTCGGCGTCAGACCGGGCTCTAACAAGCTGTGTCTCCTTCGCCTTGATTGAGAGGATATCTCTTGTATGGTCCTCAATTAATTGTGCGTTTTGGTTCTTCAGCTCTTGCACCTCGGAATTAAGTCTTGATCTCTCTTGCCTCAAGTCGTCGCATTGACGTAGAAGGCGGTCTTTGTCTAGCCGTAATTCCTCAAGTTCAGCTTTCTCAAGAGCCGAAAGACCGGATAACGCAGGCTCAGGTGATGCGACTTCTCTGCTGAGCACAGGCTTCCCCAAGGGACGGCCAGCAAGACCGCGACCACTGAGTCCAAGGCGTGGTGCAGGTGGTGCATCTTCTTCAGGCGGTGGAGCCTGGGCTGTTGGTCGCCGAGGAGACGCCAAATTGGGCGGAGCAGTGCCTCCTGGGCCCGCAAGTGTTCTTTTCAGGGGTGCTTTAAAACCACCTCCTGGTGTAGCAAGACCCGAAGCTTTTGGCACTCCTAGCCTTGAACCTGGAATAGACCGTGTAGTTGGTTGAGGCTCTAGTGGTGCTTGCTGAGCATAAATACTTGGGGCTGGTGTAGGTCTCTTTATTGCAGGCTTTTTCGTAGCAACTTTGCGAGTAGTAGGTGCAGCTGCGGCTCGTGGTGCGGCAGCAACCGGGGCTGGCTTGGGCTTATCCTTTGCTTTGACTTCCGCTGTGTCAAAATACTCTTTGATCCTAGTCTTCCGAATCTCGTCGAGTCCGTCTAGATGAGGTCCCATTGCTCGCTCACCCATGATTTTCATGAGAGTTCCAAGAACCTCAGCACCACCCGATCTAAGGATTTCGCTGGATTCAGACAACAATTTCTTTCCTGCTTCTGCGATTGATGCAACTTCTGGCTTTGTTGGTGCTTCGCGAGTTGCTTTCAAGCACCTTATCAAAAACTTCAATGTCCCTTCTTTGACCTGAGGATTCTTATGCTTCAAGAATTCTAAGATCTCTTCTAGACAGTCCGTGAGGCATGTTGCGGAAAAAACCTGATCTAGTGCCGCACCGAGTGCATCGGAAACGGATGCCTTCTTTTCTTTCAATCTCTCCATGATAGGCCCGAGAACTGTAGAACGGTACTTTCCAAACGCTTTGCGGAGCCCCTTAGCCAATACCTCTATGCATTGAGCAGCGGTCGTCACAACTGCAATGTTGGCGTCTTTCATAGACTTTGCGAGCCCTCTGACTATCTCACCATAGTCTCCATCCTTAATTCTTGGTACATTGAGGACGCCAAAAAGAGCATCTAAGGCCTCTTTGCGCTCTTTCCACTTGGCTGATGCAAGCATCTCGTGGAAATCGGGCGCTACCTTTGATAAACAATCCTGTGGTTCTGCCAAGTCGAACGCATCCACCTCGACATCCTCAGGTCCTTGTTCCTCCTCCTCTTCCTCTGTGCCGCTACCCCCCGGCGCCGGGGCCCTGGACATCGCGGCTTGCTGTGATCGAAGAAATCTTTCTTGCTTGGGTGCTGGCTCCGACTTAAGCTTCTCGAATTGTGCCTCCATTTCGGCTTGTTGTGTCGGTTTCAAATCATTCCAAAACATTGGCTTCATAGCTTCCCTAAGCCATCTATAAAACTCAATTGCTAGATTCGTGGCTTCTGCACGAACATTCTTGTCTGCATGACCAAAAACCTTGGGTAGAATTTTAAGGACCGGCTTCGGATCTACTGTTTTACAGCCATAGTTGTGGAAAATGGCCGTCAAGGCAGCTAGTACTGCAGCTACAACTTTCGGCTGTTTATTAGAAACGACTGGGAGGAGTTCTTCGATGACTGGGCCAGGAGTGTCAAGTTCAACGTATAATAAGATGGCCTCGAGAGAAGATGTCTTTGTCGCTGCTCTCGTAGACGAGAGTCCCTTTTCCGCTAAAGAAGGGATAGTATGACTTCGTGTTCTATAGATGAACATTAGACCATGAACCCGAGCGGGACTAGATGGAGTTTTCATACCTTGTGCAGCCATCACGACCTCCGAACTTGAGAAACGCGCATAATGCGGCGATACCATCCTGTTGTGCTGCAACATTCGAATCCGCCACAGCTCCTTTCCAAAGTCCGGGATCCTGAACAAATGGCCGGAATGCAGGATCATGTTCATCCGGCGTGACTTCGAATTGCTTTGCAGCGTCTTCATATGCAGCCTTTCGTACCTTCCAAATCTATTAGGAATATTAGCGATCCGTATTCCTGTTGTTACACGACGGATTGAAATTCGATCAGACCTTATGTTGAAAGCGGTCTGGAAGCGGCAGGGAACTGAAATCCTCTTCAGCTTCTGCCATTATGACTCTTCGACGTCTTGAGAACCGCTTCTTGTAGTCTTTATCTAAAATGCGTCAAGTCAGCGAATGCAGCAAGATGGTGACAGGCGAGACCATGGCTACTATTTAGCACATGCTGAGATCAACAGATCCATAACATGGCAACTATGCACCAGATAAATTGTTGAAACAATGCAGAGAGACATACTTCTGAAAGTGGGCGCAAAGGCTGTGTTGTCTCGTTGCAGAGGCTGCGAGGTGGGGTTCCAGGTAATCAGCCAGGCAGTCACTTGAGATTAATAAACGCGTCGAGCTGTAATGTTTACTGCGGTAGTAAGATCCGGGACGTTTTCTAAAAGTCGTTGAATCTGGGTATCGTTACCAGTCAATATGAAAGTTGAAGTGACCGTTTGTGTTGTCGCTGCGCGATTGCTGGCACCAGGTCGCCTAGGGTGACGGACGACTTTCCGCGCATGTCAAAAGTTTAAGTGTCAATAGGAGGCGGCATGGTAGGGAAATCGTCATCGCAAAGCACAATAACCCAAAGACACTGACAATTACTTCCCGAGCGTCAAATATCCTCTATCTCCCGCTTGAGTTCTGCTCGGGCATATACAACAATACGCTTGCGCTGTTTCACTACGTCGAAACCTATTACAACAAAGCCAGAAGCACCTGTCCACAGCTCCCCTCTTCGAGCTTGTGAGCTATAAATCTCAGCGGATAGGCGGCCTGCCTTGAAGCATTCTTAAATACGATTTCTGTGTTGCAAGCCTTATGCATCGGTTACTATCAGCGCAATGAGCCAGATTCTGACGTCGCGGCAGGCCGAGGAGTTGTAAGATGCCCCCAATGACCAAACGCCGGGCTGGGCTGACCAGGAGCTCAGGCATAAGTCCATCATAGCATACCTCTCCTCTACAAACCTACCGAAAAGTGCCGCGGCGTTGCGAGAGGAGCTGAACATAGGCGACGGCTTCGATGCTGCCACAAGTAAGAAATATGAGGGGCTTTTGGAGAAGAAATGGACAAGCGTCGTCAGACTACAAAAGAAGGTGAATCTTCAGGAGCCCTCTCTTTGACGCTGTATTAACCCCGACTTGAGATATTCGAATTGGAATCCCGAAATGCCAGTCTTCAGAGTGAACTGGACTCAGCTACCCCCACCTCTCTATCGAGGCGAAATCAAGACCCCACCACGTGGCTCCCAAGATCACCTGCACGACATACGCTGCAATCCCACAGAGATCCCATCACATGTGTCGCATTTCATCCGATATTTTCGTCATTAGCCTCCGGCTCTGAAGACTACACCATCAAAATATGGGACTGGGAGCTTGGAGAGCTAGAAAGAACGGTGAAGGGGCACACAAAGGCAGTCCTAGACGTTGATTTCGGTGGACCTAGGGGTGGAACTTTGCTTGCATCATGCTCGAGCGATTTAACCATTAAGCTGTGGGATCCGAGCGACGAGTATAAGAACATTAGAACCTTACCTGGTCACGATCATTCTGTATCGGCAGTCAGGTTTATCCCTAGCGGTGCAGCTGGGTCGCCGTCATCTGGAAACCTCCTCGTTTCGGCAAGTCGGGACAAGACACTGCGGATATGGGACGTATCCACGGGCTATTGTGTCAAGACTATTCGAGGACATGCAGATTGGGTGCGCGACGTATCGCCTTCTTTTGATGGGCGATTTCTTCTTTCAGCTGGCAATGATCAGACAGCACGGATCTGGGATGCTTCTTCGGGAGAAGCGAAAGCGACATTGCTTGGCCACGAGCATGTGATTGAGTGCTGTGTATTCGCGCCACCTGCCAGCTACGGCCATCTCGCTACTTTGGCGGGCTTAAAGAAACCACCACCCGCCAGTAGCTCTGCGGAGTTTGTCGCAACCGGCTCAAGGGACAAGAGTATAAGGATTTGGGATTCTCGAGGTACTCTGATAAAGACCCTGTTAGGTCACGACAATTGGGTTAGAGGACTTGTCTTCCATCCTGGTGGAAAGTTCCTACTCAGCGTTTCGGATGACAAGACATTACGGTGTTGGGATCTTGCACAAGAAGGGAAGCTTGTGAAGACATTAGATGATGCTCACGGTCATTTTGTCAGTTGCATACGATGGGCCCCTGGCGTAACCAAGGATGTTCCGGCTACAAACGGCGATACGAATGGAGCCACAGCCAATGGAATAACCAAGAAAGAGGATATCGCTGGGAAGGTTAGTATTCGCTGTGTCATTGCAACTGGAAGTGTCGATTTGAACGTGCGGGTCTTTGCATCATGATCACAATCGTGGAGTTGGGGAGTTGCAATGGCGATGGCATTGGTATTGGCTGGCGGGCAATGGGTACTGACTTGGCTACGATATCATGACCGTTATGCTTTTAGCATGTCTATATTATGATTCCCTATAGGGAACACACTTATAAATATGACATAATTCGATTTGTCCCTCGCCATATTAAATGCACTTTTCACGTGACCGATTCTTGCGCTAGTAGTTATGTATGGGCTATTTACCGAAGTTCTGCCTATACATATCTTTTGGCCATCAAGATTAAGCAATTCAAGCTCGCAATTCTAGAGTCGTCCACTCGCTTGCTCAAGATGTCACGTAGTATGAACGCCTTTGCTGGTGGTTCATCCTCTGAAGACTCGGATGAGGACCAAGACGACTTCCTCCATCCTTCGACCGATCCAAATGGCGACGAGTTCGTAGACTACAACCCGCGAAAACGGAGGAGGACGGGACGAGACGCCAAAGAGAGCGCAGCTCTGGGGATATTTGGCAGCGAGAGCGAGGATGAAGGGCCAGGAAAAAGATGGAAAAATAAGAATATGAGGACCAAAGGAATGGCATTTGTACGACCGGGCCAGAAATCCAATGACGAAGACGAAGATAACAGCAATGAGGATGAAAACGAGGATGATGCTGCGGCGTACCCAGAGGATGCGGACGGCGATGACGATGTGGAAATGGAAGGCATTGGTGAGGATGAGGAGACTGCTGGCTTAAGAGCAGGATTGGGAGCCTCAAAGGCAGGAGTAGGCCTTGGATCTACCAGGGCTTCTGGTGGACTTGGGTGGCAAAGTCCTGCCGTGCGAAGGGTTGGACTTGCTACTGCGAGTGCTTCACCTTTGGGTAGAGGATTTGTACCATCTTCTGCCGCTGTGCCGATTCTTCAAGGCATCGATGATGATAAGCAAGCGGCACCAAGGGCAGCTTTACCAAGCGCATTCTCAACTCCTATAGCTAGCAAGCATGGACGTGGTGGTGGATCTCAGAAAGCTACGCCTGTTAATGCGGGATCATTTGCAGCAAGAATGATGGCAAAAATGGGTTACAAGGAGGGTCAAGGTCTCGGTAAAGAAGGCCAAGGTCGCAGTGGCGTTATTGAGGTCCAGCTGCGCCCTCAAGGTGTGGGTCTTGGCGCAGTGAGGGAGAAGTCAAAACAGGAAAAGGAAGAAGAGAAGCGCCAAGCTGCCAGAAGAGGAGAGGTGCTAGATGATTCAGAGGAGGAGGAGAAGAAGCGCCGGCGCAAGCCTAAGATAGGTAGGCCGGATAGTGGTACAAGTACGCCAAAACGTCGCCCAAAGACAAAGTATCAGAGCTTGCCAGAGCTGCAGAGAGCCGCCCCAGGCTTAAAGATCCCAGATGCGTTTACTCCTATCCTTGACATGACAGGTCCGGGGCAGAAGTTACTGACATCGACGTCTGGGCTATTGACACCTACCGCTGGTGTAGAGTCTACTGAGCTGGTTGAAGCTAGAAAGCTGGCTCGTCGAGCCCAAAATGACCTCGGATCATTTGTGGAAGAATGGAAGAATCTCGAGGAACGCAAAGCATGGGTTGAAATGGAGATCTTGCAGCAACAACAGGTAGTCAATGAGCAAAAGGCTGCCTTGGATCAAATTAGTTCGGCCGAAAATACCGTGCAAGGACTTTCCGAATCTACCAGAGACGGGCAGTGGGACCCTGTCATTAAAGCCTTGACAGATGTCGAAGCTTTGGGGGTAACTGGGAATGAGGAGTTGGCAAGTATAGCTGTGGCTGCGGTGCATCCCTTCTTTCGTCAAGCTACAGAAGGCTGGCAGCCTCTCGAAGATCCCAAGCTCAGCGGTGTGGCACCTGGTGGGTTTGCTCCCGCCCTCTACAGTATTCGTGAGCTCTTGGGAATTGCTTCAAAACAAACAAACGACAGTGTGCTACCGGGGCAGCTCTCTGCAATAAGCAACGGCATATACCACCGCTCACATAAAACAACCCCATTCGAGACTATGATGTATACCGTATGGCTTCCGAAAGTTCGATCTGCCATCACTAATACTTGGGATGTGCATGATCCAACTCCCCTTCAGGCCTTACTAGAAGCTTGGGAAGGTCTTCTCCCGCCATTTATACGTTCGCAAATCGTCGATCAATTGGTAGTACGCAAGCTAGATGAAGCTGTGGCGGCATGGAACCCCAAGAAAAAGAGAGCTAGCTCTCTACCTCATCTGTGGCTCTTCCCGTGGCTGCAATATCTAGCTGCTCACCACGCAGATCCTAAGAGCTCTGCTGGTCTCGTCAGCGATGTGAAGCGCAAATTTAGACACCTTATTGATGCGTGGGATTTCCGTCGTGGTGTAGTTCCCGGTCTGAAACAATGGCGGGCGGTACTTAAGCCCAGTAGCCAGAGCGACCAGTGGACGCCACTGATAGTAAACCATGTCCTCCCTAACCTGGCGAGATTCTTCAGGGCGAATTTTCAGGTTGCTCCACAGGATCAAGAACCTTTTATGCAGTATTTGGAAAACGCATTCGAGTGGCATGATATCCTAGGCTCACGCATCGTCGGCCAGCTACTTGTTGACGAGATGTTCCCAATGTGGCATGACGTTCTACATCAATGGCTCACACTTGATAGTGTCAACTATCTAGAAATCAGAGACTGGTTCGACTTTTGGAGAAGCGTCATCCCGGACGATATCAACGCCGTCCCCGCGGTCAAAGCAGAATGGCAAAGGGGAGATAGTCTAATCAACCAAGCTCTTGATCTTGGCTCCAAGGCTAAATCCGAACTACCAGCCCCTTCTTGGCCCAACAAGCCAAGCGCCGCTAGAGCTACAGCCGAAGTTCCAAAAGCAGTTGGAAGCACTCCTGCCAATCCGGCACCTGAAGTTGGGGAGGTCACCTTTAGACACCAGGTTGAAGATTGGTGCATGGCGCACGAGCTGCAATTCATCCCGGAGAAAAGTACGCTGGAGGCCAACGGCCCTGTCTATCGCGTCACAGCAGCACCTATTGGCAAGGGCGGAGTGCTTATCTACCTACGCGGCGACGAGATCTATGCGCAGATCAAGCGTGGGGTTTGGACGCACCTCGGAAAGGAGATGGATGCGCTGTTCGAACTAGCGCACAGATAGGACATCCCTCTAGGAATCGAGTTTCAGATTTAGCTTGCAATAATCATAGATCATCACAATGAGACGTTTCCCAAAAGCAAAACAAAAGAAAAGGGGCCCTGCAGACACCGGAAGGTAGCGCTGCAGGTGTTCAGCGGCTTTGCTTATTAGCGAATATAACACCTCGTGACGCCTCTTCCCATACTTCCATACCGGAATGAACGCCACATTATGCACACGCCAGCCTTCTCTCTGAGACCTGGCCGAGCCGCGCGAGAAATATACAGTATAGTATTCTAGGCTTTGACGGGACGATGGACTAACAGACGAGGATTCAAGTACGGGACTTCACACATAAAAGGGGCCTCGCCACGGGCAGGACAGCCAGACTGCAGATCCCGTCGCGGATCTCGGCAGACTCTGAGAGCCTGGGTGCGGGGGGCTCTTTGATTGTGGTGGCTGGGGTGTGGGGGAAGGGGAGGTGGAGATGGAGATGGGGTGTGGTTGTAGGGGATATGGGACCTGGGACACGGCTAGAGTCTTATAGCAGGTGCACGGCTCATATATATATATATATATATATATACGGCGCGGTCGAGACCCTAGCGAGAGATACCCCAAGGAGATCAGATATCTAGTCTTAAAAATAAATAAAAAACAGCTGGAGCAGTCGCCCCCTCCATGTGTCTGTGCAAGAACGAGCTTCCATGCCTGCTACACCTACCAAATGTCCAAGCACGACTCTGTGAACCATCCATCCATCTCTAGCCCCCCGGCCAGCGGATCGATCAGGCCCTGAAGAGCAGGGTGCCGAGCGGATCCGCATTGGCGCCGGAGAGGGGGACGGAGTTGGGGGGGGGGGGGCTCCTTCTCTTCTACGAGGCGCGAGCGCCGGCACGCGAGGTCGAGTCCAGAGGACTGGCGAGGGGTGTAGAGGAAACTGTGCTACCGTGATGTCGATGGAAGAGACGCGTGCTGTGGATCAGGAGGCCTTGGCTGTTTATGTCCTCATATGCTGCCGCGCATCCCTTTTTCTGCCAGCGTTGCATCCAGAGCGATGTATTGAATGCATATCACAGGTCGCGAGGAAGAATCAAAAAAGGTAAAGAGCGTCTGATGCGACTGTCGATGCATCTGTAATCAGAGCTAGCTTGTCCCGGGAAAAGAGGTGTAGGGAAGAGCAGGAAAAAAAAGAAAAGGAGGTGCCGATGGTGGCTCTTCTCAACGCCGTCCGATATGGAGAAAGAGAGCCTGCCTCGTCTCCCAGCCAGAAACAGAACAGAAAAGCTGTATCTCGACAACATCTATCACGATAATCTCCATCTCCACCTCTGTTACTCCCATCCCCAGGCGCCGACACCGCAGAGCACGGCCAGATATACTGTAGACGAGAGCCGGCGCCGAACGGAAGGGGCGCGCTGATCGTCCCGAGCCCGAGCGCCGGGAATCCAGGCCAGGGGCACGGGCACCGCAGCCGGCGATCTCTAAATCTACGCAGCTTTGCGGAAACGCGGAGACCCCCCTTGCTACCGTAACGTGATTTGTTTCTGCCCGGCCCGATCCGGTCCGTGCCGGCGCCGTGGGAAAGCTTTCAACTAAACTAAGAGAATCCCCCCCCCCCGCCTTAGACTCGCCTTGATCCCGGAGGGAGAAGAGCGCAACGAGAGGGGGGGAGAAAGATGATGCGATTTGCGCCTGGGGCTGCCCTGCACCATGTATTCTGCGTGGTGGTGGATCGCTGTAGCATATCTGCACTGCTGCTGCACGAGAGACAGCGCATGTGCATATCACGGGGCGCACTTCTAGCCACAGCAGCCCGGCGCTGCCTTCTTATGGGGTTTCTTCCCCCTCCCTGGCGCGGAAAGGGATCCGGTAGGCTGGGGTGGCTGATAGATGGGATGGAGCAGGGTAGATGGAGATGTGATTAGTGATAGACATGTCTGCTATCGACCAGTCAGTCGATCGATGGCCGTAAGATGGAGTTTTAGAAGAACACGTAGATGGGTTGTGCAGACGGGTCTTTTTTATTGATGCGGGATTATGTACTGTGTTATATACGTCGCTGTGGAGACATTTGATTCAGAGCGAAGCGACCTCGGGGGTTTGGGGGGGACCCCCAAGAACGTCTGGGTGATGCGGAGATATTACAGTATTACGTAGGACTGTAACTGTAATTGTAACGAAAGCAGCCAGACTCTTTTCTATTTTATATGTATATAATAAGAATACAGCGACAAGAACACCAAGAACATCACCAAGTGGGAAAGCGAGAGGACATGTACCCTACAAGGCATGTCATCAGGAACAGACAGTAGACAGTACAGATACGCCGGACGATAGGCTGCATGGGCACAAAGTTACATGTAGATAATTGGCTTATAGGACTCCTACATCATATAGATGATGTACTTAGGGGAGGCCTTACTGCCAGCTGGAGAAAACAAGGGACAGAGACAGGGCGGGTTGAGGCGAGGAGAGGGAGGAGTTGAGGGGTGGGTGGATAGGTGGATAGGTGGATAGATAGAGAGATAGATAGAGAGATAGATAGATAGAGAGATAGATAGATAGATAGAGAGATATAGAGCTAGAGAGATATATAATATATCGAAAGCCAAATAGTATTACAAAAACCAAAAGCTCTTCTAAAAAAGCTGAAGCAAAGCCAAAACCAAAAAGCTCTATTTCCAGATCTGAGCAATAGAGCAGCTATATCTTATATAAAATCAGACTTTTTCTATTATTATATCTCTTTCTTCTCTCTCTCTTCTTCTAGAATATAATATATCAAAGAGTTCTCTTATAGAAAGAGAGAAGAGTAGAGAGTAAAATATAATATAATATAATATAGTATTTGCTACTATATTCTATCTATTGTTTAGATTATATTTTTTATATTTTTTTTTTGAGAAGAGAGAGAAGATAGTAGATAAGAGAGAAGAGATAAATTGTTAAAAGAAAGAGATAGTATATATCTATTAGAAAAGAGAGATAGAGTAGATAAAATAGATAAAATAAGATAGATAGAGTAAAGTAGACTGTTTACTATTAAATTAGAGATAGTATATATATATATATATATATATATATACTAAACCAAGCTCTCTAATAACTTTAGATAGTTTATAGTAACTTATTTTATCTATTCTATATATTGATTATATATCAGCTAGCTATTTAATCTAGCTATTCAGCTATCTATTTAATCTAGTCTATTGTTGAGTTAATCTAGTTATCTAGTCAATCTCGTTATCTAGTCAATCTCGTTATCTAGACAATCTAGTTATCTAGACCTACAGTTATACAGTCATCCAACCATCCAGACCTACAATTATCCAGCAACCCAGCCACCCAGCCACCTCCCCAGCCCCAACCAACTAAGCAGCCGCCCTCGCCCTCCCCCCAGTCTACAAACATCCCCCGCCAGCCACTGTGCCTGTCAGCTGCATGTTCCCGTGCCGTGCAGTATGATCCTGCATCGGGTCACCGCCCTGCTGATTCTGCTGTGCCTGTTGATTCTGACCTGTTTATGCTGTGCCTGTACTGTTGATCCGGTACTGGCCGGTCGGTGGTGCTAGGCTCGGTCGATGGTGCTCGGTTCGGCAGTTTCGGGTTCTGCGGTGTGGGCTTGTTGGTGGTTGTTGGTGTGCTGTATCGCTGGCTGGAGTGTACGGGGATCAAGGAATGGGATCACTATAATCACTTACTGCAATCACTTAATGTAATCACTTACTGCAATCGCTATAACCGCTCACTATATTGACTCACTATAATCAGTCACTACCTTAATCACTGACTGGGATCACTTACTGTAACCACTGTAACCACTGCAACCACTTACTGGAATCACTTACTGGAATCACTTACTGTAATCACCCACTACCTTAATCACTAACTGTAATCACTCACCTTAATCACTCAATATAATCACTCCCTACCTTAATCACTCACTGCACTCACTGTAACCACTCACTATAACCACCACCACCCACTGCAACCACTCCCCTCCAAGCCGGTCGACACCCGCCCGCCGACAACTCCCACAACCACTAAACCAGACCTCAGCAGCGCACCATCTACGGACCTATACCGTACCTACCACCTACCGGTTCGTAACCGTATAGTGATATAGTGTACTGTGCTTTCTGTCCTCGACTATCTCTGACGACTTCTACTACGGCTTCACCTCCGCATCTCTTCTCTTCTCTTCTCGTCCGTCCTCATCGATGCCCATCCCATCCCGTCCCAGCCCGCTCACCGAAGCAGGATAGGGCCTCTCCTCCCATCACATTACTCCTATCCTTCACATTACTCCCTCCTTCACATTACTCCCTCCTTCACGTCACTCCTCTCCATCCCCTCCCACATATCACTCCTATCCTTCACGTCACTCCTCTCCATCCCTCCCATCACATCACTCACATCAAATCACTCTTCTCCCACATATCACCCTTCTCCATCACTCCCTCCATCCCCTCCCTCCCCCTCCTCCCTCCCTCCCCCTCCTCCCTCACCCCCCTCCCTCACCACAGCCCAAACCCGCCACCTCATCCTTCCGATGCCCAACCCCCTCCACACAGCACCAACCCAGAAAGAAAACCCACACCACAAATCTTGCCCCCGCCCGCCGTTCTCCGTCTCCCGATCTGTGCCTGCCCCAGCCCCAGCCCCAGCCCAACCGCACTGACCGACCGAGGGGGGCGCGCTCTCTCTCTCTCTCTTCCCGTCTCCCGAGTCTCCTCGGCGCGGATTAGCCCCGGGTTGGTTGGTTGCCTGCCGCTCGGCTTTTTTTCTCCTGGGACTGCACGGGGTTTTGGCGTGCCGGATCTACAGGTCCGGGATCGCAGTCGTGTGTCGTGTATCGGCATGCAGGTATAAATCGTGCAAAGGGGTTTTATTTATTATATTATATTTATATTATTTTTTTTTATATTTTATTATATTATTTTTTTTTATATTTTTATTTTTTTTTTTTTTATTTTTTTTTTTTTTATTTATATAATTCTCCCCCTCTTGTTTCCCCCCCCCCCCCCCCCCCCTGCTGGCTAGTCACAGCCGATATATCTATGCTCGTACAAGATAGATAGATAGATTGACCGACTGTTCAGCTGCAACCGCGACGGGTCCCTGTGCCCATCTCGCAAACAGTCTCACGTTATCGTGCCTGCCATGGCTTCGCCCCCGTTCCCCGCCCAACCCATCATCAAATCAAGCACTCGGTCTCGCTGCTGCATGTTCGCCTTCCCTTGTCCACCGGTGCCCAGCGACCGTGTAACCCCCCCTCCATTCCATCTCCCCCCCTCTCTACTGGAGCGGATCGAGAAGACCCCCCGACCCCTGACATGGACAAACACAACAGCAGCAGCGACAGCAACAGCAGCAGCCACGATCTCCCTTCTTCGCCTACCTGTCCTGTCCTGTCCTCCCCCCTTTCCCTCTGCAGTCCTCCCTCACCCCCCCTCTTCTCCTCACCGTTATTTCTAAGCGCCTGGACGAGACGGCCCCGACCCGTACCACACACCCCAGCCCGGTGCGTGTCGGAAAAGATCAGCGGTGACCGTTTCTTCTTCTTTTTCTTTTTCTCTCTTCTCTTCTCTCCCGAAACGCAGCGATGCAAGAAGAATCGAAAAGAGACTTTCTTTTTATTATATAAAAAACCAAAACAACAAAAAACCGTCACGCTCATACAGCGTTGTCTCGCACTGATTAGAGCCGGTGCGTCTGCGTCTGCGCTGTTGCCGTCCCGGCTCCATCGGCCGTCGGCAAACCCGAGCCCGAGTCCGAGCCCGAGCGCAGCCCGAGCCCAGCCCGGGGGGTCTGCGGCGATGCGGCGATGCAGAAAAAGGTCGTGTAACTAACCGACGCGACGCAACGCAACGCAGCGCAGCGCTTTTTCTTTTTTTTTTCTCTCTCTCTGGGCCGAGAGGAAAGGCAAAGGCAAAGGCAAGCCGCCCTGCCCCTGCCTGCAGCGCCACGCCGCCCGTGTGCCGAGCGCTACATGCTGTGCTGTACGGTACGGTACTGTACGCTGCCTGCTGCCTGCTGCCGCCCCCCCCCCCCTGACCCTGAGCGCGTGCCGGACGGGGCGGCTGGCTATACGTTGTTGCTGCCGGTATGGGGCTGGCGCTGTGGATGGTGGTTTGGGGAGGGGGGTTTAATGTTCTGGGCTCGAGTTCTTGGGTGCGTGAGGGAGGAGGAGGGAGAAGTAAGGGCGAAAGGAGAAAGGGGGAAAGAAGAAGCCAACCCCCCCCCCAGAGGAAGAGAAAACAGAACACACACCTCATCTTCCCTAAACAAAATTCAAAATTCAAAATTCAAAGCCAGACAGCCAGACAGCCAGACAGCTCTAGACGTATAGATATATACTAGCAGAAGAAAACGAACTCGGAATAGGGATTATCAGAGTGGCGGTTCTGTAGATTTGAGTGATTGTGATGGACAGAGTAATATTAACCCGACCATCCCCTCACCTCCATCTCTTCTCTCCCATCCACAACCGCCCAGCCGCCCCCTGCTCTGTTTATATTATATACAACGCCTCTCTACCCCATCACATCTCTTCTCTCCCATCTCCACCCGCCCATGTCATGTCATGCCAACGCCGTCACTCTCTCTCTCACCTGGCTGGCTGCCTGGCTGGCTGGCTGGCTGTTGATGGTTTGTTAGCTAGCTAGCTAGATAGATAGGCATATATATACAGTACAGTAACTGTGGTACAGTCTTCTTCCTGCCGTTGTAGACCGACAGACCGACCGACCGACCGCCTGCTTCGTCTTTCGTCTTTCGTCTTTCGTCTTTCGTCTTTCGTCTTTTCTCAAAACCAAATGTTGGAGTATCCAGTTATCCAGTCTGCAAGTCATCCAGCAAGTCAGTTGATCAGTCAACAAGTTATCCAGTTATCCAGTCAGCCAGCAAGTCAGCCAGCAAAGTCAGGCCAGGCAGAGAGAGAAGAGAAGAAGAAGAAGAAACCCCACCCAAGCAAAAAAACATCCAGCGCATCAATCAATCAATCAATCGATCTGAACTGGACTGAACTGAACTGCTTCGACTGGCTTGGCTTGTGAGATTCTGCGATGGGGATTGGGAGAGAGATTGGGAGATGGGAGAGAGGTATAGAAACTAGAGACTAGAGATTAGAGAGAGGTATAGAAACTAGAGACTAGAGACTAGAGGCTAGAGACAGAGATACACACACACACACACACACAGACACACAAAGAACAACCACCACCCGCCCCCCTCTACGTCTCTTCTCGCCTTCTAGAACGCGGCTGTTGTTGCTGTTGTTGCTGTTGTTGGTATGGTATGGTATGGTATGGTATGGTATCTAATGAGACTCGAGGAGACTCGAGAGAGACTCGGGAGAGACTCGGGAGGCTCGAAAGGGGGGGGGGGGGGTTGTAGGTAGGTAGGTAGGTAGGTAGGTAGGTAGATGGAGAGAGAGAGAGAGAGAGAGAGAGAGAGAGAGAGAGAGAGAGGGAGAGAGAGGTGTAGATAGATAGATAGATAGATAGATAGATAGATAGATATATGAAGACGACCGGTATGATGGAGGATGGAGGACGTGTAGATGGAGAATATGTCCGTCTATGCATACATCTGGTAGACATACCCGTCTATACATACCCATCTACGCATACCCATCTATACATACATCTAGTAGGCCGAGACAAGAGCACAAGAGCAGAACAACTCGGCATTTATTTATTTATTTACATCCCAACACCTCTAGCAAACTTTTCCCCCCCAACCCCGACACACCTAGGAAACGCCCAACCCAGCCTGCCTGATGGCACAGACATCCCCCAAAGCCGCCGCCGTCCTAATTCATTAACCAGCCCTGCCTAGCCCGGCCCATCCCCGCTTTGCTTCGACGACGAGTTATTAGTGGCGTGGGAGGGAGTGGTAGTGATGATAAACTGTAATAACAATAACAAGTAGGTGAAGTTGGATTAGACCCCCCAAACCCCGTCCCTGCGCCGCGCCATGCCCTGCCCTGTTTGTTTGTTGCTGTGCTGTGCTGTACTGTACTGGCCGATCGAGCCGCGACCCTAACGCCGTCGGTCGATTCGAGTGGAAGTCCTCGGGGAAGGACGAGAAGGGGGGAGACAGGAGCAGAGAAGAAGGAAGCAGGCAAGAAGCACGCACGACCCGGATATCCATCCCGTCAAGCGATGTATTCCCTTCTCGACGCGAATGAATCATGATATCCGCGAGTGAGCCAGTCTTCTTCTTCCCTCTTCCTCTTCCTCCTCCCTCCGACCGTCTGCCCATCTGGCTTCCATTAATCGCTCCCATCGATCATCTAGCTCGTACCATCCACGGAGCTTGGATCGCGGGTTTCCGACAATTTCCTGCAGCGAGAAAAGAAGAGATTAATAAATTGTTTGCTTGTGTGTGTATTTTCTTGGCCGTGACAGCTAAGTTTATTTCTTCTTCTTTTCCTTGCTTTTCTTTTTATTTTCGAAGTATGGAAAAAAAAAGTAATCATCGACGATGGTGAATCAAGTAATAATAGTAATAATATAATAATAATAATCGTTTACGAACCACATTTCTCATCTAGTCTGTCAAGTGGATTGTGTTAGTTGAAAAGAAAAAAGAGGGAGAATTGAGACGGCGGGGAGATCGAGACGTGGAGGGGGAGAGAGAGGGGGGCCAGTTTACTTACCTATACTCGACGGCTACAACGTGCGGAGGACATCGCTTGTGGGTATGCTCGTATGTCGAACACCATGCACGCACCGTATATCGACAGTGACCACATCGGAATTCGACCTGTGTATATTCACACATGGTGCTCTCGAGTATGTCTCGACCGGTATCGAGATGTGCCGGCGGGGGTTCTCTCCCGGGGGTAAGAAGAAGGATAAAAATAAGGACGACGTGCCTCGTAGCGTCTTCTCTTGGCCGACTCGTCTCTCTCGACTCTGCGTGCGAGGAAGACGGGGAGATGATCTTCTCTGGTATATTTTATCTTCGATGGGTGGTTGACATGTGCTGGCAGGAAGGTCGAGATAAAGTTTGGAGCAGGGAGATGCTGCTGTAGGGCAGCGATGACGGGAGTGGAGGTGGTGGAGGTGGTGAGGATGGAGATGGTGGTGACGGAGGTGGTGATGGGATAGGATGGGATGGGATGGGATGGGATGGGTAGGAGAGAGATATGGGACGGTGGTGGGAACGCAGGCAGGAGGACCTAGACTCCGGGTGCGTGTGGTGGACGGGACGAAAGAGTGCAGGATGCAGGATGCGGGATGCGGGATGCGGGATGCAGGCAGAGATATATATGTTCCGACGAGGTACAGAGACAGGACAGGGCCGGACCGGACAGGGCCGTAGGGCACAGGACAACGGGCAGATAGAGGGCAGATGTGCCAGACGGGGCCTGCAGGCAGCCAGGGAGCAGTAGTAGCCAGCAGTAGCCAGCAGTAGCCAGCAGTAGCCAGCAGTAGCCAGCAGAACAGACAGCACTACTGCAGAGGGGCCAAGTACTGTAGATGTACCAGATCAAGAGAGCAGGGACAGGCAGACGGGGGGGGGGGGAGAGGAGGAGGAGGAGGAGAGGAAGGATAGAGAGGATGGATGGATGGGATGGGAGTGATGGATGGGATAGATGGCCGGGGGAGGAGAGCGAGGGACGAGAACCCTGGAGCCCTAGAGGCCTGGAATCTTGGGTAGACAAGATGGTAGACAAGATGGATGGGTTACCCTAAGGTGGAGAGGGCGAGCAGGGCAGGCAGGGCAGGCATGAGTTGTTTATTTCTACAGTGCAGGGCGGTGCAGTGCGGTGCAGGGTAGTTGGTTGGTTAGTACCCTGCAGCTACTGTACCGTGGTGCTCGGGATAGCTTACAGACGGCATTGCACGCACAGTAAGTAGCAGGGCATGCAGCAAGTACAGTGCAGTGCAGTGCAGTGCAGTGCAGTACCGGAACACACAGGGCGTACAGGGCGTACAGGCCACAGCAGCACAGAGTGCACAGCAGCAGCGAGGGCACAGCAGCAGCGGGTGCATTCTCTCTGCCACATGGCCCCGGCCCCCCTCTCGCTCTCCCTAAATGCCCTAATGCCCTAAGGATTCGGGCGTCAGGGCACGAATCCCCAGCAGTTGGCTAGGCAGCAGCTCAGCGGAGGCAGTTTTAGGCAGTTTTAGGCAGTTTGGGCAGTTTAGGCAGCCACTGTAGCCACCTAGCCATGGCACATCTAGACGCGCCGCCGGTGTCTAGGGCCTGGACGGAGGGGACGGAGGGGACGGTGGGAGGGTGGAGGGTGGAGGGTGGAGGGTGCCAGCGAGTGGTAGTTGGCTACAGTAGGTGACAATGATTGATTATAGTGGGCGACAGTGAGCGACAGCGGCTATAGTGGGCAGCAGTAAGCAGCAGTCGGTGCCAGCGGCCGGGTAGAGGGTGCTACAGTGAGCACCAGCAGCCACAGCAGCCGCTACCAAGCAGCAGCAGCAGTCGGTACAGTACAGTAGTACTACAGCACACAAACCAAGTTCCTTCCAGCCTCCAGGCCGCGCAACAAGCGACACCGACACCGACACCGCCGCCTCAGCTCCCTCCCCTCCCCTCCCAGCCAACCCCTCCCAGCTCCAGCCTGCAAAGCCACCTGGACGACGACGACGACGACGCGCTCTGGGCAGGACGGACCCTGCAGCTGCTGGCAAGCAAGCAAGCAAGCAGGTCTTTTCGGTCGTCGGTCGTTGGTCGTCGGGTGGGTGGAGTGGGTGGGTGGGTAGATAGATAGATATCTGGGCTGTATAATACTGTACTGTATATAGAGTTACTATAGGAGTTACTGTAGGAGTTACTGTAGGAGTTACTGTAGGAGTTACTGTACACAGTTACTGTAGGAGTTACTGTACACAGTTACTGTAATATACATCCACCAGACTCGACGTCCCGGGGGACCGAGGTTCAGCACGTCAGTTCTGGTCTGCTGTCCTGGTTCACTGTTTACTGTTTACTGTTACTGATCGCCTACCCTGCTTGACCTGCTTGACTGCCCTGATCGACTCTACCAACCGACAGTCCTGCTCTCGGAGCTCTATTGTCATCTACTCTACTCTACTGACCCTATCTACCTACCTGCGACTCACTGTCCTCGCTGTCCTCGCTGTGANACATCCACCAGACTCGACGTCCCGGGGGACCGAGGTTCAGCACGTCAGTTCTGGTCTGCTGTCCTGGTTCACTGTTTACTGTTTACTGTTACTGATCGCCTACCCTGCTTGACCTGCTTGACTGCCCTGATCGACTCTACCAACCGACAGTCCTGCTCTCGGAGCTCTATTGTCATCTACTCTACTCTACTGACCCTATCTACCTACCTGCGACTCACTGTCCTCGCTGTCCTCGCTGTGACGGGCAGCCCTGTACTACCGTTCCACACGTCCACACGTCTACGCTGCCATGCCACAGTCCTCACCCTCCCCTACCTCCCCTGCCCTCTGCCTCTTCTCCCGCCCGGGTCCGTGGTGTGCTTCTCTACAAAGGCCTGGACACGTCCTGCACTGTACAGCGCGGCGCTTTGCATGGGGCCTCTGCTGCCCGCATCCCAGCCCCGTGGCGCTGCTGCGTCTGTGCCGCTGTCCATCCGCTGCAGCACACGTCCTGTATGCGCTGCACTGTCCTGCACTGCACTGTCCTGCACTGCACTGCACCGTCCTGTGCAGACTGCGGTTACTGTACCTGGGTGAATGCCGTTGTCTTTTACCGGTCCTGCTGTGCGAGCGAGTGCGTTTCCTTTGTGCTCCCCCCCCGGGACTCGCTGTGTGCAGATGGGGCTTTCGTACGGCACTCGCCCGACCCTGCATGGCAAACACGTCCTGTCCTGTCCTGTACTGTACTGTGCTGAAGTGAACTGAACTGAACTGAACTGTACTCTACTGTGCTACGATAGAGACGCCGACCCCGAGTACCTGCTCTGCCTTTGCCTTTGCCGTTACCGCCTTGTCGCCTCCCGCCTCCCGCCTCCCGCCTCACTCCCCCATCCCTCCATGCCACTCTCCCAGACTCTCTACACTCCTGCGCCTCGACCCCCCTCTCCCATGCTCGCTCCCCGACACCCGCCCATCCCGCCAAGGTGTCGGAACCTGGAACGCCCCCGTCTAGCCCGCCCGTCCCGCCCATCCCGGCCCTCGGGGCCTTGTCGGGACACGCCAGAGTCCCAGATGCAGAAGCTGGGACTCCCTCTACTGGGTCTCAGCTGCGCAGGCACGTGGGTGATCCGCTCTGGCGGCCAGGACCGCCAGGACCGTCAGGACCGCCAGGGCTGTCAGGGGCTGTCAGGGGTACGCTCTGTACATCGCCGCCCACTACCCATCCGGCCGTATCGAGCAGCCGCCATCACCACCCGTCACCTCACAGGGACGCTGTATACAGTACACTGCCTCTACTCGTCCTCGGTCCCTGGTCCCGTGCCCTTTCCTGTATATCGACAGATTATCCAGCCCGACCGATCCAGACACCCGCCCCGGGATCCGGCCCACCGCACATGGCACGGCATCAGGTTCTCTGCTCCTGACGACCTGCTCGATACAGCAGAGCAGAGCAGAGCAGAACAGGGGGGGGAGGGCCAGCTCTGCCACCCCGGGCAGAAACAAAGCGGACAAGCGGACAAGCGGCGGCCCGACGCGGCCCAAACCCGCGGGACAATGGGCAGAAAAGTCGACCCAGACAGCGAGAACTGGGGCTAGAGTAGCCTCCCCCCCCCCCCGACCGGTAATTGAAGCGGACCCGGAGAGCCCGACTGCCCACTGCCGCTGCCGCCGCGAAAAGATCTCGACCTGGCCTGCCTCGGGTCCTCGCGCCATGCAGCAGGACGCGATATATCATTACACATCGCTCGCTGGAACCTCCATCGCCAGCCCCGACTCGCGCCATGCAGGCAGAGCGCAGCGCAGCGCGGCGCAGAACAGGGAGTCGTCATTGCCTGCAGAGCGGGCGCCGTGCACGCCCCGTCCGACGATACAGTATGACGGCCAGCAACCGACCAAAGCAAGGCGCGTCAGCGTCAGCCAGGCAGGCGCTTCGCCAAGGCATGGCATGGCATGGCACGGCATGGCACACACCCCCTCTCTCTCTCTCTCTCTCGCCCCCCGCCCCCCCCCCCTCCGACAGCTGTCCATGCCACGGCGCACATGGCTGCCGGCTGCCCGCCTGGAGCGCACAGCGTAGCTGCTGGTGCTACGCGGCGGTGACGACGGCCGGTTGACGCTCCGACTGCAGCGACGACGCGTGGAGGAGCACGACCGGTTCGGAGCCTGGCGCGGCCGTCTGGCGGCCGTCTGGCCACTGCTGCTGCTGCTGCTGCTGCTGCATCTCCCGACGCCGGCCGGCTTGGTGCGGCAGTTGGGTGCTGGAGCTGGGTGCTGGAGCTGGGTGCGGGAATTACTGTAGATGCTAGAGTTAGGTGCCAGAACTACTGTAGATGCCAAAACTAGATGCCAGAACTAGATGCCAAAACTAGATGCCAAAACTACTGTAGATACCAGAACCAGATGCCAAAACTACTGTAGATGCCAGAACTGGATGCCAGAACTAGAAGCCAGAACTGGATGCCAGAACTAGATACCAGAACTAGATGCCAAAACTACTGTAGATGCCAGAACCAGATACCAAAGCTAGCTAACGCGCCGCCCGACCCGCTCGCTATACGTCTGTCTCTCTGCCCAAAAAAATCCCCCCCCCCCCCCTCCCCTTTCTGTACCCCCGAGAGACCCGTCCTGCTCCTTCTATCCCTCCTTCTATCCCCTCCTCCCCTTCCCAAAAAAATCCCAGCTCCCAAGATCCCAGCCTAGGACTAGGACTAGGACCCGCGAGATCTAGAAACGAGAAAAGAGAAACGAGAAACGAGAAACGAGAAAAGAGCGCCTGCGGTCTACGGCGGATGGATGTCACTGGATGGATGGGGGAGGAGGNCCCCCCCCCCCCCTCCCCTTTCTGTACCCCCGAGAGACCCGTCCTGCTCCTTCTATCCCTCCTTCTATCCCCTCCTCCCCTTCCCAAAAAAATCCCAGCTCCCAAGATCCCAGCCTAGGACTAGGACTAGGACCCGCGAGATCTAGAAACGAGAAAAGAGAAACGAGAAACGAGAAACGAGAAAAGAGCGCCTGCGGTCTACGGCGGATGGATGTCACTGGATGGATGGGGGAGGAGGGAGGAGGTTTTTTTTGAGGGTGAGGGTTCTTTGGTGACGTCTGTGCTGCTGTGCTGCACAGTAGCGACGAGACGACACGACACGATCCTGAATTCTCTCTCTCTCTCTCTCTCTCTCTCATTCTCATTCTGCCAAAAAAAATTTTCTTTACTTCTCTTCTTCTCTTGCTTTACTCTTTTTTTTTCTATTTTTTTTTTAAAATCTCTTCTTTCTTTCTTTCTTTCTTCTTCTTTCTTTCTTGTTGAAAAAACTACAATGCGATGCGATATTGTACTTCCGTACTGTGCTCGGGATTTGAACTGGACGGGATTGGATTGGACTGGACTGTAGAATAGAATAGACATGGGGATCTCTTAAGATGCTAGATATCTAGAACTGCTACTGCTGCTGCTACTGCTGCTGCGTCGAAAATGTCTCTTACACGGTAGGAGTGGAGGGACGTTTGCGAATTGGTATGCTTGAATCTGAAGCTGGATGGATGGATGGCTGGACTGGATGGATGGCTGGGCTGGGTGCGAGGATGGGTGCGAGGATGGGGGGTTTATTTTCATGTTTTGTATTTGTGTATTTGTATGTGTTTGTCTATATGTACATCTTATGTATTTATATATATATGTGTACATCTATGTGTATGTGTATATCTACATCTACGTCCACATCTAGAGAGGTAGACATATCTATACCACACCCGCAGCTCGCCTCTACAGCGATTAGACACACACCACCACGCGCGCACCCAGCTGTTTTGCTATGACCCGTCTCTCCCATGTCCCATCATACAGTACAAACCCAGCCCAGCCCAGCCCAGCCCAGCCAATCTCCCGCTCGCCCGCCCAGCCGTCTCTTCCCGTCCCCATCCAGCAACCGACCGGGCCATCGGCGCCGGGCTGCACAGCCCGCTTTTTCCAAAGCCATGGTACATGGGATTTACCACGGCCGGCCTGACCCCTGCGCGACCGGGGGTGGGGGGGGCTCTTTTTTTTTTTGTTTTTTTGTCTCTTTTCTTTTTGCCTCGAGGGACATCTTACAGTGCCTGCAGGCATCAATCATCAGCACGGCTTGCTATACAAGGGGGGCGGATCTCAGGCAGGCAGGCAGGCAGGCGGGCGGGACGGGATTGGGGGGGGGGGGGACGGGGGCAGGATCCGGATCCGCCTGGCCTTTCCTTTCCTCCCCCCTCCCCTTCTCTGAGTCGGGGATCCAGGACGCGACGGATGGAGAAAAGCAACCCCCAGCCCACGCACCCTGAACGACCGATATCACTCCCCTCCCCTCCCCCTCCCCTGGGTCGAACCACGAGCCGCGGAATCACGATGTCCTGCGCTAGCGCTAGCACTGCATCTCCCAAACAACCGGATGTCAGCCTCGCTTCCCCCCCTCCTCTCCCCAAACGAGGCCTCGCAAGCCACAGTTTTTTCTTTTTCTTTCCCCCCCCCCCCCCCTTCCCTTCCCTCTCTCTCCTTTCTTTTTCTTCTCTTAACTTTCCCTCTCTGCTATCCCCATCTCGAACCTCGGCTCTGGGAAACCCGGTGAGCCTGCCCCCCCCTGCCTGCCCGCCTGTCTGTCCCGCTCTCGCTCGCCTGGACCTTGCTTGCTGCGAGGGTTGGGATTGGGGGGATGGGTTGGCGAGGAGGGAAGGAGGGAAGGAGGGAGGGAAAGTACGAGAGTGGCTGGCGTGTTTTGCTTTTGGATGGGATAGCATGGGAGGGGAGGGGAGGAGTGGATGGATAATGGATAGAGAGATGGTTCCCGAACACGCGTGGTGGAGTGGGAGCGGGTACTGCTGCTGCTCTTTGGTGGAACCTGGGGGCAGGGAGAGGGACGTGAAGGGTTTCGTCAACTGCTGTAGAACGTGGTGGTGGTGGTATTGCTATTGCTGGTCTTTAGATGCCTATGGAACGGATGAAGAGGGATGATATGATATGATATGAGATAACATAACACAAAATACAAGCAGTCCCTATCCCACCTGACCAGCCTCGCACTCCTTCGCCACCAGTCTCTCTCCCAGCAGGCAATACAATACAATACAACACGCCGCAGCACAACGCATCACACCGGCCCTCCCCTCCCCCCCTCGCCAGAAGTGGGGTGTCTCAACATCACCTCTCTGTCTGAAGCACTTCGCAACCCAATCCAATCCTCAAACAAACGCACTTCGCAACCTGCCCACACCGTCGATCTCCAAGTCGGCCCGATGATATCGTCACTCGACCTGATCCGACGGGTGCCGACGGCGGAGCGGACAAGAGTGTTGAGGAGATGGGTTGAGGAGATGGGTTTGGCGGATGGGTAGCAGGATGGGTTTGCGGAGAGGGCGATGAGAGGGGCTGAGGGCAGGTGAGCGGCTGTGATAGATGGGATGTAGGATAGGGGGATGCGGGAGAGACGAGATGCGGCAAGCTGGTATGGACGCTGGACTGTACGAGTGCCTCGTCGTACGAGGAAAGGCAGGCAGGCGAGCGATGGCTAGATTGTCTAGACAGATGGATATTCTTGCCCTCATACCGAACAGTCACTCAGCAACTACTATTCTATTCCATCCCTTCATCCCCCACCATCTCATCTCGCTCGCACGCACCCAACATACTATAGTCTACGAACACGCCCCGCCTAAACATATGCTATAGTAGCATGTACAGAGTAGGTATATACCAATCCTCTTGGATATGAGATATTAATCAGCTCGTGCTATCTATGACCTGCGTATCTACCACTGTAAGCTGCCTATCGTGTATATATATATATATATATATGCGTATGTCTGTATACGGAAATATATGAAAGGTATCGAGTAGAGTACAGTAGAGTAGAGTAAGATCCAGTAGAATATAATATATCCCATCCCCTCCCACCCCCATCCCACCATCTAGATATTCACCATCTGAATCAGACCAGACCAGACCAGACCAGGCTCTCCATCTATATCATATCAGCTATCTATCATATCAGCTACCATATCAGCCATCTATATCATATAACCACAAGTCCAGACAGCAAATAAATTAGATCCAGAAATCAAAAAAAAAAAAACAAAATCCAGCCCAGCAGGCTATGCAGATTTGTTGTGATTTGTGCTTGGAGACGGACAGGTAGGTGGAGACAGCATCCTCTTAGTTAGATGAATGAGATAGGATACCAGACGGACGGACGGACAGACGGACAGACAGACAGCCAGACAGATCCCAACCCCCAAACCCAAAGAGTCGCTCGAGACAAGAAGGATCTCAAAGACCCCACTCCCCCGCCCGCGCCCTCGAGGACTTTACAGGGCCCATCGTGCCCGTCAGGGGAGGCAGAGGAGACGGAAGGGGGCTCTCTGGCACACGTCCCTCCGAGTTGACGCGTCACGTTTTTGCACAAGATACGTCCGGAGACGGGGAGGCCGATCTGTGAAGAGGAGGAGAGAAAGAGGAAGATTTCATGGTCATTATTTCAAACTGGTGCTATGTTCTATGCAAAGTGCCTTAGGTATCGAAGAAGATCGTACACGCTATTCCCAGACGCCTCATGCTCATGCTCACACCTGTACTCGTGCCATACTCGTGCCATACTCATGCCAGACTCATGATAGACTCATACTCGACCCCGCATTCTCCGTTTAGGAGCAGGCGTGCCGTTGACTGCCATGCCAAGCGCCATCTTACTCCGAACACCCACCCTCACAGCACCTTGTTTCTTCTCATATGCCGCTGTCACGATCTGCTCCTTGACACTGTCGTCTTTCTTCACCGTTAGCTTACCCCTTGCTATCTCCTGATACTGGGCTAGCTCCTCAGCCCATGCCACGTTCTTCCCCTTTCCACTCTCCTTTCCATTCCCCGTTTTCTCATTGCTCTCCTTTGCCGTCTCGACTCTCTCATCAAAAACTTCCTTTAGGTGTCTTTGCCTCATCTTCGGATTCCCCTTCTCATCCGCCTTCTTTGCTAATACCTCAGGAGCACTCAGCGCCCCCGCTTTATTCTTACGTGTATTAACCCGAGTTAGGGCAGCAAGTTCTTTCTCTTCACTACGTTTGAGAGTCACAGTAGTCTCGGGGTCCTGCCCTAGCCGACGTACTGGGATGAAGCTTGGTGCTCCTGGCGGTGCTTTCATAGGTATCCTAGTTCGCCCACTCCTTCTGCAGCTCCGAGGTTCTGCATTATCATCTTCAACGACTGGAACATGCTTCCCTCTCTTGTGCTGTCTGGTTGGAGAAGATTGGCCCAGGCTCAATTCGGACTTTGGCTGCAATGGTGAGGGGGAGAGGTTATTGTCAACGTCTCCAAGTGGGATACGAAGAGGAGAATGTGGCAAAGAATGCTTCCTCCTCGGAGATGCCTTCTTTGCAGCTTTGCTTGCTTTGACACGCGTCAAAAAATTGCGAAGCATGTCTGTATCGTCATGGTCATAATTGGCCGATGTGACGGCATTAGACGAGATGGCCTCGACTAGCTCGTTGGTTGTGGGATCTGCATCTGCAGTCTCAATTATGTCTCCAGCCTCAACTGGAGGCATAATTTGTTTTTCCTGCCCCTTCGGTTTGTCTGGTGCTGTCGCTTCAACAACCTCTATCCTGGGAATTTGAATTTCGACCGTAGGTGAGACTGCGGCCTCGTTATCGGTTGATGGAATTTGGAAACTTGCTTTGGGAGTGGTGTCTACTGTGATAGTTGGTATTTGGGCATTTGATTCTGCAGCGTGAACCGCGGGTAAATCTTCCTCAGTAGTAGCCAAGGTTGCAAGCTGCTGAGACGGCATATCTTCGGTTGAAACAGTTTCTAGATCCTCCACGCTGGTATTTTGATCCACGTGCGGTACAATATCGCAATCGGGAAGCCTAGAAATCTCGTCGGAGACTTCTGGCTTTTGTGTGCATTCATCTTCGTGAAGTTTGTGAGCTTCCTCAGGAGATGGATCTTCTGATTTGGTGACGGGCCCTTCTGTTTCTCCTTGAGAACTTTCTAATTTTGTTGATGCCTCTGTTACTACATTGCCCGCAGTAACAGATTTAGAGGAAACAGTTTCCGTACTGGGTGTTTCCGGGGTTGTATGTATAGGAGACTGTAAAGCAGACTGTGCCAGTATTGCCGGATCAACTCCTTCATTAGAAGTCAATGTACTGGCCCTTATCGATCTTGTACTCCGCCGCAGGCTTCTCTTTCTAGTTGGGGTTTTAATATTGCTTTTCGTACCTTCGTTTGGGGATAGCAACGGGTCCTTGACGTTCTTAATGTTCAGCGAGATGTCAGCTTGTGGCCCCACAACATCTTGCTCCATATTATTTGAAATTGAGGCCCTTCGGATGCTTTTCCGCAATGATTTCCTCGGTCTTGAAGACCTGATTGTAGAATCCTTGGGAGATTGTAAAATCGATAGTCGCTGCACATGCTGGTTTAGTGTGGCTTGTCGCATTTGTTTCCTTGGCGTAATAACGTGATTGGTGTTGGTACGTTTCCTAGGAACGAATTGAAGGGAATCTGAATTTGAATCTGAGAGGCCTGGAACTGGTATGCCATGGGTCGCATCTTTTAAGCTTTTGACCTCTATTGGCAGATCGCGGACTGCGGCGACAGGGGAAGTATTGGTCGGTTCTGATGATGCAAGCAAGTTTTAGTATGGGAACTATGCTCGCAGAGGTCCAGATGATCTTACCTCTAAGATTATGCACAATATCAGAAGTCCTATTATCTTTCTCCGAGGCTTTGTCACCCCAGGCTGCATCTGCAATGTTCTCCTTTGCGCCAATCGTTCTTGACTTCTTCCTGGCGCCAGTCCCTTCTTTTTGTAGTTCCACTTGCGCCTCATCGTGACCGTCTTGAGCACCAGCTGCTTTTGATCCTAGCTTTTTCCATACTATTCTGCCTTGCAACCGTGGCGCATGGGCAGAAACTGGAGCTCGATCCCATCCCCGAACGATGCGACGCGTACGTTGCGGCGCGAAGAGATCTTTGGTAGTAATCCTATATGATTATCAGCAAAAATTGAAATAGCAGGCATCGGAATCATTACCAGTCATTTGAGCCCGGGACGCTTTCCGTCTCATGAGTAGCTCTCACCATAGTGTTGCCGGTTCACTACCTGAGCAGTATATATACTTGCTGCCTATATATGGAAATTAAAAAGATTTCATACAGGAATTAACAAGTGCATGAAGTCTCTTTCGATACAGGTGCGTATTCGGGCAAGTGGTATGTAAGGATGTCCCTATGAATATACAGTCAGATAGAGAGGCACACGATCGTTTGTTGTGTTTACATCGGAATATGAGGCGGCCGTGCCCGACCCACTAAGCCACCTTCGATTAGCCTTTAGCCGTTGGAATTATCAGCCTTAGGAATGAATCGAAAGGTTTTAAGGTACAACCCCAAGATATATTGATTCTGTATACGCCATCTCGTCAAAGGTCCCCCGGATCAGCCCGCACCCAGTCAATTAGCCACCCCATACGGATCACAATGCCACCAAAAGGTGCTTCAACCAAGGTCTCAGCCATCCGCCTTCCTCCTCTTCCCAAACTCCGAGTTAGGAGACCAAATCAAGTAGACGCCAATCCATGCCTGACTATCATGACCTCTGTTCTCAGTACGTAGCTACGCAGATACCGTTCCTTTCCTCTGCGAACGCTAACATCCCAATTTCTAGCATGCTGGGCGTCCTCTGGATATGATGTTGCAGGTTGCGCAGCGCTGGAATCATCATTGCGAGCTTGTATGGACACGCCGGTAAGTATTCTCGCCATCAGTGGGATCAGAATGCCTAGAATTAGGGGGCTACAGCTAATTTGTCATTGTTCGAAACAGCGACCGAAAGCAGCCAAGAAGAATACTATCAATCATCATCTCTCGAGGATGTATCCGCAGATTGTCGGACCACGAAAACGGAAGTGAGCTCCTGCGATGGATGCCTGTAAGATCTAAAGCAATCAGAAATATACAAGTGCAACACCGGAGGAAAGCATTTGGGCGTGGAGTAGGAAGCACAATTGCTGTTACATTGCGGTTCAGAGCTATGGAGCATTGATGGCGTTATACATGGGTTTCACTGTACATTAAGAATTTAAAGGGCCGTCCTCGACCACGCCATTTCATGCTCTGCTATCTCAATGGAGATTCCTAGAGGTGAGGATGGATGCCATACTGTCTACAAACTAAGAATCTTTTAGCTGAACTATGTGTTCATTTATTGAAGCTATCTCAGATGCTAAAGCCCTTTATCATATAATGCCCTGAATTATGCGCCGGTCCCGTCTTCATTCGCCGTATACAGGCAAACTGGATGAAAATATGAGAAACAAGTACTCCGAACACCGTATAATTGAAGTAGACTTCGCCCATAACCATCGGCCCCTTCTCCGTTCCTACCCATCCCAAATCATCTCAACGTCGCATCATAAGGTTGATTCGTAAATGCAAAAGGTACTTTAAAAAGCAAAATAGATCCGGTATCGACTCCCAAGTCTCGCAAGCAAGATTTTTGAGCCAGTGATGGCATTCGTCTAATTATCCACACTTGCACAAAATAGCTCGATTTCTCCCAACTGTCCAGCACCGAATTGCTGTTTCTGAGCTTCACGCCACTCTTGAAAAGCGATATGAATATCATCATCGGATTCAATAGTGACAAAATCTCCGTCCTCATCTTGATAGCGCAAGCGCATAGTACCTCGAGAGATAGCGTTATTTGAAAATCTGCCGACTTTGGCGTCAATACGGTCAATAAGCGACTGATATGTAATGTTGAAAGCCACTACAAGAGTAACATAGTTACCATCACAGTTGACCTTAACTTTAAGTTGGGTTGGGAATGGCAACTCTCCTATTCCTGACATAGAGTTGGGCAGCGGGGGTGATATTGTTCTGTTGTCCATTGCTGACATAGGCAGCTGTGTAGTGTTACTGCGAAGATATTGCGGGGCATGGTTATATTGTGATGGCTGGTTCTGAGCAAGTAGGCGTTCTCTTTGTATGCCAGGGGACTGCGTATTGGAACGGACAGGCAATCCATTTGCTGGCGAGCTATTGCTTGATCGTGGGATGGTTGCATCATACGCTGGATGCATATGAGCAGGTATACCTGGTACTGCTGGGACCGAACCTCCATTGGGTATGCGACGAGCGTTCCCATTCGGATTTGGGCCATTGATGTCAGGAGTGCTATAAGATCTGCTTCTTTGCTGAGCAGTCGTGCCCTGCGAAGACTGAGATGCCATGGCGGGAAGAGACGGCCGTTGAGGATTACGGCCATTCATCTGATAAGTATTGACGGGAGTATTGGACTCCCTCGAAGGTGCTCGTGCCATGGCTGGGGCTGTATATCGATTATGATCTTCCCAGCTGCCTTGTGGGGTCCCCTGACGGGGAAATGGGAACATTGAATTCTGACTCGTGCGTGACGACGCTGGTGAGTCGCCAACAGGTGAAAAATATGATTCACCACCTCTTGGGCCCGGGGACGGTGCCTGAAGTTGCATCTGAGTCTGTACACTCAATGGAGGATTCATAGGAAAGCGAGGTGGTGGTGCTCGGACCATTGACGCTAAGGACTGTGTGCTTTCTCCCGTCGTTGATCTTGAGCGCAAGCTAGTATTGGAAGCGTTCCTGGAAGTTCCAAAGTTAGACTGGAGGTACGGCTGGTTTCCGTTATAATCATTGCTGCCGCTATAGTCGTCATCATCATCGTCGTCCTGCTGGGCATAGGGATTAGGCATTGTAGCAGTTTGATCTCGCATCCATGCAAATTCTGCTGTCGCAGAGTCTGTGGCACTTGAAGGTTCTATCCTTTCACTGCATTCTTTGCGTTGAGTATCGACTGCTGCGGACCATTTCTTCATAACCTCCTCGTTCGAGAATCTAATGATGAAATTCTCGATACCTGGATCCCCTTTCCACCATATCTGAACTGTGTACGAACCTATAACATTGATTAGAGGCCTGCCGTCGAGAGAGAGTGGGCTACTAACCAGGTTTGACAAGTGAAACCACATCTGTAACATTCGTCATAAAGATTCGGCCTTTAAGTTGGAGCTTTACATTCTTGTTATTCTTATTAGCCCTATCCCTCTTGTCCTTCTCCTTCTTCTCTTTCTTCTCCTTCTGGCCGCCCATCAGCTTATCTTTTGTCGCCTTGTTAGGGTTTGCTTCCTTGCAGCACAATAATATGCGCTCAAAGAGGTAGATTGTATATTCTTTCTCAACATCACTCTTCCCTGTAACGACTGTAAATTGGCCATGAAGTAGTAAATCACCAAAGTGATCCACATCATGATTTTTCCAGTCATCCACACGAGCACAAAGATCAGCTAGAGCCTCATGCCTCAGTTCTCGATCTACAGCTGCGTTCGCGGCAGCAAGCACTCGGTTGGCAGACTCAATCCCTGCTGTCAAGTCCTCTTTTGTTTGCTCATTGGCACCAGTTTTGTCACGTAAATCCTAAAGATGTCAATTCAAGTATCTCAACTATTTTACACCGAGAAATGGAGTCCATACCTTCAGCAACAAGGGGTATTTCACCAATCTTTGCATTGGTTTGAGAAGGAATCCATCTAATGTGTTAAAATCGACGACAACAGGATGGTCGGCAAGAGTAATCTTGTCAAATTCTCTTTTGGCAATATCAGCAGCTTTCCGCTGATTTGCAATAAAGGGTTGATAAATGCCAAACGACTCTTCGTAATTAATGAAAGGTAGGCCCCATTCCTGTCTGGCATCTGGCTGCGAATTCGTCGTTTCGATTTTGATTAGAAATCTTCGTTGAAAGTCGAGAATAGCATTGATGTTAAGGAAAATATCATGAACAACGTCTCCAGGTATAACACCTTTCTGCTCAATAGTCTTCTTCAATTCGTGCAAATTTTCGAGATCCTGGACATATTTTCGCTCCGTGTCAACAAGCTCACGAACAACATGGTCTCTATAGCTCATTTGTGTCCCCGGACCCGTAGCTGATGGAGCCTTGACTTCGGTTTCTGTACTTAGCAAGAATCCTCGCTTCTCGGCAACATCCAAAACAACATTAATAACTTGGGTAACCTAGAGAGATCTGGTTAGTACACCGTGAGACAATTAAAATGCCAGAAACTAACTTTTACAAATCCTGTCGTGTCATCCCCAAACAAGTCGGACAGGACAAAGCATTCCCCAGGAGGTAGCTTCAGATCTTTCAAGCAAGCTTGCACAAACTTGAATGCTGCACTCTTTGGACGTTTCATCTCTGGAACAGTTGCTTCATCAATATGGAGAGGCTCGGCAGGCCTTAGTGCGTTGTAGATGGTCATCAGCGGCGTTCCCTTCCGAAGACACCTCCATAAAGAAGTAACTGGGTCCATATCCTCGCCTTCATCCTCGTCATCTGAGACGGTCAAATGTATATCGAAGCCTGGGACCTGACCAAGCCGTTGCCGTAGGTTCACACATATCTGATACAGTGATCTCGACGCGTCCGCCCGTTGATTGATGATATTGTTCGTTGCTATAACATTGCCGTTATTCGGTGGTGAGACAAGCGTTGCCGAACTTGCCATCGAGGAGACGGATGCTGAGGATGCAGAAGAGAAGACTGTTGACCCAGACATCTTGGATGATCGTGGGCCAAGGCCACGGCCTACACCGCTAGGGAAATGTTCCATGGATGTTGTTCGATTTGTAAGGGGCGGCGCTGTATACATGCGCGTAAGCCCAGGAGCAGGTGCCGTCGCCATCATAAACAGTAGACATCAATGATATAAGAAAGTAGATTAGAAAGGCATTTGAGCCCGGGTCAAAAAAGAGATCGAAGGAACGTTGGAGCAGTCCTAGTCGTCGTCGCCGCTTCCGCAATGTGATCAGGAGGGCTGTCCCGCAGCATTGTTTGAGAACGCCAAGCGAATACGCTAACCCTATTTTTGGCTGTTACAAAGAGCACGCCGTCCGAAGGCTTGCAAGGCTCCCAGGCACGACAAGTGTGATCCGTAACCCGACCCGTAACCCGGCCCGCGCACTTCCAAGTACTGTTTGCCATTGCCCTCTGCATATACTGGCTGCATGTCAGCCTCACCGCATATATGGTTTCGAACCTTTCCCACCGTCGTGACCATTTATCGAGTATCGCGTCGCTGACTAATTGAGCCTACGCATCTCCATGCTTTATCATCTGTCCTTTTCTTATCGTTGCCGCTTGCTGAAACTACTTTGGCCCTGTCGGCAATAGTACCGGCCGTTCTCGTCACCGTGGAACCTTATCCTCATCGCTTCGCGACAACGGCTCTGAGGACCTCCTTCCACTTCCACCAACATGGCCTATAACCAATCCCCCCAAGATGAAGGGTATAGTGAGGATCCTCTTACAATGCAGCTCACAAGCGACGCTACTGGAAGACGCATCATGGAACCTGACATGGAGTTGTGGCTATCGGCAATGCCAGTGGCAGATCGAGCTCGTATGTTGACATTTTGTTTGATCATGTGGTCTGCTAGGAAGATCTGCTAACTCTGGTTCTCAAAAGGTCTTGTCATGATGATTATGAACGGTCTTCCCACGAACACAGTCTACCAAATTGTCGATTCCGTAGGGCCACGGCTGCACATAAACTTCTTCGATCGCCTACCACCTGAAGTATGCCTCAAAGTCCTTGGATATCTTGACCCGGTATCTTTAATAAGAACCGCACAAGCATCGCGGGACTGGATGTCATTATCAATGGACCGGAAATTGTGGGAGAATTTATATTATCTAGAAGGTTGGCGCACCATACCTGCTGAAATTCAGCAGTTCGAGCAAGAATTAGCAGCCTACCAGCCAGTATCGTCGCGTACACGACAATCCTTTGGCGAAGGCGACCAACATCCTCATAAGAGGCGAGCAACGCCGAAGTTAATGACTAGAGATGAGGATGCGGAAATGGAAGACGTAGAAACAATATCACCGCAGAAGCAGGACTCTATCTTTGGTCGTCCAACTGCAAAGATAGATGTAGATAATGTCAAACCAGTCTCGGCTACCGTGGTCGAAAACACGGCTGCGGTTATAGAAACATCTGCTGGAGCAAATGCCTCACAAAATAGGCGTTCTCAACCTCTACAAGATAAAAGCAATCGGCTAAGTTTAACGTGGTCAGCGAAGTCCACGACGGAGTCCGACTTATCATGTCTGACCTCTTTGGTTGTTAAAGATCGTAAAGACAACCTTGAGAAGGTGAACTGGCAATACCTTTATACGCAAAGGAGAAGGCTAGAGGAGAACTGGGAATCAGAAAAATATGTCAATTTCCAGCTTCCACATCCCGACCATCTTGAAGAGGCACATAGAGAGTGTATATATACTATCCAGCACTCTGGAAAATATTTAGTGAGTGGAAGTCGAGATAGAACCCTTCGGGTTTGGAATCTGGACACGCGAAGATTGATTAGACATCTTCAAGGCCATACTGGTTCTGTCTTATGCCTCCAGTTCGATGCTGATCCCAAAGAGGATCTTATTGTATCTGGAAGCAGTGATTCAACTGTGATGCTCTGGAGGTTCTCTACAGGCGAACTGATTCAGACTCTACGTAAGGCTCACAGAGAATCAGTGCTAAATGTTCGGTTTGATCATCGAATACTAGTTACGTGCTCTAAGGACAAGACGATCAAGATCTTCAACAGACATCCATTGCACCCGGGTGAGCTTGGCTACCCTGGTGCCGCACAAGCTGTTAGGCCTGTCCCGACAGTACTAAACAATTATGGCTTCAACCCGTCACCATATGCCGGTCTCCCAGTCAAACCTGCATATACGTTGATCGGTTGTCTTGAGGGACATGGCGCTGCTGTTAACGCAGTCCAAATATACAAGAATGAGATTGTTTCAGCTTCTGGCGATAGGAACGTTAAGGTTTGGGATTGGCCATTGCAAACCTGTACAAGGACCCTCGTCGGCCACCAAAAGGGCATCGCCTGTGTCCAATATGATGGCCGCCGCATCGTTAGCGGCAGTAGCGATAATGAAGTGAAGGTTTTTGATAAAGAGACTGGACTTGAAGTTGCAAGCCTCAGAGCGCATACCAACCTTGTCCGGACAGTACAAGCTGGATTCGCAGATTTACCATATAGCGCCGAGGAAGACCAAGTAGATGCCAAAAATGTGGACGATGAATATTTCAAAGCCGTCGACTCAGGAGCAGTTCCACGAACTTTATCCAGAGGCCGACCTCGCAATGCTGGTTCCCGAAGACCTGAGGACATCATGGCTTATGGGGCAAAGCTACCACCCGGAGGTGGGGGTGGGCGATATGGGCGCATTGTATCTGGATCTTATGATGAAACTATCATAATTTGGCGAAGAGACAAGGAGGGTGTGTGGAAGGCTCAACACACACTTCGTCAGGAGGACGCAGCGGTAGCTGCTGCAAGAGAGTTTGGCCACAGGGATTTGTTGAATCGGGACGGTAACAATGCAAATGCCGCTCAACCAGCAATGGGCACGCAAGCCTACTACCATCTCTTGATCAACCAGATTGTACCCCAAGGCCCACTTGCCCTCCGGCAGGCAATCACTATGCATCCTCACATTATCCAGTATCCGCAGCTTCAGATCGCCATCTCGGCCGAGCCTCTGCAGGTCGTTCGCAACCAATTACGATCGATTGTTGCACAAGCGCTAGCAAGGCAGCAAATACTTCTTGCACAGTCATTTCACGCACAAAATGCGGCTTCTCATGCTGGTCCGGCCACTCCTGTTCCGAATGGTAATGCTGGACCTACCCAGCTTCAGCAGCCACCTATCACAGTAAATACCTCTACATTGGCGCCCGGCCAAAATTTAACTGGAAATGCCACAACTACAGCAAACATACAAGTACCTTTACCGGTACCGGCAAACGCACTTGGAGCAGTGGCTGTGCCGGTGCACAACGCAGCGCAAGGGCAGGCTCAGCCACACCCACACTTGATTCCGGCCAGCATGGCTCGGGTATTTAAGCTTCAATTTGATGCACGGAGGATTATCTGCTGCAGTCAGACTAATGTAATTGTTGGATGGGATTTTGCAAACGGCGACCAGAAGATCATCGAAGCAAGTCGCTTTTTTGCGCCCGTGGAGTAAATTGTTCGAAAATGTGTTCATATATTCTGTGCTTCTATTGGTATGTAGGAGCGAGCCTTATAGCATTTTAGGTAACGGGGTGCATTATGAGTATTTTTGACTCGCGGACCTGGCGTATATTACTATGTCTTCATTACACGAAGTTTATGATTAGACAACACACTGCACAGATAGTGAAAATTCGATTAATTGATCAATTCATGCTTGTTTGATATATGCCATCAGTCCCGTATCCCAGGTGCTAACGCCAAAGCTCAAGCCTACCTTTCTGCTGTTGAGCCTACACTAGATAGGCGTATATCGACTCGTTCATGACTAAAACTATTCGCTCTCACCCTCAGCATCAATATCTCCAGTGACAAGTTCTACATCTTCCATTTCCTCATCTTCGTCCTGCTTGATACTTACTTTACCCTTGCCCTTGCCCTTGCCTCTAGCGCTTTCCCTATCTCTCCTCCTTCTCGGACCCGGTGTCTCGTACAGGATCGCATCTTCGTCCTCTTCCTCTTCATCCTCCTCAACACTGTCCTTCACATCCAGGCCCTCGCCCTCTTCATCGCCAAGGGTAACCTCCACTCCAAGCTTGCTCTTCTGCTTGAGGAGTCGTGGCGGTAATCCCGGTCCGCTCTCTGCATTTCCAAAGTCGCTCTTCTTTGTGCCTTTTGGCCACCGTCCAGGTCCACGCCCAGTGCCACCACTTCTCTTGCGGGAAGAGCTAGTACGTGGCCGGCTGGTTCTGGAGCGCCGAAACGAGCTGCCAGAGGTACGTCTATGCGATGTGCTAGTACTTGCGCCGCTGGTAAGGGAGGAGCGTGATATTGGTGGGCGACCAACACTGAGACGTTGACGGGCGTTAGTGCGCGCGCCAGGGAGAGGAGGGTAGACTTCGAAGCGAGTAGGTGGGATCTCCGGGGTGAGGTTAATTGGAGGAACTGAGCTGGAGGAACCAAATCCGTTCATTTTGGCAGGTGCAGACAAAGTATGCTTGAGATCTAGACGCGCTGATGAAGGTGATCCGGAAACCGGACTTAGAGAGGAATCTGTTGTAGATAGCGTGCGATTTAATTTACCTTCACCATTGCCGTTGTACGACCCTTCTTTAGGGTCTTTGACTTCTCCTTGTGACTCTGCTTGTTCTACAGTTTCGGCGTTGCTCGTGTCGTTAATAGACAATTTAGTGTCACCGTTAGGTTGAGAGGCCTGTGTGCCTTGACCGGGGTGAATCTCATCCTCATCGTCCTCTCTAGGTGCAATGGCGTTAAGAGGCGGAGCATGGTCCATCATGTTCTGATTGTTCCGTCCCATAATATAAGGTGTCCAAACCAAGCCTTTCGGATTTAGCCTGACATACTTCTTGTTCTCCCATTTCTGAATATACTCGTCGAAGAAGTCGAAATCGAGTCGCAAAGCATATGTGCCTGTAACTGGATCACGAACCAGAGCCCGCAAACCTTCAAGACCGGAGACAATGTCATCTGCCGTCATGCCGGTTCGTTCAGATATGTCCATGACACTGACCTTGGACTTTTGCTTTCTAAGCTGGTAACATAAAACAAGACGCCAGTAATTACGATATGAAACGAGCCCCATATCTGAGAGTGGCTTTTCAGGAGAACCACTTTTTCTCTCAACCCGCGTGAGCAGATATGAGAAGTCAATGAGTAGGTTGCCATATCCTTTTCTTTGATGTATTGGCAATGTCAAGATGCAGGAGACATTGTTTTGACTGCTTGGTCTTTTTTCTTTGGAGAAATATCCAACGAAATGACAGCCAAATTCGTCATATTCAGTCATGACATAGAACAAGAAGGGCTCTACATCGTAATAAAGGGTTTTCGATCCAAGGAAGAGCTTCGCTAAAAGACAAAGATTTTGGCAGTAGACAGGGTTCTTCCGACCATCAACTTCAAAAACTCCGACAGATCCGTCACGATATATTTCATCGCCAGGAGGATGCTTTGCTTGGCACTTCATCTTGTGTCTCCAAGCGACGTACTCGGAGTTCATGTACTTTAGACAAAATTCGCAAATGTATAGAACACGATTTCGGCTATACTCTTCTGGGTACGGGGCCGCATACCAGGTGTCAATCTCATAGCCACCAAAGTTGATGCATTCAATTTGACTGGCGGGTCCAGAAACCTTTCTTGGCTTTCTAACTGTCTCTGCTACCGCATGTGCAGCAGCAGTCTTCAGCTTCCATTCCTCTTCAGCCTTTTGCCGAGCATCGTCAAAGCGGCGGCGATCATCTGGTTGTGGAAGAGTTTTTGACGTGTCAGCTTCTGTCTCGGCCAGAATACCGCCATATGGCTTTGACTTTAGCTCATCGTTCTCTTTGTCATGGAATGAATAAAAGGGTTGAGAGTAGCTCTGCGGAGCATAGGTAGGAGGCGCAGTGGACGTTGCGCGAGCACTATGGGCAGGGCGACGCGGTTTTTTAGGCTTTGGCTCTTGCTCTACAATATCTCGTAAGTGCAGAGCATCGACGTGAAGACCTAAGATAAGACTATTGCGGCTACTCTTGATTATTGACGCAAGAGGTTGCTCTGCCAGTTTCGGTCGTAAGGATCTTGACGCGCGAGGCGTGATTGGTTCTGGCTCTGGTTTCTTTTCTGACTCTTCATCTACCACTTTGTTTTCGTTGATTTCTTCCAACACGTCACCCTCTGCTACAATAACGCGCGAGGATCCGCCGGAAACATTCTTACGACGCTTTAAAGGAGATACAGAACGCTCTTCCGCCTCTGCCGATGACGTCTTCCGTTTCCTTAATAACCGTGAGCCATCCATAGGATCATCATCGACTATTAGATTATTGAAGACAGAATGCGAATCAGGTTTGATTGGGCCTCTATGCGACGGGAGGAGGTCTCTGGCTAACTTTGGTGCAGAGGATCTACGGGCAGAGATTGAGGCAGCTGCATCAGCCATTGCTGCCTCCGGCTCAAGAGCATTAGAGATACAGTTGGGACAACGCCATTGCTCGCCATCTATGTGTCCGTTAACTTGTAGTCCCTCTTTCAATAGAGTTCGTCGACTTACCATCTTCCGATTTTAGAGCATTAGAATCTCGGGCACATTGCCGATGTGCTGCAGCCTTGTCAGCCTTATCAATTCCGGGGAACAAGAAACGAAATCAACAACATACAATTGTCACCACAAACAGCGCAAGCAAGGTATTCTTCAAAATCAGCGCTCGGGTCGTGCTCTTCGTCTTCTAAGCAGAATCTATAGGATGTTAGAAAGAGTATTAATGGTGTAGACCCGTCAATTAGGGAACTTACATGCAACGATTAGGGTTGGTAGGTTCCGCATCCTCGTCATCCCCCGCTTGCGCTTCCCACTCGGCCTCTACTTCAGATTCAACCTCGCTGTCCTCCTTAGAGACTTCACTACCGGAGTCATCGCTTTCTTCCTCCTCATCCTCGTCCTCATCCTCATCTGGGAGGGACGCGGCATCGTCATCATCTGCTAGACCAGGTTGTATCTTGACCGCCCCAACACCTTCGCCATCTTCGCCCTCATCCTGGTCTTCCTCGTCTTCATCGTCTTCCACTGCAACTTCATTATTGTCCCGCTCATCCCCGTCGTCATCCTCTCCTTCGGCATCTTCATCAGTCAAGCCATCGTCTTCTTCATCTTCCTCCTCCTCCTCCGCTTCTTCATCCTCATCTTGATCATCAGGACCCCCCATCTGGCTCGCATTCACACTATTCAGCAGCTGGCTATTGGCTGCGAATGCGTCTTCATGCTCGCCCATCATGTTCACGCCAACCTCGTCGTCCTCCTCAAAGTCCGCATCCTCCTCAGATGTCACTATATTGTATTGGAGCTCCTGCTCCATGAGCGCTGCAGTCGCCATCCTTCAAGTAGGAGATACTGGGGCATGGGAAGAGTGCAAGGTGTTGCCGAGTTGTCGCGCTGGGTATGTTGCTTTGTCGCGGAGCAGCGTGATATTGCAGCCGTCCGCCTGGCCCCAAATACTGTTATTCCAACGCGTTTTCGTGATATGTTCGAGACAGTTAGTGCTCTATTAGGTAGACTTCCTCAAAAGGCACCAATGTTTCTTCGCCTTCTGCCGTATTATTGCATGTCGCATGCACGGTTGTGAGCTGCGTAATCTTGGCCTTAACTTGGTGTAAACGCGACTTTTCTCTCTACACTGTCGCAGAAAGTTAAAAATACGCGACCCAAGTAAGAGTACAGGCCTTTCCGACGTAGGCACCAAGCTTCGATTGCATCAAAAGGTGGTCGTTGAATTGTGCTGCCGCGAGTAACCACCGCCTCCTGGAGAGCTGTCGTCCTCAACGGTCGCCCCATTTGGGCCTTAGTCATCAATCGGTACCGTCGCAAAGCGACCAACGTCAATCGAGCGACCATTATCTGCTGCAATCCGACGGAATCTCCAGTACGTACATTTCACATAGAGGGCAAGTTACGATAGCCATTTCCTACGCAATTGACTATCTATTAACGCTGATTGAGCAGGTACATCTAGAGCCATCACAATGGGCGTCCCTTTCGAAGCCCTCCTCCCGTACGCGATCATGCTTGGCGTACGTCCCCCCATTCGATCTCCCATCAGACCCTACTAAGCAAGCTCCAACAGATGTTCGGTGCCACTGGTGCAGGTCTATCGAAGATTCGAAACATGCAAAATGGAGGAAAGCGGGCGAGACATTCAATTGATCAATGGGACAGGGTGAGCATTCCGGGCTCCCTCGGCTCTCAGGCTTCTTGCTAACATTACTTCTTTTTACAGCAAAGTACGCTTCTGTCGTCCAGGATTCGGAAGGTGCTGGCATACTGACTTCTTCTCTTAGTGATGGATCGTGACAGGAGGTTGACGGGTTTCTTGAGAGGGCAGACGGACAATGCAGCCGCTCCCGCGGGCTTCGAGTTAAACAATCCTTGGAGGGTAAGTCCACACACTACTTCTCTTTATAGGAGCAACAAATACTAACAACTTTCTCCGCCAGCTCGAAAAGCGTTTCTTTTAGATTCCGTTTTTACATTGCTCCTATCACACTGTACATAGTCCTCAGATTATAGCAACGAAGGGAACGTCATACTAGGCACCGTCGAACGACGTCCTTGGCCTGTAGTGACTGTTATGATACGACCGAAGGCTTCAGAGCTACACACCAGGTACATCACTACTATAAAGTCACGAGTAACCAAAATACAGTCCTACAAACAATCGCATAAACCAAACCAAAACATACACGCCGAAAGAACTTCATTGAATTCCGCTAAACGCTTATCTGATGATGATTTAACTCTGATCAACCGACATTGCTAGAAATGAACCACCTTCAAGTCTCCTCACGTACTAAGCAAGGATATAACGACCTATTCAAGATAAATACCATGATTACCATCTCCATACTTATCTTTCACGATCCACAAATGGAATAATTTCGCATCAAGCAACCAACAATTTGAAACAAGAATAGAAAAGAAAAGAAGGTAAGCTAGTTGAATATGGCGAATTATATGACAACTAGATAGCTGCTCTTACTCGAGTTCTGCTCGTATGGTTTCACGAGAACTAGAAGATCCAAGTTAAAGCCAAGTATCAAATGTCAAGCTTCGTAACATGCTCCCCCATTGCGAGGTTTGAGGAGTTCCTTGCCAGAGAATGATTGGTCTTCGCTCAGCTGTTTGCTTTGACCACAAGGTACACAACATATGACTTAATGAGGAGCCTAGTCGTTCCAGGATAATAGTGTCGGATCCCGATATCGTCTTCCCATTTGGCGATCCGCCTCTTCATCAATCAGTTTAAGGAGGTCTTCAGCACATCTTTCCTCGATTTCTTGCCCATCTTTACCAATAAGGACGGCTTCGTTGTCATTCAACGCATTTTTTAGGTGGCCGACGCGGTGGAAATGTGTAGAAGCTATACAAAGCCAGGAGACCTAGTTTAACCAGGTCCATATCAGCTTATTCTGACACTGAAGCAAACGAACGAAAACAGGTGTGGCTGTTTACCTTAAATGCCCCGGCACTCTCCCAGATTATGCTCTTCTGCCACGAAGGCGCTTCTTCACTGCCTGGAAGGCTTTCCATACGAGCCTGTCAGGTGTCAGCCAGTTAGGATAAAGAGAGGACCTGTATTCGATACACACATAGCCTTGAAATGCGCGGCTTTTATTAATCGAGAACACTAGAATAACATTCTTGCAATTGAGAAAAGCGTCCTTAAACAAATCCCCATTTTGAATTTGCGTCGTCCAGATTGACTGAAATACCATCAGCATTGCAGTCTTCAAGCATCGGTAGGATTACTTACGTCCTCCATGCAATACAGTACATTATCCTCGTTGAACGACTTCACAAAGAAATATCTAGTATCTACAAAATGTTAGGAGATTGCAGACCAAATTGAAACCGAGGGCCTAGCTAAGAGAGGCAGATAATATTGTATGTTGTCAATGGCAGTACTACGTCCTAGACTTGATTCTCTCTTTATTGAAGGGGAGTCATTACACCATTGCATGGAGCGATACTTGGAATAAGACACTTGTCCCCGCGAAGCACTTCCCTCCAGACTAAAAAGTGGCGGCATAAAGGGGTGCTCCTCTATTCGCTAACTCACTATCGAGGAAATAAATGCCAAAGTCTGACTGACTAGTGCTACGCTCGGCGCATATCTCTTGTAGGATAGTTGCAACATGAAGCATAAATTGACGTATGGACACATCACTGACCGCCTTTGCCTCCCTTATCCCATGCGACAGTATCCCTGAATGGCTTAATACCTGCGCCACGTTGGCCATAAGGCTCTCGCTGGTCAAATTTTGGTCGCTGATCATCGCCGTCGTTACGACTGCTCCAATTGCCACGACCACGACCACGGCTCCTATAGTTGGGATCAAAGCCACGGCCTCTATAATTACCTCTAACCTCGAATGCACGACGGTTTACCCAATCGTCCCGGTCGTGGTACTCATTTTGTCCATGGAATTCACGCGAAATTGATCTAGCCGTTGGTCTGCTCTGAAACGCCTGTGTTCCTGGAGAGAGCTCACGATCACGGCTACAACCTCGGCCCCGTCCACGGTCATGTTCTTTTCTGTCATCCTGACGGAAGCTTTTGTTGTCGAGTGGTGGCGATCGCCGACGGGAAGACTCAAAGCTACTGGAATACGGACGACGCTCATCAGCTTCATCATCACCCATGTTCTTAAAACCACGACCTTCGTCATCCAGACGCCCAAACTTCTCGGCGCCCTCTAGATGATGTGAGCTCCGGTAATCAGAGTATGTCCGCTTCGTACCTGGCTCTTGCTTTCCAGTAGAAACAGAACGTTCAGTAGCTTCACGAACAGATCTATTACCGCTCTCTCCAACGGAATTAGTAACTGCGCTTGCTTTACTAGGAGTAGGTGGTGGGGCTATAGTAGGAGCTGATGTCCGAATAGCTCCAACAGTTGGAACATCTCCTTCATCTTCCTTCATTTCCTCTAAGATTTTAGCTCTTTTTAACGCATTTTTAGCGTCCTGGGCCTCCAACGCAGCGAGTGCTCGCTTGCGATTCAATCTCTTCTTTCTTTTCTGGACGTCATTGTAACCCGTCATCTCAAGCCATTCTCTGAGATCTTCATCATAAGGGAGGAGTTGTGCCAAAGTTGGTATCTGAGGCTTGCGTAACGAAGTGTCTCCTTTCTTTACCTCAGATTTAGCTTCGTTACGAAATTCTTGAGGGGCATCGCGTGCATCACGATTCTGATATGGTGTCCTCTCTGCACCTGGCTGATACTTCCGTTCATTCTTATTATAGCCTGTTTGATAGGTGCTTATTTCTAACCTTCGGTCTGATTCTTCTTGATAATCATCATATTGCCGAGGTGGGGCTCTTATAGCCTGTACGGGACTCCGCCGGTTTGGAGAGTATGTACGACCTTCGCCATCCTGAGTTTGTTTCTGAGCTACTTCACTTTGTGACTTTTGGCATGTTTGTTCGTCGAACTTCTTTGATTTTGTTGCCGGTTGGTTGTCTTTCGGGCCGGTTGATTGCTGCGTCTCTTTCGGTTTAGGATCCTCACGTATTTCTCCTTCAGACGTATCAGATTCTTCATTAATTTCATGTCTGAAACCCAATTTTGAATTAGTTGTAGAGCTGCTGTCATTAATATTCTGATTTGGTTTGATGATTTGGCTTGAGCTATTTTTTGGTGGAATTTGAGACTGTAGAGCATTATCATGTATCTTTGCAGGTTGTTGGGGGTTCGAGGCGCTTGAGCTGCTGTATGCCCTTTCTTTCTTAACGCTAGGATCAGCAGCATTGGCGGCCGCAGCAGCTTGCCCTTCAGCCAACAATGCAGCGATATCGTCATGAGTGACAGAAGCAGCTCTTGAAGTGTCTGCATGTGCTTCTGATGTGGAGCTGGGTGTCTTAGGCGAATCTCGAAGTGACCTTGCAGTATCTGCAGGCTTTGGCAGCGGTGCAACCGCAGAGGCTCCTACAGATGGTGTACCAGATTGTACGCGTGCTACTTCCCTTCTCCTTAAGAGGTCTGCTTTGAGTTGCTGGGCTCTTGCATCGAGCATGACAGGTCGGGAAGCACTCTGAGATACTGAGCTGGGCTGCTGAGGTATGTACTGCTCCTATCGGCGGAGAGATATTTTAGCTTAGGCCCCGTGAACATTGAAAGAAGTATGGTGAGAAATATACAAGAAATGAAAAGGGGACAGTATCCACTTCACCACCATGCTAACTAAAAAAAACAACCACCACTATGCTTACCGGACCATCCGAACCTACGAATTGTTTCTGCTGGAATGCCGCGTTTTTGTACAGGCCAGCATCAGCTGGAAATTCGCCAGGCATAAACCCTTCCCCATCTTCAGTATACTGCATCATCTGTGGTTGTTGGTAGAATGGTTGACCTGGCGTTGCAGGTGAAAAGGGAATAAATCCATCGTCAACATTGTAGTTTTGCTGGTAATTCCCGTGCCCGTGGAAACTATGGTTCTGCCACATCGCATTAGAAGTTCAACGTCTTTTTGTGGTTGTTGATGCGTTGTAAAGACTCGGGCAAATCTTGAACGAAAGGTGCCAGACGCCGGCTATAAATTTGACAGCAGCGTCACAAATATTTAACGCCTTTCACCTGTAGGGTGACGGCACGGTATCAACGATGGGCAGTAAGATCGATCTGTCACCTCCTTTGTACAGGATGATTGGATGTTGTACAGTCGGAAGCAAGAATGTGAGCTTGACATTCAGCTTGTTGGAGATCACACAAAGGAAGACGAAGCGAGAGGCACAGCCCAACTGCCAGCGCTTAAGGCACCTTGCCCAACTCTCCTGAATTTAGCGTATGCGTCCATCATGGGGTAACTAACCGTCGCTAAAGGTAGGTAGCAGGGTGAGCGATAAGGGAATACCTAGGTAGGAGTAGATAGTAGTGATAGCTAATCTACCTACCTTTAACTGCCGTAAATAATTTGAAACAAATGGACACCTTAGGCACAGGGCAATAGGCTAATGGCATGAATAAACGCCTACAAGTACAGAGTTATCGACAGCATGACAGTTTTCTCATTTTTATGCTGGCGGAAGAAATGAAGAAAAAAGACCTCCTTGTACAATAGCATAGACCACCATGTATTTAACAATCCCATAGTACCTATCAGGCTTTTTGAAATTCCAACTACGGCACCCGACCTTACTGCAATTAGAAGCGCTACCGTTAAACTTTCCCATTAGCATGGAAGCAAGCCACAAATGCCAGAGCGGGTAGCCCGATGAGATCCGCGTGATTATCTGCACGTGATAGCTAGTTAATGCCATAAGTGATAGCAAAAGCTGAGGAATCGCTAGACTTCGCAGTATTCGAGTTGTTTTTTCTGTCGATGAAGAAGCTACTGCTACACGGTCGCCGCTGTCGCTCGGATTTCTACAGGTATTAACAGGTGCTGGCTGTATCTCCAAAGCCCAGAAGCAAGACAAAATCATGATCCCCAGCATTGGAGCTGCGAGAATGAATAATGGTATGTTAGATGCGGTCCAATATCGGAGAAAGCCAACATTCCTGTAATTGCTTTAGCATGTCATGCGGCCGGGAATTAAGCAGTAACTTACCAGTAATGCTCCTGTACGAACACGTAAATGCTGGGAAGTTTTTCTTCGCACCATGTTCTTGGTAATTGACCATGTAAACTCGATGGATTTCCACAGTACTCTTGATAGGCAATATATTGAGGAAGGAGAAATCCTAGGCCTAAGCAAACTCCGCCGAGTCCAGTGGCGGCTAGACGCCGAATCACAGGTATCTTAATACCCTCCCTGAGCGAGAACGTGACTCTAAACGCCTCTTCCAGGAACATCAATCCACTTACAAGGCCGTTACTCCGCACAGTGCCGGCACATCCCAGTACTATACCGGATGCCACCATGAAGAGGTCTTGAATGGCCGAAGAGCGTTCATTGACGCCGAAGCTTTTGACGAAGAAAAGATGTCCAAGGAAACTCAGCAGAGCAAAGGTAGCTTCACCATATGGAGCCGACAAAAATAAGCCTCCGGGAGAGATGATGTGGATGCATGCGCTTATAAAAGCCAGTCTTTTGCTCGAAGTGTCCGGAAATATGGCTAGTGCCAGCTCATAAAGGGCGAGGGCGGAGAGGCCGTGAGAAGCATGAGAAATGACAATCCCAACGAAGCTTTCCAGAAAGTGATAGTCTTTAAATCCGTGCTCCTTGAGATCTACCTTCATCAGTACTGCAGGCCTAATTGAGAATAGATGTTCCCGTACCGTTTGAAAACAAGGCAATAATGCGAGTAAACCCCCATCCCCAGGCCCAGTCTTGCTCATATAGGTAGCCTCGATTAGCTACCTTAACAAAGTAGATGGCATCCCATCTTGTCAGCTTTCCGGATATAAAGTTTAAAGCATTCTCTATATTGTTGTAAGGTCGGCCGCTGGTCTCGTTGTCAAGTTGGTACAAAGTTGTCGACGTGTCATAGGCTGGACCTGGGCTGCATACTGCGACGAGAAGAAGAAGAGACTTCCAGGCTACGAAAAGAGCAATAATCGCCGGAATAGGATGATCTAGAGGCCTTGAAACGAGGGACGAGAGCGTCATTGCGCGTTCTATTGTGAATATAGAGCTCAGATCAAACAATTTTGGTTGCACGTACAGATTCGCATCGCATAAAAGTTATGCATGCCAGCGGGCGAGCATTGACTATTCGATATTTGCATAAATCACGGAACTTCCGCCCGTCCAAAAACTACAAGCAGCCTTAGAGTTTAGCGGCAGGACCTAAGAAAAGACTTCCGAATTAAGGTACTCAAAAGCTTCTGGTCCTTCCCGGGCCATCCTATGCTACCAGATTCTTGCAAAAGTGGCTTTTCATGCTCCTGCTTTGGAAGTATAAATCTATCGTGATGCTTCGGAGCCGAGGAGAGTGTCATTACTATTCGGATCTCCAGCTTCGGACAAAGGCAAGAATAGGTCCTGCCTAAGGTATGCTAAGGGGAGTTCTAGCGTCGAGATTCAGACCATGATCGGGGAGGCTTCAAGAACCAAGTGCCGGCGTCGTAAGCAGCTAAGGTAGGTAGCCAGCCACTTCTCTCTCAGGGGACCAACTGAGGTATCCATTTTGCAAACATTTCTTTTGGAGCGAGGAGCAGAAGAGCCAACCTAAAATGGCCTTCAGACCTGCCAGTGCAGTGCACCTACGCGATGAGATCATGAGGGGCAGAGACCGAGAGTATCCACCGAGCAGATCTTGGAAACAGTACTAGAACATTGATAACCATTCATAACATCTGTCCGGCTGACTTGCTGTCCCGTCCCGCTCCCACACGACGAGTAAGGTCGGGAGCCTCCGTGGAGCAAGGCAGGGAGCCTCCACGGCGTGGCGTACTGTACATGTGCCCGGCTAGTCAACCCCATCTGCATGCCTCAGGCAGGTTCGTCTGCCGTGCATTACTTGGACATTATTGCTGTGGACGGAGTCGGCGTGAGATGATAATCCGGGCCCGTAAGCTCGCGTCGGAGAGGTCGTATGATTTGTCCTCCCCGTCGCGCCTGCATCCTGATTGGCCGACGGGCATGTACCGTGGCTGCCCTGCCTAGGCATCTCGGCATTGCGCGCTCATATGCCGCGGCCCCCGACGCGCTACACAGCACACTCTCCACCGTAAATCGCCGCTGAGGCGTAGCTAAGGCGTAGCCAAGGTAAGATGCCACGGATGCGTAAGATGCCAGCGTGTGAGTAAGCACCATTTATTAGCATGGCGGTATTGGTAAACCCCGAAACTCCGAAACCCCACTCGCCAGCAACTTCATAGTGACCGATATAGAGCTTTCCACCTACGCAGCTTCTGTACGCTCCATCGCGGTGAATTACTCCCAGGCCCACACCGTCGTACAAGAAAACCACCCCGTCTCCTCTCTCTTTCTCTGCTCTCTGCTCTCTGCTCTCTGCTCTCCGCTCTATTTTCCTCTTTCTTTCCTCTTTCCTTGGCATTCTTTGGCTACTATGCTCGAATGCCTGCCTTTTCTCTCTGACAGGCCGAAGCTGCTTTTACCATTCATAGCTTTGCCCATCTTTAGAATAAGCTGAGAACCGACATAAGCTCAGCTGCCCGTCAGCCCTACAGGCCAGCTCCAAACAGCGCCTTAAAGTTTAGTAGGAAATGATACCAGATACTTTTTCCTCGCATCTCAGCGACTTCCTTCTTCCCCCAGGTACTCTCGCTCCCAACGTCGCGACTTCCTCTTTACTGTCAAACGGCGTCCCGGGGTGGCGGGGCGGGCTTAAGCATCAACGATGATGCTCCATTCAGGCGCTGCATTGCATGGTCATGAATACTCTACCCCCATTAACTACATTTCTGGAAATACTCCATTAGGACGCTCGGCGTTTTCAGCATCCCCGTCAAGCCCAGAAATTACTCGGGATAGCTCCACGATAACATATATTCGACCTGCAACGCGGTTACCCCCAAGGCGCCCGAAGATCCGCGAGCACGTCTCTTTCCAAGAGCCGGACATAGACACCATGAGCGAAGATGGGCGGTCGCTCGCATGTTCAGATTGGAGTGAAATAACTGCTAGTGGATCGAGGAGGAGAAGACGATCTACCCGATCTAGCATAAAATATTGTCTTGCACAGCCAGCACCCACTCTTACCCATAAGCAAAAGTTGCTGCATATCAAACCCAAGCTCTTGTTGCAATTCCAGCAAGTTCCACCAAATTCGAGGCCTATACCGACCGTCGACATCTTATCTTCCTCTGTTTTTGTGCCTAGGCTAGTGAAGAAGTTCCCCCGCATGTTTAAGGGGAGAGACGAGTTAGGAGCTAATGATGTAATGGTCGTCAAATCCGAGGACTATGATACATCTGGCAGTGGTAATGGTGAGGTTGATCAGGCAAATGATGAGGTGTTAGGATCTAGAGATGTGATTGCAGTGATATGCCAAATTCGATCTCTTCCCGGGAGTACTGAGATCTGCTTTGGAGATGGGTCGAAATGGCAGGGGTCCGTAATGCCAAAAGGAGTGTTTGAGTTTGTGACAATAGATCCTGTCACCGGCACCAAGACTACGGCGAGATGGGTGCGCCGAGGGAGCCCCCAACGCCATTCAGCATACGAAGGAACAAGTACGCCAGAGCATAAATATAATTTCAGCATCCTGCATCCAAGTTCACGCCGTCATCCAATACTGGCCTCGATGACGGAGTTTGTTTTGGATATTCCGGATTATTACACTACCGTCTCATCCTCTGCTGACTGGCATCCTCCCACGTCGCCTATTCGAACATCAATAGGCAATCCACCAACAGATACTAAAAATGAACGAAATGAGCGTATAACATTTCCAATTGATGAGACGATGAGAGCATTAATACAGGTCACTGGAGCCTGGGTTGCTCTGACGGTAGGATGGTGCCGCTACTTTAAATACGATGATACTCCCTGCAGCACATTGCCAAAACAAGCATCTGCTTCGTCTACTACTGGAGCCAGAGCCGTCTCTATGTCCATTACGCCGAATAGCCACAAAGATGGGATTGAGGATTGCCGTACCGGCTCGCCCGACTCTAACCGGAGCACTTTTACAGGAAAGATCCTCCGTGGGAATCAGATCTTTCGGGGCAGTCCGTCAAACTCCGTCTTTGATCCAACAGTCTCCTCACCAAGAAGAGCTATTTCAGTAGGCACCGCTTTCATGGAACGTGCTACTTCACGAAGAGCTGGCAACGCTCCAAGCACCGTTGCTAGCCATGACGAAGACGGGTCCCGACCTTCACGGTCTGTTTCAGCTCGCCGTGCGACTACCACTGATATAACTACTACTGATATGACGGACTCTTTTGGAATTCAGACGGCTGTAACTTCTCCTTTGACTACTAATACACCTCCCAGGGCTCTGCAGACTCCCATTCAGAATCAACAGATGCAATCTTCTAGGATTAGAGGTCAAGCTCCCGAAGAGAGCCATTCGGGTAACAATCCTCGTCGGCATTCAAATAATCAACCTGGTACCCTTGCAAATGTCAAAAAACACCGGGCAGATACTCAAACCGCGGAAACTTCTAGAACAAGACTGAAGGAAAGACGATGGAGGTCCTGGCTATGTATGTTCCGCCGCAGTCATGGTGCATAATGATCATCATCGTATGCGCTATGAACACTGTTTTATTCGCTTTATTACTGTACTACATTCTAAATACAGCCTGCATATCTTTAGCAATAGGCACTAGGGGCAGTTGATATTGGAGGTCAGCATACAGTCTAGGTTTATACCAGCTTTGGAGTTGGGTTCTCAGAAAGGCCTTGCATTGGGAAAAGGAGATTGGGCGAGTACATGCTTTCAAACATCCTGGTAGATATGGCTTCATGAATTGCAATGACAAAAATTAGCCACAATGGTACACTGTTCCATCTGTTTCTAAATCTGTTACGGCTTATTTAGGCATTAAACGTCCGCGTGCCTAGGTAGGTGGCGGCCGGGTGTTGACGCGTTGGCGACTGTGCCTGAAATTGAGAAAGAATACCGAGTAATAAGTTTAGGCGGAGAACGGGTTACGTACGATCTAGGCACGCATCATGTACTCTATAAATTTCCTTCCTGATATTCATAACTTAATAAAATTTACTTCATACTTTAATTTGAAATCTGATTCACTACTAGCTTCCTGGAAAGTGATACTTCCGTAGTTTCGCAGAGCCTCGCCTTGCGATACGCCTACCTAAACTCGAAGTTCCATCATCGTGAGCTAAGCGGAGGCTAGGGTCGTGCGCGCGAGGCTGTGAATCCGATCCATTGCTTCGTTTCACTTACATACCTGCTGTGCAACAACAGTGTGTGGATCCGAATTTCGCAGTTCCTCTTACTTCCCGTCAGTGAACACGTCAATGAAACGGACAGAAGTCGACCACTGAAATCCATACAGAGAGTTTCTGAAGCTCCCTGAGCTCGGTCAGACAGAGGAGCTACCAACAGGATCGTGTGCTATACAGTTCACAACCGCACATCCAATTTCTGAGCTTTCTATTCTTCTGAGGTATTGAATGTCTGTCTGGAGTTCTTGTTGGAAACGTTTGCTTACCGATTTGATTCAGGACGGGCTACAGACAGTCTGCAACCCATTATCTCATTCTGCGCATCTCGAATCGATAATATGGAAGAAGGCTACATGAATGGCCGACTATATGGCCATTCTCACGCGCTGCACATTCTAGGGAATTCTTCTGACCCTGCCTCACGATCAACGTCACCAGGTGTGGGTTGGGATGGGAGTGAGGGCAAGGTGGATGACGATAAGCGTTACCGACAACGGACGTTTCCATACTTCAAACTTCTACCATACGGCGTCGAAGAAGAGGGACAGCGAGATGCAGCTTTGCAGGAAATTCTCAAGCAGCTCTATACTGCTATAAAGGCGGAGGATTTCTCGCCAGGTGCGGTTCACTGGACACGGGAGTTTAGGGGCTGGTTGCAATTGAAGTTCGAGATCACGAGAGAGTTAAGAGTGAAACTTATTAAGCTATACTATAACCTTGTACTGGCTCCTGGATTAGATGGCACCACTGCCGAGAGATTTCTGTCAATGTTCTTGGTATTGACAAAGTGAGCCAATTTAGCTGTCTAATTGTTGAGAGCTAACAATGTGTAGGAGGAAGCATTATTTAAAACCCGGACAAGACCTCATATTAGACTGGAGGCCGTTATGGAATGAGATAAAGGGCCTCGTTCTTCCATCAGAAAATGAACCGCACCAAAATTCTCGACGACGATTCACACGGAACCTACCAAGGTTCTGCCAGCTAGCTCAAATATATTTCGACCCTCGGGAGAGACGAGCTATGTTCGAAGAGATACTACCTTACTTCAGCACCTCAGACGTTTCTGGTGCCTTTGTTGTTGTTGGCGTACTGAATGTGTTGATGCCAACAACATCAGCACCACTGGAAGAAGGACAATTACAACCTCCAGACTATCTCCCAGCCTTCTTTCATCTCTGGTCATTAGTAAACCGATCAAAAACCTTCGATATTGCGTTCATTGATATTTTCTCGCGCCTTGCCCGTGACAATTTATCATGCAAGCACCTCAACTTCTCAGAACATGGCATTTTCACCAAGGCGCAGTCGGACTTGATATTCACAGCAATTTTGAGATTGACGGAAATACCAGTGGGCCAAGCATCATCACCATATAGCGAAAATGTAGATCTAGGCGGAGGCCTAGCAGTCTATCTCGAAAGAGACAAAAAGAAGAACCCTGTGGCTTACAATATCGCGCGATGGATTGTCATGTCGCTTTCGCCTGCATGTTTGAATCAGCCAGGCTCTATATTGACGAACCTTGAAGGCTTGATAGAGTCCATCGATACTTTCTTCCATCCATCGAACCAAGGAATTTGGACGACAATGCTTTCCCAGCTCACCGCCCACCTCGTTGATTTCTTTGTTATGCGGTGGAACCGGGAAAGAAGTGGGGAGCAGGACACACCAGAAGACCGGCGTCTCAATGATGCCTTGAAGAGGCGATTTGTGCTGTGCCTGAAGGAGGTGACTTTCATGGGTATCTTCGCGAAAAGCTCAAAGTCCGTTAGCTATTACCTCTCCGCCTTGCATGGCCTAGCCTACCTTGAGCCAAGTATCATACTTCCTGGAGCTCTCCAAAGGTTCTACCCTTCGCTACAGGGTCTAGTTGAAGTGCATCGGACAACTTCTTCTCTTCGAGGTTTGCAAGATATCGCCAATATCATGTCTAAAGAGAAGGGCTTCCGCTGTCACATAACTGCTCTTCTTGCACTTGCTTTACCAGGAATAGATGCAAATGATCTAGACAAAACAATGCACACACTTACGTTCATTCAAGCTGTTGCTTATAGCGTACCTTTTGTCGATCTTACGAAGGAGGAGGGTGGTGTTCACGATACTTCGCTTGCAACACAATGGGTGCAGGGTGAAATGGATCGAATGGAGAGAGAGGGCCAAGACGTTGTGCTCGACTACGAGCACGAACTCACCGAGGAAGATGAGGTAAAGATACTGGAATCTTCGACTGGTGGATTCAGCGAATTCATCTCGGCCCTCCTTGGAAAGATATTCACTCTGCTAGAGAATCTGCCAGACGCAGCAAGAGTCAGAAGCGGTTCACCAGAAGAGAATGTAATAAATACTCTTCCTGCTGCTCTCACCCCTCTTTTTGCCTCCCTATCGCCCAAACTCTTCGACGTCGCATTGGAGAAACTTGCTAGTTTTGTCGGTGGCCATGTCGTCCACCAAGCTCGAGATGCAATGGCTTTTATGGTGAACGCTTTGTGTAAAGCAAATCCAGAAAAAACTCTCAAACGATTCGTTCCAATGCTTATCGTTGGCATTCGGAACGAAATCGACTACAATGGTGCTGCATCGGATAGGAGTAGTGGAACTGATGTTTTGCCACGAGACAGGGCTCTTGTTTGGCATATTAGTATGCTAAGTATGATTGTGGTGCATGTCGGGAGTGATGTATTAGACTACAAGAAAGATCTGTTTGACATTGCCTTATATATGCAGGACAAATGCCGGGGGCTGCCTACTATCCATATCTCGAACTTCATCCATCACTTACTTTTGAACCTCACGCTTATCTACCCTATTGATGTCGCAGCATTCGAGCCGAGTATCTTAGAACGAGGTATTAATGCTAAAGACTGGGGTCAGAGCACACTTCTTTCGGAACTCACAATCAAATGGCATTACCCTTCCGAAGAAGAAATTGCCTTCGCTGTGGAATTATTCGAATCTCAAGTCGAGACAGCAATCCAAAGACTTGATGACCTGATAAGTGATAGTCCATCTGTGAGCAGAAAAGGAAAGAATAAGATTTGGTCGGACGAAGTTTCACGGAATCTTACACAGTTACGACTTGTCGTTTCTGGCCTCTCATCCCTTTTCGACCCAAAGCAGGCATCGGGACAAGGCGGTGCCATCCAGCGTACGAATGTGGTGGACACCTTCGATCGTGATACAGAGATGGCAGACCAGAATGAGGATCTCGATGGTGAACATCTTCTCGCTGAAGGAGACGAAGATGAGACTAGACCTCAATTTCAGTACCAAGCTGGGTACCTGCTCGATACCAGCAGCGCCACATATTCACGCATCCACGAGTTACGTGATGAAGTCGGACATGTATTGTCAAAAATGCACATATTCCTCAATGAGAATCAGGAAGATGATGTCGCCTGCTTTACTGCTCTTTATACAGCCTATAAGATTTGGATCACAGATGTAGGCACCGAGAGGTCCGCTCACACTCTTGATCGCGTGACCAAACTATACATTGCCGATATCCAGCCATTCAAGGTTAGCGGTCTAAGAAAGTCATATCCACGACCTCTCTTGATCAAGCGTGCCAGCGTGTACAATATGCAGCGTGTAAAGCACAATGCATCAGCAAGGCCGAAGTCTGAGTTAGACAAGGCATTATTATTAGACTTGGCTGAATCTAGCATGTCAGTATACACTGAAGTGCGTCGAAGTGCCCAGGCCGCCCAAGAGTCGGCTCTGAAAGTACTCATTGGAGGGAAAACTCTTGTCATACCCCCGCTCCTTAAAGCTTTCAAGGAGGCTTTAGCTAAGAATAATTTGGACCGTGTCAAGGGTGGTCTTTATATTTTGATGTTTGGTAGTCTTCTGAAAACGATGTTTAAAGATTGGCGTTTCGCACCTGATCTCATCAAACTTTATCTAGAGGCATGCGCTGTGGATAAAGCATCTATACAGAAGCTCAGTGGTGGAGCATTATTTTCGCTGCTGGACTTCGGACGGCCAATGGAGCGCATGGTCATCGTGGATCAGGACCTCGTCGATGCTATTAAACCAACTGAATCGTTCGAAGCCCAAATCAAGACACGCCATGATTTCATTGTAGAACGAAGACGTGCAGTTGAGTCGAAGAAGGCTGGGCTAGCTAGCGAACTCATGGATATTCTTCAGGTTGCGCACTGGGCAGTTGCCAGTCGATGTATCTTGTTCGTCGCTAATCTTGGGCTTCGATTCGAGACTATTGCACCAGAGAAGTTTATTGAGATTTCAGCCCTTGGCTCAATTGACACCCACCCCGGGCTACGTGCAGGTTTCACCCAAGCATTCGGTAGGACTTTTGCCATGATCGATATGCGTGCTGCCTACGACCACAAGTTCGAAAACTACCTCCTCGAGAAGGCGACTGAACCAAACAAGATCGTCGTTGAAGTGAATCAAGAAGACCCGAACTTGACAAGGAATTTCCTAGATACCTTTGCCAGTCCTGAGATTCCGGACTACTATGTCGATAGTGATCATCCAGGCTGGTTAGTGTGGAGCAACAAATTCAATGCGTGCTCTGCCCGCCCAAAGAAATTTACTGATTATGATGAGACGGAAATGGCAGCTTGCATGAAGATTGGTAAGCTCTTGACTCGCGAGTGGTATTCTAAGTTCTTTGGATACCTTAAACAAGAACCCCGTGATGCAAGATCGGATACATTCAGAATGACAGGCGTGATGCTTATGGTACATACATTTGATCTACTATATCAGGGCCTCAGTGTGGCAACTTTCGAGGACATCAAGGAGGAGGTAGCACTTGTCTTCGAAGATGGAAGCGATAAGCACCAACATCGTGCTACAGCTGAGATTATTGGCGCTTTAATGGTTAGTGTCATGGATGCGCCGCTTGAGCATCGTAATCGTGTATGGGACTACGCTGTTCCAATCTTGCTGAAGGTGTTCTCAGATGGTCTCACACCAGAAAACATTACCTACTGGATGACTTGTTTACACTTGGTTTCGGGATCTAAGGACCCTAGACGATCACGAGAAATTATTGATAAGCTTGCTGCTTTTAGACTTGATATGACTTCGAACGCAGCTTTCAAAGAAAGCTCTAAGATTCAATTACTAGAATTTGCTATTGCAGATGCTGGCTGGCATTTCCGAAAGGAGAAGCCCATAGTGGAGGATTTCCTTGAACATCTTGATCATCCTTACAAGAGTGTTCGTGAAGCTATTGGTCGGACTCTCGCGACTATATTCCGTACCCGGTACTATGAAGGATTCAAAGATGTCCAAGCGTTGCTTGAAGCAAACAAGGAAGCATCCTCGATCGGTATTAAACCTTATCAGCCAACGGAGGAATTCGCATCTACTGTTAAGAGTGTCTTTGATCAACTGGAGAAATGGCGAGGCGAGCGAGCGCCAGGTCAACAGACCCCATCAGCATACACGTCCGGCAGTAAAACCGTGATGTTATGGCTCGATACAACCCTCAACTCTCAGGAGTGCACTGAACTCGTTGACTTCTTCCCAAACGTCTTCATGGAACAACTCCTACATATGATGGACGTCAAGGAAGATCCCGAGCTTCAACGGTTGGCCTATCACGTCTATCGCCACCTACCTAACATTCCTTTCCGCTCTGGAGAAGACGCCAAATTTATTTCAGCCCTCATTCGCATCGGCAAAAACTCCTCTTCCTGGCACCAGCGTTTGCGCACTCTCATCAACATGCAAGTTATCTACTTCCGCAGAATATTCCTTATTCTCCCTGAGCAGCAGTCCGCCATATTTGACGCTGTTTCGGATATGCTCGAGGACCCACAGCTTGAGGTTCGCATGGGCGCTTCTTCCACCCTTGCTGGAATGATCCGCTGCTCGCCGATCGCCCTCCGGACTAGCATTATTAAAACTCTGACAGATAAATTTACCCTCCGCCTAGTAAGAAATCCAATGCCTAAGAAGATTAGAGGCACAGATACACCTGTGGACAATGGTAAACAGATCATCAGACGTCATGCTGCAGTTCTAGGACTTGGCGCGTTAATCCAGGCGTTCCCGTACCAAACACCCCCGCCAGAGTGGATGCCTGAGATTCTAGCAATGCTGGCGAGTAAGGCCGCAAATGATCCTGGCGCCATTGGCAAGACGGTTAAGACGGTTTTGGCGGATTTCAAGAAAACGAGGCAGGATACTTGGGTCACTGATCAAAAGGTAAGTTCGCTTATTTGCCGCCATCTCACAAGCTCCAGTATATTGTGACTGACCTTTCCCTGCAGTATTTCACACCTGAGCAATTAGAAGATTTGGAGGGTGTTCTATGGAAGTCATACTTTGCCTAGACTATTATGAAGATCAGAGATGGATGCTTATGAGATGTTTGGGGACAGGCGGTGCTTGACCTAAGCAGGAACAAATCAAATATCCCGTAGCCACCCTTCCTGTGGACTTTCGTGGTTTGGTTTTACCCGATTAAAGCGCCAGAGACTTGTAACTGTTATCTGGCTTTTAGTATTACAATGTGTGGTCAGTAATATACTAGTCGGAACACCACAGGTTTTCAAAGAAGAGTTGAATGGAGTTTCTGTTATATTGGAGAGCTGCATGGCTGTTGGGATCGCGGTATTACAATGGCAGAATATGCCATTAAATGTATTGGTGAATTGCACGAAGTGACGTAGAGATTGCTCAAACGACTTGTAGAGCAGAGTCCGCTTAGCTTCGGATATACTTACTTTCCAAGGCCATTAGAATTAGAAGTGGTAGGGTATCTTATTGACGAAATCAACAGTTGGTAACTAACATCTACTAAGAGTCACCGGATGGCAAATGAAAATTCAAGGGAACGTCCTGTTAAAAGAAAATGTCAAACTCATCATCCCCTCTCCATGGACCTATATAAGCATCCCACTCTATTAGAAGCTGTTCGCCCTTCCAGAAGCCCTTCTCAGATCGATCCTACCATCTACGAATTCGGCGGCTCTCGCAATCCCGTATTCGTAAGCGGTATGTGCGTGTACATTATCTTGTGTTGGGGTCCGATCCATGTCTCTCAATCGCGAAATCTCAGCAATGAAAGCATGCTCGTCGAAACTATGCATGCCCTTGCGATGAGTTCTGCCTTTCGTACGGACTTCGGAGTGCTTGATACCGTCATAATCGGTAGGCGAGGGGAGTCAGATCTCGAGGGATTCGAGATCGGGGGAACTCCCGCGCGACATGGGAGTTGGTGTTGGGGGAGCGAGGTTCTGGACTTTGGTGAGGATCCAGCATGAGGCGTACATGTTGACACTGATTTGTTAGCTTGCCATCTTATAGTGTATTGGCATTGGAAAGTTACCGATCAATGCACGACCCAGCTATTCTCGCGCCGTGCCGCTTGGGATGGAAACCATAGTTCTCAAACTCCTTAATATACCAAGGAGTAAGTCCAGCAGAACGGAGCAGGACTCGTCCACCAAGCTTAAGAGCGCGGTTGAGTTTCTCGATCTGCAGAGCTGCGGCCGTGGCGCCGGGATCAAACCAGTCCATTGAGTCCATGATAATAGCAACAGTGAGGGTGCCGGGAGTCATACGTGCAACAACTTCGTCAATTTCGTCAGTATGAATTCTGAGACCGTTGAAAGCATTTGCACGAGAAAGCGTTTGGTGAGCCTTGGGTGAAAGATATCCAGGGTGGCAGCGTTGGGTATAAGCTCCCTTCAAGCAAACAAGATAGTATGGGTTATCCTCGCCAATAAGAGAAGTCTCAATGACGGGATCAAGTGTCTGGACCATGTACTCCCAAACTGCCGCCCCACGGCCCGACGGCTTTTGGCCAGCATTCACGCCTGGAATAGACTCCGAAGAAGCGTAATCATTCTCGAGGATTGCCAGCTGGTTCTTAGGAACACCGAGTGCTGCCCACAGAAATCTCTCTTGACTAATCACCAAATGTGAGAGTATGCGTGAAAGTAAAAGTGGCCGGATTCGGCGATGGTAGATTTCCCGTTGTTCATTGAGAGTCTTTGCTTCAAGAAGATCTTTGACCTCCAATCTCAGACCGAGAAGGGTAGATATCAGTCGGAACATGCGAACCGCGTGTCTGGAGCCACCTGTATCGTACAGACCGCGGCCCGATTTACTTGCGAAAACATTGGAATTGTCTAGCCAGTACTGGAACGCACGACTAGACAAATGAGGCGAGAGTCTAGAGATGAGAAGAGATCGGAATTCCAGATGTTTGCCGAGCCCGAACAGTTTCCAGAAGTCAGCATATGGCAAGGCTGTATAAGCGGCGACTTTCAATTCTAGTAGATGGTTTTGATTTGGATTGAGATCAACGGCATGGATTCGCGCAGGACTACTTAATGCGCATGCCAGAATATTATCCCCGGCACTGGTGATGGCTAGAACTACGTCATCGGAACCAAGCCTAAGTAGCCGATCATCAACACGTGCATCTTCCCAGGTGAAAGCGTAGATGTATTCGTTCTTGAATTGAGCGTGCTTTTTTAGCTGGTCGTCGTAATGAATTCGCCAGTGGTGATTTTGGTAAAAGAATGACGGTAGAGGCAGGTTGGCAGAAAGATTGATAACAGCAGCGTGGAATGCCTTCGAGCGAAGTTCAGGTGTGCTTCTTTCGACGGTCCGTGACAAAGACTTTGTGTGATTAATCGGGTACAAATATGGCGACTCTGTAACTGAAGCATCAATGCGCTCGACGATTTCATGGAACTGATTTGGAGTTGACGGAGAAGTCGACGGTTTCTTTTGGCAACCGATCCAGACATAATATGGAATAGCTCCTAGAATATAGTTTCGAGAGTCTGCACTCAAGACGGTTCCGAAGCGGTATTCGAGATAATCTCTTCGGCCGGCCTCAAGACCTACTCGGTCAACATCAAACCATGCACGCCAAAAGAGCCGACCAAACCAGTTAACATGTCTAGTGAGGGCTCCTCCAGTGTAGTTCCGGAAGCTTAAATCAACGATTGATTGTACGTAGAAATCTATAACGCCGATTATACCGGACGGTGCCATAAGATGAGTGAGGGAGTCAACAACAGAATAAAAGTCGGGCTGTAGAAGTTAGCTGGAAACGGTTGTGTTTAGAAATGACAGCATACAATCATGGACAGACTATAAGACAATGTAACCAAATCCGCGCCTCCAACGTTGACTTCATTCTGCCAATAGTCGAACGGAAGTTTTGCAATGTCGTTTGGGACACCAGTTTCGTGGTCTTCCAATCTGAATAGTCTTGCATCATGGCACACCACCTTCACATTATCCCAGCCCAGACGCTTGAATCGCTTCCGCGCCACTTCACAGAGTGATGGAGAAAGGTCGACAAGATAGACGCTTGAAAAGAAGTCGGGAACTGAAACATAGGCAGACATAGCTTCAATGTTATAGCCAGTCCCGCCTCCAATCTGTGTCGTTGTTCATCAGTAACGGATTATAAATGGCCAATACCGAAGACTTACATCTACCCAGATGCGCTTGTCATCATGGCTTCGCTCTCGGGCGGCTTTTTGGACCAATTGAGCGGCGACAAGACCTAACATGTCCTCGCGCCCTCGCAGGAGTGTCTTTCTGGTGGCGTCGTAAACACCAGCCTGAGCCTTATAGAAACTCTCAAGAGCCGCCTGCTGGCCATTGCTCCCATCACCTTCATGAGGTTTCAAAAAGCAGGCATAAACGAATCGGACAAATGACGACCAAGCGCTTGGCTCCAAGTCGATCTTTTGGTTAGGTTTGAAAGTTGCTGCAAATACAATGCCTATGAGGAGAAATACAGTTGCTCCTACTAGAAATATTTGGGTGTGAGGATCCTTTGGTAGGATGCTAAGGATAAGAGAAGCCATGATACTCTCTCATTTCTGTGCGAGCGAGTACGTATAATAAAGTTGTAGTTAGTATTCTTTATAATTAAAATGTAGCAAGTAGAAAAAGAGAGAAAAGAGAAGATGGAATGAGAGGATAGAGGAGGATATACTCATGCGCATAGCTCATCTGCGTCTACGCGCCGGATCGGCTATGAGCAGAGGACGATTGACGGCAGTGAATGAATAGACGGCCCTGAACAACGTGGACCCCTCTATCTGGTGAAGCAACGGGCTCCACCAGCTCAAAGTCTCGTGCCCCTCCACGCGAGGCACTACGAGTCTGAACGTGCCCATTCCAAGCTAAAGCGACGTCCGAACGTCTTGTTGTGATACTGTCGGTGACACTTTCCTATTTAATAATCCACTGGTAGCAACATCTCGGCCTATCATGAAGCCACATGTTCGGATGGTGGTCGAATGGCTAAACAGCTATAGTAAGGGTCCTGCCGGGGATGTGGATTGGCCGCAACGCGCTACTCTATAAGTACAGTACAACCGCATGTCTAGTAAGGTCTGCAAGAAGAACAGGGGCGGCATGCCATTATCGCCAATGGCTACAATCAATAGAGTTCCGCAGTACCGATCAGGGCATTATATGGTTCTGAAGAGATGGCACAGATCAAACGATGGCTCGTGAACAGCCGTGCCAGCATATTCCGAAGGAGGTTCAGCTCGTGGAATGGCACGACTCTAATCCTCGAGCGGAAAGCGTCGGATTTGCCCACTGATCAACGAAATATCAGACACCGAGTCACCATGTGGTCCATATCTTGGAGAGTTAATTGGTTGTCAGCGGCCTTAGGCACCATATTTTCGTGGAAAGCTTGAAAGTTGAAGCTTGAGACTTGTCGTGAAGATAGAAATGTAGTGGGGCCGCCTACCGATGTCTATGTTGCTACGTCGCCCAATCGCAGGCCGCCGCTCCAACACGCATAGACTTGACTGGCTTCCCCGACCTGTGCCTCAGGTTCGCTAACATCAAAGATCCCGAGAGGCCTTTAATACCCACGATACCTCATTAAGCCCAAGGCTGAAAGATCCTGACCTCTATTGTACATAAAGGCCGCTTCATTACAAGTAAAGTACTTTATATTTGCCGAGCACTTCTTGGCCTTCATTTGCCGATCTAGAGTTTGGAAATCTGTTGTCGCAGCGGCCATCGCCTGCAACCATTCTCCTGGACGAAAGTGATTAAGATTAATACCTCATTCTCCGCACTCGTAAAGGAGACCTAAACGCCCAGCTATCATGTACAGCAAGCAGCTCTTCTAAAGCCGATTTTGCCACCGTTCCTTTATTTCATCCTGAAGTAGTTTCCGTCATGTGGTCTCTCTTCAGTTGGCGTGCTGACGAGGCTGCCTAGTGAATCGCTGTCATGTCTCCTATGGTTGGGAGTTGCTGTTCCTTGTGGAACTATTGCCTCAGGTACATCTCGATATTGACCATCTTCGGTCAGCTCTTGCTCCCTTAATTGTATAGCACCTCCCTTCTTCCTCAATCCCATGCGCTGCCGTCTCGATTTGCCCACTCCGTATCCATTACGACGGCCCATAATATTTCCAAGCCCTATTCTGCGCTGCCTTCGATTCCAGAAGAAGCCTCCACAGACACAGAGGATGATAAATCCAAAGACGGTGGGGAGGGCAATATACAGGGATTGCCCAGTGGGTGCTTTAGTCGGCGGCTGCTGATAATATATCGCAGGTCGTTTCATGACAGTAATAGTCGGGCCTTGGACACTATCGTAGCCTGGAGCGGTAATGAAGATCGTGAGGTTGTTGCTAGATTGCCTCTGGAGCCAGGCACTATCTATTGTGAGAGAGATGAAGCCCCAGCTATCAGGAGTTTTATCGGATTGGAAAGCTTGGACACCCCCGGTTGATGCATTGGCGTAGTTACCCTGGATAAGAACCGTTGCGTTCCCCGGGAAATACTTAGCATCCCACGTCACTATAGCTTCATAAGCTGTCTCTCCGTGATCTTCCTGTTTGAAAACCTACCATAAGAGGTTTCCCCGATGTATAGAGTGCTGCCATCAAGCGGTTCGCAGAAAGGTGCATTGTCCCCCTTTAAATTATTGCAAACCTCAAACGCTCCACCGGCTCCGTTGGTCGCTATGGCCGTCGCACCGCCAGCTGTTGTCGAGGCCGTAGAATCGCCAGGGCTAGTAGTTATAGCAGTCAGCACAGCAGGAGCTGCATTGAGTGTTGTCGCCACGCCATTGACTGTCGTGCGTACTGGTGTTACTGTGGAACCTTTACCGCTCACATCAACCGAAACCCACGGGGTTAAGTCTGAATCTATATCGACAGGATCAGATCATGTGTTACCGTCAATAAATCGCAGATATCCAAAGTTCACGAACCAGCTCGACGGATAGGTGGACTTCCAGAAACGGCGCCTGAAAGCGCAGCCAACGCGATGAAGCCATTCGTAATCGCACTTCTCAATGGGTGCATTTTGAAAGTGCGATAGGTTATTTGAGTAACGAGTATATCGATAACTAACTGGCTCTCTGAAGCAGCCCAACTAACGAGTAGTAATAGGCCTGAGCAATATAGAAACTTGAAAGAAGGAGATGATAACTAAGGACGAGTCAAGAAGACAAGTAGAGAAGGAAAGCCCGGGTAATATTAATGCTTATTTTTAGGTCCAGGGGCTTCGCTTGCACGGCTAGGTTGCTGTAGCATACTGGGGTTAAGCCTAGCCCTGCAGGAACTGAAGATCATTTCAGGTACGATCTGGAGCTATCGATAAGGCCAGCTCTATTTAAGCCCGCATTAGGTCAGTACCCTTTTTACTCCTTGCATCTTCCAGCTCAACATATTTTATAGTCTATATGCCGTCCAATTTTAAGAAAAGGCAACTGTAGCAATTAAGCACTAAGATTTATTTCTGTATCTAATGTACAATACAAGGGAAGGGTATATGAGCATAATTACAACTATAACACTTGTGGCATACCGGGACCCATCTTGATACCAAAGATGTTTTGCCCCAAGACAGCAAACCTCAACTCCGATAGAGAATAGGCTAACCTCTTCTAGACTCAGCGATACAGTATCTGAATGTCACTAGCCGGTAACCTGCTTAGTCTCCTTGTAACTTCCACATCTGGGATTCCTTTCTCTGTTATAATCTGATCGAAATGGTGACAACCATCTGTGTACTTCTGCAAGTCATCGCCACCATTGACGACCCTGCTTTCTCCCGTAACCAAACCAGCAATGTATTGTGAAGAAACAGGGAATTTGTGAACTCGTCGGAGAATGCCCTTGATGACTCCGAACTGAACAAGCTTCCTGATATCGAGAATATTCGTCACATCAAGGCCATCGTCCATGTGCATCTTTAGCCATTCTTTTAGTGTTCGCCCTTGGCAGAATGAGCAGAATAGTCTGCATAGGTAGTAATTATCAGCCCTTTGGCGGTTATTGAAAACGTAGGCAGCGCATTCTTCTTGCTGGTTGTCTATGTTGTTAATGAAGTCATCAATAAGAGGCATGACGGCGTAGATATTGCTGAAGAATAAGATATCAACCAATAGAATGGTTTTGTAGTAGATGAGATGCCGAAGGGCTAGTTTGGTGAGTTCGAGAGATACATCGGCGGCTTGAGCAACCTTTCGTACGTCACGTATGCCATCAATTTCTGGAATAACCTTTCTCATTGTGAGGTCCCAGCGATCGTCGACAATCTCATCGAACCTGATCTTTGCAATTGGTACATGCCAGGATTTAATCGGAGGCGGGTCATTCTGAACTGGGAAGAGTTTCATATTGATAGTGTTTGAACCATCTATACATGTCAACATATACAATTCTAGCTCAGAGGTGATATCCTTACCAACGGGAATCATGCACTCATTGTAGTTGTTGAGGTCCTCCCTTATAATCTCCAGTAAAGCTCCAATAGATCGACGTCCTTGGTTTTTACCACTACCTTCTTGGCTTAAGAATTGCGTCTGTACCTCCATTTCTGTGAAAGTGATGGCTAGTCGCCGGACAATGGGTTCATAGGGAATCATGTCGTGGGTTGTTGATGTGACGATGCCGAAGTTGAATATGAACTCATTGCGGTCATAACTTTCGTCTTTCACACACACTGGAAAGCCTAGGATCCGATACTCACCACTTGGGTCTCGAGTTGTGATGTAACGGTTGCAGAATGTTTGGTGTGGGATTACAAATTCTGAAACTGCGTTGAAATCAAAGAGCTGAGGATTACTGCTGCCATCTTCTGGCACGATACATCCAGGAGGGCTTTGGTGTACAATCCTAATCCCTGTTGAATGTTAGCAACTTTCTTGCTTGACGCCTAGCATGTTTAACAGGGAAAGAAAGTTTCCCGTGGCATAAGCAGGAGAGCTTCATAGACCACCTCGTAGAAGGTAAAACCATCAATGTACAATAAACGTATGAGGGCAGACAAGTAAATTCAACAGATTGGTTGACTGAATGTCCTTAAAGATACATTGATCCAACGATGGACAATATCGCAAAACCAGAGGTGAAGGAAGAACGGATATTACCGCGATGATAACTTACCACCCTGAGTGAGAAAACGCGCATAAAAGATCCCCTGAATCATTTCAACGTGACTTGGCCTGTCGCCAGCCAGAAAATCCAGGTGATTTGGTTATTTATCCCATCAAGAGAGCGGTGCAAGATGCATCTCAATGGACGCTGCTATCTGTCCGCGAAGCGGATATCTCATCGGACCGATATTTATCCGATAAACGCCAGATTGGAGTGTCGGGTAAACGTATTACCGGGTGGATATTAAAATCTCTAGCGTCTTTTTAGAGAATCGTGACAATCTTTTGATAATTCGATTGACGATAGGTATATATGCTTAATCAAGTTTTGAAGATGATTATGTAAAACTGTAACAGTGAAATAACCCATTTACTTTAGAAAGGGCCACACTAACTCTCGCAATTTCAATGTTTTTTTCGTTATGACCATCTTCTTATAGCCACATTGACCAGCAAAAATGGTGTCCGAAACTAAGGACTCCAAGGAGATAGAGCCAGAACAGGGAATCAATGGTAATATATCGTAGTGTTAAGTTTATTCGTTTTATAACAGTTTTCTAATATTCTTGGTAGTAATGGATTTGCCTCAGCTCTACACAAGACCCTTGTTCGAAGAGCTTCTGAAGGCTCTTACAACCCTGAAACTTGAACCCCCATCGTGGGGTTCTGGTAAGGCTAAGAAGGTCAAGATTGAAGATCGAGCCGCTGTGGCTTCATATCTTACTAAGATTGTTTCAAGTAAGCTTACATGGGTCACCGATGAGCAACGTGAAGCTCTGTGGGTGGAAGCATGTAGTCGGCTTAGTGAAAGGGCTGGAAGATCTGGTAAGTCCTAGCAGAAAGTTTAGTCAATAGTCTTGCTTCTATATTCCAATTATTTGCGTTGTACTTCACATGGCTTTCACATGGCTTGGATAATGTGCTGACAGATTTACCAATCAGGCATGTCCGCAATGACTCGTACTTGGACAATCCCAGCAACCGTAACATGTTCCGAGATCTCATTAAACATACATGAGCCTCCGCTAACCGAAGATAACCTTGGGTTCAAAACTTGGGGATCGGCATACCTCCTTGCCAAGCGCATAGAGTCAATTGGGGCGAATCACATCGCCCTGGACAACGCTGACCAGAATCTGCGCGTATTGGAGCTGGGAGCTGGAACCGGCCTCGTGGGTCTGGCAACTGCTGCGGTCTGGAAATGCGAAGTCACGCTCACTGATCTTCCTGAGATCACATCGAACCTGAAGGTCAATGCGTCTCTCAATGAGACGAAGATTGAAGAGCACGGTGGCCGTGTTAACGTGGCAGACCTTGATTGGGCGGATCCTCCTAAGTTGTTCCCCTGCAATTTCGATGTATATTTCGCACTACTTGACCCGGTCAGCCTTCTTTCGCTGACATTATAACTGCAGGTTATCTTGGCTGCAGATCCACTTTACTCTCCAGCACATGCCGAAATGCTTGTCAGAGTCATTGATCAGTTCCTGAGCCGAGACAGCAAGTCCCGAGTCATTATTGAATTTCCGCTCCGAGACTCTGCTACGAAGAGAATGGGCGATGAGGCTCGCGAATTGCTGATACAGAAAGGCTTCGAACTCTTGGATCAAGGATCGGAGACAGGGTTTGATGATTGGGAGGTGAACGGTGAGAGAGCGAATGTTAACTGCTGGTGGGGTGTTTGGGCTCGGAGCGGCGTTCAGTCTAGTTGAGAAACCCCGCATTTGCATGGACATCCGGAGCACGCTGCTTAGTCATTCTCATCCATATGTATAAACAGTTATACCCTGTCTATAAGTAAATTAAAGGCTCTTACTGACAACTGCTAACGTTAAATATATCAATTTACCCCAGCAATGATTGGTAGTTGCTGACTAATCAAGATCATGAAATTGCTCGCAATCACCACTTGGCCAAGGCTCAAAGACTATTACAGCATCTGTCTTATAAAACTTGCCTCCTTCCAGCGGACGATTAGCCCTCGAGTCAACAGGCCCAACACAACACGCGCCGGTTTGAGGGCTAAGGTAACATGGGAAATACTCAACTCCTTGAGAACTGTTTGAGACTGAAATAATCCATTAGTAGAGTTTACAAAGGTTGGGCTTATAGATTTTGGAAGTACTGCAGTTCTTTGCTTGTCAGATTTTACGTGAGTGCAGAAGTATAGGTGTTAATCACCACTATCATACTATAGGACTGCGTCGCTAAGAGTACCGACATTTCTGATAACAATGAATCAAGGTTAGTAATTTTTGGGTCGAATTGAATCACTTGTGACCGTTAGGCACTTCACGGGTCCGATCATTCCATCAATCTTTGAGCAGAAAGGGCAAGAATCGTTGGTATTGCAATCTGGAGTGCCATCTGGCAGTTAGGACAGATGGTTCCTGTCTAGAAGGACAGATTGATATGTTCCTAGTTTTAATGGTCTAGTCCCACTCGTATAACCTCTTTGACAAAGAAAGCAATGGCCGATATGTGCCGTCACCTCCATCCAGAGTCTGCGCGCCCGGTATCGTAAATACTGAGCTGGCACCACGGTAAGGCAATTAAGCCGCAATGGTGACCTCGACCTCAACACCGGCCTCGACTATTAACTGTTAGAAATGATACACATAGGTAGCATGCGACTACTTACTATTGACAATGACGGATTTGACCACCTCGGTAGGGGCGTGGAGGCTAGGATCATGTTAGCACCTAAATGAAGCAACAAAGAGCAGGGACCCATACTCAATCAATCGCTTGTGAATTCGGAGCTCAAAAGTGTCCCAGGTCTTGCTACCCTCACCACAAGGCGTCTTGCGCGTGGTAATTTTGAGGTTTTGCGTCTGGAAGAGTTAGAGGCGACAGATAATGGACGGTTGGGATTGCATACAGGAAGGCGAACTGGCCCCTTCATGGTAAGACCCTTGGATTGCGCACGCTCCTTGAGCTCGCGGCAGACCTTCTCGAGGGATTGAACATTACGGCCGGTGAGGGTGATTCGGATGCGGTGGACTTTCTGCAGCAAGTTAGTGTCTAGGATGAAGTTTGCCAAAAGGTGTACGAACTGGCTGCTCGCCAATCTCCTTCTCGTTCTTTTGATAAGACATTTTAATAACCGTCAAGACTCGGCAATGAGGGATGCTGCGGTAACGTGAAGACGGTTAAAAGTTCGTGCTGCTCTTTCGTGCTGGGGTTTGGAATTTTCGATCGTTATGTTTGTGCGAATGTCGATTATTACGTAAGCAATGCACTCGCTTAGGTGCCTAGGTCGCTTTACTGCTCCTCACGTGGTTAGTATTCACGTGACAATAATCATTCGACCCAATCAATTGCTAAATTTGATTTATTTGATTTGTCTACTTTAATGTTTAGAAAGAGAATAAAATTAATTATGAATTTTGAATAGTATATTATATACAGCCTCTAATTTTGTATAAAGTCTATTATCTCTCTAAATGGCCGAGATTTTCTGCTTGCTCGACCTGATAGTCGGCACAAATGCTCGCCAAGGACATGGGAGTAAAAGGACAGCATTATATGCTGTCCGGCGGTAAGATTGCTGCTTGTCCATTCCTGTGCAAGCCGTCCTAACTGTATTCTGGTGATAATCGAGGAAAGGGGGATATATTTTCTAATCCGTTCTATAAGAGTTTGAAAACAAAGTCGACACCTTGCAAGCTGGTAATCAGGCCGGTTAATGGCAAGTAATAAGTGGTACTTAACAACTAGGGCAATAGTAGCACTTTCAGCAACGCAAGGCATCCCGTATATCCAGCTCTAGTTATAGGAATAGAATAACCTTCTCAAATTTCCCTCGAGAACTTATTTGACAATAGACTTCCTTCGAAAGCTTTTCCAAAGTAGAAACACTGCTCCGCCAAGTGAGTTGATGGATTTACATACCTTAGTAAAGATTAAAACCATACTGGACTAAACTAGAAGTTGTAGGAAAGGTCATAATAGAAATAATAGTGCCAAGGAGAAGAACAGTTATCCCGAGAAGCTTATAAAAATATTTCAGGGTCGAGAATCGTGTACAGCCGAGATGTTAAAAAGGCGTCTATAACAACCGTCAGATCCGGAGAATTACTTCAATGGATAAACACGTTATTTCTAACAGCTCCAGGCCTCCTCATCCTTATGCCTTTCGATCAAGCAATCTGCATTCTTCAATCTTCTTATAGATTTTAAATACTACCACCATAGCTTTAATGCGCAATGCCTCAGGGTGAAAGGAGCCGGTCGCTAGCTACATCTGAAGAAAAGATAAACCCCAGCGAATTAGCGACAGAGGCACCAATAGCGAATATAGAAGAACAGACTTGTACAGGCCTGGAATCATTATTTAATGATGCTACTCCTGTGATCACCAACGACAACCAACAAATAGGAGACAATGCCCATTATATGGTCCCGGATGAGTTCGCCAATCTAAACGAAGTTGGCGTACCTTCTCTTGTCGAAAACCCTTATGAGGAGCACCTATATACACATGAGTTTCTGGAGGATGTTCGCTCCCACGAACGGGACTATGAACAGAATAGAGGACGCTCACGAGTGTCCCTCGGAAATCTCGACGGATGCAATGGTCAGCCAGCCGGCACTGGAAGCGAAGAGAGCTCTCCACCAGATAAAGAGGTCCCAGACAGCAGACGGGTATCCAGGTCCACCACAGAGTTATACACTTTGTCATACTTGGTGTTCTTCTCCATTCTAGGTACACTTGCCCGGATAGGAATCGAAGCTCTGACAACATATCCAGGGAATCCGGTGGCGACAAGTGCTCTTTGGGCCAATTTCGGTGGAAGTTTGGTCATGGGCTTTCTAAGTGAAGATAGGAAACTATTCAAGCACAACGATACGAGTCAGAATAGCGACATGTCCGATGAAGATATACATGATGATGCAGGAAACTTAGAAGAAGCAAATTCTACACGAGCTGCCATCAATCATATGGCATTGGAAGCTAATGAGGCTGCCGCTAAAAAGGCTCATATGGCTATCAAAAAGACGATTCCTCTATATATTGGGCTCACAACTGGTTTCTGCGGTTCATTTACTTCGTTCTCAACCTTTATTCGCGATGTCTTTCTTGCCCTTTCTAATGATACTCCTACAATCATCTCGACAAGCAAGTCGTCAACTTACATTATTCCTCGTAATGGTGGCTTCAGTTTCATGGCCCTGTTGGCCGTCATTATTCTAACCCTCTGTCTCTGCCTCTCAGCGTTGAAACTTGGCGCTTTCCTAGCCATTGCTGCTGAGCCTATCACTCCGGCCATTTCAATTTACCTTACCCGCAAGATATTTGACCGCGGGACGATTATCCTAGGATGGAGTGTGTGGCTTGGGGCAGTGGTTATGGCCATCTGGCCACCTGATCGACCGTCCGGACCCGCCGCGGATAGCAGTCTAGGCTGGGCTGGGGAGACATGGCGGGGCCGGGCAATTTTCTCACTGGTATTTTCTCCGGTGGGCTGCATCGCTCGCTTTTATGCCTCGATTCACTTGAACGGCATAATTGCATCCTTCCCTGTGGGTACGTTCACAGTCAACATCTTTGGGACTATTGTCTTGGGAATGGCTTGGGACCTGCAGCATGCCCCGCTCGGTTCTGCGGCTGCTGCAATCGGAGGAGGTGTAGTCGGATGCCAGGTCTTGCAAGGTGTGCAGGATGGGTTTTGCGGCTGTCTGACGACCATCAGCACGTGGGTTCTTGAACTGACGGGTGTGAGAAGGAAGCACGCATATCTCTATGGTGCTGTTAGCGTTGGCACTGGATTAGCGTCTTTAGTGGTTATCATGGGAAGCTTGAGATGGACAAAAGGATTCTCAGATCCAGTATGCTCCTTGTAATCGTAGGAGCAACAGAATTTGCTGTCAAGAGCAACACTTCACCTTAGAGTTTCATTATTGCATTAAATGATGCTAGCTATGTCCAATGTTTAAATACCTTTTATGGCAGTTACTGGTTTTTGATTAGACACTATTTTCGACTTGTCGCATATTTCAATCCATTTTATAAAAGTCTTAAATATCACTATTCTCTCTCAATTACATTCACCGCATGATAGCTGTGTCTGGAATTTGATTTTTTAAAGCTTCCTAATTGCTGCTATGATACAGTGTTTCAGATCGGTACATGACCTTTGGCGGACCTGCTTAACCACTCTTCTAGATGAGATTATTTGTATAAATATGATTTCAAAAGCCAATATCTCTCAATGACTGCTGTAATCATTGTGGTCCATGCTGCCTCCACGTCCTAAACTCGGAAAGAAGTATAATTCAAGCCCCTTCATAAGACGGTAAAAGACATTGCTCTGACAAAATGCTGTTCTGTGTGTTAGCAGTAAGTATCTAACTTCAACAAAGGAACGGTACTCTACCATTGGCTATAATCGAAGTCACCATCCAAGAAGTTATCTTCCATGCCCGGGGAAATATCCGGAGATGGACAGTAGATGAGCTGCAGTGGCACCACCACCTCTAGTGAGGTATGCCATAATCCTTCAATGCTTACCCGCAATATAAGAGCATATTGTCTCGCGGACAAGAGATTCAAAAATGTTGGTAGTAACGCCTTCGAGACACTTACCGGAACCTGTAACGTCGCGCTCCACATCTCCCGCTCATTCTCCTTATCATTCCTGACCACGCACTCTTTCATCCATGTAATTACCCCGCATTCACGAGTTTCCCATTTGCTCCTTCGCTCAACCATTTGAAGAAGCGGATTCGCCCTGCTCCTTGCCAAGGTGGGAACATCCTCTAGCCTGCGTGTTGTAGAGAATGTCCGGATGCGGAGACACGACCTCACAACGCCTAAACAATCATCTAGCCGTGAGCATATGCTAGTCTCGGCCGAACCCGTAGGGTCAAAGCGCAGATTGATAGACGCAACTGTTGATGCCCGTGGTGCCGAAGTCAGCAGGTTGATAGGGGCAGTTTCAGTTGAGGAGACGGTAAGATGACCTAGTGCTCGGCCAAACACGTGCTGCAGCAATCTTTTTGAGATGCTACACCTGTATTCGTACGGGAAATGGCTAACTTCTATAGGCGGTGCAGCATAGCTAAAGGGCATAACGAAGATCTCGTGAGTCTTCGAGCGAATATTAGTCGAGATGGGAACCTCAGTAAAGACTTTCGCAATTTTGATGGTGTAGCTGATGATTGGCTGGCGGTCAGCAGTGTTAGTTGTGTTGCCTCCAAATGCTTTGCAGATGTTAGTAGATGGGCAAAGCTTCAGAAAATCAGGATGCACAACAGAGCGAGCAGAGATCAGCTCGTGCGGGATGGTAAACTGGAAAGGCAGTTGGTATATGTGCACCCAAAACGCGCTGGCCCCGAGTGAGCGATCCGCGTGAATAACTTGTTCCTGTCTTAGAAACTTCTATGCCATGAGCGCTTGGCTTCTATATAAGACATCTGGTTCGTTTACCTGCAGCTCTTTAATCGATGGGCCATTGGAAGGGCCTCTGGAATTCTGTCCGCATAGCCACGTGGTCAAGAGACCTGGTTGCTCCATTAGGACTGAAATGCAATTATAGGAAGGTGGTTAGTATAGTAACCTTCGAACAGGACTTTGATTTCAAAACGAAAATCATTGCAGGTAACAACTTTCAAGTGACCGCGAACTATATCGCCAGCGCGCCGCACCTGTTGCTGTGGTATTCCTTTATTGGCAGCCATGTCTTCGAGGACTATTTGTATCTCCATTGATGGTGACTAGGTTTGAGCTATTTTCTGTAATATATCGTTGTTTCATCCGTGAGGACAGTAAGAGGGGCGATAAGGGCTAGAAGGGCTATAAATACTACTGTAAGTTACTCTGTCTGAAGTATTTAATACTGTGATTATAAGTGCTGCAATGAATTAAGGGTGCAATAATACCGTGGGTAGTAATAGTCATGTTATCAGGGGCCCAACCGGACGGAGTGTAAGGAGAACGGTGACGGCCAGAATTCCAGGCGATAGAGACCTTTGCGGGTAAAAAGTCCTTTCATCTAGCCAACCTTATTATTTAATAGTCTCCGGATAGTCAAATGGCTACCACATTTGATCCGATCGGCTATTCAGGAATACTCTCCGCTAGAGCCGACAATGAGGTTTTTCATCCTGAACACTACGGTGAGTCCTGTTAATTTACTAGAGCCTATTCTAGCCGTCAGGATCAGTAATGCTACTGAAAAGAGGCCCTGTAGCAGAACATGACTATAAATTACTTAACTTCACCTTTAATCGGCTAAAAGACACATCTGTTTAATTTCACGTTGATAGATATCTACAGTGGTGTACCAGAAACAATCCTGCACATGCCTGTAATATTTTGCCGATCTATATGTAGGTGAGGACTATTGATCACTTGCGAGTAAACCCTTCGTTGGGAAAGCTTTTTCTTGTAGTCACGAATAGTAATACATGAAATACTACTATATCAGGCTCTTCTGTTCTACCTTTAGGAATTATTTGTTGTGAAGAACCATTTGTCTATTAAAGGGTTGATTGAGGCTGGTGTCAGGTTCTCCTCTCCGGGTATTTGAGACAGGTGCTCAGGCCTAATTTGAGCTAGCGACTCCTTTACAGTCACGTTGGACCTAAATTAACAAGGAGATTATTGTAAGTAGAGAGGACAATGATTCCTTATAATGCGATGGCGACACCTACAATGAGATAGTGCCAGGATCCGATTCGCCTCTGATTAAACTCTGCCAAGCACTAGCTGCGCCCTTAATGATGTTCATGGCATACCTGACGGCATCAGCACAGAAGGCATTATGCAACATTTTTCGAAACAGATGGGTGACCTACTCCTTGTTCCTAAACTCTCCTGACAGTGCAAATTCGTTCCGTGGTTTTCCATCTGGAACTTTATGATTTCTGAACCATTTCCTGGTCCCTTCGAGCAATCCAGGCAAGTGGAGCTCGACATCTTGGATGTCGTTGAGCTTTGGTGCCAAGGGATCTTTGACATCAATAACAATAGCTTTCCAGTCTGTGTCGGAGCCATCGAGAAGCGCTAAGATCCCTAAGACCTTTACCTGCTTGATTTGGCCAATTTTAGCTACTTGTTCACCGATCTCACAAGCATCTAAAGGGTCATTGTCTCCTTTCGCCTTGGTCTCTGCGTGTATATACTTAGGGTCTTCCCATGTCTAGCATTATATTAGTTTACAACACTTTGGTAACCTATGAGCAGTATTTCTGAAGACGTCACCTGCCTAGGACCTCCATAGATAGAAATAAACCCACCTGGGGAAAAGCACCGTAATTCCAGATATAGCCATGGTACGGAAAGGTGTTCCTGACGTAGCGAACCTTTCCATCCTTGTCATCCTGCTTGATGGGATTGAGAAACTCGTCTCTGGAGATCTAAATCGCAGCAGTGTTATTACCATGTCTCTTAATCATATAACTTGTAACGAGTAGTCTCAGATTACGCCTCATTAGAGGTATAGGGAATGGTATCTTGATTGACAGACTCACTTCAAACTTATTATTCGTCCACCGCGGAATCTCAACAATCATATTCAATACCGTCTTCGTTGAGTCTACATAGAGTGGGATATCATGGAGCGAAAAGAGCGGTAGGTCACCCCGTTCAATGAAGACGCGGTAGTCAAGCGTGTTTGGACGTCCTACCGTTCTTACGCCATACTCTTGAGACATACTACTTTGTGTTGAGTCACTATGCTTTGGCTGTTGCGGAGATAAATGTGAGTCTTGAAAATTTTCCTCGTGGTACGGCGAGGTATAAGGTAGTACCAAGCTGAGAGCTAACAGAAAGTCATTAACATCATTCTTCAGTCCCAAGGATGTATCCGGACTACCCGTTGTTTCCGAAAACGAGCTGTGGCATGATCGCAGAACTGCATTAGATCTAACAGATTGCACATCGTAGCATACCTACTCTTTTACCCTCAAAACCACATGTACAGTACGTACGCAAGTACGTTAGAGGACGGATCACAGGATAAATCACGGGACTGATGTTTTGGCGCCACCATCGATCAATGCTGCCATCATTGCCGAGGACAATGGTATCTGTGTTGATGATATTCGAGCAGTCTTTCTCTCATCATCCCAACTTTGCACTCAACCTCTCCTTCTCCACACTTCCACTCCACATTCCTTCCAGATCTCAAGACGTCGTCCTCTAACTGCCCCCTCTGCTTACACATAGTGTAAAATCCTATGGAGCATTAAAAGAGGCAGGCAATCAGCAACACAGCGGGAACCACTTTCTCAGGCGCATCCAGTACGACCCGCGGTCACTAGACTTTGCTTGTGCAAGAACTTTTGGATAAGGTGATCCAGAACGAGGGTCAGAAGTATGAGATTTCTGGTGGCGTATATAATCTTGATCGTGAGAGCGAGTTTCTTCCAGACTGATGTGACGATAGATCCCCAGCTCATCTGGATTCTCAACGGGCTCAGTTGCGGCGAGCTCATTGAGATTGGTATAATTATCGGGTAGGTCGTAATATGGGGCTGCATTATCATGGCTTGTTTTACGATGACTTCCTTCGCGCTTTGGACTATTTTGACTCTCATGAGAGCCCATGTTGTCTTAGGAATTAATAGCAGAGCACGATTTAAAGTTGAGAAAAGATGGATAAAACTGGATAGCGGTGATAGAATATAAATATATTATCTTCCGTTGCCCTTTCTATCCCCGCAATACTGCGAGACATACTTCCACCAAGGAACTCTATTAGAATCTCGATCCCCTATATCCGAGCCATCCTGCCATCCGGAAGATCCGCCGCAAGGGACGACATTCGACTTGGACAAAATGCAGAGCTTATCTTACATTCTCCGGCAACGCATGATTATTCCTCATTCCTATCCATTGATATAGGTAAGATTATCCTTCGCGCTTCCGGACATCTCTATCTCGCCCTTGCGGGTTATATTATATATTATCTGGGTGACTAGCTTACTATATACGATGAATATTGGCTATATAGAGCAGTTTATAAAAATTACCTTCTATTTATAATATCTATCAAATTAACCCTTATCTTCTGAAGAAGCCTCTAGTAAAATATGTTTGTTCGAAAGCACGGTTCCAACATTTTGTAGTATCATATCGCAACACTTATACAAGGACTTCTGGCCCTGATGTCTAGCATTGAATAAGATTCATTGATTTTTTGAGATGACATCGACACGCGATCATACCTTTGTAAACTATTTGCTTATACAGCGGGAGTCTGTCTGAAATCTGTGCCTGCGTATATATGCTTTTGACCTGAATTTTGGAGCTCCGCCTCAATATCCATCAAGCGATTGTATTTTGCAACTCGCTCCCCACGACAAGGGCTACCAGACTTCAGGTGCCCGGTACCAAGGCCTACAGTCAAATCTGCGATGAAATCATCAGTTGTCTCACCTGAGCGGTGTGAGACAAAGACGTTCCAGCTCAAGCTAAATGCCATCTTCGCACTAATAGTAATTTAGCATGCCTTCTGAGAATTGTATTACTCGTTAACATACGCTTCGATTGATTCAGTGATCGTCCCAATCTGATTGATCTTTAGCAATAGAGCGTTACATGCCTTCTCCTTCTCGGCAATTCTTATCCGCTCGACGTTGGTTGCGAGCAGATCATCTCCAACTAGCTCGATCCCGCAGGTCTCATTGAACTTCGACCATGCGTCCCAGTCGTCCTGGGCAAACGGATCCTCTAAGAGAGCTATTGGGTATTTATTGATCAAGTCTTGATAGAGATGGCTCAATTCTGCTGCGGATAGTTCAGTGTTTGATGACGTGCCGGCCGTATCTTTGAACGCGAGATCATAGTTGCTTGACTTGAGGAATTCACTCGATGCTGGATCAATTCCAAATTTAACTAGTCCTGTATAGCCACAGTTGTCTACTGCGGTAACTAGCAAGTCCAATGCCTCATGAGGCTTAGAGATTGGTGGTGCAAACCCTCCTTCATCTCCGATCCCGATTGCTAAATGTTGTCAGATGATTAGAGGTCTGAATGGAGAAGTCAGACTTACCTGCCCCGCCGAACTTCGCCTTGACAACACTTTTAAGTTCTTGATAAACTTCGGAGCCCATCTGCACAGCATGGGTAAACGATTTGGCACCTACAGGCGCAATCATGAATTCCTGGAAGGCCATGAGGTTCCCGGAATGCACCCCACCGTTCAGAACATTGAAGAAAGGGACGGGTAGAACAAATGGTTTATGTGACTTTGATTCCCGTCGAATGAACTCGTACAGGGGGACATTCTATTCAACAGTCAGCATCAGCCATCTCAAAACACATTAAAGGCGGCAAGGGCGAAGGGGATAAATAGTATACCTGCTCTGCAGCAGCAGCTCGTGCACAAGCCATACTGATGCCTAAGATGGCATTCGCGCCTAAGTTGCTCTTGTCCGTAGTACCATCAAGTTCGCGCATTAGAGCATCAATCTTGGCGAGGTCCTTGCCCACATCAAATTTGCATGCAATGATGGCAGGCCCAAGAACTTTGTTCACCGAATGTACTGCTTTGAGGACTCCGTTTCCATGATACACAGATGAGTCGCCGTCGCGTAGCTCAAGTGCTTCGTAGTCGCCTTTGGAGGCTCCTGAAGGGACTAGAGCTCGGAATATGGCTGCGCCAGACAAAGAATCAGTACAAGCAAGAGTTTGTAGTCACATTAGAAGCTACCTTTCTCGGTCGTAACCCATACCTGGACAGTAGGGTTTCCCCTTGAGTCAAGACGTTGTGCAGCTTCAATGGCGGTGATCATTTTGAGAGGCAAAGCTATTTTAAAAGATCTAGATACCGTGTAAGTTGTGATTAAGAAATTAGATGGCTATGTCAACTTAACTTCGGAAGTGGATTTCACGTCTATTTTATTTGCAGAGTGGCGTGCAGTGGAAACTAACTATAATGCAGCGGAAAGCTCAGGATGAAGACGCTTACCAAGTGTACTTTTGTGTCTCTACATGTCATATCGTATGACTGGTTGAATATCGAATGTTTATATTTCTCACAACATGCAAATCCGATGCCATGATAACAGAGAAGAAGGTCCCACATCGGCTGACGCTGCTGGATGACGCTGTTGGCTTTCGTATGTTGCCGCCATCCCCTAAAATGTAGACCGTCTTGGTGTTGGGGAAGTGGAAGAGGCGGCTCAGGCGGATAATACGGATCAATCTGTTCAATGATTCTATATGAATGAGATGGTACAGTATGTAGCTAACTATAGCTGACCATATTTGAACGAGACTTGAGTCTATCTCCTCACCGATATGGCCATCCTACTGCTATATCACTATATATGTGAAATATTGATTCATGCATCTCTTGAGATACAGAGTACTGTAGTGGAGAAGCCAAAGCTAGATTCGCCATATCTAGGTGATAGCTATATAAAAGCGCACTGGAGTCGATCCCAGGTGGTGAGGCGGATGGAACGGATGAGACGGTTGAGACGGTTAAGACGGCTACAATATATCCAATTGGTTCCTTTACTACTAGTGTATCGACTACCAACCACCAACCAAGGAGATGTAACAGTTATCTTAAGTATATTCTTATATGTATTATAAATTTATTTATTCTTTATTAGTATATATAATGAATACTTATATTTAATAGTACAGCTAAATATATTTTTTTATCTTTAAAAATTAGTCTATAGATAATTTAACTTCAAACAGTATAAACTTAGTTAGATCACCGCTACGCTCTCTGAACTCTAAGCGAATATGACCCCGCAAATTGGTGGCCCCAGTCCGTCTACTTGATCAGCGGAGCACGTGTAGCTGTTAAGATATATGTATTAATACTGTACATATCGCTGGCGCCTTATTAAGCTACGAGCTTCTCGTTGCCTTTCATGTTGTAAGAGGTAGCTTTTGCTAGAAGGATGTCGCCAACTTCGAACTCAAAGCCACCTCCATCTTATAACCTCAACGCTGGGGATTGCTAGCAGCAATGGCTTCAGAAGCAGGCGCCACTGAAGAGGCCAGTACATCGTCCACAGTACAACCAGAATCCAGGCTGAAGCGCCGGCGGGTGGCCAAGGCGTGCCAAAATTGTAGGCAGCAGAAGGCAAAGGTATGTAAATCAATTCGGCCGCTCTTGTCTATCCTACTACTTTCGAGCAATTCTGACTTCGCTGCCAGTGCGACGGGCGATATCCTATATGCAATCGATGCGAAGGTTATGGACATGCCTGTCTCTGGTCTGAAGACAGGAAACGTCGTTCTAATGACCAGGACAATAGCACTAGGCGTCTTTCTACAGTTACAGTAGAAGACGATCCATCTACCTCATCTCTATGCAAGGTGATCCATCTTTACGACAAGCTCCTACAGAATGTCCGACTCAAGCTATCCAATGGTGACTGTGCTGCTATTGATGCGACAGTATCTTACATCCGGAGTCAATTGCCAGAGGAAGTACTAAGCTCGGTGACGGCAAGCCCTACCGAAGGTGGTCCAGGAGAACCGGAACCTTCCAATCTGCAAAATGAAGTCGAACGAGGTGCAGAGGGGCAGCGATATGTAGGGCAAGCTAGTGATACCTGGTTCTTTCATGCGATTAAGGAAATCCTCCAAGAAAAGGACCCATCAGATAGTTCACCTGATAATGTCATGCAAAGATATGACCGAGATGCTCCCTTATTAAGGCGAGCCCTAGCGCCAGAGCTTCCCTCACGAGAGGTCGCCGATACCTATATTGACATATACTTTTTTACCATTCACATTGCGTACCCATTCATTAACAAAACCTCGTTTTTAGAACGTTATGAAAGGTTTTGGGAGAATGGATTGGCTCCTGGCGCAGGTGAAGACTCCTGGCTTTCTCTACTTTGTAGGTCGGAACCCATCTCTAGGGTCCTTCATCTTTGACTTACTGATTAAGACATAATATTCGCCATTGGGGCTTACTATTCATCATTTCCTCGTTCGGGGAATACCGAACTTCATACGCACTTACGATATTTTGAGCAAGCCGTCTCCCTAGCAGATTCGATAATGACGGATTGCACGTTGGCAAATGTTCAGATGCTGCTTGCGCAATGCTTTTTCCTTCTCGCTACAGGTCAATCTGATAGGTTAGTTTGTTACGGTCTTTGAAATGCCAAGTTAACACGCCAAAGGTGCTGGAATACTCTTGGCCTAGCAATCCGCGTAGGCCAAAGCATAGGCCTCCACGTAGATGACACCCTAAAGCGGCCTGCAACAAGCGCAAACCCTGAGAAACAAGAAACAATGAGGAGAACATGGTATTCAATGTATGTTCTCGATCGACTGGTGGCTCTCCAATTGGGTCGGCCTGCTGCTATCCATGAAGATGAGTATTACGTCAATATGCCATCGGAGACCGAAGAATCTGTCTCTAGAGATGACCAACAAACACCACCTGACTACGCCGAGCCGTCGTTTATTGACTATTTCATTTCCGTTATCAAGTTTTCTCGAATCCTTGGGCAGGTGATCAACGACCTGTATAGCCCATCACAGGTTGAGGTAGACCCCGACGAGATGCTACTACGAACGACCATGTTAGATATCAGACTCGTTGAATGGAAACTAAGTCTGTTGCGTCATTTACGCTTTGATTTAGGACACACTTTCGAGAAATCTGTTGTTTTCAGGAGACAGGTAGTTTTTACATTTCAAATCTCAAAATTGACTTGTGCAATTACTTACTTAAGATAGCGAAATATGCTGGCGATCAAATTTCATCACTTACGCGCTCTAATACACCGGCCGTATCTCTGCCTCAAGTGGCTCCAACGGAACAACCGTCCACTCATGGCCCTGCTACAACGAGCTCAACACCGTGTCGAAGAGTTCGAGAGGATTTGTGTCCTCGAAGCTCAAAATATAGCACACCGTTTGCATAATGTTCCAGATGAGAGAAGTCTAGTATACGACTTCCCTTGGTGGCAGATGATATCATGTCTTATCTGCGCTAGCTCCATCCTCCTTGTTGCGGGTACATATATTAATAGCGATAATGCTACCGGCGAGCTTGATAGGCAGATACTAGACGATGATGCGGAAATATGCTTAAAGGTATTTGATGCATTAAGCGCCAACTCGGATGCTGCACGACGTGCGAGAGATATGATGAAAGGGCTGAAGCGTCGACGGATCTTAGGTATATTCTAAACCCCTCGTTTATTCTGCCCCTCAATCTAATTTATCCTATAGATCAGCCGGACTTGGTAATGGCACAACCGCTAACAAGCGGGCCTGCAGTCGACAACACATGTGTTCTGCCATTGATAGATAGCCTTCCTAAAGACACGTTAGAAGACTCGTTGGATTATAACATTGAACATGACTCACTGGCCTGGCAGACTTGGCCTGGCGAATTGTCCGACGTAATGTCATGGTCTGCTCAATTTCTCGACCCAGCACAGATTGCAGACTATGACAGAACAGCGGACTCTACTATAGAACTGCCTCAATATGCTCCGTCCGAAGAAAGCGGCTACCGGAGAAGTTTCAGATGAATTTCCCAACAAACGAAGAGTTGTTCAACGTTGGGTAGCTATTGAAGCGTTGATATCTGGAACTCTGAAGCTCAGATACATCTATAGCCGTTGAAAGCAACACGGCTCTAATTACGGAGCATGGTTATCTTTTATACATGATAACAGGTCGGCCGAAATATATGTCTGTATGTTTAATGTGAAAAGTTAGCCGGAGTGCCCTACAGAGAGTGCATTCCCAGAACGTGATTCTCGTGGCACTATCATGTGACCGTATACCTGAGTAGATAGGTGCGACAGCACAGTTATGATTAAAGAAGTAGAATTTGGTATTCTATATCTAATTATATTATACATGGGTATCATAATGACCGGAATATAGAGTTGTACTTTTACAAGCAGTACAGCTATCGAGGACATGAGAGATGGCAAGATATAACAAGCACCTCGACCGAACTCACAATATCACGAGGCTGCGTTGGGTTGGGGAGGGCCATTCGGATCGACTACTGAGGAGCTCCTGCAGAATTTATGGGTTCTGGCTCATACGTTCGTGGAATCAGTCCCTCGGCCATAGCAATAGCCCCATCCATATTGTCCTTGTTGAAAAGGAAGAGTCCCTGGATTGCAGCTGTGCTCGTGCGTAATGCAGCACCAGTCATAATTCCGGACGAATCCGGGATGAGACCTAGGTCTTGTAACCTCTGTAAGAATCGTTCCTTGCCTTGGCCACCTTCGTCGATGGGACCATAAAATCTATCCCACATCTCTGCAGCCTGGTAGCGTGTAGCTTCACCTATTTTGACGGTCATATCGACCCTGCCTGGCCGGATCAAGGCCGGATCAAGCCTGTCGACGTGGTTCGTAGTCAAGAATGCAAGGCGTTCTTCGCCAGCAGCTACACCATCGAGGGCGTTGAGAAGCCCTGAGAAGGTAACGGTTGCTCCGGAGTATCCATCGGCGTCCACCTGTCTGCGATTCGAAAACGCTGCATCTGCATCTTCAAGGAGGAGAATCGTCCGTTGAGGCAATTTCGTGAGGAGGTGAATTAACTTGTCATCTGTCATACCTCGCTCGCTCAGGTTGATTATGGCGACACCAAAGTCCAATTCACCAGCCAGCGCCTGAATGAAGGAGCTTTTACCGCTCCCAGGAGGACCGTAGAATAAATACCCACGTCTATATGGTATTCCGCGATCAACATACCACTGCTGACTATCCAAGAAGCTTCTCACATCATCTACAATTCGCTCCTTGATCCCTTCATCAAGGATTACCGACTCAATAGGGCGCTTCCGCCGGGGATCGCCAAATCGCTCCCATGATATGCCTCTTGCCGTCCACATTATTGTCTTCCCTTCCTGCGCCTGCTTTGCCATATGGTAAGCTTCGGAGAAAATGTCCTCAAATATATGACGGGACGCATAGAGCGTCGTGAGTGTGACCGTCTCGAAAGGTTCGCCGGTGTTATGGTTAGCCGTTGTCTGCCTCTCGCGATTGACAGATATGAATGCATTTTTGTGTCGGATTATGTGACGACCGTAGCCTGGTTGAAGAAGAAACCTTGCATGTGGAGTGCCGTTGGGGGAGTTCTGCAATACTGTTTTCATCGAGAGGTCATGGATTCGGGTGATCTTTGAGGAGATATAATCGGTCGGGGGTCGATGGAGCGATAGCCATTGTAGCATCCATAGGTAAGACTCGTCTTGTTTGCTGATCTCGACATTGACAAGAAGACGTCGTTTGATGAGGGAAGCGGCGCGAACAGATGCCTTTCGAGCTACAGCGGCTGCAGCGCCGAGACTAGCGAGGCCTATACCACCAGCGAACAAAGGGTTGTTGAACAATTCATCAAGTTGTAGAATTGATGGAGGTTTTGGTGGGGTTGTTGACATTGTAACTGGAGGGATACTTGCTTCGGACGTCTATGCGGTCGATCTGAATATAAGTTCGTGACAGCCAGCTATGACAACTTTGCCGAAGTATTCCCGGTTATCTCCGATGGCTTTAAAAAAACACCTTGTTGGCCGCCCTCAGCACTTTTATGAGTACCTAATTTTAGTCATAGTCCTTACAATAAAATAGAAACTTTGGAATTTGTTACTATTGTAGCTTGATGGATGGTAGATACACATATATGGCTTTAATCAAGACTTAACTCGGCCCTAACGCAATATAATAAATAGACAAAGCTTATAGTGCTAGTACCACCAATACTCCAAGTGTCAAGTCAACATCATGATTATACATATCGTCCACTTCTAAACCCGTCTACCATATGAGAGATCATCGCCGTCATATGGATCGCTTCCTTCACTCGTCACTGCACCAAGCCCCTGATGCAGCTTTGGAGCCACGTTTGGCGTTCTTGCTGATGGAACATCCTGATAACCACCAGATGGTATTTGATGTGCTGACGGGCGTCTTTCACCAGTAGTGTTGTAGTCTGCTGACATATCCCTTACTTGACCCATCGGACCTTTCTGCGATATAAGAGGCAGATGGGCGTCTGATCCCAGAATGCGCTGGCTCTCAAGATTACTCTGGCTCATATGGCGCGCCTTCACACTGTCGGACATGAGCATCGCATCGCGAGCGCGCATTCGGCGGTTCGAGTCAATGCGAGACTTGCAGCACATGAAAATGAGGGCGCCGAACATTGAGGCTGTGAACGCAGCAAGGAAGATAGTGACGATGAGGCCGGAGGTTGTGAGATTATCTTGGCGGGTCATACATGTTATTGTACTGTCGTCTGTGGTATCGGAGCAGATTACCCCATCAGCGCAGCTCAGGGCAGTCGTGGTGGCAAGAGTGCACGCTGTGGTGGTCACACCACTAGTAGTTGCAGTTGAGCAGTAAGAAGTCGTCGATAGAGAGGTTTTTAGACAAACAAGGGTACTAGATGAACTTCCCGATGTCGATGTGGATTCTGCAGAAGACGAGGTCGTCGAGGCAGCTGTAGAGCTGCTTGCAGATGAGGCGGCGGTTGATGCACTTGTCGAGGCTGTTGTAGAGGCTGCTGCTGTTGAGGCTGTCGTTGCGGCAGCCGATGTGGCAGCCGATGTTGTGGCAGCTGCAGTCGTTGAATCATCTGTTGTCGTAGCTGCTGCTGTAGAAGTCTTTGCTGCCGCACTGGTTGTGTCTTCCGTCGCAGTGGTCTTCGAAGACTTCTTCGCGGTGGTGGTATCGTCGTCTGCTCTCCTTCTCAATTCCTCCTCTAGGTTCCTCATATCCTCCACCTTGTCTAAATTGACCCACGTTTGCTCTTCTGCTTCGGCACACCCGCCCTTGGCTGTGAGCCATCTCGAGAGGCTGTAGCCTTCTCCTTCTGAACAACCACCGCTCACCAGACATTGCTCTATCAGGCTGCTCTTCTGGGCCTCAAATCCAGGCGATAGGCATCGAGATATTTCCTTTGCATTGCCGCAGGAGACGAGTTCAGCGACATCTTCCGGGGTTTTATATCTGCAATTGGCGGCGCCCGAAGAGACGAAAAGAGTGGTAGTGGCCAAAAGGCCCATCAACGTCGATCGCATACTGAAAAGAAAGGTTCGTGTGACTTGGTGCACGTCCAAGCAAACCGGCGGGGATTTGCAGTGAAGCAAGCCTTCGTACGAGGAAGAGATGTGAGAGATACGAAGTAGCTATTACTGTCACACCCAGAGGGCTACGGTGGATAGATGGAACATACGAAGAAGAAGCCAAGAAATAGAACAAATATATAAGACAGACGGCTATCCGTATCCGTGTAGATGGATTAGTAGGATGCACCAGGCGTGAAAGGGTACAAAAGGGCAAAAAGGGGAGCAGATGCGTCGAAGTACGCTTGCCCGCTTCCAACGCTTGTCTACGGCTCCCGTCGTTAGAAGATTCAAAAATAAGGATCGCGGCGCAGCTGGGCAGCCTAGGGGCCGTGACGGGGGCCATGACGGGGGCCATGACGGGGGGTGTTCGCATGTACGGGTGCTGGTTAGGGTTCCTGCCGTGCCTGTGGTGCGCTCTACAGGGCCTACGGGGCCATATTAGGGACTGCACAGTACCGCCTAAGCCTGCAACCCTGTCGAACGATCATGGCAGCGTATCGAAGCCTCTCCTTAGGCGCATTGTCCAGCACGTCCAGTCAGCACTTACGTTTTCTGGGCGTCTCATCTTTTCCCACCCCACTGAGCTTTTCCAAGCCGACCAGATGCGCAGTCTGGCCTGGCCTAAATCTACAGCAAGCAAATAAGAAGGCGCGGCGATAGTACGAATCGGACAAGTGACGCTGCTATTCGGACTGCGGGATAGACGAACGGCGCTGCGAAGTTCTGTCGGTCTTTTTGGTTCTTCGCGTTCCCCTTGCAGAGTAGGTAGTCCTGTCCTGCTCTTGAGATTAGAGATGGCGCGGCTGGCGTGGCTGGGGCTGTTGGCGACTGGCGAGTCGTAAGTCGCGACCCCGGACAGGAGAAAAGGGTGAAGAGCTGCGTTGTCCACAATGCTACTCTGTAATCTGTACTGTACTTACTCTCCTGTGTTTTTATTTGGCAATTGCATTTGAATCCCACAACTCTGTCCTGACAAAGTCCAAGCGGATTGCCAGCACCAAATCATGGCTCTCTGTATGCCCCAGCATCACTTCAGACAGAAGTTAGTGCGGCCTACAAAGTACTTCTACAGTATATCTGGACGAGTGTATCAAAAAGATACGTGCTTGGAAGGAAAATACACAGATTTGCCAGACACGGCGCCCCAGGGCAACGTCGTCTTCGATGCTTTTTTTATAGTATCCACCACCGCCCGATGCTCCCGTGCCGTACAGATACCCACCGGTAGCCGCTGCTAGGACTCTTGCCTACCTACTACGTATGACGCTATTACTATCAGGGCTTGTGAGCCTAATAATATAAATAAATTATTCTATTTATGCTGCGTTATGGTTGGATCCCGCACCAGGCCAGTGCTGACTTCCAGCTTCTGCTATATGGCTGTCCCTATCAAGCTCGGAGAACAAATGTGAGTTCAAGAGCCAAGCTTCTGACTATATACAATAGTGCGACGAGGCAGAATCACAATGCATGAGATGCACTAATCTCCAGGACGACTCCGGCGGAACCTCCAACCCTGCAGCCAACAATCCTCCAACTCTGCTTTATTTGGCGAGTTGGTTTCAGATGCAGGGACCCTGGAAAATGGCCGCCGTGACCGCCCCTGTGAACACCAAATATCTCGGGGTTTTCAACTGAATAGTAGCACTACCAGATGCCATCCAAAACTCTTGGGATTTTCAGGCAATATTTAAAAGAGGTGCTTCTATTGCTGTACCAAACTTCGATAGTTCAGTTGAGTTTGCTGTCGTTATACAAAAGTTGAAGTGCAGTAGATTTTCTAGAACTAGAACAGGTCGATGCGCTTGGCGCCTCGAAATCGCAAGGCTAGGTGACTAGTCACGTGCAACCCAGGATAGACGGATCCAAAATCAGGTTTACCGTTTAATAAGGATCAAAAGGAGATGGCCTGCATTTTAGACAAGAGGGTTTAGCAAGAGATATATATAAGTCATATAGAGTAGAAACGATACCCGATTCTTAAGTGCTAGAAGAAGATCACCCTGAGAATACTTGGGATAAGAAGAGCTTAGCGCTGAACTCAAGCAATTGTAGGACGGACGGAAGAGATTCGTGGCGAGGGGATTATGACGGAATGGGTTCGAGGTTGCCTGGCCTTGGCTTCGCAGATTAGAATGCTCACTACTTAAAGCAGTTCCCTACAGTGCCTTCTTTACGTCTTTCCATGTTTACCTCCTCCACCAAACTCATCACACAATCTTCCAGATCAAGAGTGACTTCCATTACATCGACATTAATATACAGGACACTTCATAACTCAACCTATTTCAACATGCCTCTCGTTGTTCCCGGCATCAATAGCGCCGGAAGCAAGACCGACGAATGGCGACACAAGCTCTCCGGGAAGAAGCTTGGAGATACCAGTGATGCCACAGTATGCTTCGGGACTGCGATTTTCTCCAAGAGATACTTTGCTAATATGATGTAGACATTTGCGAAGGTAGATTTGCCAAAGGAGACTCGTGTGATCCAACCCGGGAATGCGTCTACCGCGGACTTCAAAGCTGACCGGTAAGAGCTATTTGATACCGCCTTATAGGATTTACATGCTGACTTGAATTCAAAGATTGAATGTCTATCTGGCCGAGGATGGCACGGTTGCTCGTGTTGATCACGGGTAAATGAATATGGCAGGCATCAGACAGAGCATGGCCGACTTCATTAATGTCATTGCAATAAATGCCTTCTAAAAATGAACCGTTTGAAGTTTCTTGAAATCTGACTTATTTCCAAATGTGCAGCTCCAGCCTGACTTGCCAATGCTTCCTCCACCTCCCATATTCCGATGCTCTCATAATACATATACATGAGATTACCATCATGGCATTGATGATGACGATGTGAATGCGTGGACGCCCCGCCAAAATCGCGCTACTGAGGGACGCTAAACGAGGGGCACCGGTGGGGTCGCAGCTTCAAAAACCGAAACATCTAAGGTATCTATCTCTACGCAATATACCATCGCATCAAAATCTACAAACAACAGCAAAGATGTTTAAGAAAGAGTGCGCATAGCTCGCATCCCTCGCTTCTTGCCACCCAGTCATCGGCTAACCTAAGCTTATGAATAGTATCTCTCCCGGCTCAAAATCCAAAGTCAAATCTTCAGTCCAGCGGGCAATCCGGAACCAAGTATGCACGACATATCCTCTTCTAACGCCATACATAGATGAGATTATACCGAAGAAGGAGCAGTTAGATGCCATGAAAATGTACGCATCAGAAGCTATCCTACGCGCGTGCAGCCCAACACTCTACTGTGCATTGAGCAACCCAGATGTGCATATTTGCTAATGTTGACATCACGCAGACCTGAAAGAGTCACTCTTTACCTGATAAACAACGTCCCTCTTTTCTATCAACATATGACCGATGCACTTCTCCCACACTTGAAGCTCGTACACCGCTTCCCACAATGCTTCCCAAGCGTCCAATGCGATCGGGGAGCAATTCGCTTCGTCCTTTCCGGCGCGACACTTATGGCTCCCGGCTTGACTAGTGCCGGCGGTAGATTGCCAGGTGGTGAAGGTGATGGCCAAGGAAATGGTGACGGAAGTGAGCATTTAGAGGCAGGCAAGCCGGTGGTGGTTAGAGCGGAAGGCAAAGAAGAGGCCTGTTCAGTAGGATTGCTGAGCATTGGCACCAAAGAGGTAAGAGAGAAGGGTAAGGGGCCAGTGGTAGAAGAGGGCCATTATTTGGGCGATGGGCTTTGGAGATTACAGACGGAATAGAGGATGTCGGTGATAACTATGATATCCCTGATGACAAGCATGCAAGCATAAGATGGAGTTTCTTGGGCTAAGATACATTGGAATCTCTTGGAACATTGCTACATTACATCATCTTTTGCACATTTTGATTTTGTTTCTGCTTAAACATCTCGTCGGTGTCTGGGCTACTCTTGAGTGAGATATGCTTGTCCTGACGAACCCCGACCTCGACTACTCCTGAATAACATATCCTTTCTAGCTAATGCCGAGATGCCCTAATATGTGCAACTGCTGCTATATATAGCCTTAAAAGTATCAGCAGCTCAAATTATCCATCAACTTATCTAACTTCTCGTAATTCAAATGTGCTCTCCTCATGCTCTATTTATTACATTTCCTTCTATCATGCCCCTTAACCATCCTCCGTACCTTCTCCATCTAGTCAGGACTCACTTTCTATAACTTCACCACGTTCATTTCAGCCTGACTATATTGATAAACTTTACAATTGCTCACATCTATATTCCCTATCGTCATCTTCCGGCCATCTTCCGGTCATCTCCCTTGTGTCTGGTTCGTCTAGGGCGGAGGAAGGCCTGGTGGGAAGAGAGGTGGGTTTCATGACTGAGTAGGATGTGCGAGACTGGGTGAATATAGTGGGATTGTTGTAACCTGTTGTCGTCTGCGTCTATGGCGAACGGGGTGGACTCCTCTGGGTTATGAGAACGATATCTTATTATTTAGCTCTTCGCTGCCATATAGTAGTAAGTTGTTACCCTATTTTGGTATTGCTACTTACCTTAGTTATAATATGCGGGGAAGAATTTTGAGGTATTTTGTAGAGATTTTGGTTTAGAAGGCTACCTTGTTATGCTACCTTGCAGTGCCAGCGTGCTACCCACCGAGGCCAAGTTCAAAATTGAAGGCACATTTCGGCAACTCTCAATAAAGCACGGTATTGCAACTGTTGTATCATGACAATAGCTTTAGTTGAATTTCCCAAAAATTAGCACACAGATAAAACTGCCTCTTCTAGTTCTCTTGTGAAGGTTTCAGAAAATTTTCTCGTCATTCCCTGGTGGTAATTTCCCTTCAAAACATATATATCTTAGTAGCCTCACATTGTTACCCCGCACACTATCTTATCGCCGCTGGGTGTGTATGGTACGCGAGGTCGGAGCTAACATCCTCAGAGTCGTCGCCGTCGTCGTCATCTAAAAAACAAAGAGAAGAAAAAGGAAAACCGAGCTTTTCTAGTTTGGATTATGCTCTTAATGAAAGGGCAAGAAATGGGCGATATATATGATTCTTAAAGCAGTAAGGATTTTCACGTGATCGTGCTATATAGCCGCGCTAATGGTCCAAGCGACCCAGAAATAAGTTCCTCACCCTCAACGTCACCCTCTACCTCACCCTCTCCCTCTCACTATACAAACGTATCTTCATAAAGGAATATATATCCTTTGCTAATTGAGGAAATGCATATAATGAAGATTGAACGGCTTGAACTGCCAGCCACGGCTGACATGCATGTTCATTTACGGCAGGCTGGAATGATGGACTTAGTAGCTCCCGATGTGCGGAAAGGTGGAGTTGATACGGTGTTTGTGTATGACTTCTTACTATAGATCATAAGAGCAATGAAAGAGCTAACTAAGGATCCTAGAATGCCAAATCTTGTACGAAGACCTTTTCTTCTTATGCTGGAATGGTTTGGTCTCTCGTAGAAACCAACACAATAGAACCGTCGCTCTGTTCTATTAATATGCTAATATATTCGAGCACAGGTACCTCCTCTTACATCTGTTGAAAAAGTACGTACATAAATAATAACACTGCAGTGCAAAGACATGTGAATATAAATATAAGACTGAAAATAAATAACTAACTGTCGCCAAGGTGCTTGAATACCGAACTCAACTACGCGCTATAACCCAAGATGTTAATTTTCTAATGTCTCTCTTCGTCAGTCACTCTGCGTACCCCCGGATCTTATTCAGATAGGTGTCTGTCCATCTAACCTCCTCCTAGCTTCACCCCTCCATCACCCCTGAGGTGGTAGCCCAAGCCGCAGCAGCCGGCATCACAGGCCTGAAAATGTATCCGCAAGGCAAACCTCCCCTTCTGTTACCCCTCAAACATAGTACTAACGTATCCTAGGAGTAACTACCAACTCCGAGTCTGGCGTCTCAAATGTTGAGTCCTTCTATGATACCTTCGCTGCTATGGAGAGACATGGGCTAGGTATGTATCCTACAAGATGTTTTCCGCGTCCTGTTTCCCCTTTTTAAGTTGTCTCCGGAGTCATAGCAACTTCCGAGATCCCCCCTTACTCTTGAATGACTCCCGATATACCCTGGAGAGGAACTAAAGCTAACAAAGCCGTGTGTTTGGAAAGTGCTGAACCTTCACGGGGAGGTCCTGGAGTCGCTTGCACCAGCAGGTACAACGCTGGAAGAAGCGTTTCTTCCTACTCTTCAAAAGCTCCATGGGCGATTCCCAAAGTTGCGTATTGTGGTACGCATTTTCCGAACACCTTTTGGGATGATTATTGATTCTGAATGTCATAGCTCGAGCATTGTACTACCGCAGCGGCTGTGGAAGCTGTGCGGGCTTGCGGGCCTACAGTTGGTGGTATAAACCCCCGTCTTACTTTCGTCTCCATGAGTACAGCGAATGGTGCTGATATTAGTGGACTATAGCGACAATCACTGCCCACCATCTTTACCTCACCTTTGAGGAAGCCTGCTGCGATCCCTTCGCCTTCTGCAAGCCGATCCCGAAGAAACCCACGGACAGAGACGCGCTGGTCAGGGCCGTTGTCAGTGGCGACCCGAAGTTCTTCTTGTGAGTCATCCCTCACAGAAAATCTCTGCCTCTACAAGGCCCATCAGTATTAATCGTCCTCTTAGTGGAAGCGATAGTGCCCCCCACCCCCTCCAATCCAAAACATCCGCAGAGCAAGGTAAAGCGCCGGCCGGGGTTTACACGCAGCCATTCGCAACGCAGCTCGTCCTACTAGCCCTCGAGGAGGCGATTGAGCGCGGGGTGATTGCCGAAACGGATGTGACGCAGGAGAAGCTAGAGGGCTTCCTCAGCCGGTTCGGACGGCGCTTCTACAGGCTGCCTGAGGTCTCGGAGAACAAGATTGTATTAGAGAGGAAGGGCGAGAAGATACCTGACAGTGTGCTGAGTGAGGATGGAAGTATCGAGGTGGGCGTTTCGAGGGCGGGAGCGGACGTGTTTAGTTTGAGGTGGGAGAAAGCGTGATGGCTAGCTTGCTAGCACGTTGTCATGTATGTAGCCTTGCGGGCAAGGCTAGCCGAATAATTCACTATTTAGATCCTATACGGCAGATTTCATGTATATATAGATCCTAGAGTACTGTACTTACTCAGCCATTAGAGTTCAGTAGAAGTATCACCATTGATCACACACCCAGTCACTCATGCTATCTGCCCCCCTCACTTAGAGAGATCTTCATATGTCCGAGTATCGAAGTTGAGAATTTCCCGCGCGATCGACGCGGCAGGGTCTGCATGGCAATCTGGGGTTTATCGTCCTTGCCTACTTATCTGATTGCCTGCTTGCTACGGCCAGGTTAGATGAGTGGACTAGGATAGAGATTACTATCTTATGATAGTACTGTACAACGGGTCACTAGGGGGGAGCTCTGTAGATATAATATAAACATTTCTTCATTTCGTAGTCATAGCCTAATGGTAACCAATCCCTGGGCTATACTCATGCAACGCTGCTCACGCAACGCTCTCGTCGTCCTCGGTTCCTTCGGTTTCGCTTGCCCTTTCAATTTCGCCACTCTGTCTACTCTTGCCCTTCTTGAGGCCGAATCTGCCCCAGCTGACGCTCACTCTCGCTTCTCTTGGTGGTCCTCCACCGCCATGAGGATTGCTAGTCACAGAGTCGACGCCTTTCCCTAGCGCACACGTGCCATCTTCGCCCTCTTCCGTATCACCAAAGCTGCTAGAGCGGTCACCAGATGCATTACGGTCTGCACCTTTCTTATTCCCAAAGATTGATTCCTTTCCGCGGAATGAGGAGATGCTAAACTTCGACGAGCTACCCTTGCGAAGTAGCTTCTGAAACGAACTTTCCTTATCTTTGGCACTGGTGCCCGAAGGAGTGCTTACCAGCTCAGATGGCGTATTGGAGACAGTCCTGTCAAGAGAATCATATGACTCTGTCACAGAAGGCTGCGTATGGATCGAGTAAGTATCGCGAGAAATGCGAGAATGCGACGGAGAAAGTTCTTCAGGGGGTGGGCTTCCAAAGTAGTCTGAGTTATCCAAGGTCTCTTTAGATCTTCCCTTTCCTCTTGACTTATCTAGCTTCTCAATCCTGTCGGCCTTGTCGGCTTTAGAGGAACGACTGAACATTGCTTTGAAAGTCGGTGCTGCAGGATTTAATTTTGGCGTGGCAGCCCTATGTGAAGAAGGTGGACGAGTACCGATGACTCCTACTAGAGGAGAAGTTTGCTGAGGTAGGGTGTCCGTTGGGAGGAAATCGTCATCTTCTGATAGTATGCCAGTCGAAAGCGCAGTAGAAGAGCCATGTTGTATGGATGGTCGACGAGAAGGATTGCGAGACCACGGATGAGTTACATTCACAGACCAGTTCGTTGCCAGAGGGCTATTCCTATTAACAATGGCGATGTCTGCAGCGGGCCAGCCGAAAGGAGCACTGTCTGTTGAAGGCCGCGGAAGGTCAGAAGAGGCGATTGAGGCTGGTCTAGGACTGCTAGGGTCTCGTTCAGAATATACAGTAGTCGGGTCGTCAATGCTTGAGCCAAACATATTGAACCCTCGCCGTCTTCTTGCAACGTTACGCGCAGGAGCAGGGCCATTGCCTTCGGCAACCTCGCCACCAGCGCCGCCACGATTCAAAAAAGGCAGCCCACTCCAGCTAGTAGAGAAGCTTATGCGGCGGTTTCTGATTGCCCAAGATTGGTCTTCTTCAGTCTGTCGTGGGAAAGACTGACTCTGGCCAGCCTTCAAACTTCCCAAAGCTGGGCCATCGTCTGCTGTTTTACCACGCTGTCTCGGAAATGTGAACAGGTCTCCAAAGCGCTTAGCTGGAGGATCCTGTACATTAGAGCTGCTAGGAGAGCCGATAACCCCAAACTCAGCGCCTGACGAATGCAAGGAGCGTCTATCGGCATCGTTTGCAGACTCCCGAAGGACAGGAAATATTGGAAGGTTATGCAAGGACGTCTGAGGACTTGAAACGAGACTAGCGGAACCACCAGACTTTGGTGAATTTCGCTCAGTATCGTACACGGAATGCCCAAGAGTAGAAAATGCGGATGGCCCCAGAGACCGAGATGCTGGTCTAGTAGGACTAGGGGGCTCGTCATCGACAAATATGTTCGACGGAAGAAGAGAAGTAGCTGTTGGACTCAATGGTGCTCCTGCACTCAGAGACCTAATATCTGAATCACTCATACCGCTGTGATCCGATAACGCCGCCATTCCCGTATCTGCAGCGCTCATGTCAAAATATGGGCCTGGTGCAAAGTTGGGAGCTGTCGATATAGTAATACTGTTATATGCACTAGAATTCGGAAAGGCAGAATCGGCGATAGGATATGCTACAATCGGAGATGATATGGTATTCGTCCGAGACTTGCGCTGGCGGCTTCTGCGTGATTTCGTTCTTCCATGACTAGTTGGATCAAAGTCGACTCCTGAAGTATTTCCTGCGTACAATATTGGGTTGTTGGCTTGACGAGCAGCAAGTTGAGCGTAGAACGCCTGTGCCTTTTGCAAGTCGGTTTCGAGATTTCGAAAGACAATAGTCTGGCTATTATATCGCGCCATCAGTTCTCTCTCCTTCAGATCCCACTGAATATCACGTTGTCTGTCCGCGGCATCGAGCTCTTTCGACTCATCGTCGTCTTCAACTCCAGAAAGTTTTTGTCGCTCTTCCTCTAGTTCTTTAATTTGCAAGCCCCTAATACGTATTTCTTCTTCCATCATATTCAAGGAGTTTTGCCGTTTTCGAAGGATACCTCGAAGTTCATCGGTTTTCGTCTCAGTCTCCCTTGCAATGCTATCCCTTTCAACTCCCCAAGTCGCCCTTTCCTTCCTCATCTCCTGTATCTCATTTTCCCATCTCAGCAAATCTTCCTTCATTTTCATCCTCCCCGCCTGTAAGTCCCTCAATTGTCTTTCTTTCTGAGCCTTCCTGTTCTGGGCTGCTCGATTCGCAGCAGAGGAAGAGTTCACCTCTTTCCTCAACTTATCATTTAACTCATCTTTCTCCTTGAATGCTTGTCTTTTCTCATCACGCTCCTTTATAATTTCCACCATCTGGGCTTTAAAGTCCTCGTTATCTTTAGCGATTTGGGCGTTTACTTCCTCGGTCTCGGCTCGGATCGCTTCGAAGCGCTCGGTCAACTGTTGCATAGATTCTTGTGGCAGATTTGTCGAAGAAAGATTGGGAGACATGGGCGACTCGCTTGCTGTAGATGGCGAGTGTCTTCTTCCTCCAGTGTTCCTTCTCTGGCCCACAATACTACCACTTGGCTCGCGCGACATTCCTGGGGTACCTTCTGGAAGAGCAGCAGTCTCGATACCTACGCCATGACTACGAACGCCAGCAGACTCATCACTGCTGTCAACAATTGTGCCATTTGGTAGGTCATCGTCTGTTATATTGCTTGGTATGCGACCATTTCCTAGCTCAGGGCGCCCATCACGACCGTATGTTCTCACTCTTATGACTCTGCTTCCGGCTTGAAAGTTGTTATTCCCGACGGCTATAACTCTGACGTTGTAGAAGTGGCCAGGCTTCAAACCTGTTACAGTGATTGCTGTTTCTAAGCGTGAAGACTCTCCCACTGCGGAAAGGGCCTGGTCAGTAAAGTCGAAGATAGATCGAGCAGCCTACGCTTACCATTGACTCCATTGACCTGAATCAAGTATTTCACCACGGGCTTGTTACTCCCAGGCCGAGTCCAGTGTAGAGTGACAGAATCGGCCCTTATACCCGCGAGAGAGACCCGAGGAGGCTCTGGGACTTCGACGCCGAGAATGCTGATGAGCTCTGGGACCGGCTTCCACAGGGTGAGCCATGCTCGATGCAGCAGCCTGCGCAGAAAGAGTCAGTTCACTGCCGGAGTGTAGAGCATTCAGAGTTAACACGCACCAGAACAATGCCCCGCATGTAAAGACGGACTGGACGAGGAACATGTCGGAATCCTGGACATGGCGCAACAAGCCGCCGAAGAGCTCACTATAGTAAGCAAAAGCATTCATGCAGAGTGGTTCGTCTGATTCGGCGCACGCGGAGATGATAATGAAGGCGCTGAGGTGGCAGACGATCAGGATATGGAGGAGCGCTCGCAGTCGTGAAAAGCATCGAATTCCCTTGCGCCTCTCCGTCGGTTCAGAAACAAACAGCAAGCGATTAGAGTGGGTCTCGGCACTGGGGGCATCCAATAACGCTGGGTAGCTGAGATCCCCGGCATGCGCCTGCCAATTAGGCTTTTCATGGCGTGCCGGCGCTTTAGTGAGGGCCGAAGTGCAGCTGCGATTAAACGCAGTGCCGGCAGCCCCAGCGTGCCCAGCGTGTCCAGCGTGCCCAGCCATTATTGCCGTAGGGAGACGCGGGAGTAGCAGTGGCAGTGGGAGAGGCGGCCGTGGCTTGCCTGACGGTCCGCTCGCCGGCTGGGCAGGCTGTTGCTTCCGCTGCCTTCCGCTGTCGCAAGGCTGGCTTGGCTGGCTGGCTGGCTGGCGCTCGCTGGCGCTCGTTGGCACTCGCTGTCTCTCACGACGCAGAGACGGCAACAGCGACAGCGACAGCGACAATGATAGAAATGTGAATGAGGCCTCAAGACTTCGAGACTGCACTTACTAGGGCCGCGGACACGGAAAGCCACTCGCATGCCATCAACTGCGGCACTAAATTTGACACATACGGCTGGCAGTTCTCTCAGGAAGGTCAACGCAAGAATCTACTCCATGGAGCCAGTGCCATAGAGCCAGTGCCGCCTTCCAAGATCCCTCCAGATTAATTAACAAGCTTTCTGCATTTGGGCCCGCGTATTTGCGGTCTACAGAGCGTAAAAGCCTCATCCTGCCTGTGCAGCCACGTAGATAATCTATAATCCCAGGAAAACACGTCTCGGAAGTAGTTTACAGGAGCGGGGATGCTCCCCAGGTCTCTTTGAGCAAGAAAGAGATGTGAGAGCTGGCACACCGAATGGCGGCGGGTGTGCTCTGTGCTCGGTGCTCGGTGCTCTGGTGAGAGGCAGCCGGTACTCTGGCTCGCATGCTGTGCTGTTCTACAGAGTAACAATTATAGCTGAGCGGCGCTGAGCCATGTGGTAGAAGTTACTGGACTGCACGCGTCGGGCAACTTGCCATACGTGCGGGACCAGCGTTCCCCGGTCCAGCGCATGCAAGCCCTACTGTGGAAGCACTCGCCGGAGCCCAGCAGCTGCGCCGATGCGACAGTCGTTACTCCTGGAAAATAGGGTGGCGATGCTATTATTGTTGGGGCTCTGTACGAGTACTATATACATAGTACATGCCTAGAAAGATCGCGCCGTACACTGCACTGCCCGTCCCAAACGGGGCATCGGTGCAAATTATGGAGCTTCTTCGCACGGCCACAAGCAAGATGCGAGGGTGCAAGAAGGGTATTTGGAGAATGAATGATAACAATCGCACCCTCACGAGTCACGGGCCTGGCCCGCGCATTCCGAGGCAGTTTGGGCGTCGCTGGGTATGTACGCAGGCTTGACAGGTCGGCATGTCGGTGTGTTGGGGGTGCTTGCACCACGGGAAAGCTGAAGCGAGCTAACCAGCCCGCCAGAGCAACTATTAACAGCCCGTGCCTGGGAGCTTCACCTCGCACATACGTCGTCGGGTGACGACAGCCTCACTCTATTCCCAACTTCTCCCAACGGGCGAAGACCCTCTTCTTTTCACTGATTGCATATCTTCGTTACTTTCGTTTCCATCCATTGGTACTGATAGAGCTTCAGATTCGAGGCTAGCTTCTGCTCAGAAAGCAATCTAGGAGCTCAACATTCATTCTGTAGAACATCCCATGTTCCCGACGCCCCACCTACGACATACATCATAACTCAACAGCATTTCCTTGGGCGATTTACATTTATGCGGGAGTCGGCACTGATATTCCTTTTTACACCCGCCGTTCTTCCTTATTTTCAGCGGAACAATACCAAAGCACAAACCTCAAAAGGCCATGCAGTACGTGAGGAGCATTAGTGGATCGGTCTCAAAAACATGGAACTCGATCAACCCAGCGACCCTTAGCGGTGCCATCGACGTGATAGTGATCGAGCAGGAAGATGGCTCGTTGGCATGCTCGCCCTTTCACGTCCGATTCGGCAAGTTTTCTCTACTGCGGCCCTATGAGAAGAAGGTCGAGTTCCGGGTCAACGAGAATAAGCAGGACTATGCCATGAAGCTTGGCGAAGGCGGCGAGGCCTTCTTTGTCTTTGAGACGAGTGATGATATCCCAGAGGCCTTACAGACATCACCCCTAGTTTCCCCGACTTCGAGCCCGCCTTTACAAGCAGATGGCTCTCCTTCGAGCCTACAAGAACCAGATTTCCTAGACCTCTCCACCGAACACGGCAGGCCTTTACCTGAGAATTTATCTCATAGGAGTGATGGTAGGCCTGGGCCTGGTGTCTTATATTCAAGCTCTGCACCGAAAAGGCCAAGTAACCTCGGTATGTAAACTCTTAATTCGAGATGAACCCTACTAACCGAGCTGCAGGTGCGTATACACCGTTATCAAGTTCTCCAGAGGAGCATAGGCCGAAGTCAGGAGACTGGGGCGGAATATCACTCGAGGGTCACAATACGGATGACCTCCTCGGGCGCGGACCAAGGAGCCATAGCGACGATAATATCACTGAACGTGAACACCTGACACGTTCTATCACTCCAACTCTACCTCAACATGATGGCAATTCTGGTTCTCCTACCGACCGATCGAATAGCCCTCCTCCCTTGCCCACCAAGGAGGCTATAGAACGGGCGATGAACCTATCAAAGCAACTTTCGATGTCCAATATACCATCACAAGTGACAGATACCGGCGATTTAATGTTGGATATGACTGGATATAAGAGTAGTGATGACGACGCGTTGCGAGCAGAAGTAATTGCACGAAAAATTCTATCCGAAGAATTAGAAGGCAACTATGACATTGGGGCGCTCATTGGAGCCGACGAGCATGGCAATCTTTGGATATATAGCAGTGAGGAAGCCAAAGAAGCAGCGATGCAGCGGGCGCTGATGGCGGGAATACAGCCAGGCGGCGCAAGCTCTGGCTTGCTAACCAGTGATACTGCATCAGATCCCGGATATCATAGTGACGAGGAACGTGATACCTTAACTAGACCCAGAGCAGGCCATCGTCGGTCTGAATCTGATCTAGGACATGGGTTGGAAACTCCTCCGCAAACACCACCTGATTCTGCTACAGCTGGTGATCCCAATCGCAACTACGCCAAGACTTTGCGGTTGACCAGTGATCAGCTCAAAGCCTTAGGGCTTAAACCAGGCCCAAATCCCATGAGCTTTACAGTCAATCGAGCAACATGCATGGCTAGCATGTACCTGTGGAAACACGATGTGCCTGTCGTTATATCTGACATTGATGGTACGATCACAAAATCCGACGCCCTCGGCCACGTATTGAACATGATCGGCCGGGATTGGACTCATATCGGTGTGGCAAAGTTATACACCGAAATTGTTGCAAACGGCTACAACATTATGTATCTAACATCTCGCTCTGTCGGACAAGCCGACAATACAAGAACATATCTTAGTGGTGTGGTACAGGACGGGTATAGACTGCCGAAAGGGCCTACAATCATGAGTCCAGATCGAATGATTGCAGCCCTCAGGCGAGAGCTGTATATTCGCAAGCCTGAAGTCTTCAAAATGGCATGTCTCCGCGATATAAAGAACCTTTATGGACCGGGCAGAACTCCGTTCTATGCCGGCTTCGGCAATCGTCTCACTGATGCCCTGTCATATCGAAGTGTCAGCATCCCGAGCAATCGGATCTTCACAATCAACTCGTATGCTGAGGTATCTTTAGACTTGTTAAGTCTAAACAAACTTAAGCTAAGCTATGTCAACATGCGAGAAGTTGTAGATCATTATTTCCCTCCTGTCACTATGCTCATCAAACAAGGTGGTGAAGAGTTCACTGACTTTAACTACTGGCGGGATCCACCACTAGAACTTGACGACTTTTCAGCCAGCGACGATGACGATGACGACGAAGAAGAAAACCCAAGTGAAGTGGGCGAAGGGGAAGACGAAGAAGATGAAGAAGATGAAGACGATACTGGCGATATGGGCAATAGCTATATCTCTCGTGAGTCTATTGAAGAAAACGATGATAGTGTCTTGTCAGGAAGCGTCCTTGACGAAGAAGAGGAAGAAGATCCATTGACAAGCTCAATGATGGAAGAAGATGATTATGGTCTAGAGGAGGATGATCAGCCGACACCAGGCTTGGGGAAAGCCGATGGTGATGAACAAGACATCCATTATTTGAGTGAATAGAACAAGCTGCCTGCTGGAGGGGGTCGTGATCCGATACACATTCAAGTGTAGAAAGGCAAGAAGATGAAGATGCGATGAAAAATTACTAGGATCAAGGGGATTACGTTGAAGAAGAGCGATTCTCAATGAGGCAAGGCTAATGAAGCATAATAATTATTGGGGTCCTGTCAACCAGGATTCACGGCATATTGGTATACAAAAGGTATTAATGGAGGATATACCCCGTAGCGTCGACTCTGTTCGGTCTCCTCATTTGGTCGGATGTGGTGTTTGGGAGTATAGAAGCCATATGAGGTAATCGTTCGGCGTCTAGGTCTAAATTTGGCATAACATAGCGTGGAGTATTGAAATAAAGTTTTGTGAAATACCTTAGCATCTGCATGATTTGAAGAGATGGGTGCCCTAGCTGTTTCTTCTCTTATTAGGCCCGAGGCCATATAGGGGAAATATAGGACGCATTTTTTCATAGCGGTTCTTACTCCTCCACGTTAGTATTATATAAGACAATCGTCATCTATCGTAGTGTGTGCATATATGAATATTTTCTTTTCCAATCTGTTTCTAATAGAACATTTCAGCCTCGGGCTATCTGTCACGTGCTTTGAGTAAATTGTCAGCCTTGCGTAAAACGGGACGCATAAAGGGCATCCGGTCCCCCCACCCCACCTCAACACCTCAGCACCGTCTCATCATTCAATGAGATGGCATACCGCTGAGCATAATGCCGAGAATTCTGATAATAAGTTTACCACAGTAAAATGAATCTCTCACTCACCGACCCCTTCGTGCTCGCACAAGACTACCCAGAATCCACCACTACGAATCTTCGCAGCGGCCACTCCACTTGCGTCCGATTCAATCGCAAAGGTGATCTCCTTGCTTCTGGGAGGGTCGATGGTACAGTTGTGGTGTTCGACGTCGAGACAAATGGTGTCGCGTGCAAGCTCCATGGGCATACGCGCCAGATCCAGTCGCTGAGTTGGTCGCGCGATGGGAGATACCTGCTGAGTTCCTCCCAGGACTGGAAGTGTGTCCTATGGGATCTACATGACGGGTCAAGACTACGGACGCTCAAATTTGAGGCTCCAGTATACATCGCAGAGCTACACCCGCTGAATCAGTGAGTGCAGAGTGAGCGTAGGGGTGTTGCATAGAACCCAGCTAACGAGGTTATAGCCTATTATTTGTAGTCTCACTATTCGAAGACCAGCCTCTACTGGTGGATGTCTCGGACGTGGAGCCTATCAAATATAATCTGCCCTCCGCGCCAAAGCGCGCACACGCTGATGAGGACGAGCATATCAACGAGAAACAGGCTGCCCAGGATGCAAAGCAGACCACCACGGTAGCGATATTTACTGCTACAGGCGACCATATACTTGCAGGTACCAGCAAGGGCTGGCTGAATATAATAGATGCCACATCAAAGATGACAATATACTCTACAAAAATTTGTGTGGGAGTGGTCATTTTCCTACGACTGACGACGTCTGGACGCGATATGGTTGTGAATGCGCAAGATAGGATCATTAGGACAATCCAGCTGCCAAACTTGTCGGCGGAAAATCTCGATACTGATAAGATACATATCGAGGTGGAGCACAAATTTCAGGATGTAGTGAACAAGCTGGCATGGAATCATGTGGCATTCAGCTCAACCGGCGAATACGTTACAGCGTCGACGTACAACAACCATGACATCTACATATGGGAGCGGAATATGGGAAGTTTGGTGAAGATCTTGGAGGGGCCGAAGGAAGAGCATGGTGTCGTAGAGTGGCATCCTCACCGACCTTTGATCGCTGCCTGTGGGCTTGAGTCCGGGAGAATTCATCTATGGGCAATAATCAGTCCTCAACGGTGGTCCGCCCTCGCTCCTGATTTTGCAGAAGTCGAAGAAAATGTCGAGTACATTGAGCACGAAGACGAGTTCGACATACATCCGCAAGAGGAGATCCACAAGCGGCAATTGAATCTCGAGAATGACGAAGTCGATGTCTTGACGGTGGAGCCTGTTAAGGGAGAGATTGTAGAGGAGGCCAACGCGTTTCATATGCCAGTATTGCTAGATGTGAACGATTCCGAGAGCGAGGAGGAGTTTGTACTGGTTGGTACTGGCACGCTGCGGAGGAAGAGCGCGGGCGAATTGCGAGAATATATAAATGACGTTGAGATGACAGGAAGTGCAGATGAAAGGAACGGACCAAAGAGGTCAGCTAGCTCTAAAAACGTTTCTAGGAGTAGAAAGCGGTGATACGAGGCGTTTGGGATTTAGCATCTGGAAGCTTGCCATTTTGTTACTCATAGGCGTCTGCAACGGAACAATAAGTGTGGCATCTGGAGTATGTGTTTTTCAAAATTAGGAACTATCCTTAAATAAAAAACTGACCTCTTCAACCTTTGGCACTCTGTGAACTCTTGGATTCGATTTTCAATGAGTATAACGTGAAATTGTAAAAGCTACGGTCCTGTCATGTAGCTAGTACTAAATTAGAAACAATCGAGCATGAGCGAAACAAAGAGCTGATGACTTTCGAAGTTTCTATAGCTAACTATTTCACCTAATTGAAGGTATATTGCTGAAGGCTATTGCCAATACCAGTATTTTGTAGCGAACACCATTATTTGAACGGTGGGTAGCTCAGAGCTGCAGGATATCGATGCCCAAACAGTTGATTGGATTCAGGGTCATGGCATTGTTGCAAGTGTAGGCAGGCGAGATTCTAACTAGATCCATTTCGGGACTAGTATATTTTGATTGTAAGCCTCAACTTCGCCCTGCTGCCTTTTTTGACAAGCAACTCCTGGACAACCCAACGTCAACTTCATCAGCATCGTGGAATAGCGCGTTCAGTGTCGTGCATTCCCTGTCGCAGACCTTTTCTTCCGTAGAAGAAGGCCGCCACATTCATTTCGGCATCGAGGTCGCATCACTGGAGTACGCACAGTCAGTCGAGTGAGGAGATCCTTCAGGCCCCGGCCTGGGTTGCCCTTTGGCGCCATCGCAATAAAGCTTCTCGCTCATCGTGCGCATATCTAGGTTGGCTCTGTAAGGTAACCTGACAATCTCACAACTCGCGGTGATAGTTTAGGACGCGATTTTCGACGTAGTCGATTCTGCCCTCGACCTCACTTCGACGCACCCGGTTGCCATCTTCGAATTCACAGCAATCTTGATCGGCCTTCATCATGGCGAACCTCTATTTTGAGCGGTCCGATGCGCCGTTGCGTACGATCCAGGAGATACAGTTTGGTTTGCTTTCTCCTGAAGAAATTAAGAATATGAGCGTAGCACACATTTTATACCCAGAGACGATGGATGAAAGCAAAATGAAGCCGCGCGACCAAGGCCTTAACGATCCGCGACTTGGATCCATCGATCGTCAGTTTAAGTGCGCAACTTGTGATCAAGGCATGTCAGAGTGTCCAGGTCACTTTGGTCACATTGAGTTGGCAAAGCCGGTTTTCCACCCGGGTTTCCTTAAGAAGGTTAAGAAGCTTCTCGAGATAGTCTGCCACAATTGTGGCCGAGTTTTACTTGACAGAGTTAGTCTTGCCCAAACGGCATGACATTCTGAGCTTCATTTGTGCTAACATGAACTTCTCAGAGCAACCCACAGTATAAAGCTGCCGTTGCGATTCGAGATCCCAAACGTAGGTTCGATACAATCTGGCGACTGTGCAAACCGAAAAACGTATGCGAGAGTGACGCTGCGCTGGAAGAGCAGGACTTCGACGGCAATCCAAAGGAGTCTGCGAAGGCACGGTCCCATGGCGGATGTGGAAATACTCAACCGGAGGTGCGCCAGACTGCGCTTCAGCTATGGGGTACATGGAAAGTCCCAAAAGACGAGGACGGTGAGGGTCAACAGCCTGAGAAGAAACAAATTACTCCGGAAATGGCACTAAATGTCTTCCGTCACATCTCCACCGAAGAGATCCACGATCTTGGTCTCAGCAACGACTATGCGCGACCTGAGTGGATGATCATCACTGTACTTCCAGTCCCACCCCCACCCGTCCGACCCAGTATCTCTATGGATGGTACAGGTCAGGGCATGCGCGGAGAAGATGATTTGACGTATAAGCTCGGAGACATCATTCGTGCAAATGGCAACGTTCGCCAAGCACAGCAAGAGGGGTCCCCAGCTCACGTTGCCGCCGACTTTGAGGCTTTGCTCCAGTACCATGTAGCTACATACATGGATAATGATATCGCTGGCCAGCCACAGGCTCTGCAGAAGTCTGGCAGACCTGTTAAGTCGATTCGTGCTCGTCTAAAGGGAAAAGAGGGTCGTCTTCGTGGTAATTTGATGGGTAAGCGTGTCGATTTCTCTGCACGTACCGTCATCACAGGTGACCCCAACCTGTCGCTTGATGAGGTCGGTGTTCCGCGAAGCATTGCAAGGACTCTTACCTATCCTGAAACGGTCACGCCATACAATATTGGCAAGCTCCACCAACTGGTCCAAAATGGTCCGAACGAACATCCCGGTGCCAAGTACGTTATTCGCTCCGATGGTACTCGAATTGATTTGCGGCATCACAAGCGTGCTGGCCAGATCTCTTTGGAATATGGCTGGAAGGTTGAAAGACATATTGTTGATGGTGATTTCATCATTTTCAATCGTCAACCCTCGCTGCACAAGGAATCTATGATGGGTCACCGAGTCAGGGTCATGCCGTACTCTACGTTCCGTTTGAATTTGTCAGTAACCTCGCCTTACAACGCCGATTTTGATGGTGATGAAATGAACTTGCACGTTCCGCAGACTGAGGAGACTCGTGCTGAGGTCAATCAACTTTGTATGGTTCCTCTAAATATTGTTTCGCCTCAGCGAAACGGTCCTCTCATGGGTATTGTCCAGGATACATTGGCTGGTGTCTATAAGCTCTGCCGCCGAGATGTATTCTTGACAAAAGAACAGATGATGAATGTCTTGCTTTGGGTACCTGACTGGGATGGAGTCATTCCCCAACCAGCTATTGTGAAGCCGCGTCCAAGATGGACTGGTAAGCAACTTGCAAGCATGGTCATTCCAAATAACGTTAACTTGCACATGCCCAACGAGGCCAAGGAAGATTCTCCACTGAAGGACGATGGTCTACTTGTTCATGGTGGAGAGCTGATGTTTGGGCTTCTTACGAAGAAAAACGTTGGAGCTACGAGTGGTGGTATCATCCATGTCATTTTCAACGAGCTTGGCTGGCAGGCTGCACTAGCGTTCTTTACCGGTTGTCAAACAGTGGTCAACTACTGGCTACTTCATAACGGCTTCAGTATTGGTATCGGCGACACTATTCCTGATAAGAACACGATTGCCAAGATTGAGGAGGCTATCAACGCCCGGAAGGATGAAGTTACCGAGCTTACCCTCAAAGCGACGACTAACCAGCTGGAGTCTCTCCCAGGTATGAATGTTCGAGAGACATTCGAAAGTCAAGTCTCGAAGGCTTTGAACACAGCCCGTGACAAGGCTGGTACCAGGACCGAGCAGAGTCTGAAGGATAATAACAATGCAGTCATTATGGCAAGATCTGGATCCAAGGGTTCTACTATCAATATTTCCCAGATGACTGCCCTCGTCGGTCAACAGTCTGTAGAGGGCAAACGTATTCCTTTTGGCTTCAAGTATCGTACACTTCCTCATTTCACCAAGGATGATTACTCCCCAGAGTCTCGAGGTTTCGTGGAAAACTCTTACCTGAGAGGTCTTACTCCTACCGAATTCTTCTTTCACGCCATGGCTGGTCGTGAGGGTCTTATTGATACTGCCGTTAAGACTGCTGAAACTGGTTACATTCAGCGTCGTCTCGTCAAGGCTCTTGAGGATGTCATGGCCAAATACGATGGCACTGTTAGAAACTCCCTTGGTGACATCGTACAGTTCATCTACGGTGAAGACGGTCTCGATGCTGTTTACATTGAGAAGCAGCGTGTCGACCACATTAATATGTCTGAGAAGGCATTCAGTGACCGTTACCGCCTGGATGTTATGAACCCGAAACGTCCAATTTCCTCCGACCTGTTGGAGCACGCTAATGAGCTCGCGGGCGACCTCTCTGTGCAACAACTTCTTGATGAGGAATGGGAGCAATTGAAGGAGGATCGAAAGATGTTGCGTTATGTCAACCTCGCAAAGAAAGATGAGGAGATGATGCAGCTTCCTTTGAACGTCATTCGTATCATCGACAGTGCCAAGCGCCTCTTCAAGGTTGACGACTTTCATCGTAGCGATTTGCATCCTGCGGATGTCATCCCGCAAGTTAAACAGCTGCTTGATCGCTTGGTCGTTGTTCGTGGAGAAGATGACATTTCAAAGGAAGCTCAAGTCAGTGCTACATTGCTGATCAAAGCCCAACTTCGTTCAAGACTTGCATTCAAGCGGATTGCTCTACACATGCGTCTTAACAAGCTTGCATTTGCCCATGTTCTAGGAGAGATTGAGAGCCGTTTTACGCGTGCTTTAGTCAACCCTGGAGAGATGGTTGGTGTGCTCGCCGCGCAGTCTATCGGAGAACCTGCTACGCAGATGACGCTCAACACTTTCCATTTTGCCGGTGTGTCATCCAAGAATGTAACACTTGGTGTTCCGCGTCTCAAGGAAATTCTCAACGTGGCTACAAACATCAAGACTCCCTCCATGATTGTTTACCAGGAAGCCGAGAATTCCACTCAAGAGACGGCGAAGCTACTTCGTAGTGCTGTTGAACACACGAATTTACGTTCCGTCACCGCTGCTACCGAAATCTATTACGATCCGGATATTCAGTCTACGACCATCCCCGACGATGTTGATATGGTTGAATCATACTTCATCATTCCTGATGAGAGTCATGACAGCCCTGACAATCAGTCTAGATGGTTGCTACGTTTGATATTGGATCGGCAAAAGATGCTGGATAAGGGACTGAAGGTCGATGATGTGGCAATGAAGATCAAGGAAAACTATCCTAAGGATCTGGCGGTTGTCTTTAGTGACAATAACGCTGAAGAGCAGGTTATTCGTATTAGAATGATGAAGCAGAATGACAACAAATATGAGGACGATGAGGTTGAGGAGGATATCATGCTCAAACGCCTCGAGGCCCATATCCTTGACACACTTACGCTCCGTGGTGTTCCTGGCATCGACAGAGCTTTCTTAAATACAGAAACAAGGCTGATTGAGACTCCCGAAGGATCTCTAATCGCCATTAAAGACGATGCTCGTTGCCAGGAATGGTACCTTGACACCAGCGGAACAGCCCTCGCTCAGGTCTTGACCGTCCCTGGCGTTGACACTACTCGGACATACTCGAATCACTTCATTCAGATTTTCGAAGTATTTGGTATTGAGGCTACTCGTTCTGCCCTCATGCGGGAATTGACTCAGGTGTTGGCTTTCGATGGTTCGTATGTCAATCATCGTCATTTAGCTCTCTTAGTCGATGTCATGACTTCCCGAGGTCATCTTATGGCAATTACGCGTCATGGAATCAACCGTGCCGATACTGGCGCTTTGATGAGATGTTCATTTGAGGAAACTGTCGAGATTCTGCTGGAGGCTGCTGCTGTCGGTGAACTGGATGACTGCCGTGGTATCTCTGAGAACGTCATGCTTGGTCAGCTAGCACCCATGGGTACTGGAGAGATGGATCTTCTACTTGATCCTAAGATGCTTGATACCGTCATCTCTGATAATTCAAAGATGGGGCTCATGGCTGGCCTTACAATGAAGGGCAGTGGATTTGACGGCGCTGCGACACCTTATGATTCTGGATCTCCATTACAGGACTCAGGATATATGGGTACTCCAGATTATGGAGCCTCGTTCTCACCAATTATAAGTGCAGGTGGAGAGAGTCCCAGTGGCTTTGGAGGTTTCTCCGAGTATGGAGGAACTACCACGACAGGCTATGGTGGTGGTACTAGTCCTTGGGGCGCTCCTAGCCCTGGACGTGACTACTCACCAACGTCACCCTTTGGCACAGGCGCAAGTCCAGGATGGTCGCCATCTAGTCCTCTAGGTGGCTACAGCCCAACTTCACCTATGATGGGTGTTGTCACAAGCCCTGGATATGCTAGCGCCTCCCCTCGATTGTACGTATCATTATCCACAACCAAAACCTTAATGCTAACAAATTTCCAGCTCGCCTCAAAGTCCGGCGTTCACGCCAACGTAAGTCATATAATCCTACCCCTGTCAGCAGTTACATACTAACAACCTCAATAGCTCTCCTATGTATAGCCCGTGCGTAGATCTATGCCTTTTGTGTTGTATATCTTGCTAACCTCCCCGTAGAACGAGTCCAGCAGGCATATCACCTGTCTCGCCCAGCTACAGGTTTGTTTGGCCCCTCGTTTTCGCGTCTTTAAGCTAACCTTTTTCTAGCCCCACCTCTCCCGCTAGTTATAGCCCGTAAGTCAACTATTCAAACAATCCTGATTGGCATTGCTAACTATCTTTCAGCACCTCACCCAGCTACAGGTTCGTCGCCCCGTCCTTATTCGAACTATCTTATATAGCTTTCCTTTCATACCTAATATCTTTGCTCTGCTAACTTTTACGAAGCCCGACGTCTCCTCAATTTAGTCCTGTAAGTTTGTCTGGTCGCTTCACTATCTATATTACTAACGTTAAATACAGGCCTCTCCTCTTTACTCGTATGTGCCTTATCCCTCCAATAATAACTCCATCATTCTAACAGACCTCAAGACCGACCTCCCCAGCATTTGGCAGTCGTGGAGCATCAAAGACGTCGCCAACTAGTCCAAATGCGGTGTCACCGACATCCCCCGTAGTAAGTACACCTCATCCTGAACTCACCTTGATATCATTTGCTAACTTCTTACAGTATTCTCCAACGGTAAATACATTCATTCCAATGATCTCTAACCATACTAACTATTGAAAAGTCTCCCAGTTTTTCACCCGCTAGCCCCTTATAGTACGTCATCCTTCCTCTTCTCGCTCAACCTCTCTAACTTATTCATAGCTCGCCAACATCGCCATCTTCTCCCGCGGCGCGAACACCGAAATACTCTCCAACTTCGCCTTCCTTGTAATTATCTCAATGCTATTGCATAATGGACTCTGCTGACTCATACTGCAGCTCCCCAACATCACCACAAGATTAGACGACGTCCTAACATACATAATGTATTACCAACAGCACAAAAAAAGACTCTGCATTTCCAAACCGAGGCGTTTCGGTTGGCTGTGTGTTTTAAGCAACATAGTTGTTCATTTCCAGGCGTTCAGGTAGCATTACGCTTCCTAAAAGACTACTTTGCTTCCGCTAGATTTTTACAGCCACCAAAATTGTACTTTGGCTCAGCATAGGATGACGCATCGTGCGATTCGCGCAACACTGTACTAAGGATTTAAAATGAGAGGTTGCCATGCTGTGGCACCGTTTCAGAAATGATAGCATGAAAATTATTAGATGCAATGAAGTTTCTCCAAATAAAATCTGTGCATGTTAATGTCTTTCGAAGTGGCCAAGCTCAGAAGTTTGTTCTCGATGGAGCCGATAATGTTCCTGCTCGAAACTCAGCACTTGCTACGGTTGATCCTTGGACCGATAGCAGGCATTATCAAAGTTTGAAACAATCGATTGGACTATATCTGTGCTAAGCTCTCCCTATCTCCACTTCAACGTGCATACGCCAGTTACTTGCTTAAGCTATATCATGTCGATTTATAGCAGGCCGGCAAATTGGTACAAAGCTTACATGTCGGAGGACATATGCCACAAGTAACAATTAATCTCCTCACAATCTCAGTTCCTTCAGGCAGACGGAAGCAGCGATATAAGCAAAGCTCCTAAGCTCTCTGCCCTTCTTCCATACTCTCCCCTCATCGAACGACACCGCCAGACAAGCCATCGACCGCTCCAATGATTCCTCGCTGTAACCTCCGTCATCCTTGACGATACTGTTGACGATGAACGTGACGTCTGCTTCGAATCGCTCTTTCATCGTTATGGACAGCTCGCGCTGTTTCTTACTCTGCGCGCCCGTCTTGCCAAGGATGTTGCCGACAACGACTTCTAGCTCGTCGAGAAGGCGTTTGGGATTAGGACTGTATTCGGACATGATAGCCATAAGGCAGTCCTCGTACCTAGTATGTGTAAGTTTCGGCTACAAGCCAAAACGAGAATTCGGACTTCGGTGTTGAGGGACCCTTACATTTCTCTGATATCGCGTGCCCATTCCAGGAGGTGTTCATACTGTATCAACATGCATTTGCTTTGGACATATGCCCACACTTGGTTGATGACAGTGTCTTCGGTGTGTGTGACGTGCTCCTTGATGTCCTTGAAAACGTCACCCTCGTCAATAGCGCGGTAAAGCTTCCCAAGAATCCTCTCACTCTCATAATGACGGTAAGTCTGAAAGTTAGCCTCATCATCATCATCCAAAGAATCGGCTAAACGCGGCTCGTTATCAAAAGATATCTCACCCTTCTTCTCGATTGTGACATTAGGGCCTGGTGCCATGAAATCTGGGCGATAACGAGTGTATTTTGGCATTAGGGAAAGATTTACCTATTACCATATCAGTTGAGAAAGCGCAGGCAGAATGAGACTTTAGTAATGAAACTCAATGGTAGCCGTTGATAAGAGTCTCTGACCTATTTACAACCTATGAAGTAAATATTAGACGTACCGGTATTCCTGTCTTAGAAAAATCAACGGCAGTCGAGTGCATTTCTGCCAAGATCAAGCAATCTTCATCAAGGGTGCCACGGTCCTTCTGATCAGCAAGGACTTGATGTAACGTAGCAATACGGCCTAATTGATCCGTCTCCATAAATTTTACGAAGAATTCAGTCATGTCATCCCTTGTCACGGTCCTACCGATGTCGATAGGCTCCATCCGAGGATAGTCTGCTGGCTCATAGGTGACCTTAAGTCTTGCTTTGGAGTCCCATATGATATTGTACAAGTCACCATCAAGATCTCCACCACTCAGCATGCTTGGTAAATCGCGAGCACCTTTCTGACTGAAGCAGATGCAATTGGAGAGGTTCATTAACGGAGAATCATTTGGCACTGTTACTGCAGTAACCAGTTGAACGTCGCCAGGGTTAAGGGCCGGGCATCGAGTAATGATGATGTTATCACCGACGACCATCTTGCTCCTTCCAAACTCGTTGTCCATTGTGCAAAATATCTGACCTTCTTCAAGAATTCCGGTCTCATCCATGATTCCGTACAGCGTAACACCATTTGGTACTAGGATCCGTGTCTTATGCTTTAACGCACGTAGCTCAATCAAGACGACCATCTCAATTACAGCGCACAGAAACGGGTCATCTTGAAATGACACACCGATTCTGTCAAGCTTTTTTATCATGTGAGAAAGAAAAAAGTTTTCTCCTACTGACTGGTCCTTAAGGAAGTTCGCAGCATTGATAGGGTTAACAGTGGTTCGGCGGAGACGATTAACGGCGTCAGTTTGAAGATCGAGGAAGAAGCTATCATCAACACCGAGGTCCTCCAAGATCTTGATCGTTTGACGATTGAGGTACATTGGAAGCGGCTTATATGCCCCGCCGCACAGCTCAATGTCTGACGTGTCTGATCCAAGGAACTTGACCATTGATTGACGTAGATTCAAGACATCATCCTCGAGTCTACTATCTAATGACACCATGCCTTTAGCCCCTAAGGTTCGTCAGTAAGTGATAACAGGCATTAAAGAATTGTTGAAGCAAATGGTATTCATTCGGGAAAGATAAGGGACAACTCTCGGCTTTAGCCTACTACTTCCTATTGTCTATATCGATGTGTTGAAATTTGAGTAAAAGCATTCTCTAACTGAGATAATAGATTCGTCTTTGGCTTTCGTATGAGTGGCACTCACCAGAATGTCTGATCTGGAAGCATGAAGGCTTGCGACCACCAGGTAACTTATTCCAAATCCGCTGCGCCACAGACTGAGAAAAGGTCCCAACACCGTCACTGAAGACTCTTCCATTTCGCTCAACATCTGGTAGTACGTTAATCATAGCATTACCTAGAGGAACAGAATTCGGCGTATCAGAGAAAGCTTGTCCTATGCGTGCCGCACATTTGGCCGGCGAACGAATTTGAGAGAAGTCTCCAAGATCAGAAATGACCATTCTATCCCAATAACGAGTTTCGTCATGGACAAATTCCGCCATAAACCAGCATGTCTGAGCTCGAAGGCTGGAATGACTGAATCCCAAGAAAGAATATTTACGGCCAGCAATATTTATGCCACCGTTTAAGACTTCCTTGAATCGCCCAGAGAAAATATTCTCGTTAGAGACCAACGGGTGATAACGGAGTGGTTCTCCATCCTCGTCGCTAAATTGAACGCGTAGAAAGTAATCGTGATGGTCTGGATATTTCCGTAATACTCTATTCTTTGTCTCAGGCTCTGGTCCATACAGATACACACCACATACAGTCACAGTACATCTGAAGATGGATGCAACGTTTTCTGATGCCCCAGTCCGGCTCAAACCTCCTGAGTAGAGTTGTTCTTTCTTTGCACGTTCTTCGTTCGCCTTTAATTTTGCCTTTAGGGTGTGATGTTGCAGCTCGGTGGCTTCAGTTTCGGGCCCCGAGAATGGCAATTGCTGTGAGAACTTGCGAATGGCGGAGACGCAGATGTCAGGGCCAGACCGTTTATTTATGAGAACAATTTCGGGGCACAAATCGATTACTGATGACGGAAGGAGGAATCCATTCTGCGCGAGTTTCTGTACCTGGAATACTACCGAAAACGGCAAGTTCCTAAACCGAGTAGTAAGTACACCTGTCAACCTCATCATTGCTAATGAATGTAACTCTTGAGGCTGGCGTGTATGTGTTCGCTGGTAAATGACAGGAGGTATTCCATGATCCCGGCTTATGGCTCGTATCTGTTCAGTGAAGGATGTAGATGACAGAGCAAATCGATACACAAAACAATTTGATGCGATGTTGGCGCGTTCGTGTAGCGTACCAAGATGAAGCGATCTGGTCCATGTTGCCTTGTTATTCTTCTTGCTATTGCGAATCTGGAGTAATTGCTTTAGTTGTGCTTCCATGGACATCTCCGAGAACCGAGGAGCCATCTCCAGGGTAACAGTCATCAAAGGGTTAGTAATACCTCCAATTGAGATGTTTTTGATTATTGAGTATCTGAAATCCATGCGTAATGTTGATTTCAGGATCGCGGTCAAACCTGTCGCTCCAAACCTCACTATACCTGGATTTTCCCAGGAAAAGTAGGAGACGAATACTAGATTAGATTGCTCATAAGTCCAGACTCCACAAGAAACGGATCGACAGTCAAAAATGCGCTGAGGAGGCTCGCGGCTATTATTTTGACCGTGATGCCTGGATGCTTCAGTCATCTTGTTCTTTTCTTTCTTTGCCTCCATTTTGATACTGCCTAGCTGATAGGGATCAGGTTCTTTGTTGCCTGGTTCACAGTAAATCCTCGCACCAAACATCACTAACTGGACTTTGTTGGTGTTGGTGCCCCTATTGACCGTTGTATTCCCGCCGACTTTGCCATACCGCTCGAGAAATCGCTCTCCATCATGCTTGAGAAGGAAAGTTATGGTTGCCCAACTCTTTCCGACCTTCTGGCAAGAAAACAAGCTGATAGATTGGTTGGAGAGTATAGGTTGGAAGAACTTCTTCAGCGTCTTTTCTGTTGCTTGTTCTGGTACATTACGGATGAATACCTCCATTTTATCACCGTTGAGTGTTGACAGGACAAATTCATCGATATCAGTTCCTTTAGAGATGTTAGAACATGCCAAAAGGCTCAATTATCACTACGGCGCCTATGAGGAAGAGGACGGGCGTCGTACTGCAGGTTTGATTGACTCAGCTTAGATGAGGTCATCAACACGATTGACGGTATTGGACAAAGGATAACCAGACTATGCGGTTTCGCCAACGAGTATTCAGGTGTAAGATAGAGTCTAGAAGTGCCTGGTTTGATTGAGGGTTGATGACCTCGGGCTGTTCGGGCTGTACGACAGTAGAAGGCTAAGACTTTAGACAGAAGTGAATATACTTCTGCAGGTTGTTTGTAGCATCCAATCAAGCGTGTCTAGCAATGGTGATAAAGAGATCTTTACAGTTATCCAACTGCTATGATTTCATGTATAATGTCGCCAGAGTTACAAGCTCTTTCTTAAGTCGTCGTCGGTCGAGTGATGGACAGCTTCGCTTATATATGATGCATCTGCAGCTGGCTTGTTGTAGAAGATAGCACGTGATTCCCGAGGACTTGGCTATAATCTAGATAAACAACAATAGTAGTACCCAAGTATCTTTCACCAGACAGACCTTATCAGGCACGTGAAGCAATTATAATAAAACTGCCTATTTATAAGAAACATATTTAAATGCATATCAGCTGTTGGGTACAGCCTACACATATAAATCTAAAGACAAACAGAAATCTTGTTTCAGAACGTCATGTAATAATGCCTGCAAGTGGTATAGCAGCTTAAAAGATGTGCTCGGAGGACTGCACAGAAAATGATTCTTCTTTGAATTATATACTACCAATGGTAAAAGCCTAGGGGCAGCTTGAAGAAATATCCAATTCAGCCGCTTGGTGATAGCTTTTAAGCATAATATTGGTTTGTTCAGGAGTAGGATTTCATATATAGCTAATAAAAAAGCACTACAAAGGAACCAATCCTGCCAATTTCGAACGCAATTATGAAGCGGTCACGTGAATAATTCTAAGACACGTGCAGCCGAAAGCAACGCTTCCATTCCACCCAGCCCGTCGGCGTTTGTTATTGAAGCCTACATTCCAGCAATTACTTGCAAGTTAATTCTCGACGCAAGCGCGTGAAACATAATAGAACAGCAGGCGCCGTCGTCTGCTTAGACGCAACCGAGAGTTTATTGACGCTGTACGACAATGTCCCTATCGATGGACCTATATGCAGCTAGATATCGTGAGAACAATACTCAGTCTGAGAATTAGCATACGGGAAATAAAGCTTAAATCAATAACTATGTCATAGACAAGTAGGATAATCCAAGGGATGAATCTCAATTTCGAGATGAGCCCTCTGGATTTCATCTGGGGCGCCTGGGAGCAAAGCTTATTCAGCTTCGCAGATCAAAATATCAGCAGTATCGCCACAGCAATAGTCGGGAAGCCGATATAGGAAGCAAAGCCTTTGTTTTGGGGCAGTGGAAGTTACATTCAGGGATTTAGGAGTCCCTCGAGTGGCCAGAGCAGACTGACACAAAGAAATTATGGCAGCCAAATACCTAGATCATTCCATGTCAGACAAGGAAACTTATGACACTTGTCGAATACTATCGAAACACATGACACCTAAGATACGCTTGCAATTCACCATGCAGGGGATAGTTGTCTATCCCAGTTATATGTATGAGACCGAAATCCAAACAGTGGCCCGCTCCCAGATAGACGGCAGCACTACTGCAGCCAGCCGGTGGTTCACATGGCATAGCATGCACGATTCCATTAGCGATGCCTGGGCGTATCAGTCCTTCAGGCGGTGACCAGTTCACCCCCTGTCCAGTCAAGCCGCAGGCGGCTATTAGATTACACGGCCAATCAAGAGTTGTACGCATTCAGCAGCGAATTCAGCATCCGTTGATCATAAATGGCACATGGGAATGTGAAGGTGGCCAAAGACATTCCTCAGCTGGAACCTAGCCACTTGCAATAGCTTGTGTAACACAATCCGGCTCACCAACTTCTTGCAAGAGAGGCGTGCAAAGATATCCTTGTTAGGAAGGATTTGGGACGTTAAGCCCGCATGAAATCTGCGAACCTCTGCGTGAACAGGTGGAGAAGTGCTATTCAGGGGTAACCCATGGATCCATACCCATGGAGAACTACTCTCGTTTGAATCTGGCAGTAGCCTCGATGAGAATTCAACATAATGGTGTCTTGCTACTGGGGAACCACCAGGGTTTGCACCAAGTCGGTTGGCACTCTCTTCTCTGCGGTGCAATGCATGAGATCGAGACAAAACGGATGTCCAATCCTTATCCATCTCCTCGGCCATAAATCGCATCATATCTGATCATTCAGTGCCCATCATTGAATCCGGCATAGAGATATCCAGCCGCGCTTCTAGAAAGTTTGGAGCGAACGCAGTCAGGAGCGCTTCCGGTACTTTGCCGAATGCAGCGCGACAACCTCAAGCCATGCTCGTTAAGCCCGTCTATCTCGCCTACTAAAGAGCTACCTTTCGAATACATAAAGGGGAGCTTGATGTCCCTCTCAAAGATCATAATATCGATACAAAGATTCGTAGTTTTTGTTGTCTAGAACGATCAAAGTTCAACTCATTCATACTCCGATTTTGACTTTGCGGAACAAAGAGCATAGAACTCCCCAAACAGTCCCTGCAATTCTGCATTCGTATTAGGAGGTGTCATCACGGGATACTCGCATCTCTCTTCTTAGCGCCACGGTTCCAGAAGATAATCCTGTCAGGGAACAGGTGCGTTCCTGCAAGACGGCTTCTCGCAATAGGTTCGTACCAAACCCTCTGAGACCGTCCCCCATCGGACAGAAAATACAAACCATTTCCCATTTCCCCAATTAGAGACAAACCCTCTAATACAAGAGAACGTAGGGGATTTCTTCAACGAAAGAAGCTCGCTTCTTACTGGTTCCAGAAGCTTGATAACTTCTTTACGGAGAACTTCAAAGTCCATTATCTCTGACTTCTTCCACAAAGGCTAGTAAGGAAGGCGTGATCCTTTCTCTCGCTGCTTAGACTGCCAATTTTTGCAACGCGAAGCGCGACAATCGAGCTGCAATTGTGCCAGATCAACTAGGAGCCACCAATCAGGGTCCAGTCGATAGCAAGGGATCCAATTAGAACCTTTGCAGTTTTCTAACACTGCACAAAGGTCGTCGCATACCTTTCGACTTCCCCGTCGCCTTGACCATTCATACCTTTTTGGGCTCCTAGCGCCCAAGAAGACCCTCTATACTATCCTCAGAAACCCCACGTGCCTCGCCATTCTTACTGAAACCCATTCCGCCTTATTCATCTCAGGCGTGTAACCAACAAAATGTCGGTTACAGAAGCGGTCAAAACGAGGCCACCATCGCCGCCGTTATCAAACAACGGCGAAATATTCCATAACGGCTTCCACCACCTGCTGCAACATAATGCCAGTACATCCTTTCCAAGGGTGCCCTTCAACTATGATGAGGGAGGCCAGATGCTCTCCACAGAGCAGTCGTCATTCGGATCGCCGGCCCCAGGATATCATGAGGACGGGTATAACTATGGTGGCCAGCAACTGTCATATTCATATCACCAACACCAGGATGCTGGTATGGGAATTCAATACGTGAGTTTATTCTCCTAGTGGATGGGAGAACGTGATATTGATAAGTCGTAGGATGGGTATTCGGGGAACTTCCGTGAACAACCCAGCCGGTACGGCCGCAGCGAGCATCAAACAGTGAGTGTTTTAAGATAGCCATTGCACAGTAGACCTGCTAACAAGCCTAGTATGGAGGGGAATATGACACTCCCTCAGGATCTTCCCCTACGCCGTCGATGTCTACCCCAGGAAGCGATGCGATAACAACTAGGAGCGGATTAACCATCAACAGGCCTCTGAAACTCCTCAAGCCACTACCCAAGACCAATTCCAGACTCTCACAATCTCCAAAAGTGAAGAAGGTAAAGAAAGTGAAGGTGAAAGCAGAAAAGAAAATTGCGAAGCTTGAACAGCCTTTGAGCGAGTTGACAAAAGCGTGGACCCATGTACCAGTAGTGGATATCTCAGCATATGTCAATAGGCCAGCGGAGGAACGGAGGAGAGAAGTAGAAGAGGGTAAAAACCCCGGAAAGGTAAAACGTCCGATGAACTCATTTATGCTTTACCGAAAAGCCTACCAGAATCGAACGAAGAACTGGTGTCTCCAAAACAATCACCAGGTTGTCTCACAGGTCTGTGGTGATAGCTGGCCATTGGAGCCTGAAGACGTGAGGGAGCAGTTCAACGAATGGGCTCGGATTGAACGACTAAACCATCAGAACGCGCATCCAGGATACAAGTTCTCGCCAAGTAAGGCCGGGGCGGCGAAGGCAGTAAAACGAAAGCTTTCCGAAGAACATGAATCTGATGCATCAGATCTTGATGATTTTGATTGGGAGACCGGCCGTACTGGAAGACCCAGGAAGCAACAAAGGCGTGACCCAAGAGACAATCGAAGCATAACACACCCATCAACGGCTTCACCTTACAGTTTCTCCAGAGAAGAGTCCCTGGAGCCAAGCATGGACAGCTACAACCGGTCTTCCTACCAGAGCTCCAATCCAGGGAGGCCATTTCCAGAGCAGTATAACCAGTCGAGCCTGCACAACGGCCAGTACTATCAACAAACTGTTCACCACAACACCTCCATTCCAAACGTGGAGGACGTTGTGATCAGGAAAACAGAGGCACCGGGTATGCACTACGTGGGGCTTCCGGGTGGACACGAGTATGATCTGATGAATCAATATTATCCGCATGAAGGCAATGTGCTGCCGGAGCATAGGATCGACCCTTCTCTCATAGCCCAAGACAATGCACTCTACAATAACTCATATTCTGGCCAAGAGAGCATGTATTTGGGAAGTGATCTAAATGGCCCGTCACAATGGGAGGCGCCATATGTAGGGAGCGATCAAGATCTCCATGGTGACTCTCTGGATTATCTCGATGCGTCGCAGAGTTATGACAATCTCCAGATCAACGATCAACACCCGCACATGCTGAAGGGAAATCAGGACGGTTGGCAGATAGAGGCTCTCGATGCTGGCCAGGAATTTGATAAGTGGATGGATGAGGCATAAGGACGACCGTGAGACCTTGTGGATAGAAACGTCCAGTATGGTATTTTAGTTGAATATGAAGACATAGCGGAGGCTTTTGTGATGCGAATGATTATAGCGAGAACGGTGGGAAATTTGAATTTGCGTTTGGAGGTATAATCAGTTCGAATAATAATACTTTCGTCGTCCTTATAAGTCGAACCCAGTTCGTCCAGCAGATGCCGTAAGTAATACATGATTTCGCAGTTTAGATACCTTGGTGAATTTCGTACAGTACAATGGCCTTTGTCGGACATCTTTCGTTTCCAAGGCTATGATAAGTCCACTCAGTGGCAATCCTCGTATGCGTGTTCGTGCAAGGAACATAATTTAATGCAGATATCCGAGACCCCAATGGACATCCTAGCCTTCGTCGCTAATAGGTAACCTTTGGCAATGAAGGTTGGTCGTTCGAGGTACGTCGGTAGTAGGTAGGTAGTTGGAACATACTTTAGCGTCGTCGTCGTATCAGTTATACATTAATTTAAGCGCCATCTCTAAGCGCGTCGCGTCTTTCTACGCGTCTTGACGATAGAAGGTCTATCTTGCAATCTTGCAACTAATTGCAAGCACCTAATTAATGCTATAATCAAATGTATGGGGACTTGGGCAATAAGCTTGTGAGTCAATTAATTCGGCACTTTTTCCTGTTCCAAGCATTTAGCTAAATATTCAAGGTCCAACATGCAAAGCGGACTCAACAGCTTGCGCATCTCCCTCCGTATCAAACCGAAATAGTGCGAGCTGTAACGAGAGAAGTCCGCGATCTTGACAAAGATGTCTCAAATATACTCCAGCCGTTTAGCGGTACATTTGATCCTTCGGCAGAGCCAGCTACAGCATGCTCTCTCCTTGTGAACCATCTCTGCATGCGACGTAACAAACGCTGTTTGCTCGCATACCACCGTACTCGCGCAGATAAGCTAGAAGAGTTTGTTTGGAGCGGAATCGACGTCCTCGAATCGCCAGCTCAGTCAGAGCGAGACTACAGTGGAGGGACACGCACAGAACTTGGCAATGGGGAAGGCAATACCAGTAGCTTAAGTCCCGAAGAGGAGGAATATGTGAGGCAGTACAGTGATTTGCTAGCAACCTACAAAGGACAATGGACGGACATTGACCTGACTGGAAGTCTGGAACCTCCAAGGGATCTATTCATTGACGTACGTGTGCTTAAGGATGCGGGTGAGATACAGACGGAATATGGGTAAGCTTGAACCAATGGGAAGCTACTGTTAATACTGATGGAATGTCTAGAGCTATAACTTTGACCAAAAACAGCCAATTTTATGTTCGACAAGGAGATGTGGAACGCCTCATAGCTCAGGGTTATCTGCAAAAATTAAGCTGAGCATGGAGTGGATTAATGGCGTCCGTTGAGCAATTACGCCTCTTGGGCTTTTCCCACATCAACCACCATGCAGTACAACTCTGGTACGCAAAGAGGGCAAGCCAGAGTGCAAAGTGAGGGGTTAGAGGAGCTTACTCTGTATTGCATACCAACAGAGCAAGGCATCCTCGTTCGGTGAGGGAGCGGCTCGCTGTTGAGAACCGCCACGGACGGTTCGGTAGATGTGGCATAGCGAGCACCAAACCCAACGGTGCCGTACGATGGACGCAACTTCCCTCCAAGCACATTACTGTAAAGGGCCCGCAGAAGCAGGAAGATCTTGCCTACATGCTGTATAGTCTCGTGAATACTTGATTCACGATATTACGCCAGCGTAGCAGTAAATAGCGGCATGTATAGATCTCCGGCAATTCTTTTTTAACCCCTGAATGGCAGGCACCCAGCATTCATTGCAGGGTTATGTAGAAATTTGCACCACACACACGTCTGTAGAGCACCAATAATATCTAGCCTTGGCTCTGTTGAGCATGCAAGAAGGCGGAAGTCCTGAAGGCGGAAGTCCTGGCGGCGAAGTGGCGTTCTGGTGCAGTACCATCCCTCGCAAATAGCATGTGCACGATGCATTAGTGAGCTGTTTAATCATGCTGAAAGCTCCTGGCGGCAGTGCTGAAGCCTGTGGCCTGCAATGCGAGTGGCCAGATAGCGGTATGCTGAGGCAGAGAATGCTTGGTCTCCCGTGTGATGCCAATGGCCCAATGCTGTCGAGCGGGCAAGTAATTGCCCATTGGATTGATTGGCCCTGTGGAGAGTTCGTTGTCGCACCGATGGACTCGCACGTGCAGTGCTGTAGATGCGGTGGTTGTTTAACACCCGTGAAGGCCCCGCAGGGCGGCCGCGGGGCGGGGCTCTGGGGGGTTCCATCCAGTAAAGTCTGCACAGGGAACGCGAGAACTTTTGCTCTCCCAGTGCTGCACGCTGGCCGGAGGATTCGTCCATGCGGAAGGGGCCCCGACACCACATCGCATGCCGGCCTCCAGCGCATTGACGTCGACTTGCGTGCGCACCTTGCAGGCGGCCAGGCGGCCTAGAGAGCCGGCACGTACAGGCCCAATCCTGAGTGCACGGTAGTGCGTACACTGTACAGTCCTGGACTGTACATGTGCGCAACTGGAGCCATCCAGTGCAGCCATGCTACCGTGCACGCCATAGACGCCTCACAGAGCGACATGTTGAGATTTCAAGGCGCCATAGCGCGGCCACACGTTGCTCGAGGCCACTAGTCCCCGCGGCAGGCCCTGCTGTGCCAGTCCTTCTCGCAGGCCCAGCCGTATCCCGCAGCGAACGAGTAACTGTTGGCGTGGTGGAATTTGTTCAGGCAGACTAGAAAAATGGACGAGCCCCAACTACTTGTAAATCACTCGTCCACCCCTCCTCGATGTGCACTGGTCTCGAGCTCGACCCCAGCACTTCCCGCTCTCGCTTCGGAATTCCCTGTAAAGTCGTCATACTCCCGTGCTATAACTCCCCGGGCCCTGCTTCTCTGCTTCTCTTCTCAGTGAGCCGCCTTTGCACCTCGCAGATGCATCTTCTGTGAAGGCCACCCGCGGCATGTCGCTCCCCTCTCCAGGATTCCCGGTGTCCAGACAGCGGAGGTCTGCTTCTGTTGCAACTTCCCAGCCGGTGTTCGACCCTGCAACTCGTCTTCCAATCAGCAACTTTGATGGGCCACCTGCTGCTGGCTCCATCGATCAGCCCTATGGATCATTCCGAGGCCAATCCGAGGCCGTGCCAACGCCCATAGCTGCTTCTTCGCCATTGAGCCCGAGGGAACCCACGAGATCGTTCTTTCACAGTTCTTTCCGTGGTCATTTGGGTACGATAAGCTTCCTCGGCCGTTTACAAATGATATTGACAAGTTATTTTTCTGTAGTGCCGATTGACAGTGCGCAATACGCCCGTCACGTCCGAGAGGACACGGCAGAGCTGGCTTCGTATGCTTTATCTGAGCAGGCCTCATCGATACCCAGCGAACGACCAAACTCCCTTACTCAGTCTCATCTAGACTCCTTCTATGCTCGCTCCGAAGACGATACCCCTACTTCCCAGGCAGTAGATGGCGTTAGAAGACATATTATACACGAAGTCTCGGAACCAGTATCTCCAGAAAATGGTCGAGCCCATGGATCTCCGGGCACATCGGTTCTAGCTAACATGCTCCGAAATTCCCCTCCTGATGTCTCTCCATCAGTCGAACAGCAAGAAAGCTCAGATGATGGTGGCTCAGAGATGTCTTCGGAAGATGAGAGAGTAGATAGAGAACAGCGTAATGGTGTCAAGGTTTCCGATACTGAATATACACCATTGCTCAATAAAGGGCCAGCCAAGTCTCATCATCCGGATTACATTAGTGGAGAGCACGATCTTGAGCAACAAGCCCCGAGACGGGTTGCTTCATGGCCCAAGCTTCATAGCCTTGCCACATGGCCGAAGAGGAAGGGAAGGAAAATTGTGCAAATCGGCATGAATCCCAAGTGCTGGGATCCCAAGATCATCTGGCAAACTGCTATTGTCACTCCGTCTGCCTATCTACCAGCAGTTATCCTTGGTAGTCTGCTAAATATTTTGGATGCTTTATCCTATGGTAAGTTATTTCCAAGCTAGTTAGTGTGGCTAGTTACTGATTCATGCCACAGGCATGATTCTCTTTCCTCTCGGACAACCACTGTTCGAAAAACTTGGCCCAGCCGGTATCTCTATGTTTTACGTTAGTTGTATCATATCTCAATTGGTATATTCATGTGGGGGTAGCGTATTCAAGGGCGGCGTTGGATCAGAAATGGTATGTTTTCCTCATTCTTCTAATCGTCCAGCACTCACTCTACTAGATCGAAGTTGTTCCCTTCTTCCATAAAATGGCATTTACCATCATGGAGAAAGTTGGAGAAGACAAACCAGAAGCAGTCATTGCAACCACTATCACAGCTTACGCCATGAGCTCTGTCCTCACTGGCATAGTATTTTTCCTGATGGGCGTCTGTCGCTTCGGTTACATCGTTGGCTTTATCCCACGCCATATATTGATAGGCTGTATTGGCGGAGTTGGCTGGTTCTTGGTAGCTACTGGGTTCGAGGTGACCGCACGACTTGATGGCAATCTGAACTACGATGGTCCCACCCTACGTAAGATGTTCCAATTAGACACGGTGTTTCTATGGACCATACCCTTTGCACTCGCTATCATACTCTACACGACTTCGAAGAAGATAACGTCGAAGTATTACCTTCCTACATTCATATTGTTGATCCCGGCCGTCTTCTATTTCTTGGTTGAAGCAATCCCTGGTCCGTCTATAGATGGCATGAGGAAATCAGGCTGGATCTTCAACGGCCCCGAGGCTGACCAGCCATGGTGGCACTTCTATACGTTATATGGTATGTTATATTCGTCGTTATTTGTTCGTATCCATCGTTAACCGTACTTAGACTTCAAAATTGTACACTGGGGAGCGATAGGAGAGACAGTTCCAGCGATGTTTGCCTTGACATTCTTTGGTGTCTTGCACGTTCCCATCAACATTCCTGCCCTTGCTTTCAATGTAGGTGAAGATCATATGGACCTTGACAGAGAGCTCATGGCACATGGTGTTTCCAATGCACTATCGGGATTTGCAGGAAGTATTCAGAATTATCTTGTGTATACGAACAGCGTCCTCTTCATCAGGTCTGGTGGCAACAGCCGCCTGGCTGGTATTCTACTTGCCATCGTCACCTTTGGTATTCTACTCATCGGACCTGGGGTTATTGGGTTTATCCCTGTAATGATGGTTGGTGTCCTTATTTTCGTTCTCGGGTTCGAGCTCTTTTTCGAGGCTGTTTGGGATCCACGTAAGAAACTGAAGCTGCTTGAGTATTTAACGGTATGTCAGTCAACAGCTTTTGAAGACGCTCTTACTAACGGTTCTAGGTGATTGTAATCGTCTTGATCATGGGAATATATGACTTCGTCATTGGCATCTTTGTTGGTATTGGACTAGCTTTCGTCAGTCTAGTTGTTCAGACCTCCCGAATCCCGGCTGTAAGAGCATCCTACTCGGGAGAGATTGCAGGATCGACAGTACGGAGAAATCCCGTACAGCATGCCTACCTCCGCCAGGTTGGTAGGCAGATTCACGTCACAAAGCTCGCAGGTTACCTATTTTTCGGAACAATTGTCAGCGTAGAGGAACGGATCAGAGGCCTGATTGAAGAAGAATCATTCCACAACCGGCCGATACGCTTCTTGGTCTTTGATCTCTGGCATGTTACTGGCGTTGACTACTCTGCTGCTGAGGCTTTCAACCGTATAAACAGAATATTCAGCACGAAAGGAGTAACCATCGTCATGAGTGGCGTGAACCCAGAAAGTCCCATTGGTTTGAGCCTACGAAATGTCGGTCTCGGCGATGAGGGTAACGAGGTGAAGCTACTGCCAGACCTTAATTCAGCACTGGAGAGCTGCGAGAATGAATTGCTCAAAGCTTTCTATGCTAGCAAAGAAGCTAGAATCACGCCAAATGCTCCCTCGTCAACTCTTGATGTGCCTCGCCAGAATTCGCCCGTGGCATTTAGTATGGACACACAGTTCAGCTCCCCACGTCGCAACCATCTCCACGAAGTTGCAAGGAGAACTCTCAATGAGTCCGAAGGTCACTCGCAACCTAAATGGCAAAACTTCAAAGAACCGCTCCGTCTCATCCTTCAAACTTTCCAGGGTCTCACAGACAAAAACGAAGATTTTTGGTTTCGTGCCGTCCCATATTTCGTTAAGAAGGAATTCCTCGCGGGGACAGTACTCTACCATCGGGGCCAGCCAGCTAAAGGTTTCTACCTGCTAGAGGAAGGTATTTTACGTGCGGAGAATGATCTACCTCAAGGTCATTACTTCGAGAGCATTGTCGCAGGTACAACTTGTGGCGAGCTACCCTTCTTTTCTGAAACAGATCGTACGGCGACGGTCCAAGCTGAGAGAGACTGTATCACATGGCTGATGGATAGAGACCACTGGGAGGCGTTACAGACCAATGATAAGGATGTTGCGCAGGAATTACTCAGGGTTAGTCTGAAGCTTACGAGCGAGAGGATGAGTGCGATTACATCGTATGTTCTGACCACAGCTGGTTGATACCATGAGTCTCTATGTATTGTACATGGTAACTACGTACATCATCATGACTGTACTATGTTCTGACATATTTTGTTTATGTTATGACGGTGGTTAGCGCTGTATTTCAAGGAGGTCTATTGAACAGCATTTTTCGGAGTTCGGGTATATAGATGTCAACATTGAGCATTGTACTCAATAGGTCTAAATCAACGAGTTACAACTCTTCATGTTTCAAAGTTATGATTTAGTCAAAATTGTGGTAATCTTTCGTCAACCTATTCTGTGAGAGAAGCTGATTATTCGGGAAGGGCGAAATATTGGATAGGCCACTTAGGGGTTATCTCTGCGAGGTTGCTACTGCAAGGAGATCAAAATATGGCAGATACCTGTGTCGGTCATCTTGTCGATTACATTCAATGGTAGTGTGATCAGGCAAAAAAAGTCCTGTAGGTCATCATCGGCAGCCTAGCATTCGATGGAACTATGTAATGTGCCCTTTAGAAAACATAATTGCATTTGACACTGAGTTTAGCTCACTACCGGCATATAGCAGTCGATGTCGTGCAGAGTTACGTCCATATCGACGTCGCGCTGATGCATTACTGCCTTACTAGTAAGGCTTCAACAGCTTCTTGGCTGTGACGATTCAAGCTTGAGCTTCCAGCGCGCCTCGATAAGGCCTCATCCAGCACTAGCCACCCTCTCCATTACACGCAAATCCGGTTCTTGAAGACTTCGTGTGGATTCAGAACCCCAGCGATGTCTCTTGATCCTCCTACCTACCTCTCTTCGCTCCGAAACAACATCCGCGCTCGTCCAATTCCCTGGGATGGCGCAGTCCGAGCTGGAACGATCTCAGAGGACCAATTGAGCAAGATACGAGCTGTGGATAAGGTCAGGAAGGAACAGCGAAAGAACACTGTGGAGTCTAATCTCAACGGCTACCGGTTGCTGTTCGCTGGCGGAGATGGCAAACAGAGTGTTCTAGAGTCGGCTATGAAGCGGGCAGACGTCCTACAGTATACATTAGTTTTACTTGGTGATCTACTCGATGGTACGTATACCCAAGTTTGATTCTTTATTTTTGCAGAAGGACCAACAACTTCTATTTAATAACCTGTATCTATTTGCTTACTCTCATGATAGACATCCCAGCACTATCTAAAGCTCTTCTCGAACATGCCGATCCATATAAACCCTTCCTACCTCTTTTGGCAAAATCCAGCAACCCGGACGATGCCATACCCCTACTCGCATCCACCGTACTTGTGAGTCTGATTGCCGCCTCGGCAACTAAATCACAAAAGGGATCGCCAGCAATCGAGAAGGCACTCCCCAAGTTGTTTTCGTATCTGTCCAGTCTGGCGAAGAGTACGGACGGAGGCCTGCAGGATATTGCAGTTCTCGAGTATTCATCTCTACTGCGAAGCAAGCAGACGAGGGAAGTTTTCTGGGGGCAGAGAGCGGAAACAGTTGCGCCGCTTATAGACATCCTAAAAGCTGCCGCGGGCGTAGGTGCAAATGGAGATGCAGCTTCGATACTTTGGAGCGGAGCTGGAAGCCTTCGAGGAAACGTTGAAGGAACAGTCGGAGGTGGGGTTGGCCTACAGCTGCTTTATCATGTGCTACTGGTCATCTGGCAACTGAGTTTTGAAGCCGCCAGTATTGGAGAAGGATTAGAGGAGTACGCAGACATTGTTAACCAACAACTTAGCGAGCATACTAACATCAGACAGGGAGTACGATGTCATTCCTCTTTTTACTCAACTGCTCCGATTATCCCCTAAAGAAAAGACAACACGGCTGTTGGTATCAACTCTATATAATTTACTATCCGCGAATCCACAGACCCTTCTTCCAGCGGCTGCTCTGGCTCGCTTACCCTTACTCCTCCAAAACCTGAATGGCCGTCATCTTTCCGATCCTGATCTTCTCGAGGACCTCCAGAGTCTCAGCGACCTGCTCGAAGAGCATACAAAGACTCAGACAACTTTCGACGAGTATGCCGCCGAGGTGAAGTCGGGACATCTTCGCTGGTCACCACCTCATCGAAGCCCTACATTTTGGGCAGAGAATGCTCGAAGGATCTTTGACCATGAAAAGGGCGAATTGCCAAGGAAGCTTGCTGAGATCTTGGCTAAGCCTTGGGACAATGATAAGCAGGTTCTCGCAATTGCCTGTAACGACGTTGGAAACTTGGTTAAAGAGGTGCCAGAGAAGAGGTACCAACTGGAGAAGCTGGGGTTAAAGAAGCGCGTTATGGAATTGATGGCAGAACCAGATGAATCAGTTAGATGGGAGAGTCTCAGGGCAGTTGGAGAATGGCTGCGGTATAGTTTTGAGACAAAGTAGCAAGGGATTAGTTGCAGTGTGACAGCACAGCTAGAACGGAGAGATGTATGATCATTGCCGGACTGTAGCATAGATCCCAGAGGTCGCTTTTCCCAACCTGCCTTTCTTACACATGGTCGTTTATAGTAGACATTCTTCGGCGTGCTTAACAGAACGGGCGCTAATCCATAAATACTGCCAGTAAATATCCGCCAGCTTTGCGGAGTTCGAACTGCTAGATCGCCGATTTAGTGGACTTTGGGAGAGCTAAATGCCCTGAAAGCGACGGGGATGAGCCGACGGAGGCTCGACCCCACTTATCACCTTGCTGATAAAAAGTTCCCAGGTCCCTCGAACTCATAGGAGTTTACCACACCGTCAATTCTCAAATACTACACAATGAAGCGTACTCGAGCAGTCCGAGCCATTGGCAACGCCGTCGCCGCGCACAAGGTGGTGCCGCGCAGCTCCAGACTCCTCTCCACAGCCGTATCTCACCCCGCACAATGCTCTCCAGGGCACCCAAGTCTACGACCGCTCCCAACGACTCCCCTCGCGCGGATACAGCCCCAGTCGACATCTCGATATGCCTCCTCTGCTGCTCCCTCGGTCGGGCTCGGCAAGACTCCGCTCTATGACCTGCACCTCGCGCACGGAGGGAAGATGGTCCCCTTTGCGGACTTCCACATGCCCGTCCAGTACGACAACCTCTCGGTCAGCGCCTCGCACCATTTCACGCGCTCCCACGCGTCGCTGTTTGATGTCGGGCATATGGTCCAGCACCGATTCTCCGGCCCAGGCGCAACTGCTTTCCTCCAGCGCGTCTCGCCGGCGGGACTGGGTGACCTCAAGGTCCACCAGAGCACCCTAAGCACGCTGCTCTGGCCTGGAACTGGCGGCATTGTCGATGATACGATAATCACGAGGCTTGGCCCGGAACTGTTCTATGTGGTTACGAATGCGGGGTGCAGAGAGAAGGACCTGAAGTATCTCAAGGAGGAACTTGCGGCCTTTGAGGCAGAGGGTGGAGATAAGGTTGAATGGGAGGTCCTAGACGGGTGGGGTTTGATTGCACTACAGGGGCCTTTGAGCGAGTCAGTTCTCGAAGGGATCTTAGTTGATCCCGAGTCTGTTAAGCTTAAGGAGCTGTACTTTGGTAATTCTACATTTGCAAAGGTCAGGCTATTGGGCAATAAGGTTTCCAGCCCTGTCTTGATTTCCCGAGGCGGATATACAGGAGAGGATGGATTTGAGATCTCGACCAGCCCCAGTGAGACGGTCGCTATTACTGAGAGTCTGTTGCAGAGTGCCGGCCCGGAGAAGCTTCAGCTGGCAGGATTAGGGGCAAGAGATAGCTTGAGGTTAGAGGCTGGAATGTGTCTGTATGGACATGATTTAGATGATTCCACGACGCCTGTTGAGGCAGCACTGAGCTGGGTCATTGGGAAGCAAAGGAAGATCGAGGGGGGGTTTCACGGAGACAGCGTTATCCTGGCGCAGCTGAAGCCAAAGAGTAAGGGCGGTAAAGGAGTGGAGCGGAGACGTGTGGGACTTATCGTCGAGGGCGCACCAGCGAGAGAGGGTGCCGAAATTGTGGACGAGAATGGGCAGAAGATTGGAACCGTCACAAGTGGATGCCCTAGCCCATCGTTAGGTAAGAACGTGGCGATGGGGTATATCAAAGATGGTTTCCACAAGTCAGGGACCGCTGTTGAGGTTGTTGTGCGAGGGAAGAAGCGCAAGGCTCAGGTCACAAAGATGCCATTCGTGCCCACCAAGTATTGGAAAGGCACTCCAGCGTGAACGGGGATTGTGGGATATTCTTCAACATGATATATCCATGGGGACGGGTTACAAATAGGTCATCGCCTGTGGTCTCCGTGCTCCTTTCCGGCTCACGCATTCTATGCTCGTATCTTGTGATTCTTGTTTAGAAACCAAATCTCATGATGACTCTTGTCCACCTCGCAGGCTCGCACTGATTCAGGAACCGCAGCACGAGAGGTGTAAATAGGCGCTTCACAGATTTATAGATGGCCGCGATAACGCAGGTCGAGCCCGTAGCATGACTCGGAGGATATCAGCATATCAGCAGGTACCTGTTCAATTGTATATACAATGCAAGGGGATATATGCGCAACGAAAATATCGAGCACTGAAAAGGATAAAGTGTGCCGTGCAGATGTCGGTGTGATGAGCACTGGCCCGTGCGCGGTGAGCGATTATCCCCTTGGGGACGGGCTTATCACAAACCGCGAAGATGGAGGAAATTGGTCCGCAGCCGCTTTGGAGATGCGACAAGACGAGACAGGACATACGGGACACGGCCCAAATCTTCGGCGGCTCATATACGGGCTGTGCCATAGCAATTAAAATTCTTCTCAGCTAACCGTAACCCGCTATTCATGTCGCGGCAGGGATCTGTGGCTTAAAATCTCGTGATAATTGTGGTGGCTGGACGGGGAGGCTGGGGATGCAACTACCACATCTTTTCTTGAGTCGCACATCCCCATTTCCATGTCGCCCATACTGCCCTCGCCTTCCTTTGTTCCATTCCTCACATCCCGCATTCCTTTCAAACCTTCTCCTCTCTAACTAGACTCCTGGTGCATTCCTGTCGCTAGAGGCACTCGATAACAGCTACGATTGGGATCCGATAAGATCAATAACTTCAATTGCGGACTCTCGAGGCGGCGGTGTCGGGGTCTCGCACGATAAAGCTGCGAAGCAATTGGGCTTCGGCAAGCTGCAGCATATCTCAAGGTTTCTTCTCAGAAGATTTTATCTGCATAATCACAACCTTCAAAATGCGACTTCCGCCAGCTCTGCTCTTCCTCTTCCTCGCATCACGGCAGCAATTCATCTCTGCGTCTCCTGTGCCTAGTGTAGCCCTCGGGGCTACAGACGCAAATGCTCTTTTCGGACGAGGAGAATGTTCAGGCTGCTACTGTGGCAGTGACAGCCAATATTGCTGCGAAGGAGATACGCCGGTTTGCACTACAAACGCCGGGAACACAGCTCTTTGCATTGCCAGCGCAACTGCGGCTGAGTCTGGGAACTGGCAATTATACACCACGACTGTGGTAATGACCGATCTCGTCACCCAGGTCATCACAACGTCAAGTTGGGTCGGCGCAGTAGCAACAACCAGTGCATATGTTTACCAAAGCACAGCGATTTGCTCATCGACAGAAATCAGCTGTGGAGCTATATGCTGCCTAAGCGGATATGAATGCTGGGGGAGTGGCAAGTGCGTTGCCGCTACTACCACTGGTGCAACAGCCACTGCAACTTCGTATTCAGCACCTGTACTGGGAACCAGCGGGACCACTACAACAGTCGCAGTAACGACAACCCAAGGGTTTGAAACTGCGGCTACAGTAGCCAGCAGTACTGCAACAAGCACAGGTGCCGCACTCACAGAAACAAGCAGCAAGAAGGGTTTAAGCGGCGGAGCCATTGCAGGAATTGTAATTGGTGTGATCGCGGGCGTAATCCTTCTAATCGCCATCTGCTTCTGCTGCATCCTCAAAGCAGGATTCGACGGCGTCCTCGCGCTCCTGGGACTGCGGAGCAAGAAGCGGCGGTCAGAACGCACGGAGATCATCGAGGAGCGATATTCGAGACACGGCTCCAGGCGCGGAGGAGCCTCGCGGCGAGAGACTCATCGCGGATGGTTTGGCGGCGGCGGAGCTTCGAGGAGTCAGGTCACGGTCGATGAGAAGAGGAGGGGCAGTAGGGCCAAGGAGGGCGGTACCCTCGCAGCGATTGCAATCGGTCTGGCGAGCCTCTGGGCGGTGCTCGGATTGAGCAGGAAACGCAAGGTCAGGGAGAATGTCAGCGATGTCAGTTATACGACCTACACGGACACGTATACTGGGACGAGTGATAGTGAGTGGCATCCCCTTTCCCATCCCTTCCCTTCTAGCCACGAACGAGCTACTAACAGCTCTACTTTCCAGGCAGCGTAAGCTCCGTCAGCAGGACTCGGGACCCGAGAAGAGACTCCCGACGAGGAACATCTCGAAGATGAGAGAGAGAGAGTGTGGTCGACTGAAAGATTCTTTTTTTTTGCATTTTCCACGGCATTTTCCTATATGCATCTGCATAGCGTATTTGATGAGGGACCTTGCGTGTTCCCGAGAGTTTCTTTGGTGTTTCGGGGGGGGTATATCCTTTTTGGGGATTCGCATTATATCTGTGCATACGTACGTGTAAATCGGGAAAGGACGCGCCCCTGCATGTGAAATATGGGATGGGCATGAGATGAGATGAGATGAAAATCGATGAGCGGACGGCATGGATATGATATGATCTCACGCAGCAAAGCAATATGAGGATTGGTCTGGTGGATCGGTATGGGGAATTGGGATGGCTGGAGAGGTGGGGAGGGGAGGGGGAATACCTACTACTACTGCATACTACTGCATACTACTATATTGCCTAGATGTTTCTTAGTGAGTAAATATGGGAAGAGGTGGAATGGATATGATAAGATATGATATGATTCAGGACACGTATATCCCTCCCTCATTGTGGTGTGGATCTCTGAAGTTTATGGTAGTGCTACTACTCCATTTCATTCTCCCTCGTCACTCAAAATCCCCCCCCCCCCTTCTTCCACTCACAGATCCGGCGGGCGATGCCCCCTCTATCCCCTCCACATCCCCTCATCCAGACTCAAAAGAACCCGTCGGAACTCATAGCTCAGACGGTCGATAAACGACGCATGATTCGCAGGCCGGATTGGATTTCTGTGGGGGGGGCAAGGGTGGTGGATCGATATGATATGTATTTGCCGGTCTGGCAGTATAACTGTACCGGAGCCACGTAAAAACGAAAGCTCCGGAATCAGCTACCGTCTCGCAGACTACGCGAAGCTGTCGGTCCTGCGGTGCTGTACTGTCCTGTCCTGTGCCATCCCACCGCGTGGTCCCCGAACAGGACCGTCCCGTCAGACGAGCAGGAGCGGGCTCTCCCCATTCCTGCCTGCCTGCCTGCCTCCATCCCCGTCGTTCCGTCGTCACAGAACCCCCAAACCCAAAACCCGAGCGCGGGCCGTCCCGCGCGCTCCGTGCTAACGTTGCTCTCTTCTTCTTCTTCCAATTCTACACGCATGCACACACACGCGCGCAAGGCCCGCGACGGAGTTGGGTGAACGAAACGGGCGGCGCAACGCACATGCCAGCCAGCCGGCCGCTCTACGACACAAGCGCGGGCCGTCTCTTTCTCGACGTTGTACTTGACGTTGGTGAGAACTGGGGGGGATGCGGAATCTGGGGGGATGCGGGACGGACAGACGGCTTAGCGGAGAGAGAGAGATAAGATGGGCTGGGCTGGGCTAGCCGACTGATTGATTGATTGATTGCTAATCGGCGCGGCGGCAAGCGCTGATCGCTCATCGGTCAGCCACGCGCTGCGTCGTGGAGGATTTATAAGCGCAGCACACCCCACCCGGGCGCCGTGCGTTCCTTTTCGTCTGCGCTCCGCCGGCTGGTGCTGGTGCTGGCTTGCTGGCTGCTCTCCGACTTACCAAGCCTCCACGCACCTGAGCCGCGGCGAGCATACCCGTGCCGTTCGGTGCTGCGTCTCCTCGAAATATGCGTACTTGGGGGCTGAGAGGCGCGGCGCGAGATGCGGGATAGGGGGGGGGAGGAGAGGGTTTGTGGAGAGATCGGGTCGTATCGTATGATGGTGGAGGATAGGATGTTTCGAAAACTGAGGCTTTGGTCTGAGCGGCGCCTTATGTGACGGCGATGGATATGGTAGGGCGCGGTTCGCTTTCGAGGGTTGTTGCTTTCTGTCTTCGTTGTCTAGGTTTCTCTATATATATATATATATATATATATATCCTCTATATATCCATCTCGTCTGCACATCTCTCTCTCTCTCTCTCCCCTATTCTCAGCACCTCGTTCCGTCACTACACAGCTTCCGCTTCAACAACGCCAACAGCACCAGCAATGGAGCTCCCTCTCACCACCAAGGTCCACCACACCACCAGCTACGCCAGCATCTCGCCCACGCTCCCGGGCCTCTCCACCGCCGGCAAGAGCGTGCTGATCAGCGGCGGCGGCACAGGGATCGGCGCGGCCATCGCCGCCTCCTTCGCGGCGTCCGGGAGCACGCAGATCGCGCTGCTGGGCCGCACGCCGTCCGCGCTGGCGGCCACCAAGGCCGACCTCGAGGCGCGCCACCCGGGCCTCGCCGTCCTCGCCCTGGCCGCCGACGTCCTCGACCGGGCCGCCGTGGCGCGCGCCTTCGCGGCCGCCGCCGCGGCCTTCGCGCGCCTCGACATCCTCGTCAGCAACGCCGGCTACCTGTCGCGCTTCGAGCCCGTCCGCACCGCCGACCTCGACGAGTGGTGGCGGGCCTTCGAGGTCAACGTCAAGGGCGCCTTTATCGTGGCGCAGGCCTTCCTGGCGTCGCTCGCTGCCGGCCAGGAGGAGCCCGTCATCGTGGACATCTCCACCGTCGGTGCGCACATCCCCGCCCTGCCGACCTTTTCCGGCTATGCCGGTAGCAAGTTTGCGGCGCTGAAACTGTTCGAGTACGTCGCGGTCGAGAACCCGAGCGTGAGGGTCGTCAACATACACCCGGGCGTGCAGGCGGGGACGCCCATGGGCCAGAAGGCCGCGGACATGGGGCTTGTGATGCCGAGTGATGACAGTACGTCTCCCCTTCTTCTCGTCCTCCGTTTTCGACCTCCCCCCCCCATCTCTCCAGCCAGCTCCCCCTCCCAAGACCCAAGCCCTAACCTCTCGCCCAGTCTCCCTCCCCGCAGACTTCGTCATCTGGGCCGTCAGTCCCGAAGCCGCATTCCTGAAGGGCAAGTTCCTGTGGTGCAACTGGGACGTCGACGAGCTGAAGGCGCGCAGGGCCGAGTTCGAGGGCACGCCGAAGCTCACCATGGGGCTCATCGGCTGGCCTTGAGACGGGCTGTCGCTGTCCGGGAGTTTTGCTATCAGATGTGATCAAGAGTATATCCGTAGATTACTGTCAATGGTAAGTCATCGAGAGTATTCGGTATAATACATAGCTATTGGTTATATAGTTGCCGAGATCTAGGAAATATAGAACATAGAAGAGAGCAGCAGAGTAGCCCTTTTTAAGAGAGTAGGATCGGTAAAGGTTGCTATGATTGTGTAAATATCAAGTATGGTTAGTCTATTTCAGAGTGTCTATAGACGAGACATATCCTCTCAAGTACTGTCAATTAATCGATACTTTACAAAACTCTATGCATGGCATCATGGTGGGCAAATGCTTTTTAAGGAATGGACGGGTTCTTCAGGTTACAGTAGAATGTGTAGATATATCGCCGGTCCAAAGCTGAGGAACGGGCTGTCCGTCATCGGAGATTCCCCCTAAACAAGGTGACACTCACTCCGGCTACGAAAAAGGAGTCTCGGAAAACGTCAACATTAAATCATTCAAGGCATAGTTGGTCAAAATATAAACCTTCAATTTGGAAGAAGTTTGCAATAGTTTCATTGGAGTACCCTGCCCAGCTATGTGACTTGGTGATCCTTATGCCGCTCCCAGAGACATCAAGTAGAAAATGCGCCCTACAACAACCTTACTCGGTTTCAATGTTGCCCTTCTCCGAAACGTACAGACCGTCCAAGAACTATATCACAGATTAGCATTCGTTCCACTGGTGACCCGAGTCACAATCAGAGAGTTCATGTGAGCATACCTTTCGAATATCCTTGTTCCGTACTCTGCAGATTTGCTGGATATCCGCAGCGCTTTGTGAGACGTTCTCGAGAGAGTTTCCGAATAAAGTGAGCTCATCCTTCTGGTTCGCTGATACCTCGACCTCGACACCGTGTTGCATAACGACTCTTCGGACAATCTTCTCGCCAATGAAGTTTCTGCATATTCCGTCAGCATTCTGCCATTCCGTCTTCACCACCATCCAACTCTACATACCGGATCTCGACCTCGAAGAGATCAGTCTCGCTGTTCTTCTCAACGTTGACGTTGATTGGGAAATGGGCATAGACGTATCGCATCTTGTACTTGAAACCCTTGGTGACACCGATGATCAGGTTGTTGATCAGGGTTCGCACTGTTCGGAGAGTGGCGACATTCTTTCGGGCACCGTGATGGAGTTCGATGTTGATGAGGTCCTTCTTTGGGTGGGAGAAGTTGACTGCCAGATGGCTGAGATTCTTGGTGAGCTTGCCTACTGTTGTGTTAGAGGTGCTTGCTTCCACGTCGGGGCCATTGTTGCATACCTCGGGGGCCCTCAACTGTCACGAATCTCGACTTGATCGTAACCTTAACTATAAGAGAAACAAGAGTCAGCAATTGGCTTGGTGTATGCTCAATCCCCTTCCACTGAATGTTCTCGCGGCGCAGCCCACTGGCATTTCCGCGCCGCATCCCACAACCCCTCAAATCTGCTGTATCCAGGAGTAATGTAGAACTCACCACCCTCGGGCACGTCCAGGGTCTCGTTGGAATGAATGTACTTCATCTTGAGACTTCGTTTGGCGGAATGTCGTCGATGTCGGTGATTGTCTGCTGCGAACAATTTTTAGTTGTGGGTGTCGTAGGGTTAAAAGGGCTAAGCGAGATTTTTGGTAGGCACGATTCCATTTGGAGCCTCTTTTCAACTTCCAGCTTAGCTTTGTTTAGTACTAGTCTCATTGATACTAGCTTCATTGCGAATGCCTCAACTAAGGTATCTATAACATCTCGAGGTCTTACAATAAATAATTCCATAAAGGGTCTGGAGATTCTCCCAGCCCTCTTTTACTCCTCCCCAGAAAGACCACAGTCCATCCCATCCCATCCATCTCCAGCAAAATCTACGTAGCTACCTTGACCTTTAAATAATTCTTACCTTCAGACACCTCACTCACTCAACGGCACACGCTCTCGCCAGATCCAGTTCCCGCAATAACATCCAACTTCCACACACTAGCACGTACATAATTCACATAATCCAAGGGCATAAGAGTAGAATCGAAGAATGTATTATCTTCATTATGCTAAAAGAAGTCGTCGCACCCATTGTGTCCACAGTGAGATATAGGAAGCTTTTCATCTTTTAAAATGACAGGATAGCGAGCCTACTCAAGAGGACCATCATGTGTGAAAGATCATAACGTCATGCCTAGCTGGTGCAAAAAAAAAGTTGAAAGGAAAAAACCCCCCCGTAGGTTCAGCTGAATTGCTGGCCCAAATATGTCTTTTCGTTCTCATCTCATCCCAATCCATCCTTTTGTGTTGCAAAACCTCCCTAGAAACCCCATGCCAAGCCAATTGTTACAAGAAGAAGTGCGCACAATCGTCCCTGACACTAGCCTTGCCTTGTCCCATCGAAGTGGGCGAAGGCAAACCTTGATTGATAGACCGTGCCAAATTATAATGCCAGTAAGAGCAAAAATGTAACGATCGTCGTCGAAGCGAAAAAAGAAATTAGACCTGGTGAAGCAAAGAACCTCATCGAACCCTGAAACACCATTGTGACAATCCATGCCCAGAAGACCCTATTTAACGCGCGTGATGACAAAATTAACATAAGAGATCTAAAATGCGCTGATGCAAGAAACTGTTGAAAAGGTAAAATGTCGTTAGATCGAGGCAGCCACCTGCGAGAGGCGCAACGCAGCTCGAGATCATTAAAGGTGTTCAAACCCCTGTATTATCAAGACTGCTTTTTTTCTTTCTCGATCCCGGAATCGTAAATGAGGAAAACGCCACTGAACGTAATGCGCGCTGGAATCAAAAACGCTGAAAGGACAATGCATAAACTTTTAAGTGTGCGACGAGACGCACGGGTCGAAAAGTAAGGTCGAGGACATCTTTCCAGGATATCGTCGACATGTTGAAGGAAGTCAGCCAGCGACAGTTTGTTGTCCGTAACTGGGTGCCATGAAGTATGACTCGTTCGACCGACTACAATAACCACACCCGCAGCCAGCTGGGTGCCCCCAGATGCCAGTTGGATATTGGTTGTTGAACGGTGTGTGATACGGGGTAAGCTGGGCTGGTACGTATGGCATGTGTGTCGTAGGATGTTGGTTCCTTCTCGCATAGAAGGAGTTGTATCCATACCACTCGGTGGGTGGCAGTCCAGAGCCAGGGAGCATCATCCATTCCGGGGTGTTTGGGCCAGACTCTGGCGCAGACGGAGGAGACAGCTCACTTGACGTAGCCGGGTGCGACCAAGGTGGCTCATAACGGGACTGTGACTGGTATAATGGCTGCTGGCGGTTCTCGGACATATTGTGACCATAGCTATGATAGCTTGGTGCCGGCGAGTAGTTCTTATGTTGAGGCTGCTGATGTTGAATGTTTGTGTCCAGCTGAGCAAGAGGAGCCAGGCGTTCAAGCGTCGCAGCGTGCTGCTTGTTCTTATTCTCCTTCCAGCTAGCCCAAGATGCGAGCCAGGATTGGAAGTCAGAATCTGTAACAGGATCAACATGAAGATTCCACTCAACCGCGGTCAGCCATTCCTTTTCCAAGGTATTTAGCTCTGCAACCGGGATACCGCTGACTTCGGACCAAGAACGGTTCTGGAAGGTGTTGTCGTCCAGGAACTTGCTTCCAAGAAGAAGAGAAATGGTCAACATTCGCCAAACTTGACCATCCGTCGTCTTCCGAGTAGTCGGAGTATTAAGCATGCTCATCCGTCTGGCGAGGTAGTTCAATCCGAGGAGGATCGTCGAGCTCGGCAACCTAGTTGAAGACAGCAGTCCTGACACGAACTTCCGAAAGGCAGGGGAAACTTTCGAGCCAGGCATGACGCTTCGTACAATGTCAATATCTGCAAGGCAGATGTGAGGAGAAGATAAGAGTGCATACATTGATTGAGCCATGTCAGACACGTAGTCCGTCATTTGGTCCATCTCATAGTCGAGTTCGGCAGCAACACCGCCCGTAATCTTCTCTTGCTTTACAGCAGTCTGTTGATTGCGATGTTGCTCCTGGTGATGCTCCTGCCTTGAAGATTGGTGGTGGGCTGATACGTCAGCATTCCTGTCGTTCGTGGGGGGCAAAATCGGGGCTGCAATGGGTCCAAATGACTGGTGCGGCATGCCAGGAGCAGGTGCTGTGGGCATGTTGCTGTAGTGCATCGGAGGTGGTTGATACATAAGCGGTGCTGGTGGAGCTACATATTTGACAGCATCATACATGCTCTTCCTGTTCTGACCGTACTGTCCTTGACCAGCACTACGATAGCCGTACATATTCTGTCCTGAGCCGGGCGGTGTTGGCAGTCCAGCTCGTGGACGCGAGTAAAAGTTCGGCATCTCGAAAGAGGGTGAAGGTGACAGCCGCAAGATGGAAAGGACAAGTAGCCTTGACTACCTGATCACTCAGTCAGCACTGCAAACGCCAGGAGCTCAGAAGAGCGAGGTTTGGGGTATGTACCTTTCCTTTCACAGCCCTTGACGGTCTGGGGGTACGAAGGAGCACGAAGCTCTTTCGGGAGAGAAGCAAAAGGTCTCTGTTCTAACAATTCGTCGACATGCGTTGGTGTTTGTCTGTAGCGGTTGGTGTGTTCAGTCGTACGCGGGTTAAATTGCAAGTCGGGTAATCAATTGCAGATGATGCGACTGGCAACTTGATGAATATTCGTCCCGAGTGTGGTTCTGCGGAGTGAAGTGTTGATTTCGTCGAGGCAAGTCTTAGTTAAAAGCTCACCAGGTCGATCGTGTCGGGGGTGGAGGTCAAGAGACTCGATGTTCTTGAGATCCAGCAGGTGCGAGTATAATCCGGCGTGTAGAGAATCCAAGTTACCTGTAGGAAACCCACTGCTTCGGAATATGTCGAGAGCTCAAAAGCAGATCGTGGGTGTTTGTTGATTTGTGATGCTGCGGAAATGGGGATGCGTCGCGAAGGTCGTGTCGTCAAAGTGAGCAGGCGAATGAATTCGTAAGCCGAGATACAAATATCAAGATGCGATGGCAACCCGCTGAAACAAGTAAGGAACGCTTTTAGGTCAGGATCTCTGCAGGCGTAGTACCATCAAGCCAAAATACTGTGCAATATGCCACCGTGGACCGCGAACCGTGGAGCGTGGAGCGGTGTCGTCGTGTGGCTGCGGTCGGAGGCAGTGTCGAGGCGACGTAAGGAGGCGGGTAGCTGACACTCTATGCCGCTGGACTTCTGCACAGGTAGCAAGCTACAAAATTAATTGCACAAGTAATGGCAGTCAGAGGCCGACCGAGCGTCGAGGTTGTAATTTGCGTGGTTGTCAGGTCGATAATCGAGACTCAAGATGCGTTTCCCCGAGTTCCGAGGAGGCCCGATGATGGTGCTGTACAGAACGGTACGTAGGATGGAGGTGCACAGGGCGCAGGAGGCGAATGATACGAAAGGTTTCGTCCGTGTAGGGAGGTGAGACAGCACGAAGGGCGGCGACGGTGAGAGCGGCAAGAAGGAAAGGAGATGGATGATGAGGCGGCGACAGTGAAGGAGAAGAGGAGAGAGTGAGAGTTTTTTTTTTCTCGCTGATGACGGAGGGATCACACACTGGGTGGTGAGGTGAGGATGGCGATGGAGAGACTTGATGGCCTCGTACGGGGCTACTACGATTTGGTCGAGTTCGCGCACACAGGACTACTACTACATGCATACCATACCGGTCTTGCACGGGTCATGCTGGCGGTCATGTTTTGCAAGCACACGCCGTCCGATCGGCCGGAGCAGACTGCAGAGCTTGTCGAGTGGGTTTTTTCTGATCAAGTACAGCATCACAAGTGCTCGGGGCTGGACGGGCAGGACAGGCTGGACGGGTTGGGATAGCATGGATCGATGGAACCACGGGCGGCGTTGGGAGCCTGGCCTGGGAGGCCTGGGAGGTCTGGGATAGGACGGGCGGGCGGGCTGGGTGGATGGGTGGATGGGGGGGATTTGGGAATTGCAAAGGACGGGGCCATGCTTGGCGGGCCATGTTTGGCGAGCGAGTCAGAACGAGAGCCGGCGTCAGAGTCTTCACAGGCGAGGGCGAGAGGGCGAGAGGGCGAGAGGGCGAGAGGGCGAGGGCGCGCGAGCAGAGAGAGATCAGCCGAGCCAGCTGGCTGCGCTGTCGACCCGGTTCTGCGTGGTCACTCGCCCTGGCAGACACAGGCAGTCCAGTCAGGTCAGTCAGGTCAGTCAGTGGGTGGCACTGTAAATTAGGCACGCAGGCCAGGAAGTGCAGGCTGTGCAGGAGAGGGAGGACAGGACAGGACAGGACAGGACCGCAGAGCCTAGCGACCGAGTTTGCTGCAGAGCTGTCGGCCACAGCGTGTGCTGGCTAATCCGGGTGCTAAGACAGGTGCTGAGGGCTGTGGGAGCGGCTGTGGGAGCTGCTCTGCGCTGCTCTGCGCTGCGGGCGCTGTCATCCGTCCTCAGGCCAGGCTTGGCTGAACGGGGTAAGCGAGCAAGGGCTACTGACGGCTATCCAGGGCTGCGCTCGGGACCTCCCTCCTACTCAAGCCTACCGTGCTTGCTCCCGCCCGGCTCTCGCGGCCTCAGGGACCCGTTTTGCCGTGGCCTGGTCGAGTGCGCAGCAGGTCGCTGTGCTGCCCGTACGCCTCTCGGGTCGCGAAGCAGGCCAGTTGTGTAGTCGGCCGTGTAGTCGTGTAGTGCCGGCCGTCCTGGTGCCGTTCCGGCGGGCACGCGACGCCCGCCGCTGATTCGCTGCAGCGGAGAGGGAGGGGCGCTACAAGCGGAGAGAATCTTCCCTGCTACCCGCGCCTGCCCCCGGTCCAGTGGTCCAGTGTGCAAAGGGTTTTCCGTCCGAGGGCCACTGTCTCGTACAGAGGTACGCAGAGTACACACAAGTACACACAAGTATACACAAGTACACATAGTACACACAAGTACAAATATTGTACACAAGTATACACAGTATACACACAGTACACACAAGTATACACAGTACACACAAGTACACATAGTGTACACAAATATACACAGTACACACAAGCATACACAGTACACACAAGTACACACAAGTACACACAAGTACACAGCACAGGGCAGTACAGGTACAGGTACAGTACAGACCCAATTCACTATTACGGGTGAACACAGTGCGGTACAGCAATATAATGGCAATATTGCACCCCAGAACCCTGTGCTACCGCTGTCTCAATCCCCTATGTCTCGTCTCGCCGTTCTGGGCTTCTGGGCTTCTGGTGCCGGTGCTCCCAGCTGCGTGGCTTGTGGGAGAGTCGGTAGAGACGGTAGACGACATGCTAATATAATATAATATACAAACCTCAGGTATTGATTGTGCTGTAGTCCCGTCCTGTGCCGTAGAGGGCGACATCGACACGTGCAGGGCTGCCGCAGCCCGGTACGGCCATCTCTGCCCAGCACGAGTTCCAGCCACGGCGATGCTGGTGACAGCGATAGCCAGCCAATGCGAGATGGCAAGATGGCCTCCGTTGCCTCGACCAAGCAAGCATGTGCTCGGAATACAGGACTCGGGGGGGGCGAGGAGGAGAGCATTGGACTTTTCTTGCCTGCAGCTGTCAATCGGCAGTTGCTCGTTGGTCGACGTCCCACACACCTGGATAAGCGCAACCCTTTTTTCCTTGGTTCCAGAGCGACCCCCCCCAGGTGAGACTGCTGCCGCAGCTTCGTAACCGTCACAAGGGATACATGCCATATATATATAACATATATCATTGCTGCCTGAATCTTACCTCGCTCGCCTCGGCCAGCCAGCCAGCCAGCCAGCCACGGCCAAAACCCGACATGCACGCAATCTCTCATTTCCGCCAGATCAGCCGCTGTTATTTCCGTCAGAAGACTCAACATGCCTACAGGCCCGAAAGTGCGGATGGATAGATAGCTAGACACTCGCAATCTCTTGCGTAGTTTTATTTGTTGTTGTTGTTGCTGTTGGTGGCCGTCTCTCTTCCCAGATCCTGGAATGGTTTTGTTTCTGTGCATGCCAGCAGGGAAATTGGCCCACACTACGTCGGCCGCGACCTTTTCCCCTTCCCTTCACTTCAATTCATGATCACGTCGACGTTTGCGAACTCTCGGCCTTGGTCACCCAGCGAAGAATGGCGGCCCAGGGAAGGTTTCCGCTAGAGGAGGTGCACCCGCTGGTATGTAGCTGGTGTGCGTGCGGATAATGCTCAGCTACAGTATAAAGCAGCCGCCGTGGATGGATTGACACCTGCGAGTCTGTCCGTCCGCGAGGCCGTGACGACTGATCGCCGAGTCATCTAGGTAGATGCGTGTTTCCTCGCACCTTCAGCAGGTCAGGTATGGTATATCAGGCTGTATCCCAAAGGAAGCAGTCCAGTTTCCGTCACGATCCCTACATGCCTCCCTATTCCAGGCAACTGTTTCGGAATCAAGCCTGTGCCTGCACCAGAAACACCCATCTTGATGCCTCAGCAGTGCCTCAGCAGTGCCTCAGCAGTGCCTATCTGGCGCCGCACACGTACCTCCTCCTCCCCTTTCCGGCACGAAATCGTGAGCTGGCGAGCTATTTCGAGCGACGGCCGGGAAAAGGGTCGGCCTGCTCTCTTCCAGCAAATAGAGGCTGTGTGGATACTGGGATTCTTCCGGGCGCGGGTCTGCGGTCCAGGCAGGTCAGGTCAGGCCATCGAGTTCGATAGATACACCCCGTAGCCTGCCTGCCTGCCTGCCTGCCCCGTAGTTCTGATAATGGATGGATGGTATGGTATGGTACAGTATGTACGGAATACTGTTTCGCGCTTCTTTAGAGGTCTGCGAGAATGGCTAGCTATCCTATACTCCGTACTTCCGTAGCAAGACTGCAGTACTCCCTACTTACTCCCTCTGTACAGTTCCAGTCCGGCAAGTGACCGTGCTGAGCTCTGGCTCCAGAGCTCCAGAGCGCCAGAGCTCCACCTCTGTGATGCAGAGAGCGTACAGCGGCCCTGGAGAGCGGGACTGCTACTGCTGCATGTACAGTACTTGCGTAGCTACTGTTCTGTTCTGTTCGCTGCGTAGCCGTGCACCGGTGCGGCGCCTACACGGCGGGCCCATGTACGGAAGTATTGTACACACAGTACATCAGTGCGTGCAGTACCTGTACAGTACATAACGCAGCCGTGCTTGCTTTGTCACCCAACCCACCGTCTCGACTCCCACATCGCCACGTCTACTGTATGAACCTGTGACGCCGGTGGGATATGTATGCACTTAGAAGCCGGCCAATCTAGCCTCTCTCTCTCTCTCTCTCCCTCCCTCTCTCCTCCCCACCTCCTCCCTCCCGAGCAAACCGCTCCCGCACAACTAACTCCCTTACCCTACCTACCTTAGCTAGCTAGCTAGCCAAACAGCCTGCACCATCACAATCAACCATTCATCGGGGATGAAAATGCTCTGCTCTGCTCTGGTCTTGAGAGCTCGCAAGCGTCGAGGCCCAAGAGAGGCGAACCGAGACGGCAAAAACGCTGCTGCACGGTCGTTTGGATCCGGGGCGGGGCCTACCGCAGTATATGGGGATATAGGGGGCGGTGGCCCGGCCTGGAGAGAGAGAGGCCAGAGTCGCGAGGAAATAACCCCCCCCCCGTACGGGCCACTTTCGGGACCTCGTTCTGGGGGCTGGGAAGGGAGGCGCGCATGGGGAGGGACGGTGCTGTATTTTTGGCGCTGCTGGTAGTTAGTAGTTGGTTCTCTAACTTGCTTCGTTATTTTGATCCCGCTACCCCCGTACTGTAATGACCGCCTGGCTGGGGTTTTTCTGCGCAGGCTGCAACTTTTTTTTTTTCCTTCCCTGGGTCGGAGTCCTTGGGGGGCTGGGTCTGACGGGCGGACCAGGGGGGGGGAGGCGATAATGGCATTGTCTGCGGTGCCGGGCAGATTTATTATTATTATTAATATTATTAATATTTTTATTTTATTTTTATCATCTACGACTTCCCTCACCATCAATGGTCTGCTTGCTTGCTTGCTTGCTTGCTTGCTTGATGCGAGGGGCTGGGTGGTTTTTTGTACTCGGTATTATGCTCGGGTACTGTAATCAGTTTCGGTACTACAGAGTCGACAGAGCTGCCCAGCTCGAGATAGGGGGGACAGTCGCTACCGCTACAGCTACAGCACAGTGCACGCGAATGGCTCTTCTCTTCTCCCCTCTCCTCTCAGGCTGCTAGCAAAGAATACCTGCCGGTTACCCACCTCGCTCTCCTCATCACAGAAAGGCTGATGCCGTAAAAAGAAAGCAAGTCAGTACTGCACATACATATACATACACTACCACTATACACAATGATACACTACCACTATACACAATGCACTCTCCTCGCCCCATCGCGACGAGCAAGTGATGCAGTATTTCGGCCAGCGCCGGGATCGAAGACGTAGCAGCGGCTGCTGCTTTTCTCTCGCCTGGGCTGTATACGGTAGATGTCATTCGAGGAGTTCCGATTCCGAGGTAGGATACTGTGGAGAGGAGGGGCGGCGGGGGCCCTTATCGGATATAGGACTTTGTGAAGCAGTTGGGACTGGACCTGGGCGGGGGGTTTTTTTTTTGATCGGGGAGAGAGAGCGCTTGGGAGCGGTGATGGCGGTGATGGATGTCTCCGGGTCTTGATTCGAGGGTCTTGGGGGTCTGCGACTGGCTGGCTGACTTGACTTGACTGACTGGCGGATTTCCTGGCAGGCTGGCTGGCAGAGAATCCAGAGCAGGAATCCATATACCCGATCATCTATGCGTTCATCAGCAAAGGCAAACACGAGTCGGGTCAGCCATACGAGGACTGCGATTTTAGCTCTGGCGATCCCCAGGTAAGACAATATCGTGTAGCACACAGTACAGTAAACCACTATCGTAAGCAGGACCATAGCCAGCACTCTGCAATACGGTAGCATCATACCCAGCCCACCCAGACGACCCGACCCGGCTCGACTCGACTCTGTACCGTATATCGCACGGTGAGATCCCGCCTGCCAGTGCTATCGTCACAGACCAACGGCGAAGCTTCGATTCTGCCATGGTCGGCCATGGGCCCCCGGCAACAGCTCGGCTGGTAGATGTTGCTGCAGTGAGCAGGAAACGCGGATGGGGGTTTTCCTCCTTGGATTTCTTTTATAGCGAAGGCTTTTTTTTTTACCATTGTCGTACTGGTAGCTGTAGATGTTATGCCGAGGCAGACGACCAAGGGAGATCGAAGGATGTAGGGTAAATGGCCGAGGGCTTGAAATCGGTAGCAAAACCTGAGATATTTACAGGTCGTGCTTGCATGCATGCATGCATGCAACACGTGCGATTTTCTCTGGTTCTGAGAGGCTCAAAGGAAACTTGGATAAGAGCTTATAAAGGGGATAGATCGTTATTGTAAAGTGATAGCGAGATACCTGATGGCGGTAACAGCGAGTGTCAGAATCGACCATCAGTAGCAACATTCTCTCAGTTGCTGGATTGTACTTGTACTATAGTCGATAAGAGAGAGTATCAGAGGATTATACTGTACTGGATCAGCAGATGGGATGGGGATGCTCATCTAACTACCTTCGCAGCAGATCCGCAATTACGCTACTGCACCGCATGTGAGAAATCCCCATCAGTGCAGCCCATATATCTTGCCGTGCAGCGACTTCTCTTCTTCCTCCTCCCGTCTCTTTGCCGCTTTCCTAACAGCAATCGGCGAGTGTGCTTTGCGGTGAAGATGGGCGGCTGAGAGTGATGAAGCAGAAGGGAAGGCGGGTGCAGTGAAGGGGAAAGGGGGGGGGGGGGGGGTGTCTTATACCGTGCGGTCTGGGCGGTGCTTCAACCGGGTACAGAACAAGGTGGTTGAACGGTTCAGTCGGGCACAGCAGGCGGCACAATGGGCTTGCAGCAAAGGCGCGTATGAGCACAGGTTACCGATCTGGCAATTGCGAATATTGGTTGGTAGGCACACGTACTCGTCGATAGCTCTATCCTACCCCATCTCGCTCGACCTCCTCTTCTCTCCTTGACACAGCCCATCCAACTCGGCCCACGACTACAGCAGAGCTTCAAGAAGGGTCCGCTCAGCTATCTTCCCGTTCCCAGACGATCTTCCTTCCTTCCCTGAGTTAGCCAGAGGAAGATCGACATACCTTAGGCGGGATCTTTGCCTGCGGAGGCGGGGAGTGCAGAGCTGGGTGTGAGTGATATTATACCTGTCTTTATAGTTGTATTATATTTCAACAGGAATATGAAACTATTATATCCTTTTTACCTCCCCCCCCGCCCGCCCAACAACAAAAGACAGAAGCCTGTTTCGGGACCAGATCGGTCGATGGGCGGCTTCGTGTGTAAGGTCGTCATGCTAGAGCTCAGGCATGTGTCCGGGCCAGGACTGTAGCAGTAGACCGAGCAGCAGACCGAGCAGCAGGTCGAGCAGTAGGTTGAGCAGCAGACCGAGCAGCAGACCGAGCAGCAGGTCGAGCAGTAGGTTGAGCAGCAGACCGAGCAGCAGACCGAGCAGCAGACCGAGCAGCAGACCGAGCAGCAAGCTACCCCCAAAAAAACCAACAATAAAACAGCCACGGCGATAGTGAAAAGGGGGGGGGGGGGGGGGGTGCCG